>JAAWXA010000025.1:10944829-11562684 GCA_038090715.1 Florisuga fusca | reverse complement strand
TCCTCCCGCCCCCTTCACCGCCGCCTCCCGCCCCTTCGCGCGCGGCCGCGGAGACGGCGCCGCCAACGCTCAGCACCGCGGACAGCGGCGCGGTACCCGCAGGGGTCCCGGGACGAGGGGTCCGGAACGAGGGGTCCGTGCGGTGCCCGAGGCAGAACCCCCGCGCCTGATCCCCACCCCCCTTCCCACCGCCCGCACGCCGGGAGCTGCTGTATTTCCCCCCGCGTACAAAAGGGGGTACGCGGAGTGGGGCCCCCGCGCAGGCAGAGCCCCGCGTGTTCGGGTCGCTTTAAAGAGGTAAAAATCGGAGCCCTGGGTAGTCACCCGCAGGTGTCTCTCGGTGACAGCGGTAGATGTTTGCTGACGTGCACACGCACGCAAAAGAAATCCTCCCAAATCTCGGCTCCCTGTCCTAGAGCCACATTTATTTTTTTCCGATGTCACTCGTCAGGATGGCATTTAGATGCAGCCCCCTCCCAAGTACACCTGGAGAGCATATTTCTAACTGCCATAACCAAAACGAGAGAGATGATATTCCAGAAGGTTTAAACCTATCCAGACATCTAATTGTCATGTATAAAATGTTTTGTTTGGATTAAAAAAAATATTTATTTTAACGTGGGTTCCAGCTATATTATTTACTGCAGGCTAAATATCACATTTTTCACTTTGGCACGAAGTCTGTTGCTATGCAGCACACACACATGGATGCACAGGGAAACGTTCATGTATCCGACAGAAGTAGAAGAAATAGTGTACTTCTGTGTGACTGTCACAATGAATTTACTGCTAAATAATTGTTTGCTGGCGCATTTTGTTGTTACTGATGTCAATAAAGATGAGGAATACTCAGGTAGGAAAATATACTGTACTTGCATTGTATTTCTTTCTATTTTTTCATCGTTCAGTTGTCTTATTTCTCCTTTCCAGAGAAAAAGAAAGATCTCAAAGCTCCAGATACTCGGATACCAATAGAAGCACATATCCTGAACACGTAGGAAAATGGGAGTTTGGTCTAGCTTCCTTCTGTACCTGTGTCATCATCTCTTTTTTTACCACAAAATGACATGAGCCTGGGAAAGTAAAAGAGAGCTTTAACATAATGACCTTATAGACCTATTGCCTTATGTGGCTGGAGTGGCAGAGTGAACAGAACCCTTCCATGCTCCCTTCTCCCACCTGCTCCCTCCCAGTAGTCAAGTTTCACTCACCCATCACTGAATTCTGTGCAAGGAGAGAAGAGCATCACTGTGGCAATCAAGAGATGAGGTTGTCAGAGGAAAGCTTTCATTTGGGTCATCCTCACTGTGCTCTGGACAATCAGGTGTACAAACATTTACTTCTAATAAGCAGTGGAATACTGCCTGTCTTTGGCAGGGATACAGATAAATCATAAACATGCACTTCTTTCACCAGGGTCTGAAGAATCCCCTTGCACATATCAAATGAGGGTAAAACACAGCAGAGATCTCGGTTTCAAGACTGAATGTTAGTATTTTATAAAAAAAACCAAAAAATCCTTTTTTTTTTTTTTTTTTTTTTTTTTTTAGTATAAACATTAGATCTAGAAGAATCCCACTTTTTGAACTAATTGTCTTTACAGTTATGGAAACTATTTAAATCTCTAAGCTGTTTTGTTTGGCTGGCTGGCTTGGGGGTTTTTTTGTGTTGTAGAGAACAGTGCTATTCCATGAGCACATCAAGAACTTTGTCAGATACAGTAAGATAATATCTGCTTAGTTGGTAAAATACTATTTTTTTGTTTATACTAAAGCACAGATAAATGCTAAACTAAGTTTGAATCCCACTGTAGTGGGCATTACACATCAAGCAGCCTTATGTGAGTCAAACAGGTTAGGGATGAAGGTCCTGAACCTACTTTCTGCCACAGCAGTAACCTTGCTACATCTTTCAAGTTAAAGATGCACACAACACAGCAGAGCCAGCAGATAAAATAAAAGTTACCTAAGTAATAAGTTAATTACCAATTACAGCTGGGGATATTGTACAGACTATTTAGAGTGAGTTCATAAAAACTGCCATGGTAATCACTACTGATACCACTCTGGTTGTTGGTTTTCTAATGCATATTTTTCCATTACAGAGTTGTGAGTACGTACATCATGTACAATGTGCATCTGTATATATGTGCATGTAAAATTACAGATTTGGATCATCATGTAAGAACATGTAGAAAAATGTCAAATAATGGGGCCATATTCTACTGTTGGTGTGCCAGAGAAACAGAAAAGATTTCAACTGAGATGAGTAAGTAGAAGAGGACAGTGTGAGCTAGTGAATCGGCAGGAAAAAAATTGAATCAGATTTTAATAGCAGGGGAAATGCTGATAATAAAATAGGCCCTTCTTCAACTCTCCTTTTTTTATAATAGTCAATTCTAATCAAAAAGATGCAAGCAAGCAAAGGGGAAAAAAGAAATTTATAGGTGATAGTAATTTATGAGCGTGTGCTAAAATTAGACACACTCATTAACGCTGTGCATCAAAAATCAGACTGCACGACTGGGAATCACATTCCATACATTTCGCATAAGAAAAGGTGAAGGATCTAGCAAGAGATAAGTAAGGTAGTCTTAAAAACAGATTACATCCTTTTATGCTTTCTTCTAAATCCATGATAAAAACTCATAAAAATGCGTTTGTTCAGAATCTGAGCAAAACATCAACACGGGGACTGTTAGTAAATAATTATCAATCACTTGTTGAAAGCAACATAGCAGTGCACTAATAATGAAAACAGTGACAGATTACAGAAGGCCAGATATCAAATAATAAGATGTCAAACCCTTAACAAGGCTTAAATTTAATTCTAATTCCATAGAAGTCCAGGAGAGAGATTTGCTACTTATTTCAAAGAATGTAGGATTCAATCATGGCTCTGTTTGATTTAATAGGTTGTAATGGATTATATTCTGAACATAAGGTAGAAGATGTTGAGGAAGCTAGAATATGGCTAATACATGCTATAATCAGAAATAAATATGAGTTTATCAGGACTACATTTCCTCAGTGGTTCATCCTGGCACAGTCCTGGTTGAGGGAGTGGCTGCAATTCAACCAAACGTTTCTGTGTTTCAGGAGGCATGCAGGAGACATGGCAAGAAACTTGGAATTGACTGAAGAATTGGAAAAATTTGCCTTGGGCTCAGAAAGATTAAGTGATCACTTTGTATACTTATAAAAAAAGATGGTTCAGAAATGACTTGGTGATATGGAGTACAAGCTTCAGGAAAGTAAATTTCATGAACAAGCTTCAGGAAAGTAAATTTCATAATATATATCATTTGATGAGATGGCTGCAGTAAAAAACCCCATATTTGAATTCTGACATTAATCAAATTCAGATTAGAAATAAAATTTATCTTTTATTTTGCTGTTTTATTAAAGTATCATCAACCATGACAATCACATGCTGAGCATTGTAGTGAATTTCTCATCCCTGGAAAATGCTCAGCTAAAATCAGTTTCTTTTCTGAAAATCCTTGTCGAAGAAGTTAAATTCTGTAAAGACCTTTGGCAAGAGTTCTGATTTAATGGTAACAGTGGTCCCTTCTGGCCACATTATATGCCATCAATGTTTAGGTTTCATCTTCAAAATTATTGCCAATAATTTCTTATTAGAAAAAGACTATTAAAATATGCAGATTTTGTAGGTTGCAAAAGTGCTGTGCCAATATATCAATCCTTTGATTTTATAGCCAATTAAGAAACTCTTCAAAAAAGATTGCTGTCTTTAGATTTTTGAAACCTACAGAACTTTCGCAAATATTTGTAAATGTAAATTAAGAGGAAATACAAATGAGAGTTTTGAGTTTCGTATGTTTCTTCAATTGCTTAGTCCCATATGTTCCTTCTGGATCTCAAGAGCCTTTTTAAAAATGAAAAGTACGTCCTGATCTCCCATGCTCATTCTGCTTCCTCTTCTGATGAGCAAACACATACTGTCCCCATCAACAGGGCATGTACCAGAGAATGACACGGGCCAAGGAGTAGGTTATGCTTCTATTAGGTGATTCTGATGGGGACAAAAAAAGCAGCATCACTACCCAGTGGTAACTCATGTAAAATAAGTTGTGATAATTGTGTAACTTTGAATTCCTTTTGCTGTATAGTAGCTGTAGCAGTGAAGTTTGTTACTAGCCTAGTTAACCATTGTGAGAAATTTATAGTGAATTGGGATTTACTATATTTATCTGAGCTACACACATTCGTGCTATTTGCAAGAAATGCTATATTTATTTTGCCAATAAAATCACTTAGGTATATGATGAACTATTCGTGTGCATGGAAAATTTGTTATAGATTGCTTTTTTTTTTTTTTTCTACTGAGATTATAGTAAATTACTTTATTAGTGCTCCAGAGAAAACATAAAAGGAACACTTTCAGAATAGTTTATGTATGCTAAATCCATGATTTTTCTGTGGCAATATTTTCTCCTTTCATCCAAGATATAACCATATTCCATTGTTTTGTCTCAGACCCAAGGAATGAATTTCCTAACTTTTCCTGCCTACCTACTTCCTCTCTTCTTCCTTACTGTTCTCCTTCCTTGCCTGATTTTTGTCTGGTTTTCCAAAGGATCGCCATCAGAATCTTTTTTTTTTTTTTTTTCCCTCTCCTGTTATCTTGATTTTACCATCTCCATTCCCCTTTGGAGCATGACTGATTCAAATGTTTTGGGTTTTTGTTTTAGACTGTAACAGCCAGCCTTGATCCTCTCTCTCTTCATCTGCCGCCTCTCCCATCTGTTCCACAAGCAGTGCCAGCCTTGACTCCAGCACTGTATTTTATTCTCATCATGTTCTTATTCCTTTTTCCATGCTGAAGTCAATGTTTGAAATATGAACTCTACACCCATTTTTCAGGTTAGTTCTTCAGCATTGAAATTCCCCTTTAGCCATGAATCTTTTCTGTCATCTCTGAGAAATGTATTACTCATAAAGAAAAGCCCTTTAGAGATGATGAAGACTTCAAATTTCATATACTGGTAGCCCAGATGCTGCTGAGGTGGGACACTTGTCAAATCACCTATCCACCTCAGTTCTCTGCATTTATAAAAAACATGCTAAAATGTTAAAAGGCAAATACAGGCTGACAAGAATGTTATATTCTGCTCTCTGTTGACATAACTAGGGTACACTTTTGCTGTTGCTGGTTCTCTGATTTCTACTCACTTGTGACCTGGGTCTTTTTTATGTACAACAGAAGCAATTTCCCAAAAATTGGGTAATCACAGCACCATGCAATGATCTTGCATCCTCAGGATCCCAAGTGATGATACTGAGGAACAGCTCTGGACCTACAATTTGCAGACTGGTTGAAAACCAAGGCTAATACATACCAATGATAGTAAAATCTTTGGCTATGCTGGCTCAAACATTTTGTTATGGCTACGTTTAAGAATATTGTAAGAAGTTGCTTCTGCCGTTGTAGTGACTGTGCTAAGGCAGTATTTTTAACAAGAATATTGGACAAATAGCAGCCTGTGGGATATGGACAATTAAATGATTATTCTCAGCATGGAGAAGGCAGGTTCTCTGTTAAATGTTTAATTCATAAAAACTATCCATAAAATATATGCCTCCTCTCCCTGCCTTAGAAACCTGGAGAAAACAGCTGATCTTCTCCAAACTTCAACCTGTTGCGTATCTGGTATCTTGACAAGGTCAAAGAGACTTGACTTCTTTTGTATCCCCAAAGGGTAAAATCAGTTCACAAACACAGTACTTCTGCAGAGGATGGAAGCTGTGACAGTAGCATTGTGCTGCTGCTCTAATTCATTTCATGACCTCGCAGAGGATTCAGGGTAGCACTGAAATAAGCTTTGCAGAGTTGCTTTCAGCCACAGCAGAACTCATTTAACCTGAATTTTTACACGAAACTCCTTAATCCAAGTACGGCAGCTTCTCAGAATATTCCACAGTACCCGAGTGAATCTCTCTTCTCTTGCCTGAGAACAGAATCTGTACAATCTTGTTCACAACCATTGCCCAAGACTTGGAGACCAAGAGCTCTTTGAACAAGCAGGAAAGCTGCAATGACAACACTAGTGTTGACCCTGCTTTTGTCCAGCAGACCAAACTGTCCAGGAGCCAGGCCAGAGGAGGGGAAAAGGGCAGTGTGTCACTCCTGTCCCTTGGGGATGGGATGCCCTGCTCCAGGATGCTCAGCAGAGCCCAGGCAATTTACTGGTCTCCAGCTGCCTGCATACTGGGATGTATGGAGGTGACAGATTGCTTTTCTTCTCCCTCCACAGTAAAGAAGAACAAAATTTACAGCAGTCACCATGGGAGTAAATGAAACCTCCATTTTCCTACTTCTGTAGGGCTGTTTCCCTTTTGAACCTTACAGAAGCTTCCGAAGGCACACAGACATCAGTTTCCATTTGTGCCAACACCCGACTCATAACCACTTCACACAGAATCAGAAGTGTGATATGGTTTTATGTGTTCACAGCTAATGGAGAATTAGATTGACACATTCTAAGCAAACTGTGTAAGTCTTCATTTTAAATTATTTTTTTATTTTAAAAAGTAAAAAAACTAAAGAAACCATAGAAATGCCCAGAAGATGGGCATTTCATGCTATGGATTTAGTTTAAGAAATGAGTACGTTACCACTGTACATTTTATTTAGAGCACTTTTGTAGTTTTATAATTTTGTCAGGGCTTCCACCCCTAAGAAAATAAAGGTAAATTCAAACTATAATGAGTAAGAGAGTAAATACTGATCAGACATATGTTCCCTGTTATGTTTTTTATTAAAAAAATAGAAAAACTGTATCAAATCATACAAAACCACTTCAGTAAAAGTTAGGAAAAAAGTATTTTATTGGATAAATAAGTAAGAGACATATTGTGCTGTTGCAGAAATTAAACCACAGAGCTCAGGCATTTAACAACATTAAAAATAAATTAGGTTGGAGGAATAGATAGAATTGCCTGAGACAAAATATTAATTCCTTTCTTCAGGAAATTTCAAAAAAGATGAAAAGTTTTTTTGCTTTGCTCATTTACTCACTGCAGGCATTTTGCACTATTTTTTAAAAAAAATCATATTAAAAATAGGATAGAAATAAAATTAAAAAGACTGTTGTGATTTGAAACATTAGCTCTTTTATACTTCTCATTATGATCTTTCAGCAACAGAAATGTCTTTTGGGTTCACCCTTTAGTTTTTTGGCATCAATATTTTTTATGTTGACAACATCATCTTGTCAAGAAACAACTCGCTCGTGTTACCACAGAAATGCAGAGAGTTTTGTTCTAGGGATGTTTATTTTTAGTAATGAAAAGCCACTTCAGTGGTTCAAACCTAGAACTAGTTCACAGCAGAGGTAAGATATTTTTACTTTCACCTCTGCACAGGCATATCTTGCCAGAGATTGATTGTGATAAAGTGTAGTGTTACTGGCAAGCTTTTACAGAAGGAAAAGCAACAAACCAGAAATGTAACAAAAAATAAACAATTCTTCGGAGGCATTTAATTGCATACATGGGACACGAAATGCATCTACACCATAGAAAATGTGCAGAAAATAGCATTCTTCTAATTGCCTAATTGCTTTAAATATAGGTTTTAATTGCAGAGCTTATAGCAGCAAAATTTCTGCACATAATATCTGTGGCATTAAAGACAGTCTAAATCATTGGTGCTTGTCTTTACCAAAACTCCATTTGTGTTACAATGGAAAATTATCTTATAAAGATTAACAGCCACTATTAGCATTTTCATAGTTACCATTTGATCTGAGATTTATTTTATTCCTTGCCAATTGCATTGCCTTAATTAGAAGTGTGCACAAAGATTATGCATGCAGGTAGATGCATTTGTAACAACTTTAAATTTACAATTTCTGTTCACTACAGGTCAACATAACATGATTCATCAAGGGTTAAAAAGAAAAAGAAAGGCTGATGGGGTTTCAAGGGCAGCTCAGTGGCAATCGTTATTACTACACAACAAAAACCTAACCTAGAATTTAGAAACATCACTGTCCTGATTCTAAAG
This sequence comes from Florisuga fusca, assembly GCA_038090715.1. Lineage (NCBI taxonomy): Eukaryota > Metazoa > Chordata > Aves > Apodiformes > Trochilidae > Florisuga > Florisuga fusca. The sequence continues at coordinate 11,554,653 of JAAWXA010000025.1, read as the reverse complement.
TAGCTACAGAGAAAACTTACAGATAGAGAAAGCATTTATACTACAGCTAGAAATATGTGGACCAATGACAGGCACACTCCTACAGGGATCCTTCATCCTCTGTCCCAAATTTTGTTTGATCCTGACCTGTCAGTACCAATGAATATATTATGTATGCCTTCCTGTTAAATCAAACACATCTGCTAACGTTACCTAAAGATCTTATTTTATATAAATAAAACTGTAAAGTCTTCACTGGCGGTATCTGAAGGAAATATGAACATTGAAAGGCATTTTCTGGAGAAGAACCCTCACCAACCAACATTTTCCTGTATTCTTCTGGGCTCCCTGTGGTTTTAGTAGTACTAACAAGCTAGGACTTAATTTTACAGGTTGGTCAGCTATAACAAATACATGTCAAAGACAATGAAATGAACTTACCAAAACACACAAGATCTTCTTTGGAAAAAGCCAGGGAAATAGAGACGAGAAACTTCAAGCCTCAAACATGTACCCAGAATAATCCAGTTCTTACTGATATTTTCATACCAGAATAGTAGCAATAGTTCAGTTCTTTACAGTTAGAAGAGCTCAGCTATTTGAGGCAGTTAGGGAAAATCACAGCTCTCATGAGCACTCTGAGTGCTACTGCTGAAGAAGACAGGGGAATGCAATATTATTTCACATCTATTGCCATGCTGAACATAAAAATGTCTGTAGCAGAAATGTTACGCTTTGGAGTGGAATTTGTCATCTGATTATTTTATAATTTTATTAATCATAAATTATCTCATTGTAGAGCCTCATTAGAAGAATAGACAATTTGGTGTTATTAACAAATGATTGTGTGACACATATGGATAACTACAGTTATTGTCCCATGAAATGACAGTGAAGTTAAATGGCTTGAGAATACCATCCTTCTTGGGCTCCCACAGACTTTGTTCTGAATGCCAATCATGAAGGAAACTCTTGCTTTCTGACAAGATAGGGCTGGGCTTCCACTCCTCCCCCTGCAGTAAGTAATCCATGAGCCAGACAGATGTGTGCCAGTTGTGCCATTCACTTTTAACTTCCTGTACGTAGGCCAGACCTCAGGTGGTTGTATCTACAGTAGTGTTAAATCATTGTCCTCTAGACGAGAGGCTGTACCGCCTAATGTGAACTTCCCACCTCAAAGATTTAGTTAACAGACCCCAGGAAACTTAGTCATACTTTCCTTTTCATTAATTTATTAACTAATAATTAACTGAATATACTGACTGTTTCCAAATGATGGTACTAAGATTAACAATCTAGGAAAAAAAAAAGTGATACCAATTTATCACTGTTTTTCTTTTTAAAATATTACTTATTGATTACTTCATATGTGACAAAACTTGTTCTGACCCTGCAATGAAGGAACTACTCCAGCATGTGATTTAATATCCCATGGTCCACACAGCTTTCTCTGTGCCATGGCAGGGAATGATTTATTATACAGGGAACTGAAAAACTACACTGTATGATTTTGATGTACTTTGAAAATACTTGCCAAACAAAATAATAATAATGGAATGGGAAAATACTGGGAAGTTATTAAATTCCAACAAGCTGTTTTTATGAAAGCTTATTCCTAAGAATTCCATTATATTAAAGATGGATATTTATGCATATGTACATTAAATTATAATTGAATAAATATACCTTCTTAAAAGGTACAGTTTCTTCCTTTTGTATTCTGCAGATTCTTCTGTGGAATTTGGATCTGAGGAAGGAACTGTGAAGTTATTCTAAGCCTCCTTTTCCGAGATCAGAAAAGAAAGAATGTACACATGTAGTGGGTTTGATTCTCCTCCGAGAGCAAATCAGAAAGCACTACAGTGTAAAACTAATGTAAGCAAGGGGAAATATTATGCACTTGAAACTGGAGCCAGAATACTTCTAGAAATGTTAAACCAGGGGAAGACGAATGCTGTATACCACTGGATCTGTTATTAATAATGACTGAAATAATTTTTATTATTTGTGTGCATTACAGTAGTGCTGTAGGGCAGTGTACAACACAGAGCAACAGGTCATTTTTCACCCCAGCTACTTCTAATCTAAATAAAAGGCCCTTAGCACAACAGAAAGCACCATTGTTACCATCTATCATTTGATGCAGAGGAACATGAGAAAAAAGGAGAAACAGTTTGCCAGAATTGCACAGGATATCTGGCTCTCCTTAGCTGCTGCACAGTGTGCTGAGCTTCAGACTGACACTGAAGTGTCACGTTCAAACTTGCATTGTGTGTGGAGCCATTTAAGTCATGCAGGTGAAAAGCAGTCATCTTTCAGCTTGGTTGGGGAAAAAATAATTGAATTCTTGCAGCATGAAGTAGCAGAAAGACTGTATTACCTAAGAGCACACTGATAAGGAGCATATATGAGGACATCATGGACAAGACTACCTGGTCTTTTCTATAAAGCTGAATGTTTTTTTTCAACTAAGAAATGAAAACTGTTGAAAGATCCAGTGTTGTCCTTTCTTTTAAGGCTGGGATCTCCTTTCAGACAAAATAATTTATTCCAATTGTCAAAGCTCATCAGACTCTCAGCATGAGTCTTGCATAAATGAATTTATTCCTGACTGTTTCATTTGCACACTCCATGATTTTTTTTTCCTCCTATTTAATTTCATCAAGACTTTCTCTGCAGAGATGAGTAAACTTGCTGCAAGAGCACTGTAATGTAAAAGTCCCTATCTCTTTCTTACATTCCTCTGAGAAAAAACAGAATAAACCACAACATCCTTTAATAATTCATATATTTAGAAAAAATCCCAGTTTAAGATGCTGTTCTTGAAATAGGAACAATATGGAAGCGTATGATAAATAAAGCAATAAAGCCCTTCTTATGGGTAACAGGCAATAAACTGCTGACAACTTGGAGGTGCATTCTCTGTGTTTGTTTCCCAGGGTGAAATGCATAATATCCTGTATGCTACAGCACTGGGGTAAAATTCTCCCATGAAAATGCGGTGTTGGGGATTATTACTGTGGCATCATTGGTTTTAATTTTCTAAATGAAGTGCCTCCCTGTTGCAAGAAAACTCATCAAGTAGAGAATGTGATGGACTCATTGCAAAGGCAGAGGGTCTGGGAAACCTGGCTGTGCCCTCCTGTGCCCAGTTTGCCTTGAGCACAGCTGAATAGGGCAGGTCATATGCAGGGACTCTTGTCTTTGTCCAAGTTTCTGTAGGGCAGCCAGACCAGCTCAAAGAGCAGTAAATCCTCTGAAATCTCCTTGGCTTCAAGGTGGAAGGAGATCCACAGCAAGGAAAACAGTTTAAGTCCAAAAAACCCAAGAAGGGCCGATGTGATCCTCTGCTGCTGTAGTGCACATTTATTTATTCATTTTAAGTTTCCACCCTGGGGAAAAAACTAGCTGGAAAATATGAAGATATAATAAAAAAAGAATAAACTTTAATTCCATGGAGTAGTCTATAGCTCACGGTGGTTTCTTCTTATCATTTGCATTTGCTTAAAAAAAGATTTTTCCTGTAATAACCTGGTCCTGAAGCACATCCAGGAGGGCACTGGAAGTAGAGCTGCTTGAGAAGATGACACAATCAGACAAACATTTTAAGAATCCTACAAATATTTTACACCCTCTGGTGGGCTGAGGCTTAACAGGATTTGTCAGAAGTGGGAACAGGTAGCAAGCTAGACATTGTCAAAATCAGAAACTGGTGCTGGAGTGGTGTTGGTCAAAACATTAGTCTTTGCAGTCAGTTTGTGTCCGTATTATGCCTCTGAAATAGCCAGTCTTCAAATTAATGTTTTCCAATGAGCTGGCCCTTGGGAGTCAAAGAAACAAACAAATTATTCTGAAAGAGCAAATGTGCCTGAGACACTGATAAATCTGTTATGACAATGTAAGGCTTAATAAACACTGCAAAATACATTTCTGTAGCCTCTGGGTCAAATGCAAGTTTTAAGGTTAAAAGAGAAAAGCAACATTTTTAAAAAAATGTCACATGAACTACTTTTTTTTCATACTCTGCTTATGAGAAGAAATACATGATTCATTACCCTTAACTCAAAAATGTAATTCATGTAGTCAGGTGCTATCCTAATAAACCAATATGCTGAGTTATACAGAAATAACTAAAATGAGATAATGTAGATGGTGGTAAAATCTGAGAAACAAAGGTCTTTTCATATATAACCATTCATCTATTCTTGAACATCAGCACTGGTTTTTCTTCATGAGCTCCGTCAGTCACAGGCACCAACTTTGCTCTCACTGGATGGAGATGAAAGGTAGAGCAGCTGAAGTGAATTGCCAAGGAAATAACTCAGTCTTGATAAAAGGAGTGCTTTGTAGAACAGAAAAACAAAACAGTACTATTGATTATCATGATGTATGCTACAGCAAAAGAAGGTAGGAACACAGGGGCTGCCTACACACAGCTTTTCCTCTCAGCAGCAGGCACAGATTTTTTTATTTTTTTATTTTTTTTTCAATTTATGACATTAGAGAAGAATCCCTCTGAGTTGAAAGGTTTTGCACAGGCAGTGAGTGGTACAGCAACTTGACCTCCTGTACTCAGGTTTCTTGAGGCCAAAAAGCTCTTGAGTTTTCTTTCCCAAGTGAAAAATGACCCCCACTGTGGATATTCGTAGAAAGGAAAAGACACACATAACTACATCTGAAAAAATCCACACTGCCCACTGCCACAGCCTGAAGAACTCATCAGGTGAAGAACAGCTATCCAAAACCTTATCCTTTCTACTCCACAGTTTACAATCACATCACATGGCTTAAGCCACTGCCTGGTGGGATAGAAAGCAACCCATGTTGCCCTACTGTTTGTTTTTTGTCACTGCAAACCATACTTACAGACAATAAGGGAAAAGACTATTAATGTTCCTGTACTAAAAGACTTGTGCTTAGTGTACCTGCTGTCTCTGCATGATTAGCTAATGGTGCCAGGCAGGCTTGAGATTTAACTCAATACTCCAAAGAACAGCTGACAAGCAAGCTTGAAGGAGTCAGTCTGTGCTGTTCTCCAGAGCCCTGGAAGGAGCTGATGTGTTGAGAAACACTACCATGAAAAGCAATCAAGTGCCCCTCAAAACCATGGTTGACCTCCATGGACAACCTAGAAGTCAAAAAAGACTTTTGCAGTCTTTGTCTCACTAATTTCTTTAGTCTCAATATTCATAGAAAAGCTTATAATCTAATATCCACTATTAGAGCTAGGGACTCCCTCATTTAATGTGTCTACAGGATAGTCTTATCCCACAGATTCCATAGGCAACCTCATTCATGTTCAGGTGGCCAAATCCAGCTCATCTTTTTACAAGTGCATTGGTTTGGAAAAATGAGTTTCTTTTTTGGCACTATGGGTGAACACCCTTGTCAGTTCACACTGTTAAACACGGCAGAAATGCTCTATGTCACCCAGACCCATAGGAAGAGTATTTTATGGTGGCATCTTTCACATCACCAGTGGGAAAAAATAACTCATTTCTAGCACACAGTGCGTCATCCAGCGTACATCTACATTTTGCAGAGGGGCTGATAAACACCCACACGAGCTAAGTTTAACCCAACTCTTGAGTGTAAAAGCCAAGGCAGCACAAAGCTTTGTGGGGGTTAACACTGAAGTATATTTTTTAATTTCCTATGCCAGCAGGTAGGCTCCCCAGCCAGAGCTCACTGTTTCCATGGCTACGTTGCCAGTCGTCCCCAAGTCAGCTAGTTCACAGCTAATTTGGATAAGCCTGCATTAGCTGCAGACATTTTAGGGGCTGCACTGTAGGCATATTCATAGCCATGGAGGGTTTATCAGAAAGACTTCGAATAGCCATGAAATCCTGTTGTAAATGTCTGCTGAAACTATTAGCACTGATGGAATGAGGACAGGTGCTGGGAGGTGGAGGAGCAGGCAACTTGACCGAGTAAGCCAAAATGCAAGGGGGGGTTGCAAGAAGCCCAGACTGGTTGTGATTTATTTAATACAATGGTATTAAAAAAAGAAAACCAAACCTACAATAAGAATTTTATGTCTTGAAAAGATTTATGCTTTGTTTTCTATATTTTCCATTGTTTATTCAAGTGTAGGGCTTCCTATGAAAACAACCAGTTTCTGTATCTTTCTGGCATCACAAATGATCTTAACTTTTCCTTTTTTTTAGTTAGTCTTTATATAAAGACTATTTAAATGTTATAGGATACTATTTCCATATGGATCAAGAAAATTGTTAGAAAAAATTACTTTGAATTTTGGACACAACCCCCCCTCCTATTACTGATTCCCTCAGCACCTGAATTTCTTTTTTTTGTCACGTTGTCTTTCCTAATCCCAAAATTAGTACGTATCAAGTAGAGTCCTATCATTCCCTCATCTGCTGTACACTGTTCTCATTTCAGCACTAAGGGATCTTTATAGTCTGAAAAATTGCTTGACATTGCATATATATTGTGCTCCTTTGGAAAGAAATAATTTATTGTTATCTAGTCTATGAATATCCTCAGCACAAGTAATCTAATAACCATAACAGTAAGCTGCTTTAATTGAAGAAGGGTCCAATGGTCTCAGCTGTATTATTATGTCTCTTAACAGATTACCTTAACAGTTATGACAGTCTGCTTATGGAAGTTACAGTCTCCCTTCAGCGTGAAATATTTTGGAATAATCATTACTCATAAGCACATTTCCTGAAAATGTGGTGATTATACAGCCAGATCAACCTCTGTGGTTTGTGCTCACTGAAACTGCCCCAAAATGCAACACTTTCTCCTTAATGGATTATTGGAGACTGAGGATGCTCTCCCTTTACCCACACATTCCCTGATTTTGAAGAATGAAAGCTGTTTGGCAACGTTTCCAAGTGGTCAATCCATGTATGTATTCTATATAGACATGTATGTACATGTGTATGTCTAGGTACAAGCATATGTACAATCCAATATACAAACCAAATATATTCCACTTACAGAAACAAACTCCTTCTTCACCCAAAAGATGGACTGCTCACAGGCACCATCTCAGATAAGAGTGAAGATGAATCAAAAAAGAGGAGGTGCCAAGAAACACCACAGAGCTTCTCCTAAAACTGGCTGTCAAATAAGAGTCAAACCACCATAAGAAAGTAAGGTATGGAGTACACCACACAGTGTATTTCACACATCCCAACAGGAAATCACTGCAAAGCAGCTGTTACATTTTTCACTTCACATCCTTACTTACTGCATAGATTATATTTGTGGATGTAGTTAAGCAGTCAATTGATTTATCTCCACAGGCGTTTCTGATGCAATGTTTGAATCTGTTCTAAAATCCTGAAACAGAAAGATACGTAAGTGGCTGTAACAATTTGAAAAAAAGGAATGTGCTGTTTGGATGCTACCTCTTGATGCCTTAGAGCCAAGAAAATACTGAGGGTTTTTTTGTTGTTTTTCTTTGAAGGGTAGAACAAAAATTGGTAGTGCTTCTTCCAGTGAACAGGAGAACTTAAAGTAAATGTCAGCTGAAACACAGATGGTCTCTCCCTCAGAAACAGATTTTTCTGTTATGTATTTTGTTCAGACATCATGACTAGTTAATCTAGTTATGAATGTGTACCTCATGAGCTTCACCTTTGCTACCATATGAGTGTCTTCAGTTCTACAATTTGAAATTCGTACTGCTTGACAAGTTTTTATAGCTGCCCATTGATTTTATGTCCATGTATTTTTAAGTTATTATTTTTTCCCCCTTTCCGTTATCACTGCCAAGTAACAACCTATGATAAAACTGCCTTGACAGTTTTATATTTGCACCTCATTCTGGAAATATAAGTCAACAGGCATAATTTTACAACTAGAGGGTGCTGGAGGACCATAATGTGATACAGTATGCAAATCTCTCAATGACCTTTAGTGGACAGAAGAAAAATAAATCAATTATTACTGCTCAGTAGGACACATTAATATATTCTGAAGTAATACAAATACTGAAATATTATCTTGTGTAAGCAAATAGAAAATTAATACTTTATAGCTGATACTGTTTTATTTTAAATTTTGTTTCAAATTTGTTGCTAACTTTGCTTCCATCCTTAGTTTTTGTTCTGTAATAAATGAAAAGCCTTTATCTTAACAGTACATATTCTTTTTGCTTCCTTTTGTGTGAGTTGGAAAGCAATTAAAGCATATTATTGATTATATGTTTTATGATAAAACACAAAAGCCATCAAGAAAGCAGGAAAGCAAGAAGGAACAAAGATTCATTTAACAATAAAATCTATTATTGAGATTATACAGATAGAATGTGGACATTAATTACAGATAAATCATTTAATAAGAGTTCTAACAAAAAAGTCAGCTTCCAAAATTCATACAATTTCCAGCATAGTGTAATTATTTTCTTGCCTTCCATTGCTGTAAAAAAAAAATACAAGTATGAGAAAAAATAATCTCTATAAATATAGCACTCTGTATGTAGAAAAATTACCCCTCCCATCCTTCCTCTCTTTGACTTTTCCTTATTGCTTCTTAGAGTCTCTGACAATTCTGTAAATACCTTCAACGGACAGAAATATTGAAACTTTGAACTAGACCTTAAAGATGTCATTTTTTCCTCCCTCCCATTCAACTTGGCTCAGTAACATCTGGCATTTCCCTTCCTTTTCCTCAGATCAGAAAGAAATCCAAAGGACAAACCATAACTGCCTGGTAAAGTGGCTCCTTGAAATCTCCATGAGAAACATTCCAGGAAGCTGGCAGAAAGCTCCTGACCATATTCTTAAGAACAGAACTCTTCAGCCCAGACAAGAATTGTATCAACCAGGCTACTGATCAGACAGTGGCAGTGATTTGAAAAAAAAACCCAGATGCCCAGTGAAACCAATGTGGTGGGCTTTAGGACCTTTTTTACATTTCCACTCTTGACTTTCTGGTTGTTCTGACTGGATGTACATGGACAACATTCACATGGTGGGTGATAACAAGGTGTTCTGTTCACTTGTGGCCTGCATTGGCTCAGCACATCCTGGATGATGTAGAAATGTACCACAACAAATGGGATTGTCTGGTTTTGTGGTATGGAAGGTTTCACATATTTAATTCAGTCCCTTCCCAGCATGTGAGGAGACAAAAATTGGTTGATGTTGTGTTTTTTTTTTTATGAATTGCCAAGGTAGTGAGAACCATCTTACTTTCATATTTAAGTAGCTGTGGTACCCCAACTTTACAAGCAGAGAGACGTTTTCCTAAAGCATGCTCTCAAACACTGAGGTCCCACCCCATTGTGTTTCCAGGGAACAAATGCTACTTGTCCACCTACATACCAGCAGCTTTCTTTTGGCTGTTTCACCTCATGACTTGCCCTTATGAAGGGCTGCACCCTGGCACCCACAGGAGACCACATGTCCTGCCCTACATGTCCTGAGAAGATCGTGTTTAGTAGTCTCCATGTCAGAGGGATTCCTCTGGAAAATGGAGAACAGTCTCTTACCTCTTATCTCCTGTTTTGTGCACAGGACCTTATTCCCCCAAACTGTCAGCCAAATCAGTGAGCTGGTGAGGGCAGTCACTAATTCACACATATGCATGCATATATCTCATGATATATATAAGACCCTCAACCCCTTAAGACTTTTGGACACATCTTCACTTTTGGTGGCTAGGTGTAACCTTTGGTCACCTGTACTACAATTGGCAAACAAAAAAAAGTATTGATAAAAGAGGGATTTCATTTTGACAGGAACTGGTTTGTTTAAACTGAAAGCTTTTAAGGGGATAAACAAAACAAATTGAGTAAGATGTAGCCAATGCAATGACAAAAAAAGTGATTTATAGACTGCAGGCTTGACAGATGCTACAGAAGATAAGCAAGAGGGAACAGTAATGCAAAAAAGTGGAAGAACCTGATACTGAACTTCACCTTGTGATGTTTCTCAAAAAGTCCTGGTAACTGTAATCTAGAAAGTGGTCTGTTTGTTTTTGACATATTGTATATAGTTTACAACTAAGGAAACAGCAGTCAAAATTGGCCCACGGTTTTATTGTCAGCATATTCTCAAACACTAAGTGTGCCTGCTTGATGGATACAATTGTGGTTTTGTTGTTTTCTAAATGAGCTGATTTTACAAAATTAGTAATCCTCTGATCTTTATTTTTCACATAGACAAGACTGGCTTATTCAACGCTGCCTTCCTCTTCATGTACAAAGTCTAAATAATATGAATTTCAGCTTAGCTTTTTCTTCAATGGTGCCACCTAAAATCATACAAAAACAAAACGTTTGGTGGTTTTTTTCCTTCTCTGGAAGTCAGCTGAAAAGCTGTTATATACTACATAAACTAGAATACTGACTTTAATAATACTTAACGTGCACATCAGTTTCATTGTCAGAAACACTTTAAATCTTTGTATGTTACTAATAACTGAAGAACATTAGTCAGCTTTATAATGTAGTATGCATTGTCCTTCATATATATTCCTAAAGCAGGATGTATGCTGTACATTTATATACAATGCTTTTCGGAGCACAGACATTGCAGTTTCATGCTTTCATTCAAATTTCAGATGCCATAAGTTCAGTACAATCACATGGCATCAAAATGCAACATATTGCTTTGCAAATGCAAATAATTTCACACAGTGGCCTTCATGACTGGGGTAATGGAATGGAATATATTTTACACATATGAAATAAATAAATAAATATATATAATGAATTATCATAAATATATGGACCAGTATATGACGTTGAAGAACAAAAAGCAAAAAGGGAACAGTGCTCTTGCATAAAGATCGATTCTCTTTGCTGCTGATGGAATGACAGGCTTGGGAGGAGGAGGTTTCTTGTTGTTCTTGGCTTGAGATTTCCCAAGCCCATTGTTGACTTCTATGGGCTTCCCATAACAGTCATAATTCGATAATTCAAAATCCCTTGGCAAGCTTCCAACGATGCTGAAATCATTGGATCTCAAATCAGATTTCGAAGTGCAAACTTTTTTGCATCTGGTCTCACCAACCTATGAAATAAAGAGTGAGAGGAACCATGATCTACTCACCATATTTCACAAGAAAACTCAACACAGCTGCTAAAGAACACAGCACACAAAGATACAGGAAAGTATTCGTTGACAGGGGTACATTACATCAGCTTCATTTGCTGAATTGTGGCATTATAAAGTACTTAAGGATGATCAGGCAATTATATAAAGTAATCCAAACACTCATAATTGTGTACTTTTTCATGCACAAGGTGCCACATGATGTGCAACATGATACAGTTAGACTCCTTCATTTTAAGATGATAGGGAGTGAGAGAGTATTCCCATAGAGTATTTTTGGAAATTGGTTCTGTGCTGATGAACCCTCAGGACAAAGACTATTCAATATTTACATTTTTCTGAGGCCTAAAAGATACAGTCAGAATTAACCCTAAAATTCAGTGTTTGAAGAAATAGGTCTTTTCAGGTTCTATATAGTAGCCTGCTTAAGATCCTGTATCTCAACCTTGCATGGTGAGAAGGCACTTTCTTTGTACCTGCAGTCCTTGGTGCCTCTCCAAAGACAGGTAACAAAGATGTGACAGGTAACACAGTGTTCTTAGCAATTCCCATCTATACACTGGAGAACTGTGTAACGGGGACATCTAAATCCAGCAACTGACTTTGAGCCTTTCCTACAGCTCTGTTACTGCTCAAAGGGATCAAGTACCACTGTGCTATGGGGTAACCCAAAGGATGGGGTGAATCCTTCTCTTTTACAGACTAGAGAGTTGTACTCACATAGGCAATAAAAAATTAACAGAAAGTATGGTGCCCATCAAACTGAAATGTTTTTCGGGAAAAAACCTCAGCAGTTCCTATATTTGCATCCTTCGATTTTATAATGTTTATCTTTCCGGGGCAACAAATCTCCAGGATGAACACCCTCAGACTGTTCTGGAAGGTTGGAGGAAGGTAAACCTCTCCCTAAGTTCAAATGGACTACACAGTAAAGCATATAAAAAAAAAGAAAAAAAAAAAAAGAATACAGGTTATGAAACTCGACTGCACTATTAATAATCCATTTGTTCCCATATATATTCTGATAGTTAGTTGGAAAAAATGCTGGTTGACAAATCAGGCTATACATGTGGACAACTGACATTAACATAAGTTTTGCTAGATCTTCCTGGAGCCACTGAACCACTAAAACTTTGCTCTTCCAAAAGTTGCCTGTCCCCCTCCCCCAGCAGCCTATCTCTCCTCCACAGTGTCTCCATGCATTTTACTCTCAGCCCTGTCCATCCCTGGCTTTCTGCAATCTCAGGATGACAGTTTGGGATATTTGCGTCATCACATTTTGTAATTAAAATAAGTGAAATATAGTACCAGACTTAGGGACAAATGAAAAACATTCAGGAGAATATAATTATCTTCTCAATGACAACTGACAAGGTATCCTGAATGGAAAAAACTGAGGCAGCCAGGAAGAGAGAGAAATTTCACTGTGGCTTTTACTCCCATCACTGACAATTCTGATTCTGGTGCAAGGTGGAAGAGAAGCATGAGACTACTCCCTCAGCAAAGAATGGATCCACCTCCCCACATCTGCCAGACTTGTCTTTCTCAGAAAAACAGATAATTTTGAAACCAATGCACTAAAACTGAGTGCAGGTTACACAACAAAACCAAGATGACAGGTTATACAAAATTAAAACAAGACAGTGTTCCATGATGGTAAAGCAAAACTGTACTTAAAAGTTCCTGCAGCTGTTTCCCAGTTATCAAAGAGCTGACAGCCTGGGACAGTTCAATACTGGACTAGCCAGGGCCAACTCTCTACAAAAGTTGTGACTGAGACATGTATGAACATGATTATATGACCCTGGGTGACATGGGGGCAGTCAGCCGGTGATCTGAGAGATTCCTTCCCATCAGGTCATACCCAATGATATGGGTAATAAAGACACAAACCAGACTCTTGTGCAATAAAAGGTTAACTTAGAGGTCTGGGGTGCATGTTAACCGAAGAGTCACAGGAGTAATACATTTTCTCCATGGACAAAACTAGCAAAGTTTAGTAAGGACAGTACAAGAAATATAATAATGTACAAAATTATAAACCTCCTTTTGGATTTGCAGACTTGTAGTCCATTCCTCATACTACCAGCTATGTACTGTAAAACTCAGTGACACTCATGGGAGCCTAAGTGCTCTGATTTGCAATGAAGAATACTCCTCCCATTCCACCTGCAGCATCTAGAGGCTGCCACAGGTCAGCTCTTCATCTCCTCTTGGGGGACAGGGAACTCTGGCAGTGGCTTCTAGAACACCTGAGCCTTGCAAGCAGAGGACTATTTGCAGCATATTCACACAGAGCTCTGCTCAGTTTAGTGTCAGCTGGAGTACTGCTTTTTCAGGGTGACACAATTTCTCTTGTAAGAGCAACCTGACCCAATTTTTTCTTTAGTAAGTTGTATGTTACTTTTAAAATAATTTCTTTCATTTCTCTGGCTTTGAAAGTCTAATGTGTTTCTATTTTCTACATTCTATTTTCTACATTCTACTGCCTACACATATTTTAAAATTTCTTTTCATATTTCTCTTCAACTCTCCAATATTTCTCTTGTCTTAATCTGAATTTGCTTCAGTTGACCTACAGCTTTCCCTAAACAAAGAGAGACAATACATTCTAAAAATAGTTTATTTGCTTTTTATTCATCCCGTCTTGGTTTGAGCTAGACGTCTAATGATATTCCTGACACCAAAGAAACATTTCACTGGAAAACAATACCACAGGATCTTGTTTTAGAGAATTACACTGAATACTACTAAAAAAAGTAAAACGGCGTTAAATGTTACATCACCACTCTCCACATTCACTGCTCAAACCACCTGTGCCAACTTATCCTTTCAAAACATACAGAGTGAAGAAATTTTTCCATGAACTTGTTCTTCACAAACATATGTACCTTATTTCTAACCTGAATTTATTTGGCTTCAATTTTCAGTCATGAGGCATGACTAACGTTAGTCTGATTAACTGCTGGTACTTAGAGATGGCAAATAATCTAACCTTGATTTTGCATAATTCAGATGATGTAACCAGGCTGACAGATGAAGCCAAGTCAAATACTCTTCTGCGTTTCTTACCTCTACATCATCACCTCTGCCAACCTAATTGAGAATCTTTTAAGTAATTATATTGTTTGATCAAACCAATAAACCCACAGATAAACTTTAATTTCACTGACCCATTTAAATTTATTAGCTAACATGGGGCTGAATGATGAATAATATTAGGGATAATTAATACATATGAATAATAACTATTAGTCAACCTCCTGTTCACTATGCAATATTTTCCACTGATTGATGTCAGGCTTATAATTATTCATGTTATGCCATTTAGCATACATTAAAAGTACTAATTTTAGCATACATTAAAAGCATGATGTTAGCTTCTTGCTGTCTTTTGGAATCCTCCCAGTTTTAAATGAATTATCAAAAAAACAACATTAATGTTGCACAGTGCTCATGGTCTAGATGCAACTTAAGCTGAAATCTCAATTGTAAAATGTTTAACTTTAATAGCTACTGCTTAACATTCTCATTAGCTACTGCCAATAAAAGCTATTTCATAATCTGATTGAATATATACGGCTTTTCCATAAACACAGCAGAAAATTGGTTCAATACCTTTGCCTTTTCTTCTAATTCTTGATATTTACAGCAGTTCTATTTAATATTGGATCAATATTCTTTGTTCTAGTTTTGTATTCTTGCTATATATGCAAAATAACTTCATGCTGTTTTCCATTACACTAACCATATATCCCTTTTGTTAACTACACCTATTATCTGCACCTATTTTCCAGGTTTCAACTTGCATTAATTGCTATCAACTTCTCCATTTGCTAGTGAGAGGAAAAGAGAAATTCTCAAAGCCAAGTTAGCTTTCAATTTTTGGAGAGTTTATTTTCATTTGTGCTGTTTGTTTGATTTTTAAAATTAGTATACATCCTGGTCTGTAGCTGTTTTGAACTTTATTAGAAAGCTCACCAGCATCATTCATATTTTTTCTTTAAATTCTTCCATCTAGATGAGAAAAAGTACTTTTCAGTGTTGTGAAATCTGTCCTCTCACAGCACCAAACATACCAGGACTTGACTAAATTTGTGCAAATAGAACAAAGAAACTTTTAAACTGACTGTTCATCTCATAATGAAGTCCTCTTTATCCACCCGGATGAAGTGTAATACAAAATGCCATCATTTGGGATTCAAAAATTTTTGAGAGCAGAAATGTCTGTAATTTCTAGCAAAGCTTCAAACGTGCTACAGCACTGGCAGCCTCTCAAGCTCAGCATGTGTCCCTCAGGCTGAAGTGCCTCCCTACTGTAATGCAGCATTCCCTGCCCTACACAGCACCTCTCCTCTGCCATAAAATAATTCCTTCTGCTGACCCCAAGCAGATCTGTCACTAGGGCTGTCAATTGTGTAAGAGTCTTCCATACAAGATGAAGGAGTAGTTCTAACAAACTCAGTGATTAATCTTTCTTCCACTTGTTTTGTGCTTTTCTCTTGCTCTTGCCGTAATGACAGACAAAGATCATCAATAAAGTAATGATTGTTTAGCACTAGTGTGTATTCAGACTGAGTACATTTTCTGGAGAAGCTCAGCAGGAATTCACCATCACATTCCAAATATTACACTCCTTACAAATTCTCATTACTCAACTAGCTGCAAAGCACAGTACAAAAATATTTATACATAAAACATCACAGAATCACAGAATAGCTGAGGTTGGCAGGACCTCTGGAGATCATCTGGACCAATCCCCTGCTCAAAGCAGATTTCTCAGGGCCTTTTTACAGTCAGGTTCTGAATTATATCCAACAATAGATATGTGAGTTGCTAGAGCAGAAAGTACTTACTCTGTACCTGAAATACTGTCAGGATATATTAAAATAGCCAGTCTGTGGTCTTGTGTACAAGATAAAATGTATACTGGGTTTCTAGTGATTCTATAAGAGAAATCTGAGTCTGGAGTGCCAAGATCAGGTCACCATGGGTCACCACCAGTGGTCAGATAGATTGCAAATCAGTAGAGATGAAGATAACCTATATCAGGTTTCAGAGCCTAGATGAAGCTCTGACAAGATCAGGCAAGCAATGGCACAAGTTCTCTTTAAAAATAACTGGGTTTAGAGCTATTACCACCACTTGCATAGAACTATTCACCCCTCATCCAAGCTATTCTTTTAGCAAATGTTCTCTCCAGTCTTCGGTACATTATCAGTGGGGGACAGCTTCTATAAATGGGCTAGATGAAAATGTGACTTTACAAATTGAGGGGTATTGCTACAGTTAACAGTGCAATCTCCCCCTGCAATCATGCCACCAGTGAAAGCAAAAAGAAACTGATTCATCTTCAAAACATTTGCCTTGTTGCTTGTTTTCCTCACTGTATGATGTTACATTGCTAGGAAACACATGCAAACTCTTACTGAGGATTCCCAATAAAAAGCTAGTGGCAGCAGTTACCAGCAGGTTGCATAATCTCCTCTGCTCAGAACATCCACTTGCAGCCACTAGTAGCTAAGGGGACCAAACTGCTCTTTCTCATGACTTCTTGCCTGTAAACACATCACCATTGGAGCTCCTAGCAAACACAGTAGATGTGCTTACATTGAATCTTCTCTTTTTTTTTTTTTTTTTTTTCTGCAGATTCAGGTTGATTTTGCCAGATGGAACACTTGACTTTAATCAGACAGTTGTAGTTAAGCCCATAACCTATGGGCTTAAAATGGCACTGACATTTCAAGGGGCTTTTTTGGAGGGTGCATGAGTCATAGAGCCTGGACTTGGGGGTTTGGCATATGCTGACAACACACAGCTTTTACGTCAGCACTACGCAGGATTTTGTGGAGAGGAGAAGTAGTTATGCATCCACAGAAGGCTTTCTCCATCTTTGGCTGATTCTCAGATTGTGAGCATTGTTTTCATCCTGACATCTTCATTGTTGCTGTTGATGACTATTGGTTGTGATCACTGACTTTACTGACAGCTTTCCACTGAAAAATTACTCACCTTCAATTAGGAATAGCATCAAGCTTTTAATTCTTATGATATACTGAAGCCTTTATCCCTTTATCCAATTTCTTGTCATAAAAAAGGAACAATAGCTGCTTGTACTTTTAAGTATCATGACACGGTTTTGTTATGCTTTGTTTTCTACTAGTTTCCAGACAGATGCCATTTTTATCTCACAAATGGAGCACACACATGGCAGCAAATTGTTCCATAAGGGCTGGAACCAGGGATGCATGACTGCATCACTTTCTTCCCTGCACTTCCTAAGATGCTCCCCACACCTGGGGCCTTCCACCCCAACAACTCTGCTATACCCATAATACTGTCCCCTCTCCAAATCTCCTGCAGAGATATCACTGCTGCAATGCTGCATGGCTGCAAGAGGCAACAAGAGCATAACTTGCCACTTGAGGAACACTGGCAACCTGGAGTCAGATCAGGGGCATTTTAAAGTGGAATAAAGCAATTCGTCTTTTTAAGGTGTGTTCCCCTCTATTAGTATCAGCACCATTCAGTTAATGTCTTGTAGTAATATGTGCTTCATTTAAGATGAAGAAAAATTTACTAATGCAATTATTCATGGTCTCTGTTTTTTCCTACTTGGAGCCTTCTGCTTCCAGATCTTTCATGTTGGCTTCACCTTTGAGCCCCGTCTGGTCTATCCACTGCTTCAAGCCTAGCTAAGGTGAGATTTCCAGCTATGCCCTCAGCCATTTTGCCTCAGTATCATCTCCTATCTGGAAAGAGAACAACCTTGAGCATTTCTATATGAACCATGCCCATGTCAGGGGTGCAGTTCCAAGTTGTCCTCCTTTTCTTCTAAAACTATACATTGAGTCACCTAAGTTTTTTCAGATACTTGTATTTGCTCTGTCCTCACACATAAATCATACACAATTCTGATGACAAACAGCTCCTGAAGTCCTGGGACAACATTCTGACCTGTTTTTGTTTCATATTCTTTATGTCTTTCAACACAGTTTTTTTTTTTCCATTATCTGTTTCTTTAATTTTTCCCTCCCGTGCATACTTGCCATATGACAAGTACATTCTCATTACTGGATCTGTATGGGAACAATCCAAATCTTGTGGGTCACACCTACTTTTGGATTGGGAGCCAAAGCTACCAAAAAAAAAAAAATTAGACCTGTCTTGATTTAGGAGGCTGGATAAAAGCTGGATCACTACCCATGGTGGGAGGTGACCACTCAGGAACATGCCCAGCTTTTGCAGCAATGAGTACATATTCCCAATATGTCTTGCTAAACAAATGCTTTATAACTCTCTGTATAAAGATCATCAGAAGCTGAGTATGCACGGCACTCCATGTACATCCAACCTAAATTATTGTTGCAGATATTATAGATAATAGAATGTTAAAGGTCTCTAATAAAAATTTGGGAAGACTCTGAAAGATGCAGGTCAGCCATGAGATGCTGGACTTGACATTGCATGATCATGGATAGGAAATACTGCAAGATCTTGGAGGGCAGACTGAGCTCTGAATCCTAAAAACTTCCAGCCTACTGCTCGACACCATTCATGGGGAATGCTATTTAATTTTTGTGGACAATGACTCCCTCTCCTTGAAGTTTTAAAAAGCACCATACATCCAAACTTACCTGCTTGAAAAATCTTATTTAAAGATGAAAGGATAGCAGAGGTGGTAAGAGTTATCATTCTGCTCTCCTTATGGCTATGACAATGGCATGCAGCTTAAAGGATGTACACACTAAGGCAACCCAGTAATTTAGCAAGTTGGTTTTGTTCACACTACTGTAAAATGTAGCTTTTTATTAATCTTGTAATTGATCAAGCTGCACCCTTTCACTTGTTAAGTACTTGAAATAGGAATAAGCAGATTTTATGCTGCTCTACTGGACTGTTGCAATTATTTTGTCACAAGAAACAGCTGAATTTGGCACTCACAAATTGCTGAACGCAAAAATATCACATTCAGTTCAGAGGAAGCAAAACTGTAGTGGAGACACCTTTCTTTCTGCTCAGTTCTCATGTTGCCTGGGCCTGGGGTATTACCTGTGACACAAGTCAAAGCAGACACTGGGTTGCTCTAAGCTGAGCCTGGTTGCATGCCAAAACAGCTCCCAGGAGACTCTTCTACAAGATGAGTATTATGGTAGTCAAGAGCACCACTCTGCAGCTGCTCTGGATGGTGGGTAAGCAGTTATGGGACAATGTCAGGTTGATACTAGGGCAGGGTTTCTGCAATTCCAGCATAAACTGCTCCCTTCTTAAAGAAGCTTTACAGTCACATTGTACACTGCCAATATTATACTTGGATCTGGCCTAATAACTCTATTTTCTACATCTAAATTTCTGAATCACTGTAAACTAGAAGCCAAATGTGTATTTCCTATATTCTAGCATAACATATTTTCTTCTGTAGAATAAATGTCATTTAAATATCACTCAAGACTGAGGGCAGTTGGCCGGGGATGTCAGATAAGCCGGATCACAAAGGGGGAATTATACAACAACTGGGAAGCATGATGGAAAACTTCAGCCTGAACTAAGGTGTACATCTAATTTTCTTTCATGTAACACCATCTGACCAACTTACCCATAAACTCATCTGGAAACACAAGAAATGCAGGAACTGTTTGACAGACAAACAGACCTGTCTTTTGTTTACAAATGCCAAGGCTTCTGAATCCTTGGCTTCAGAGATGCTTGACATGCAATGTGGTGCAGCTGTGGCCATCCCAAGGAAAGCAATGAGATGAGTGTTATTTGAGTCCACTTTCAGCAAATACTGACTGAGAGTCCTATCCTCTGTATAGTTACAGCTTGACAGCTGCTATTTCTTGTAAGAAAAATAGCAACTGTAAAGCTGTTTGCTGCTTTATTTACCTGAAGCTCAGCAGCAACCATGGTGCTAGGATATTAAAAGACAAATTCTTCATTTAGTAACTCTGACCCCAAATCACTAGAGAGCAATTGGTCAGATTCCTAAACATGAATTACCAACAGGTTCTTACTGTTTTAATCACTTGTAAGATTAAGCATTGATCAAAACTATTAAGACAGTAAATTCCTGGAATTATGTTAACAGAAGATAATGCTGATTTTGCATACACAGGTTCTCAGCTCCTACCTGTAAAGTGCTGATGTGAACAGGAGTCCCCGTGCCATTCACAGTGTTCTTCTTGGCAGCATTTCCACCCTTCCCTTCCACTTGCTCTGCCTTGGCAATCTTTGCTTTTTCAGCTTCAATTCTCTTTGGATTGTTCAGCATCACCTGAACGACTGCATACTCCACCAGAGATGCAAACCCAAAGAGAAGGCAAACAATCAGCCAGACATCTAAGGCCTTCACGTAAGACACTTTGGGAAGTTCGGCAGCAAGAGTGGTACATTCAGATGCCAAGCTGAGTACTGAGAAAATACCTACAGAAAAAAAAAACAAAAACAACACATTGATTGGAGAAAACTTACCCTTATTGATGCTGGCTGTGCTCTGTCTCTGAAACAGACAACATTGAATGATGATTTTTCTAACAGTGAATGGGACTTCACAATGTGGTTGGTTTATTTTGCAGTGGGTAGACACAATGCACATGTTTCCAGATAATGAATGAGTTAAACTGAATAGTCATGGAGGATATTAAAGTTAGTGATTAATTATTAATAATTAGCACATTCATTTTATAAATGGGGGAAAAAAAAAAGCATTTACTGTGGTTTTCCAGCTTGATCACACACTGCACAAATAGGAAACAGGCTTTCCAGAGACTTATTCTACAATGTACATCTAAGACTGTCAAGATGGAAGAGAAATATATGATACCTAAATTAAAAGACTCCAAGTCCTCTAAATCAAATGTTAAGAGCTGCTGTTGTCCAAGAAACCAGAACTGTGCTACAGCAGGGGAAATCCTCTGAACGACTTGCCCACAATTACGATATCCAAAATTTAGGTAAAGGGGAAGTTTTGCTAAAGAGCAAAACTGTACCAGTCCATTAAAAATTCTGTGCTCCAAATTCACTGTGAAGATGAAAACACTGAGGTGACTGATGGTCTACAAGCATTCTCTAATAAATAATAATTGAAAGTGCCTTTATTGGCCTGTGAAAGTATTAAATTTTAGTTGATTATAAATACAATCATTATTTTGCTGTTATTCACATTAGGATTTCAGTAAGAGTGATGTGATAACTTATTTGATATTTGTCTCCAGAGAAACTATAAAAAAATCATTACAGTCACATGATTTAAGAACATATAATCTAATGGTGATTTATTTTGAAATGCGTAATAAATAGAAAAAAAAAAGATATTTTTGTCCACTGGGATAAGAGAGAATGTGCTATGTCAGATCATAAGGACACACCTAATACTGAACTACCAAACCTCACTGTCCACTCTGGCTTATTTTCCTACTACTGTATCTGCAGCATTCAAGGATCAAGATGCTCATAAAGATACCAAGTCAGCATCAATTAGTCTCTCTTTTTATAAATTTATTTCCAATGACCAACACCAGCTATCTTCAGCTGAACACTAATAATGAACTACAGTAACGGGTGCAAATTATGCTGTATTTCCTCTTAACATATAAAGGACACCTCTGCCTTTCTGTTCATTATGCCAACCTTTCTGTTCATTATCTGACAGTGTACTGTACCAAGTAGCATGCTACGTTTACACTAGACTTCTGAAAGGCAGCATCCATCTGTACCCTGAATAACCAATTTAGCAAGTAGTCAATGACTAGCTCAGCATCTTGGATATTTTAATTTTTTTTCATACTACCTTAGATATGCTTATTAAACATGTATTAAATATGTTTAAATACTAACTTTAATATGCACATCTTAATATGCAAATGTTATTATCATGCCTGGTGCTTAGAAAACATGGTCAACCACTCTGTAGAGCTTCAAATACTATCTTGCACAATTTTGGATTTAATTCTACAAAACTAACTTAAAAATTCTACTAGGTGAAGAGATTTTAGTGGTGCTTCCATCCATTTATTCAGAAGACCAATTGAGGTCCCAGTAACCTGCCACTAACTTCTATTTGTCTGAATTCCAAGGATGAAAAAATCATTCTTGGAGCCTGAGAAACTTCTAGGTTTTCAAGGTAACAAAAAAAATGAAAGAAAAGCACAGAATACTCAATTAAGCAACTATTTGCTGCCAGATCAGAGCTGGGAGTGCCTTGGAGACACAAGTACCAGAGTTGTAAGTTACACCTCTGGCAGCAGCACCGAACACGGTTCAAAGCCCAGGGCTCAAGCTCAGTGAGAGGAATGAATAAACTGCAAAGTTACTTATTAAACAACAACAAAAAAAATCCTCCCCTTTTCTTTCCAGGGATTGCTAAAGAGACAGGACAGAACTCCTCCCTCTACACTTGCAAAGTGAAGTGGGCTATTTTGCTTTTTTAGCAAGTATCTCAGTATTTTTGCCCCTAGAGTGGCATCCCTCTCAATGGCAAAGTTTAACTATCAGTAAGGTTACTTAGCTCCCAGCCTAAAGCATGACTGCACAGAGCTACTGTTTTAAAAATTCTGTCTCAAGTTACACGTGGAATATCAGAAAGTGCCAATCCAGCAAAGCACTTCAGCATGTGCTGCCAGATAAATAAATCTCCCTTTTTTGAATCCAGTGAACTTTTGATCCCCAGCACTATCTCCGGGCAGTGAATTCCACAGGTTAATTATATACTGTATGAAACGGTATTTTCTGGTTTATATTACTGCTTTTAAAATGTCTGTTGTCATCCCACTAATTTTACTGAAAAAGGTCATATTCTATCTTTGTTATAATTTGATACCTCTAATACATTCTCTTATCTCATTAAACTTCATAACTTAAAGACACACTCTTGCCAATCCTTCTTCATAGTACAGTTCTGACATGTATCTTTACATCTTCCTTTGAGACCCTACTTTTGCTGCAATTTTATAAAACTAGCTGAGCAGAACTAAGACAGATCTGAGGACAGGAGAGGGTAGGGGCATGCCTGGCCTCAGATCCAGCTGTCCTTTGCATGTGTGGAATCTATCACTACTACTAAAAGCCTCCATGTGCCCTCTTGTACCCCCCCTGCACTTTGGAGTAATGCTCCATGCTGCCAGGTTGCTGTGCAAGGACAGAAGTCTGATGTCCATCAGATCCCTACAGCTCCAGGGAAGATCTTACTCCCTTTGGGGATCACACAGGAGTGAAAGAAAGAAATGGCTTTTTACAGATGCTGGCACACTATCCACCTTTAAAGAACCAGAGGGTCCTCTGCCAGGCTCATTAAAAGGTGAAACATCAGCATTTAGTTAGAAAGAAGCAATCAGTGATATCAACTTTTATGTTGCTTAGCCCCAGCTGTCCAGGTACCAGTCTTCTGTGGACTTCCCTGCCACCAGCTGATCTAAATGGGTGAAATGTTATTGGGCTTGCAACCCAAAAGTAGTTCCTATGCAAATACTTTTTCTTCAAACATACAATTATCAGTCTACAAAGATGTATTCTGAGTACTGCTTTGCTAAGAATCCCCTAAACTACCTGGAACTTCCGAGATGCCTAACCACTGGGACCAGTAGACCATTATACTTAATTCTAAGGATGACTGAATCAAGATATTTGTTAATAAATCTGAAGTAGCTTCTCATCTGATGAGATCTGTGTCTAGCCATTGAGAATGTGGTGGCCACTGGCAACACTTTTTTGGGGGGATTAGATGTAATCCACCTGGCGCAGAAATGTTAATCTTGTTAGATGTCAAGGCCAAATATCTTCAGAGATGTAGATAGAAGAATTAGTCTGTTGCCCCCTTGCAAAATGAAAAAACATTAATCTATTCCAGTAACAGGGCTATCAACTTGCATTACCAACTACTGCCTCAAGACTAAAGGATGCTCAGTTTTAGCAATTTTTTCTTCTCTGGGGAGTCAGGAAAAGTCACATAACCAGGCAAATGTTTTGAAAAAGCATTATTTCAGGAATGCTAATACCGTAAGCACTTCAAATAAATGAAAAAAAAACCCCAATAAATAAGCATGCATGTTTAGTCACAATGACATCCATATTACACAAATCAGCACTATTTCTCTTATAAATCTAATACATAATTAATAAGTCTGTCTGGTCAGACATTTGAAGTACAGGATTATCCCAGTAGAAATACAGCTCAGATTTTGATCATACAGGAGCTCACTACATGAAAAAATATTTCCAGTTTGTGTTTCTACCTTTTTCATTTAAGGCATGCTACTTTTTTCCCCACTCTTTTTTTCTTAAAATGTCTCATGTTTTGCATTATGGAATGCATCCTTGCTACTTTTCAAGGTAAGAGATTATATTTATTACTTTCTATCAAACCGATACAGATTGTGACTCCTCCTCAAGTAACTATTAATATTTTTAAAAGTCAAGAAAAATAAAGCTGCTTTGTATTTGAAACAACCCCCTAGAGAAAGGATACATTAAATATAATTTGATAGTGTTTATGTCACACTTAATTAGAGCCATGTAGCCAACACTGACTCTGAAGCCAAAAGTATCACTCCAGTCAGGGTTCTCCAGGATTTTTACAGTTCTTTGGGTTTTTTTTGCTCATCACTTCAGTGGAGGAGGAAAAGGCACAGCAGATGACTTGAGATGGGAGAAATGGGACTCATGCCAGTGGATAAGTGGACACTTTTCCACCTAGCAAAATCGAGCAGGCACCCTTCCCTCTCCAACAGGCTGTTAAGACAGGGATTTCAGCTACTCACTGCTCCAAGACTTTATGGATCACAGACATAGCCTGGTAAAATGACATGGCAGGTCCTGATTCCAAGAGGCTCCAGTGCTTATTGACACACGGGAGGCCACATGGGACTCAGGTCCTGCGGGGATGTGGAGGTTCAGGTGTGGGTGAGAGGTTTCTGAGGAAGGCAGGGGGATGGAGGGATTCTTGCAACTGTACTCTCTGGGGTCTTGAAAACAGGTATGCTGAGCCTCTTAGAAAAGATTTGGAAAATAAGCATTGTGGAGGAGTGCCAGGGAAAAGGGGAGCATGGGGAGGTCAGAGCAGGAGGGAGGAGAGATCATGGCATGGGGATGGGAATCCAAAGAGGAAAAGGATGCAGGAGCCTGGCTCTGAATTTCATAGAGCTTTTGGCATGAGTGGTTTTGGCCACCCCAGAGCTGGAGTCCTACGTACAATCCAATTAGTCAAGATAACACTGTTTTGTTTAACTCTGTGTCCTACTATCTTGTAATAAATGAAGGGCCTGCCTACTGGGTTATGCTGAGCAGCATGGTAGCATGAGCCTGAAGTACTCTCATGAACTGATGCCCTAATGAAGTAAACCAAATCAGGTAACAAGGATGCTTATTCTCTTCCAGACATCGTTTCGTTTCTATTGCTCTTCAGAGAAACAGCCCCAAGAGGTAGAGCCTCTCTAAAGCCTTACTTATCTTCTTGGTTTCTATTATTATTCAGATGTTCAAATTCCCATAAGCTGCATGTTGCCACAGTCTCTGCTGCATCTCCTGTGTGTAAGACCAACTTTGTCTGGATGGAGAAAAGCAGAGACAGCACGCTTATCACATAAGTGCTGGAACCAGTATCAAGCGAAGTCTCAATGTGGAGGTGGGTTTTACATGGCTGGGAATGAGGAGATTTCAGTGAAAATGATGAGTGGATAATGACAGTGAATTTGCTTTCAATGTCCAGCATCATGTTGTCAAAGCAACTGAGAATGGCTCAATGGTGTAACACTGGACTGTGACAGGACGTATAAACGCAGGTTACCCAGTGGGACTCTTGCAGCACTTGCATCAGGATTGATCCAAAATGACAGCCAGGACAGAACAACAATTAGCAGTGTAGGAGCATAAACACCCATCATGTAAAATCCAACTTGTCTTCTTAAAGTGAAGATTACTTCTACACAAGTGTAATAACCTTTAAAGAAATAAATTCATTAATGTTTACTGTGCTTTGTAGGTCAACCTCTTCAGGTCCATATCTTCTAGGCCTTTTCTATGTAAAAGCAAAATTATTTCATTTTCATTTTAAAGGGAAATAGTACAATATGAAAAAATAAATGTTGAAAACAGAGCTCTACACAGCTGCCAACTGTGGTCATACTCTCTGTGCTCTCTAGGGCACCTTCTGACTTTTCGCAGACCATCAGGACAGGCTGTTAAAGTGACTCCCATCTTGATGGTGTCTTCAGGATGCAGTCCAGATAAAACCAATGGGGCCCAGCAGTTGTACTGGCTTAAACTCACTTGAAAATCCTACTTAGCACTAATTTGTGGAAAAGATGGAATTAAGATATATTAGTGTAAAAAGTTTAGAATGGAAAGAGGTGATCTGCTTGTGACTAAGTAGATTCCCACAGTACCGAAAGCTGGTACATGTGACTTCTAAAATTCACTCAGACTTTTTTAAAAAGACTCTAAAGACACTGTAATACTTGCAAACAAGGAATACTCTCAGCAGTAAAAAAGTGAGGATCTAAATCATCCAAACATTTCCGATATCTGTTAACATGAAATCAATACAAAAATAAAACTGACAAGACAGAGGTTTTGTTGAAGACAACAGATGGATCAGGAAGTCTGATAACCAGACAACAAATTTTATTTGCTTAGTTCTGCTTATATTTTTACTCAATTAGCAGAACTGGCATTTTTATGTTAATATTAACATTTTGGTATTATAATTAAAAACTTCATAAACTATTCTATCACAAAGAAAAGACATTCTTACAACACAGCCATTTAAAAATTCAGATCACTCTGTATCAATAAAGGGTGTGCAAAGCTGGTTTAGAAGACATGATCTGCCAAAATATATGCATCCATTTTCTATATTTTTGCAATGAAGTACCATAGAATGATAAGTCATCTTGAAAGTGTTGTCTGGCATAAAAAACAGCAATGCAATAAACCATTAAGGACAAACTTCCTTGTGTAGAAGATACTATATGGGTATTTCACAGTTCTTTCTATCCTCTTCAGCAATCTGTTGTCTCACAAATTTCCCCTCTGTAATTTCTGAATAGCTTCCAGATATATTTAGGTTTTATTTTCAAAGGAGGGATGACCTTCAAAATAATTGTTTCCTTTATGCCAGAAGAGCATTCTGTATGGCTTTGTAACATCTTTCATCAGGCAGAAAATAGTATCTATTGCCCTCACCATTCAGCGTGCGAGGACATACCTAATTGGGTCTGTCATATATTTTGATAAACAAGGAAGAGGCAATTTTTAAATTTATATATCTGATTTATCACCAAAAAGTCACCCCAAATTTCTTGACCTTCTTTCTACTTAGGTAGGTGGGATAAAATAGCAATTGACATAAACAGGCAGTAAAGATTGGGTTCTTTACTACACGCCCTAATTTTGACAATTTGTTTGTACATGTAACACTGTCTCTTGATTACCTGACAAAATCCCTAACTGTATTAATTTAACTATGTGTGCAAAATCTAATTTTTAAAATACCTGCCATATAAGAATTTCACATAAATCAAGCTAATGATTACTGAAAACACCTTTTAAAAAACTGTTAAGAGTGATAAAATATCCCATTCACACTGATGAAGTATTCATTCCAGTCTTGATTATGATATTAACATAAATGTTCTTAATTTTTAAACAAAAATTATATGTAATAAAAGCACTAGGATAATTACTAAAAATTTCATGTTGTCACTCCATGTGCTCTGATTGTTCTCTAATGTTTTTTCTTTAATGTTCAAATCACATCCACACACAAAATGTGACTATTTCATTAAGCATTTTACAGTGTCAAGTTTGCAGGTCACAGGGTCCTGAAACTTGTCAAAACACTACTGATTTTACTGTTTAACAGTCAAGTGTTCAGTTCTTAGATTTTTCTGTAAGGTTCCTAAAAATTCCTAAAATATCTAGATTTTTTTGATGCTTAAGATTTAGAGAAAACCTGATTACAGTAACTTCAACAACAAGATAGCAATCTTGAGTAAGTACTTCCTTTTTCTTTCAGATAGAATGTAATTTTTTCAGTTTTCCCAGTTGTATGAATTGTGGGAATAGCAAAATCCATTCCTTTGATTTTTACTACTTTATAGTCTATTTTTTCAGTAGATTCATTATTTAAATAAGAGTCATATATTTTTCTAACTGCTAAGCAAGTATTTGCCATATCCTGACAGATTTGAATGCAATCACTGCCAGTTGTTGGTCATGCTTTCACAAATGCAGTAGTTTCCTGATGAGAGCTAATTTCATGTTCTTTACAAATGTTAAATCACCTGAGATGCTGAATTCTGTTATGCTAAGATCTGACTCATTTTGCAATCAAAAACAAGGAAAGCCCATTTCAATTGTCACTACCTTTTTTCAAATTAAATTCCTAAATTCTTGAGATCTACTAAGTTTACTTGAGATCTCTCCAGACTTGGGAACTAGATCAGAGGCAACTGGAAGGAAAAGACTCTCAACTTTAGCTGAAGAGAGCAACTTGCAATGGATCCTCAGAAGCTGCAGTGCCACAGTCATCCTCATTGAGCGTTAAGGGGGGATTTATTCATTTGATGTAAGAGCACTGATTAAAATACACCCTGCTGAGCTCTCTTCTTGTACAAAGTTTTGAGGTTGCTGCAGGATGTGAGCACTTTACATATAATGATAGGGAGAAATCAAACAAGATAGCAAAGATAAATCACTGGAAGCCAGAATATAGACTGGATAAATGTGCCCACACTCAGAAAATAATCACAGGATTGGGTATAATAATCACAGGGCTGAGCATTATAAGCATCTTTTGATAATGAGACTTTCCAGAACACTTAGAGAAAGGAAGAACATGCCAGGCAAAGCATTGGAAGTTACACTCTAATACTGTGCACTTCTGGAAAAAAAGTTGAAACAGAAAACCAAAGTTATCCTACTTGGTTGCAACTATATGAATGTCTTTTCTGAAAAGCTGGGCAGTTACATAAATGGGTACGAGGACTATAGAAACAAACCAGTGATAGTAAGATCACCAGACATCTAAGCAAAAGCAATACAAACATTTAACCTCATCTTTAACCTAGCTGTTTCTAGATTTGATTGGTTTGAACTAATTGCATATGACAGTTACTATGTTAAAAGTAATCTATTTAAGCCCACAGAATGCAAGACATGAACTGAAATATTGCCCATTAACAATAAACCATAATTGAAGGAAGCTTTAATTTTTTTTACCAAAGAAATAATTTATATAAATTACCTGTGCCTTTATAATACTTGGTGCAGTTACCATATTCAATATCCTCCTTTTTAATATCAAACTGAGGCAGAGCAATTTTCTCTAGCTGTACAGGATCTCCAGACTGCCAGATAAACCGTAAGTCATCAGTTGTGTAACCAACTACAAAAAGAAAATAATAACAATCATTAAAAGAACCACCTCAACTGGAGCAAACTCTGCAAGAAAATCTAGCATATATTTATCATATGTCTTTCACTCTTTTGATATTTCCTGCTCAAATAATCAAACACAAAAATAAAATAATCTACAACTGAATTGTTATATATGCCTAAATTTGGACATGGTGGGTGGAAAATTACATTATCACCAATATTACAACTATTGAGGTGTTTTGTCCAATGCTTACTGTTTAAACAATGAAAGCAAAGCTCTTTTCCCCACAGGTTTGAAGCTTCCATATTCATTAATACTCCAGCAAGGCATGAAAAATATGCTGAACTTTAACAGCATTCACAAGTCCTAAGAACTTCAAAAGAATTTAACAACACAATTACTGTGATGAATCTTGGGCTTTCTGTGAAAAAACTTTGCTGCTTAGTTGTTCAGATTAAAGGCCCTGATTCATGAAAGCATTGCCATTCAGGAAACAGTTGACCAGGAATTTAATTAGATGTATAGACCTACTATAAATCAATTCAGTGCCTTCATTATTTCCTAGGTATGGGTTTCTCTCAGATCCACAATAACTTAGGAAAAATCACAGTGTCTCAAAGCTCTGTTATGGAAGATACTATAAAAAAAATTAAACACTTGTTTTAATGTTTCATCAATAAAATTAGTCTCACCTCCCTAAAATAAACAGCAAATCACAAAATGGCCAAGATCCTTTATGATAACAATTACTGGACACTTAAAATTTTGTCCTTAGGGAGTGTGCAGAACTGGGGATCATATTGCAGATACAATAATAGCTCAGTAAAAACTGGTGTCTGCTTTTATTTTGGAAATACAGCAACTGGAAACAATGTATTGATATTAAAGTAACTGAAGTACAATAAAACTACCAATGGCTATCAGTGAAAGCAAGCCTACAGCTGGAACTGGAGGGGCAGTCAGGAGGTCCTGGGTAACATTGTTGCTTTTGAAAACTGAATTAAAAGGTAGAAGAAATTTTAGTGCACAATCTTTCCAAAGGAGCAAATTCCTCCTGAATATATCAACTTAGCATTGAGAAAGACAAGAAGAAGTTGTTTAGATAAAGTTAATGAGACTTTTTTTTTCATGAGTAGTTTGTCCTTGAATAACTATTACCTTGAAATGCTTGCAATGAAACCCAGACTGGGAAAACTGCAGCAAACTTGCATTAATATTACTGTCTTTTTACCATAAGTTTACTTCAGCTAATATATAGAGGTTACTAAAGGGAAAGAATACTATGGACACTAAAATTCTAAAGGCAAATGCTGGCAATCAAAAACTAAATTGTAAAGTTCAGTTATCATTACTATTATCCTTCTACCCCTGGGATGTCCTGCTCAGCCTTGATTAACCTTGGTCTTTCTCCACTGTTGTCATCCTTTCCCTAGCCTTCCCTTCCCCACCTGGCCTGGTGGAGTAACAGGAAATTTTCTGTATTACAGCAGGAACAGACTGGAGAGAGCTTCACACTTGTCCTTACTCAGGAAAATAGAATTACCATGCAAGTGGGATCCTCAGGGAGGAGTGTGGGGAAAAAGCTGTGCTTGAATAGGTACCCTTGTAGCTGGGGAGCGTGAAAGCAGATGGGTTTCAGAAACAATTTAGCTGCAACTTCCAGCATGGCATGAAGCCCTTCAGAGATGAGACCTGGCTGTTCATGAGATCATATCACCTAGAGACCAAGGAAGGACTGATAAGGAAGAGATGTCTGACTACATCCCCACTACATCTTGAAACCACTCTCAAAGGGTTTCATATTAAATGCTCTTGATGTATTGACACCAAATACTTGTCCTTTGGCACTGTATCAAAAGAGTTTAAAATACCAGGAAACACCAAGGCAAGGGTACAAACTTGACCTCAAAAACCTCCAAAGCAGCACATGCTGTGGAAGTTACAGTTTCCTAGGGAAACCATGGGTATTTTTTTTTCTAAATGAAATGTGTCTCCATTTTACTAAGTTTATTGTAAATGCTTTTATAAAGCTCATCAGTTGTCATGCTTAATAGCAAAAGCTGAAAACAGAGTTTATGGTGCCATAGCCATAAGAAGCATTTTTGATAGGGAAATGTATGTTGGTATGAACCTGTGAACATTAATTTCAAACTTCATTAAAAATGCTAACATGAACAACACAGAACTGGTAATTTTTGGTTTTGATTCTCAGGCATGCCTCTAAGGCAACTGTTTTTATGCACAGACTGATTTACATACAGCTTTCCAACTGCATCTTGCAGCGCTGTGTATCCATAGGAAACAAGGTCAAGTCCAAAGGGCATGACAGAGTAATAGACAACCTGAAAATACAGAAATGAAATATAAAAACAGTATTAGCTGCCAGGTAAGCAACAGATGGCAATAAGAAAAAAAAAAAAAATCACAGGTATGTAACTTTCAGCTTCTAAAATAGCAGAAAAGCTTTAAAAATCATAAGTAGCAGTTTGAAACTGAGATACCTCTAGTAGTTCAAGAATAAAATGTTATAAACACATGCCAGTTAGAGCTAGTTACTAGAGACCTACTAATAAATGACACAATACATAAAAGTCATAAGAATAGCCAAGCCAAAGGTCCATACAGAACAAAGTCCTGTCTCTAGCAGTGGCCCAACAGCCACCTCCTGAAGAACACAAGACTCCAGCAATTAGGAAGTCAGATATCCAGCAGTCTCCCAGATATTGCACCTCAAGAATTTTCTAAACCAGAAGTGAAACTTCAGTATTTAAGGGACCTCGACAGATTTTTTTGTCTTTGAGGGGCTGTTTTTTTTCCAGTTGCCTTCCAGAGTCTGTGAAGGCTTTAATCATGCACAGCATTCTGCACATCCCATAGTTAAGCTGCACACACTCTAATCATCTACTTTTATTTATCTCGAGCCTGTCTCATAGTTCTTTTACTGTAAAAAAAGGTGAAAAATCAATGTCCATCCATTCTCTCTGTACCATTAGTGATTTAGAGACTTCAATGCCACTACCTCATTTATCTCGTTTGTTGTTTTTTTGTTCCTGTGTGAAAAGTTTGCCTGGCATAGCTGTTCATTATAAGGAATGCCATTCTGTACCTTTGACCATCCTTGTCTCCCTTCTTGCAGTGGCAAGACTAGAACTGCACCTTATTTTCAGGATGCAAGTATAGAATGGATTTACACAGCTGCACGACGTTCTCTTTAGTCCCTAAGACTTCCTAGAATTCAGTTGACTTTTCCAACCAGTCCTGAGCTGTTAGCTGACATTTTCAGAGAACCAGCCATTATTACACAAAGGTAATAATTATTACCACCCCAAAACCAGTCAGTTTTTATGTAAAGTCAAAAGAAAAAACTTACCACATGCATAATTTTCAGTTATTTACATTGAATTTCCCTGCATACACTGCTGAATGCCTACTCACTAGATTAATCTGTAATTCTCACTGCTGTCTCTCATCTTTACTCTCCTGAATATTCTGGCATCATCCAAAACACCTGTCAATTTATAGTTTTCCAGATGATTTATGTTGAACAAAACAGGAACCAGAAGAGATTTTTCTGTGGGACTTCACTACCAGCTGTTTATTCCTACATTCAGTTTCCTAATTCATAACTATTTATGTGGGACAGTGCTTTCTCTCACATGCATTTTGTCATAAATGTATTTTGATAACTGGAGACTCATTCATTCATATGTGATAACACCTCAGTGAACTAAAAATACAAGGCACAGCAATTACATATTTTTAAATATCAAAATCTCAGTATCATGTCACCAAACCACAGTGCCTCAGAAAATTAATCTTAACTATATGCATATAATTTATGAGTACAGTGTATTATTAAAATCAAAGAGAATATTTTTAGAGAACAACATTAACTACAAATTTTTCTTAATTTTGTTTTGTCATTTGGAAGTTTTCAGAGAATAATTTTTCCATCAGAAGCACTTCTAGTAGTGTTCAATGAATATTCACTATTTGCTAACCTAACCTAGTGACTGAAATAATCCCATTTATGAATAGCTGGAACCTGGAATTTTTATTAAGTTTCAATGTTTTATTTAATATTTGCTATTTCAAATGGGAAGTTTTCTTTAAAGCTGAAAAGATATTTTCTGTTTTGAAATATTATTTCTACAGACTTCAAAACATGCTACAGAAACAACTGAAATCAGAATCAGGACCTTCAGAGTGAACCAGATAAAATGCTTTCATTGCCCAATGAATTTTCTTTTCCGATTACTGCTGGCAAAAAGTCTTGAGACTGAGTTTTTTGATCCTGATTTGAAACGGGCAAAAATGAACTCCTACTCTTCCATCTTCTTTCTTTTTTCTAGACAACTCAACATGGGAAGAAACAGTGTGTGTGACTAAAATTTCGGAACTATTTCCAACTTAACTGTTAACTTGCAGTAACTTTGGGTAATAATTTTTTTCTCTATCAAGACAATATGTTCCAGGTCACACCCAAAGAAAATTCACTCACTTTCAGGAAATTTTCTCTATTTCTAGAAATTCCTAAATTTCTAGTCTCTACAAATCACTGTGTCTTTAACTCTTTAGATCTGTAATTCACTACAAGATTCTTTTTAGTCAAACAATTTGATATTTTCATTGGATGATTATTTTTAGGGCATGGTGTTTACCTTTGACAAACCAACTCAATCCACAAAATAGCATGAGCTATTTGCAACAATAGTTAAACAACATTTTTGAGCCTTCTGAAAAAAATCTATACCAGTAAGGCATAAAATGTAACCAGAATTATGTCCCAGAACTTTTACAAAACACTGATATTCACAAATTTTGTAATTCTGCCTTTCCATGTCTATCATTAGTAAATAAACATAGTTTTCTTCTGTTGATGTAGAAATTCAAGTGGTCAGCAAATGATATGGTTTTGCTGAAGGCTTTACTTCAGCTATTATCTATTTCATTATGCTTCCAAGAATCCAAGAAATTACTGAAAGGGCTTAAATTTTTTCTTCAGTGATATTAGTGTACTTAATGTGTCAGCTTAACATGACATACAAATGTGCATACAATTCAACTTTCTAGTACTTGCTGTGCTATCAACTTACACACTTTGAAACAATCTGATTTCTTTACAGATATTTTAATTTTAGTATCGTTTAAAAACTGTCAAATTTAAATATTAGTCATAAACTGTATTACATTAAGTATAACACAGCATATATCTCTCATATCAAGTAATTAAAAAAAACAAACAAGAAAAAAAGAAGAGTAGAAATATATCAATAAAATACCTCATGCTGACTAGGACATCTCCATCCCGAAATATAAAGAGAAGAATATTTTCTTGTGTGACATCATGGAAGTTAGCATTTTTTTCATTTGCAAAGAATAAGTCTGGTTTCCAAAGACATTTAAACATAGTTGGGTCCACTGTCAGGGTATCTGAACCTCTCCAGTCATTAGGAAGTTTGAGCCTGGGGTCATTCCACTTCTGTCTTAGAAAGATGTTGACTCTGTAATCCTGATGGGAAACAGACATAATTATTAGACCATCCAGAAGTCAAGCCATAATCCCACAGAGAAAGAAAACCATTTTATCAGGCTGAGGAGAAAAACAATTTATATTTTTCAACCACTAAATAACGATCACTATTCAAATAATATTAGTAAGTATAAAGTTTAATAGACTTTACTAAAAATAGGTACATTATATCTCACTCATGTTTTGTATATATTAACTTTGTTTAAAAAAGGACCAAATTGCACCCCTCCCGCCCCTAATTTTTGCATCCCCTCAAGAGTAAGAGCATGCAGCAGGGCAGAGGGAAGCCATTGCCTGACTACACTCAATTGCTGCAGGCAGCAGAGGCACAATACCACTTCTCACAGGATATCCTGCAAGTGTAAATTCCAGCTTATTCTCCATTTGGTTCAGTAGCACTGATAGTACAATATCACACTACAAAAGCAGCAAGCAAACCAGGTAGATAGCAGATTTCACACTGCTCATCCAGAATGCAGCCTCAGACCTTGTAACAGTGATTTGGGGTCATTTTGGTTACTGAAGAAAACTGATGCCAGTTTGCAAGACAAGTACAGGCATAGCATGTATGAGAACAGAAAAAGAGCAGACCTCAAAAAGACAAAACCAAGGCTTTACCTTGGAAAGAAAACCTCCTTCTGCATTCAGCAGGACTGCTGCTCAGGGATGGACAGCATTAGAGCCATGCTCAACGAGAACTTAATTTTGCCTTTGGGAATTGGAGTAGCATGTGTCTCAGGGCAAAATGGTACCCGCACACATTCTGGCCTTAGCAGAAGCTGTGTGCATCCAAAGGAAAAATCTGACCCAGTATGTCAGTTACGATTTTTCAGTCTTACTTCTAAATCTTTTGCTTTTGACATTTACATTTAAGCCTGTGCCTCTTTTTATCTGTAAACTAGGCAAATCACAGAGAGAGAAAAAAAAAAGAAGTTATGTTGAAATAAAGTTCAAAAAAAGAAAACAAACAACAAACCAAAAAAACCCACCAAAACCAAATCACAACATAAACCAAAATTCTATATGTAATAATTTCTATCTCCTGTCTTCTAACCCAACTTCTATGCTGTGTTTTGTTTTTTTTTCATAAATGACTATAAGGTACAAAGCATCCTGAGGTGAGGGCTGTATCTTTGGAGCAGTAAAATCACTGGTATTTCTTTACAATCACAGAAAAATGCCAGAAAACTGAGTGAAGGTTCACAACATATTTTTGGTCTGTTAATGTATATAAAGCTGTTTATTTCACACATCACTGCCATCTTACACATCTTCCTGTTGATATAATGTGGGTTCTCTTTTGTTGTACTGTGATACTATAACACTATACTGGGTAGTTGAAGTCCAAAGCACGTACCATGTTGAGACAGACATGCTAACTGCAACAGGAAGGAGTTCACCTGGCTAAGACCTCACGCAGAACCATCTACCCTGTTGATTAATCCTGTTAATTGGGATACAGTCCCCACTGTCCCATATGCAGTCCAACAGTCAGATCAGCCTTTTTTTTTGTTTGTTTTTTTGTTTTTTTAATGTACTGAGTAATATTTTTCCTTGCTGAACCATAAGGGAAAAAACAAAGTATCAAAACTAAGTAGAGCAAGCTGAGGCAATATTTATTAATATGCATAGTTCCGAGAGATGTCGCTTGTTGGCAGTCCAGTTTTGAAAAAATATATGTAGTCTGATTCTTATTTATAAGAAGACCTATATTATTTGGTCAAAGTAAATAAGTATAAAAATAACTGATGTGAAGTGATGTTTTACTGGAAGTCTCTCATAGAGAATCTTCAGGAGCAAGGGGGAATTCAGGTCATTATCTCAGAAAGCATCTTTTCAATTATATATATATAATTGAAAACTTTATTTCTTGCTGAAGTTCCCATTCCATATGCATTTCTTGTCTCAGTGAAAACTTGCTTTAAAACATATAGGATAAATACTGCATACTGTTCATGCTCACAAGCATTACTCCAAAATTAATTTCCCTGTAAACAAGTGCATTCCCCTAATTTTAATGAAATAAAATGCCTTCTCAGAGACAGGCAAATTATAAGCAGTGTCTGACACTTGCCTTCAGCTTACCCATTCAGAGGAAGAAGTTTACATCACTGAAAGGCAGAATGCACTGGCAAAATAAGAACTGGAAGTGAGATCAGGTGGATACTATTTTAGCACCTTCAGATAGTAGTTTATTACCTGTCAGACGTTCTGACATTTGAACAACTTGATTCTGTTCCTGTTTAAGACAATGGAGAAAAATCCTATTAACCTAAAATTGGTCTGTTCAGATCTACCTAAATGACTAGAAACCTGTGGCAAGCTTCACTTGGAGAGGAAGGCCACCAACGTACTTGAGGCAATACAGAAAATGTAGAAGGAAGCAAAGAGATGTCAGGATACAGAAGTGTGGCAAGCCAGACAACGATGTGCAGAAGAGCTTCTGTTTAAAAGAATATAAACCATTACAGCATCTGGTATAAATCTATTTTGGAAGAAGTCTGCAACCAGTCTTCTCAAATTTGGGTAATGAATTTTAAGATCCATTATGTGCACTACAGTTAGGTTTGATGGGAGCTGAAGAAGTGATCTACACAAATCATGTAATCACGTAGTATTCTTCACATACATTTTACACATGCTTTGAATATTACAGAATGATAAGCATTTTATAAAAAAGGAGAGTCAAATACCGACCAAAAATCTTGAAACAAAAGCAGAGGAGGGGACAGTCCAGAAGAGATTTTCAGCAGCACTAAATCTTGGAGAACATGGTAGGTAAAAAAAACCTACAGGGCATTGTTTTCCCATGAAACTCCATCAGAAGGCAAGTTGTTTCTGAGGGGTACAGAGGGGAGGAATTCTAGGAAACATTTCAAATGCAACCTACAAAACAGTGGGCATGTGGCCAGAAAAACTCCTCAGGCCAGAAACCAGTAAGATATCCTGTATCCCACTCTTAGACCCTTCTCTGAAATAGCCAACTCTGGGCTTCATGTCAGGACCCTCTGATTAGTCAATGGGTTCAACTTAACATCGTGGCTGTATACCACCACCTCACTCACAATTACTTGGCACCTTTGGTTGCTTTTCTCCACCCTTTCATCATCCCAGAGAAGGAACTGTCTCCCTAGGGCAGCTAAATCAGGATGCTTTACTCCCATATACACCTTGCAAAGCCTATGACATCAACTATGATACAGCCAAAAAGCACTACAGAGTCAAGAATCATCAGTATAATTCATCAGCTGAAATACTTAGAAATACATTATTTCAAAGATGTTGCTATTAGTAATTAGACCAGTCCATCCAATTCAGTAGGTTCTGGCAACTTTACGAACAGTAAAAAAAAAAAATAAATCAATATTCCCCACAAGTCACACCAATGCCTGAGACAGAAGAGTTACAGACAGCCACTCTCTTCTTCAACACTAGGAAAGCTTTTTCAGCAGTTCTGTTATTTCCTGCAAATGCCTCTCCTTTCTGAATGCAAGAGGCCTGTCTGGTCCTTAAAAATTTCGTGCTTCATCTCCAGGAAACACTTTTCCTGTAATTCTATAAGCACATGTCTTTTCCTGGTCTAAGAGACTTATTTCTACTGTCTGATGCATTACCAAGACCATCTGAAGACAAGTACTAGGCTATCTCCAAGGGAGCACTGGTTACTGAATGCAACAGGACCCAATGCCACCTGCAGCAGGAAGATTATCCCAAGTGACTTAAGGAAGAACAGATTCACTGTTTATTTTGTCACTGCTTCCTATGATACAATAAAGCACCAAAGAAGTAACTCATGCTTAGATATCATGGTGATTGGCTGGATGAAAAAAAATCTAAATAAGAGCATAAATTAAAGTAAGGATGGTGCTTGAAGTTCTGAAATATGGAGGAGAGCATGACAGATCTCACAGAACATCCTAGTAAATTTGTGAGAGGCCATATCAGGAATTCACAGACAGGCATGCAAGCAATGCTGTAGGGCACACACTTAATTTTTTGGAAGGAAAGCACATCCCTTGCGTTCATGTTTTGTTACTCTTTGTGGGTGAATTGTAAAAAAGCCTCTGTAAAAGTCACTTTTTAAAACATGCAATAAATCTCAGAAACTTGAAAGGGCCATCTGGCCTAATATACCTGCCATCTTAGACACTTATCTTACTCCTAATTTCCTGCTCTTCCTCCCTGCCCATCCTTAAACTTTAGTCCCCTTTTTGTTTTCAGGAAATAAAACTCAAAGTATGTTTGGCACAAGTGTATTCTTTGTTTTAATATCACTTCCCATGAATGCTATTACTTGACTTATTATCATTTCCAATTATATCTAAATCTTTATTCACTCCTAATCAAAGGAACAGAATTTTTTTGCCAAGTTGTTCAAAAGCTGTTCCAGCCATCACATATGCTAAACTTTGAGCAACTCTGAAGTCCTACTGAAATGTCAGTAGGGGATCATGTAAACTGGTTCAGAATTTTAAGACTTTTACTTCTCCCAACAGCAAAAGGTGGTTTATTTTTAATTAGACATATTGTAATTTATTGCCTCTGTGCCATTATGAGTAGGAATGCTGTCTTAGTCACAACACCAAAAAGAGCATCCTGGTTTTGGGAACTACCTCCATGATTTGGATGCAACAGATCACCAAAGTCATTTCTAAATGTGATGCTCAGGGAGTACTTTATGTTCATACCCTGGCAGTGGCTTCCCACATACTCGGAACACATGTCATGCTCCCCTCTTTTTTACATAAAAGAAAACCCCTATCAGGTCAGAACATCTTCAACATTTAAATGTTGGGGGTTTTGCAATATTTTTTGACAGTATTTATTTGAAATACTATTGCAAAGAAGATATTCAAGTTCCAAAATACTCTAAATGGCTTATCTGAAATTATTTTTTATCTTGAAATTGACAAAAAGGTCAAAATAATAATGAGAATTATTTGGTGCTGTTATTGACATGTTAACATTTTATGACTGAACTTATCTTTTGAAAATTCAATTCTGTTTACCTTTCTCACACAGTAAACAAAAATAAGTAAGATTATGGCCACTGATGATTTACTCCTCTAGTCCTTCTCCCTCTGCTCCTCCATGATTTACTTTGCCTTCATAACTTCATGAACCAGAGAACATGTATGCTTCAGCCCTATGCATGTATGTTCTTTTTCTCTCATGTACAGTTTTAGTGTTTTCTGTACATCAACCAAATTACATTTTAATCAGGAAGGTTACATAATTCACTTGGCATTTCCCTTATGGAAATAAGTGTATTTCTTACATTTTAGATACCATGGATTTTCTTTAATTTACAGCAGATTCTAAAAGCTGACAATGTGTGGACAAATATGGAGTGAAACAGATTAATAGGTTTATGATGTTAAGCACAGTCAGTCTATCACTAACCCCATTAACTCAATTCTCAGTGACTGCAATCATAATAATTATTTCTACTTTAGAGTTCATAATCCTCAGCCTGAAGTTTAATAAGAAAATCTCATTTCAGTCTTACCATAGTTGTCTCTTGAATTGACCCAAAGCTATTAATGAAGATGTTGACTGCAACATCGACTGGAATTCCTTTAAAAAAAAAAAAAAGAAAAAAAAAAAAAAAAAAAATATAATTTTTATACCAGCATCACAATGATTCTTCATATGGTCATTCAACTTTATCTTTTCAAGTTGGATGATACACAGCTTTCAAAAGCTGTAGTTTAATGTATTTTGATAGAAAATAAATAGAGATCACAAAACCTCTTTTCAACCCAGTGATCAAAGAAAAAAAGAAAAAATCCTTAGTCCAGAGTGCTACGATTACATCATTTCACAGTTCATAAATCTGAATAATTTTCAAATTTGATTATTTTCTGTTACCACAGAATGCACAATCCAGTATTATTTCTGCATGCAGTGAAGTAGATAGATGCAATTCACATTTCTGGAGGTAGCACCTTTAACTGTCAATCATAATTACCTGTTCATGATTTATGATGACACATTTACTTATGTTGTAAGAGGATACTTCTTTGTGCAAGCCAAGTACAAAACTGAAAGCACGAATACAGGCAGATAAAAATTGTTGCATGCAGCTTTCACAGTTGCACAGCCTTAGTGCAAGAGGAATTAGCTCCATTCTATAATGGTTACCAGCTTGCCAAGAAAAAAAAAAAGATACGAAGACAGACTGGATTTTTTTCTCTTTTCCACAGCCAGGAATCCTGTGGTTGCAGAGGGATAATGTGACAGCTGCTACATCTGCCCTCTGTCACCCTGTGGGAACTGACTGGCAGTCATTTAATCTGGTGTCAACAGAGAATTATCACAAAGCAGGGAGAAGTAGCCTGATGGTTGTGAGAACTAATTATGGCCCACTGGTTTTATTTAGTACCTGTATGTTGAGGGTGTCATTGTGTACACTAGATGTATGTATCTGACCTCCTTTACACTGTTACAAGTACTTAATTCAGTGGAATTCTTCCTACTTTCAGCACTAAACAACAGAACAATACATAAAGACTACTTTGACAAAGATTACAAAGTAATATACTCCTTACCTAATAATTTGTTCATCTGAATACAATATTTCAGTGTACACTGAATACATAAATTGAACTTGTTGTCGTGTTTCATCAGAAAATCACTAAGGTAGAATTTCACTTTTTTAGTTGAACCAGTTTCTTGGATTTTTAAAAAAATCAGACCAGTTAAAAGTGGTGCTTTTGGTTATGCAGGAAGCATAAGACTTTGTTTAGTGCCTGATGCATGTGACAGAGCACCCACCACACCATTAGTAGCCAAGAGAGTAATCTCTCTTCCAGATTTGAATAGGAAGTGCCATCCAAGAAAATCAGTCATGTGTGAGAACGTTTTCACATGGCCAAACCACTGTCAGAAAATGTTCTTTTTCTTCCACCTTCCTGTGAGTTAATATTGCGTGCCTTCCTTTTTCCCTAGATCTTGATTCCTACTAGAAGTGTTATCAAAAATATAAAGAAATCTGCAATATGCTTTGTGATTTATCATTCTGAAGAACAGGTAGAACGGAAACTGGACATTTATTCTTTGTGACAAGGTTTAGTGCTGCAAACATACAGAAGATTCTACAGAGAATAAGAAAAAAGACAGTCACTTGCTGAAAACTGACTTTAAGACAATTATTTATATGTATTAT
Source organism: Florisuga fusca (assembly GCA_038090715.1). NCBI lineage: Eukaryota > Metazoa > Chordata > Aves > Apodiformes > Trochilidae > Florisuga > Florisuga fusca. Next base: position 11,512,564 of record JAAWXA010000025.1, on the reverse strand, counting down.
AAATAAGCTATAAAATTTAGTTAAGCAGAACATCTGGATACAGTGTCTTTGAAAGCAGGAACAAGATTACAGATTTACAAATTTATTGTACTATTGGTATGCATACTAAACCATCTCTTAATGCACATAGTCTTAAATATAAGTTTAAAAATGAAAGAACTGACTTATGTGAACTGCAGTGTCTGTAATGTAATAAAATTTTTAATGTTCTTTTCCAGCAGGGAAAGAATCTAATTCCTAGAAACTTACAGCAGGATGGGTTATTAGATGTTTTGCAGAGAATGTGTATTCCAACCTTTTTTTGCAGGAAAGCAGGTTTGCCTACATGGAAGATTCCTGCAACACTTGACTACCAGGGAGATGTTTTAAAATCAGAGAATGTGTTTAAATTATTACCTATCTGAAAATGCAAAGTGTGTAAGATGTATTACTAACATACCTTTCAAGGGTTGAATAAGTGTATAGTTCCCAAAGAGGGCTACTGCTGATCCCAAGTTTTATCAAGCCATTTTAAAGGATCTCTATAGAGAATTCTGTTATTTTAAAACACTGTAGAAGTACTATTTCAGTCTCACTGAAATGTAGGGATAAAAAGACAATTTAAAAATTTATTCTATAAAATCTATTTTCAAGAGACTCTTTTACAAAGTGAAAATATTTATGATAGTAATAAGTATAATATCAAAGCATCATATACCATTATGATCATAAAATACTAACATATTACCTTTCAGACCAAAAGCAAGAAAATACAGAAGATATTTATCAGATTGTGAATATTATCTCTACATAAATTTTCTGTGTGAAAAGAGCAAAAGTTAAATTCCAAAGATTAAAAATAAAGCCTGGAACATCCGACAAACCTTTGAAATTAGGCCTTATCCTGGGATCATAACTGAGCAATAGTCTATTCAAGATATTGCTGGTAGAATTAGCTGGTACTCTTGCAAGATCTTCAGCTGATTGCTGGCTGTAAAAAAAAGTGCATTAGTTACTTAAGTAGTTTTAGAGTAGCACCACAAATTCAATTTCATGAACAAAATATTTTCAGTATTTTCAGCTTTCATAGTGCATAGCCTTCCTTGCTTTGGGATGTTTCAGTATTTTTCAAGACACTATTACAAAAGTCAAAGCTCTCTCTTAACTGTAAACCCCAGAAAATAAACAAAGCTCAACTCATTAATTGTTGCCTTCCCTCCTAGCACAAATATCCAGGGAAACACCATGTCTTCCTTAGCATAAAGCAGCCACCTGAACTATTTTTAGTGACTGTCAGATTAGGAATAGAAGGAAACTGACAGGCACTTGGTAGGTGCCAAACCATGCAGAGGCTTTTGGCAGCCTCCTCCTCTCACATGCCAGCACCAGCTACTCAGCGGGCTGGAGCCATTGCATCACCTCCTTCTCAAGTGCTAATAAAAGCTCAGTTATGGAAAATGAGGCCTTGGACACTTGTCTGATTTTGCAGGGGGAATTTAAACATCTCCGCTTACCTTGTTATTGTTTTGGGTGTTAAAACCATCACTAAAATGAAAAGAATCTGTGACAGGTAAAGGTAGCTCCAAGAGTAACATGAAATAGAGTGCGAGAAAAAAGCTGTAAGGGTGCATCAGGCCCCACCCCATTTATCTCACACACCTCTAAGGCTGATAATGTCATGTAACTGACTTTATATGTTATCTGTAGAACCTGTCCAGTGATGTTTCCTAATTTTGAGTTTTGTTCTGTAACCACTTTCCCATCCATATTATGACAAATACTCTGCTGTCGCCATAAATTAGTAACTAAGATGCCATGTAAAAAGAAGACAAACACCCTACAGAGGCATAAGATGTATACATCTAATACCTCTTGCAAACAAATGTATGAACATATATTTTTTAAAATGATCTAAATTATTTCCTAAAGGTTTTCTAAAGGTTTCCTAAAGGCTTTCAGTATCAGCTGCCTTTGCCTCCTTTATCCTGCTTAATTTTTTTTTCATTATTCTTTCCCATACCGATGTCAGCTTGATAGACCTGTGTGTTATTCTTTATAACATCTCAGATCACTTCTAGTTTTCTCTTCATCCCTCACTTTCCTCCATGTCCTCTATGACTTCTGCATTATTCAAACACTTATTGAAGAAAATATTAACTCTCCAAAAGGCTTCTGGTGAGGTTTTTGTTTGAAAAAAAAAAAAATTTGAATGCATCAGACTTCTTTATTTTAAGATGTCCAGTTAGGGTAGCTTCTGGTCCCCAACTTCCTGAAGGACTACTGAGAAATTAAGTAACTAATAAATAAATCTCATCATTGCATGATATCACTATTTGATTGGAAATTGGAGATAAGACCAGATCTCAGCCCTTGAATAGCCCAGCTTTTATGAATGACCCCACCTTCTAAAGTCAACTCTTTTAAATTAAAACTGTAAGAGAAACCAGAAACAACTGGACAAGACCTGTGGACTTGGTAGCACTTTGTACATCTTTACAATGAGGTTTAATCTCCTCAGTTAACATTTAACAGACAAAATGTTTATAAATAAAACTACGAAGGAGTTCCCTATTCTTTCAACTATTTATGACCACATAACTGCACTTTATTCCATCATAGTTTCCTTTATGTCATTTGAGCATTTTATCTTTCAGAAAAAAAAAAAAAAAAAGCAAATTTCTGTTTGCCTAATTGTATTCAGGATACTTCTGAAACCTAAAGCTGTATATCTGTTTAACTTTGCTTGTATTTGACGTTATACATGGGGGATAAAAGCACACCAGCTCAGCTCTGATGTCAAATAACCACCTCATTCTCCCTGAAATTTCAGACTAGTCACTACTAGCTAGCAGGATTAGTATAAATTCTGAAGGCTCTCCAAAGACATAGCTACCAAAAAGTGTGCATTCATGAGTATATCTTAAACTATAGTATACCAGATGAGAAAAAAAATGTGGAGCAGCTTTAAGTACCACCTCTTGTACAGGCATTAAAACCGCTGTCATGATTAACTATCGCAAAGGTAAACTACTTGTTCTATCAGCATTTACCCAGAGATAAATGATCCTCTAGCAAAACCAGGAATATTTTAGTTTACTAACATATGTTATCTTCCATGCCCTTATTGTGTGTACAATAAACCTCTGATAATTTACTATTGGAGCAACTAAATAGCAATAGGTGTTCTTAGCCCTTTCAATAACTGAGAAATTCACCTTCAAACAATTTTCCCAGGGCTGTGTTTACAGCTTTTCATATTTGTTTCAAATTTGGATCTCTATGCAAAAAGACTAATTTTTTACTATCATTTTGAGATTTCTGATCAGCTTTTAGTGGTGACCTTTACCAATGGAAAGATTGCTACAGAAGCATGGACACATAAATTAAATACAGATGCTCATAAAATGCAATGAGGAAAAATGCCTGAGAAAATAAATGAGTGAGCATCAAACAACAAAAGAAAGCCAAATACTGCTGATAGCTTTATATGTTTCTTCAAGAAACAGGAACAAGGGAACAGTTTTGTGAGATCTGAGTTGCACTGCAGAATTACAGGAGTAGAAACATCTGTTCAGGCTGTTTGTTCAAACATCAGCCATGATAAAGGTAAGGGAGATTTACTGTGTAGGGCAAGAAGTGATGGGATGAATAATGGGACCCTGCACTGCTTTCTGGTAAAGAATTTAATGATTACATCTTCTGTAAGTTGTTGGGTAGTGTTTTAACTTCTTCAAGTGTAATGTGCACACATTTATCCTCATTTATATAAGGACCAAGTGAAATATAGTAAAATTTGCTGTTTTGGGCTGAGAGAAGCAACACAGAAGATCAGTACTTGCTAGTTTTTAAATGTGACTTTGAATTAAGCGGTTGGAATAGCTACTGGGAAAAAAAAAAGCTCTGCTTAACAGCAGTCATATTGCCACTGTGGTCTTTCATAGCTTGCTGTCATTGAACTAATGTCACCAAATAGCACTCCTGCAACTGAACATTGTCAGAAGGACTGGGTTTCCTTCAGAGAGCTTTGCTGATCAAAATGCCTCAATTCCACCAGCAAAACAAGAAATCCTATGTGCAGCTTTTGGTGAGTTAAGAGGTTATGCCACTTTCAGAGGGACAGATGAGCAGAATGACTTATCAAAACAGCTCATGGGATGGGTTAAGTGCTTGGAGAAGCAAGCTGGGACTATTCATGCCACTAAGATATTTACCTAAAGCCACTGCCACTCCTGCTTATTTGGCTGTTCTTTGATGGATTAATGATGAAAGGCATATGTGTAGACTACATAAGAGAAAAAGAATTAGAGGTAGGATCCCCTTTCCTAAAAGAAGCCCATGTAACACACCAACCTAGAAGTTACTTACTGCTTTTTCTTATTCAACCTACAATTTTCAGTTATGAAAAGCTGGCAACCTGAAGCCTCAGGTTTCCCTTTGATTTCCACCAGTTGTAGCATGTGCTGTAATTTTAATAAATGTATTTTGAGTTGAATGGATGTGGAGCTGCTGAGAAGCATTAGGAAGTGGAACTGCAGCAGAATTCTTCACAAGTAACTGATGAGTTCTAATCAAGATACAGTGAACACCAAACAAATCATCAGGCAACAAAAGTCTCACAGTTGCTATAAAGGGAATTTAAAAGCAAGTCATAGTAAAGCTAGAAACTGCCTTAGAAAGAATTTTGCCTAAGAAATAATTTTGGAAAAAAACACAACAAACAAACCACAAAAAACCCCAAAATATTACCTTTCCTTTTGTGGGGGAAAAAAAAAAAAAAGAATAGAGAAAACAAACAGTACATTTGAAATTGTTCTTTCTCCTATAAACATTGCCCTCAAAAGCCAGAAAGCAAACAAGGCTTTTGGTATAACATCTCTGTGTGATATGACTGGCTGCTCTCTGCTCAGAACATTACTTCTGGATTCACTGATGAATAAAAGCATGACTTTAAATAATCTGTTTCACAGTGTATGTTGTAAGATGTCCATCTTCTCTTCCACTGCAGCTCTACACACTTTATCAGTGCCTTTGAAGAACAATTAACATTCTCAATTGATGGCAATGGATAATTATTTTTATAATTCACTCATAAAATCCCATAGTTTAAAGAAGTAGATATACATGAGGAGAAGAAGCAGGTGTTACACTTGTTTTGAAATTTATATAACATCCTTACATTTGTGTTAAGCAAATGTTGTCAGAAGACATTGTGTCTCTATGGGTTCTCATAACATTTAGTCTCTCAGAGCTCACTGAAGTTACAAGGAGTCCTTAGCACATGCAGTGCTACAGGAGGGTGATGGGAGAAAAGAATATAACCAATATTATACACGATGGGGAAGGAGTACTTTTGCTGTTGTATTAATTCACCTGCTGTCCTGATCCCTAATCTTAGGATCCCATTATGTTGAAGAACTTCTAATTTTAATATAGAATATGAATATAATTTTTACCTTATGGTATGACAATCAGGAGGAAAAAAAAAAAAAAAAAGACATGTCAGAAGGATGTATTCACACTCCATCTTACAGTACACTGCAGTCCAGGCAGTCACGTAGCATGCTTGTTCTGGTGTTGTTGTTTACTTAGGGTGCATACATTGCATTACCTAGAATTAAGCTTTGCCTTTGCATCATACTAGATTTTTGTCTGACAGATAAAAGTACTCACACTGTAGTTTGTGAGTTTGAAACTCACACTGTTTCAACTCACACTGTTTAGTTAAATCCGGAAATTTTTTCTATTTAATGCTGAAACAACAGATTTTAGTATGGTTTATCTAATCTATGTGATGGGAACTGACATTTTACTCAGACGACATGGCAGTGTATATCTGAGAATGATAACACAAAGTTATGAAAAACACAGTATCTGTCATCTCATCATATATTGTGAGAACTATTTCCCTGATATAAACTATCAGTGTTCCAATTTGCAGGCATTTGATTTTCTGAGAGCAATAATTTGAAGCATAAAAATAGGCTAGTGCAAACCAGTAAGATATGTCATTCTTCTGAATTATCTGAATTATCTCAATTATGCTTAAAAGCTACATTTTCAAAATGTACCAGGTACACGTCTGTTACTAGAAAGAATAATTACAATGCTCCCAATATAAAGAGAGATCACTGAAATTACGTTAAAACTGTGGTACCTTGAGTTTAAGCATCTTCAGAAATGCAGTTGATAGATAAGTACCTAAAGTTAGATAGGTAACTATCTAATTGTGCCTAAATTTGAAGGAATTGCAGTCCTGTGAACGAAGAGAAATGATCCTGAATAATAGAATTTGAAACAGAAACCCAGATGAGGCACCCCTAATTGCAAACCCTGAATTGTGGGGGTGAAATAAATCATCTTTCATCCACTATTGTAGACAGACAAAAGAGTACAGTCTCCTGATGTGGGCATACAAGCAACCTTTCTGAAGTTGGGTAGTATGAATAGTTCAGTCTATGTCACTACTTCAGTCCTTGTCTATCAAAAACCTACCAGTCCAGCTTTGGTTTCAAATTCACTGTTGCCAAGGCTGACCACCCTCAGGAGTGTTTATATGGTGATTTGAGGTGCCTTTTATTGTAAGCCTGAGAAAAGCAAGCTGATTCATCTGCCTGCCACAGAGATGACAGCCCACAAACCAGCAGAACCAGATTAGTATGGTACTGCATCCAGCCTGACCAGTACTGGTCACAGCAAACTAACCATGCATCCAGTTCTCAGAATTAGCTTGTTTGCTCCTCACTTAGACATCTCTGCATCCCACTGAAGTCACCACTTAGGCAACTTTTGTGCAAAACCCATGTCCTGTTGTGTCCTCATACTGCATGCAGACAGGAAACATGATCAGCACCCCAGGGCTTAAGCAGAACAACAAATATTTTTAAAAGCAGTTTCCTTGTTCCATTCTTTTTATTGAATGTGGTAAATAATGATGCATGGATCTTGGTAAAATCTAACTACCTTGTATGGTGGTAGAAGTGGAGATACATTCTGTAGAATTTCTCTTTCAAAGATTCATTTGGTGGAGCTGAGAAGGGAATTTAGTTGCATAGTTTTCCTTGTACTTGGGTTTAGGGGGTGTAATTTAACCTGCATATCCCAATATCTTCTCAGTCTGGAGGTTGTGTCTGACACGTGGAGTTGGTAACTTCACTGCACCATTGTAGTGTCTCATCACTACAGTGTTCAGAATAAAGTAAATGTTGCTCACTGAGGGAGAATTACTGAACGAGAAACAGCCTACCATGCTTAATTACTGTTTTACAAGAGAATTTAGGTTTTGCTTATATAGCTTTGCCTTTTACTCTCCAGTAAATTTATCCACTCTGGAAACAAATCCCCAAAACTCCTGGGACGTGGCCCTATCTGCTTGGGATCAGGGTTTTCCATAAGAGCTACATACTACAGAATGATTAAGCAATTGACCAACTGCTGTTACTATGAAGCAAAAGAATTTTTATAGGAACCAGACCTGGGCTCAGTAATGTACTTATCTTCAAAATCACTGTGAGATGTAACTGCCTCCACAACCAAATCCAGGCTTTTCTTTGAACTTCAGTTCATCTTCTCCCACAAACTCTATCAACCCTCCCATCATATCTACAAATGAAAATGTTCACAAACTACCAACAGTGTCTTCTACAAAATGGGAATAAAACCACAGATGACACTTTCCCACCATTGACGTTTTGGGGATGTTCAGATACTATGGAAAAACAGGACGTATATCATATAACATACTGATATAATTTAAAAAGTCCTTGTCCAAGAGGAAAGAGAGGTTCCAACATACAAGACACACTTCAAATTTCTACTTTAGTCTTTATGGGAAGAGCATGTCAGAAGCTGACAATTAACCAAGAGGAATTTTAAGACAGGCTCTCATACAACTCTGTGGTTTAAACACATTGAAGTTTTTTTCCCCCTAGTTCCACTGCCTTTTGTTGTTGTTTTTAAAAAGAAGCTGTTTACTGAACCTTGGCATCTGTGACCTTTCTAAGCTTCCAGCTGGCAGATGGCACAAACCATGTTTTCTGGAGGGCTTAGAGGGCCATTTCACAGTTCCTGAAGTCATTCATATGCTTTATCGAGTACAAGCCCAAATTTGATTTGTACTCCTACTCTGTTCATAAAAAAGCCTCTAGAGCTATGACACAGTATTTAGTTAATCATACGTTTGGATATAAATGTCCATGTGGAAAAAGGCACAAAGGTGAGGAGGGACCTTTATTCTAAAAGCAGTCCTGCTGTCCGGACAAAAGAACGAGATTTAGTGACTGAGGTTTCACCCTGAGCACTGAGGCAGCATTAGAGATCCTGTGGGATCTTCAGAAATGAATGTTGTGCAAGGGAACAGCTGAGTCATCCTAAAATATAATTAAGAGGGATAGTTGTGCTTAAGAGCATGGTCATAACTGATTTTGTTAGCTGCTGACACTCTTACATCTCTATGCTTTCTGTAACTGCCATGCCAACTTCCCTTTCCTTACAATTTCATTTGCCTTGAGATCTTGCAAGCAGTTCTGAGAAGAGACCTTCTTGGGCTGCTAAGGATTGTGGGGATAACAACAGCAGCTCACACATCACAAATAACTGAAGCGTTTATCGTGACATAACAAAAAGTAAACATCTTCCAGCATCTCTCAGACGAAGTCACAGCTAAGTGCCCAACGTGTTTACCAAAAACAGGTATTAGGAGACATTAAGTGACAAAATCTATCTGCATCTATATTGCAATCAGCTATATTTAGTACAATTAATTTCAAAATAAGCTTTGCAAACAGAAGTCCATAATCCAGGAGATTTTAACTTTTTTCTTGAAGAGGTGAATCTGCTTTTTTTTTTTTTTTTTTTTTTTAAGATTTTCCATGGAAACAAAATGCAAGAGTTTTATTACACTAAAGCTCTGCATTTTATTACACTTTGCATCTGTAGAAGCCAGATTCTCAGATTTCTGCTTAGATTTATAGGATGTTAGGCCTGATATGCCAATTTCTTTGTTAATCAACAAACATTCAGGAACCAGATACAAGTATAATTACTCTGTTTCATTTGGAAAGCCTGAGGTAACAAGGAAAATGATCTAAATGCAAGCTGTGAAATTTTACATCTGTTCCAAGCAAGCATTCAATCAAAATAAGAACCAAGTGATTAAACATCAGCTTCATGAAACCCTTCAATAAAAAAGCTGGGAAAAACAGTTTCAGAAATAAATTAAAATAAGATGGCTAATCAAGCCACGATCAATGTGCTGAGAAGTACAGGGTTATCAATAATCACAAGTAAGAGGCTATTCTCTTGTGACACAAAATAGAATTTTCCTAATTGATGGAAGCAAGTATCTGTTTATGAGACAATAATGAACTTTTTATAGGGTGTCAAATCAGTTTGCTTGCAGCTTGTTCTAATAGTAGTGAATTTCATGCACATTTGGAGAAAGGCTTGAGTTCTGGAGAGCCATAGAAGGAAGAGCTTCAGTATGCTCCATTTCCATACAAACAAACTCGTGCTGAAGTCCCAAGCCAGTCTTACAACTACCCATTTCTTAGCATCAAACTAAGGAACTCCAGCATTAAGATCAGATGAAGCATAAATCTTTCCTGGAAAATTATTTGCATACATTTGAATATCATTATAAGGTCTGCAAAGAGAAAATTGTTCCTTATATAAGGACGAGAGTGGGTTTTGTTCTCTGGAGGAGGCAAAATTGAGCTTTTCCCATGTTGTAAAGAAACAAGAGGCAATAATTTGTTATAATTAAGCTTTAAATTTTCTTGCAACAGTAACCAATGCAAATTAAAGGCAGGTTAAGTTTTTTAACTTATAAATCTATTTTTCATTAGGAATTTGTACCATTCAATTTTATAAATTATTTTTTAATATCAGGCCTGTAAATTTTATTTTCTTTACAAAAGATACAGTGCATTCTTCTAAAAGATTTCTCTGCTGCTTTACTACTAAATTTTTCATTCAAGCACTCCTTTTGAAACTATTTTGGGCCAACCATTATGGTGCCATTTAATTCTCAGTCACTGTGCTTTCATTTGTTTCGGAGGGAAGATTCCTTCCTTTTTTTCACAGGAAAAAAATAATGAAGCTTAGGCAATCTTTTTTACAATGCAGAGTGTAAGTATCTAAAGAAGTTTTGTGAGAGATTATGTGTGGCGATGTAAAGTTTGCCATCAGAAGTCTGAGTTAAGAGTGCATTAGGTAATTTTTCTGGAAGAGGCAGCTCACTTTCATTGCTCCTTCACATCAGAGGTCTGCTAGGTGCCAGCCACAAAAACCTGCAACCCCGCTGTTACAAGTGGCTGTCTCTTCAAGCTGTGCAGTTCATCCAAGTAAGATCTAGAAAATTTGTTCATCATTTAGAAAATCCAACACAGATTATTCATAGAGCAATCAATTCTAGCTAGCAGTACTGCACATGTGATACACCAGACAAATGCTGGATTCTGCTAGTATTTTCACAGAAAGCTTCAACTGGCTGGAATGAAAAATATAGCTTGGAAAATTATAGCATCTATTAAATTATTTTCAATTATAGTGGTGACAAATGACATTATCATAGAATCACAGAATGGCTTGTAACACCAACAGGTATCAAATTGAGTATGGTACCAAGAAATACTGTACTTTAAAGGAAAAAAATATACACCCATGCATCAAACCAAAATAACAACAATGTTTTGAACTCTACTTAAGACCAAGTCAAGACCAGGGGGGAAATGCTGGCTGCTTTGGTGGAAGATCTGGATTGAGGTCCCAGGTGTGTAACCCACTTTCTGAGCACTTCAGCACTTATGCCTGTCCTGAGAACTATGCCATTTCACTCCTTGCTAAGAATTGTCATGGTAGCTCAGACCAAAAGCCCCACATGGAGCTCAGCTGAGTACTCAAAGTTAATAGAATGGGTAGGGGTCATTTCAGATGAGTCATGATCATATTAGACACTTGTATCTTAATCTATTCAAACCTTATTCAAATCACATTTTTCAGGTCTGTTATTAAAAAAAAAGAATGAAAACACTGGCAATATGTAGAAACCTTCTAAATATTCTGGCTTACAAATAATTATTGCTGTTAATATTTTAAAAGAGTGGGAACTTTAAGAAGTATTATTCAAACATTGCTTCCATCTGATTATTCAGCTTTATTTCCCTTTTTATTTGAGAAAGATTCATTAATGTAAATAGTCAGTCCCATCTTCTAGTCAACTTTTATGAATAATCAAGTAAGAAATGTGTTTTAAATTTGTCTAAACATTTTTATCCTTTCAGACCTACTGGTCTTCTATACTTTTTGGCACCATAATATATTCCATCGATCTTTTACTTGGATATTTACACCATAACTCTATAAACTCCATTTACACCATAACTCATACTCTAGGCTGGCCAAGAAAATGACAGAAGAGACTCACAAATAAAACTGTTGTATTGTCCTATGGATCACAGCCTGAAATATGTTAGGCATTAGACAGAGGGAAGAGTATTTTTAACAGCAAGTAATCATAGATGTCCGGAATATGTTCTCTATTCATCTAGGCAATCAAAGATTTTAATTTCTGTATTTTTACAGAGAGAGCACTCCATAAGGGCATACTTTATAGCAACAATCAATCCATCTCCATAAAAGTTATAGTACTGTAAATCACTGATGGAAGATGCTGGAAACATTTGTTCTATCCAGCACGCAGTAAAAACACATATAAGACATGCCCTCTTTTACACTAAGCTAACTGGAAACTGAATTTCAGTACAATGGTTTTGCATCCTCCTTGCTTTTCTCAGTATAGCTGCAACACAATGCTACACAGCACAGTACTATGGGACCACATACCAGGTCCCCCGAAACAGCAAGACACTGGGTTGGGATCCCCCAACAAAGAAACAAACTATCTACTACAGCTTAGATGTTCATTAAAACTGAGAACTTGCTGCAGAAGAATCACAGTCATCAACAGAACTCAGCTATGATGCTGCTCAAACCCTCTTCTTCTCATTCTCACCCCAAATGCCATTCTCTCAGCAGAAAGCATCACCTTCTACTTCAGTTGCCATGTAATTTCCACTATTAAAAATAAGGCAGGATGACCATCACAGAAAAGCATACAAGAAGGAAGGTACATACGATGGACATAGGTACTGCTTCTTTTTCCCCTTTCCTTTTTTCGAAGACTTCTCTTTGGAATAGACTTCTTCAACCCACAAGGAGAATGAGATGAAAAAGAAAACTGCTAATAAGACCTTCATCTTGAACATGAGGCGTCAGAGAAACTTGCAGTCTGTGGCAGAAGAAAAAAAAGACATTTCTGTTAGTAGAGCTAGACATGGCAAACGGGAAATCTACAAAATCACCTATCTACAAAATGTAAACAAGTTTTCTGTCTTTTTTAGAAAACAATACTTTTATCTCACTTGCCCTTGAAGCAAGAGTCTGTTGAGATGCAATTCTGATATGGAACCAACTTAAGCAATTTTCTGGCAGTCAAGCAGAGTCGCAGAGTTAAGAGCCTGACAGCAAGGAACAGATTTAAGTGCAAGTTTGCTCCAACGCATTTAAGAATCGAAACAGGATGTCCTTCAAAGGCTGCCTCAAGATCCTAAGAAACTTGGAAACAGAACTCTTCACTAAATATGCCATGTATCAACTCCACTGAACACAGTTAAATGGGACCAACCAGACATCTAGCAAGGCAAAGAACTGCAATCCCTCTATGACTTTGCACAACTAAAGCAATCATTTCAGTGCCAGTTAAGAGAAAAGCTTGCAAATTTAATTTTACCTCCAGAATTTAACCATAAATTACTATTTTGCACCAAGTATGCATGCTGCGGAGACAGCACTGAAAAAGGCCTTGCAAAGATGACTAAACACAATCGGCAACACTCTGCTCGATTACATATTCTCCAGTTTAACACCGAAACTCCTCACGGGGCAGAGACACGTCCCAGAGGCCGGGGCTGAGCCTGTGTCCCGCCAGAGACCGCCCCACCCGCCCCCGGCCGCGGCCACACAGCACCCGGAGCATTGCCCGTTACCTTCCCATCCCACGGATACTTCCCAGGCATCTCCTTGGGCCGGCGGATGCCTCAGCACCACCTGCATTTTCCACTTTTATCTATTTGGTTTTAATTCCTTCGAGGGAGCAGTGCCCGCCTCTCTATCCCTCCTCTCCCCTCCACCTCCAGGAGGCACCGGGATGCTTCAGCCCACCCCAGAGACCCCCAGCCCCTCTCCTCCCCGGTACCACCCGAGGAGAGGAGATCGGGCGAGGGTGCTGAGGGGGCAGCTCCGCGGGTGGGTATCGTCCGGAGGAGANTCACTCGGAGGCCGCCCGCCCGCACATGGGCACTGGGAGAGCGGCGTCGCCGGCGGCGGGAGGGACGGGGGACACTCTTCCTCCCCGGGACTCTGCCCCATCGGCCCTCCCGGCGACCCAGAGAGGGCACATTGCCTGGGGGGGTTGGAAGGAAGCCGGGGATGTGAGCGGAGAGAGGCTGAGAGGGATGGGGGAAAGACAGCGTTCAACGCAAGAAGTACATAGAGTACGTGGAGTGAGTCCAGGGGAGAGCCACGACCATGAAGAGGCCTCTCCTATGAAGCCAGGCGAAGGGAGGTGGCCTTGTTCAGCCTGGAGAAAAGAAGGCTCCAGCGAGACCTTATAGTGGCCTTCCAGTACTTGAAGAGGTCTGCAGGAAAGCTGGGGAGGGACTTTTCACACAGGCCTGTAGGGATAGGACAAGAGGTATTGGCCTTAAACTGGAAGAGGGTAGATTCAGGTTAGGCTTTAGGAAGAAATTCTTGACTATGAGGGTGGTGCGATGGTGGAACAGGTTGCCCAGAGAAGTAGTGGACACCCCCTGCCTGGATGTGTTTAGGACCAGGCTGGGTGGGATTTTGGGCAGCCTAGTCTGGTAGAAGGTGTCCCTACCTATGGCTGGGGTGTTGGAACTGGATGATCTTTAAGGTCCCTCGCAACCCAAACCATTCTGATTCATTGCTGTGTGGATTTTGTGTGTGTGTGTGTGTGTGTGTGTATATATACATATATATATATATATACATGAATTGAGTCAATTGTCATTGTTTCATTTAATATCATGGACTTTTGCTGGAGGTTAACTTTGGGTCCAGAGGCATATCCTTGTTGCAATGGATGTTGGTTTTCTTGAACTGCATTATGGACACAGACCTAATGGAATTGAAATTTCATCTGGAAAATTATTTCTGGAGGTCCTTGTATCTCACACTTGTAGAAATACAGGTACATGCTGAGCTTCTTGTGGAACTCATTGCTTACATCAGGTATTTGGCTGAAATTTTGGAAATGGAAAGACATCTTTATACAGCTGAGTAGTCTTACATTAGCAAATGCTTATCCTCCCATTATAGTTCAAAGGCCTCATCTCCCACTTGTCTCACATTCTCTTTAGTGGCCAGGTCACTGGAGAACATGACTGTTCTCAAGTTTTCTTCCTGCTTTGTTTCCTGTCATTCCTAGTATGCACTGCCAAAACTTCAGTCTGCAGTATGATAAAAGAGCAGCATCATCTGAAGAATGCTTTTTATTCTTTGGAATGGATCCAATTATTAAGTGTACTACATCAGTGGAGGCTTTCTGCAAAATTCTGTGATCCCCATCATGCTTCTTTGTGAAGCTCTGTTGGGGTTTGGATTATAATGACAGATACAAACTGAAGAAAGCCAGCTGTTTGGCAAATAAGACACCAGTGGGCACGTGATGTGGTGAGTGTGTCATGGCAGGCAGCAGGCTGTACCCAGATTCTGTAACACCCAAATTTCAGGTACCCTCAGCTCTGCCTTCTAAGAAACAGTGCCAATGGTATGCATGTACTGTCATATGTATATATGTGTGTGTGTAAGTACACACACATGCATCTGGGTGTGAAAACACACTGCTGTGGGTCAGCTTAAGGCCACAGGTCTCTTAAGACACAGTTTTCCTGCTCTAACACAGGAACTTGCACAATTCCACAAAGTTTCCTGAAACAGCAAAGTCCAGAGGCTGCCCATAACATTGTCTGTGCGCAGAAAAAAATTGGTAAGCTTATTTCTTTAAAACTCTTCTGAACTTCATCTCATGAATAGAAACCAAAAAGCTGTAGTTGTTCTAGAAGGAATAGCATAAGTGTATTTGAAACCACTGACTGCCATTTCCATTTATCTGCATTTTTGTTGTGTGCCTGTTGGATGCAAAGCATCTAATTGTCTCCTTTGGGCTGTCAGCAAATCCACTGATGGTTGTAAGTGCTTGCTGTTGCAGCCATGGGTGTAAATGCCCAAGGGGAGGTGAATATTTGTGGCAACTCAACGGGAGAATAAAATGGATACAAATACCATTTACCCCTCAGGTGAGACACCTTTTAGTAGTAACATCAAATATTACAAGAAATATTTCAATAACCCTTGATAATTTTTTTTCATGCATTTACATGGCGTAGCTGTCAGATCGCAAAGAAGTGCTGGCAATGAAGGGTATGTGGGAAAAGTCCTCTTCTCCCTCCTCTCACCATTTAAAAACTGGACAAGGTGACAGAGAGCTGCTTTCTTACCCACAGCACCTTCTTGGCCCGTCACCAGGGACAGAATAATCACGCTGCCCATGGCACCCCTTCACCCAGCACTTGCCAGAAGAGGATGGGGCTGTCACACGTGCAGGGCTTTGAAGGGCAGCCTGCATGCCATCCAGCCCAGCCAAGTCTGAGTGAGAAGGACTGGGGGAAAAAGCCTCCTGTAAAAGCCTTGTGCCAACAAGAGAGCTGATTCTGAGTAACCGGCCAGGTTCTGCTGATCGGTTCCGGTGGGTGTTTGTCTGCCAGAGATGATCTTGCTGCTAAATGAATGCATAAGGGCAGATCTACCTCTGCCTCAGCATTTATTGTATTTCAGAGTCTAGGAGTGGACTTCACTATCATTTTGCTGCTTGCAGCTGCTGCTTTGTCCATTGGAAAAATCAGACCTGGTCCATTTCTCTGATTCAGAACTAATTCCCAGGAATTCCAGATCTTGAACGTTATCCTGATTGCTAGAAAACAGTTGTGTAAACTATAAGCAAAATGTAGATAGACCTTTCCCAATGCTGAGCTGGGGGTCATTAGTCCTTTCTTTAGTTTGCAGCAGTGGAACAAGTAGATCTGAAAATCCAGCAGTGTAGCTCTGCTTTTCAACCACATCAGAAGTGCTTCAAGATGTATAAGATAGAATTTATTTGGTTTTATCACTCTTGCTAGTCTACTTTCTTTAAGTAATGAGTTTTGTCTAATAACACTATGTGTGCATGTTTCAAATAGCTTGTTTCAAAGTTTTGATTTTTTTTCCAACTACTGGATGGCATATTTAAAAAACAAAGAAAGAAACAAACAAAAACAAAACCAAAAAATTGCAGAGACCTCGGAGATATTAAGTCCTGCATGTTTTGTAAAGACATCTGGCTGGGAAGACAGATTGAGCTAATATTCTTACAGAAGGAAAAAAAAAGTGAGAAGTAAAGCAGACTGGCATGACTAATTACTAGACATATGAAAATCCACCTGAGGGAAAGGCATTATAAATTCTTTAAACACATATATAATTCATAAAGTATCTGCTTTACTAGAAAAGGAATTATAACTGAAAACCAGAAATTCTAGTGTCAAATAGCAGACAAATTTTATTAAAGTCTTTAATAAGATTTTTGCAGGAAAGGGAAAATATTATTTTATATAATCAGATAATAAAATAATAAATAATAAAATTATATAGTAATAATAATAAAACAATATAATTATATTCAATTAAAAAAGCAGGCGAGCACATGACCCACATTGAATGGAAATCAGATTTCATTAGTTTTAATGCTGACCAAATTAGTTTTTCTTATAAATTGAGTTAAATTAGTTCACACAATTAGAAAACAGTTTAAAAAAGGATTTCATGTTCTGCAACCTTACAGATGATTTTGATTTCAATTGCCTGTCACACCTTGATGACTTTGGTGGTTATCCAGAAGGTATAGGTTTACAGGGCTCCTAAGAAAGACCAATTTCTATAGGATGCTGCATGCTCTTTGTTCTTTCCTTTTCTATTATTCTGAAGAGGTATATATCCTCAGTTTATTGTATCAGGTAGGAAATGGGGACAAAATAGGTTCTTGGTATAAAAGTTTCTCCCATCTGATACTAGTGACCAGGACTGTGAAAGGTACCCAATTTCCTTCCATCTGAAAAGATTTGTGATTTTAATTCGGTTTTGAAATACAGAAAGTAGAAAACTTAGCAGCAAACCAAACAACAAGAAGATGAATCATCAGAGGAAGAAAATTATAGTCTGTCCTCCTTAATGTTCCAGTTCCCTCATCTCTCTCTCTTTTACAGATACTGAGTGTGACAGATGATCCTTACAGGGTCAGTCTGAATGCTGGCAAATTTAGGCTATTATGCTTTGGTGGAGGCTCTAATACGAAGACTTTCAAGAGAGCTGTATGCACCATGAAGTCTCTCATTTATTAAAATCAAATGAGAAAGAGATTAAAAATACATGCACCTTCAAAAATTTTATTACTGGTAATTGCAATAAACCTGGACTATGTTAAGCTTTATGTATGTAATAGATGCATAGTTTGTCAGAACAGCAATGACATTTATTGATCATATTAGACATAATCATATTAATAATATATATACTTCACAGGAAGCAGCCACATGTCTAACTGCTGTCATGGATATACAGAAAATTGGGATTGTACAAGATGCCCCAAACATATGTTCCTTGCAGGCTTATGCAATTTATTACTTGCATTTCCTAAGTAGCTATCAGCAGCCTGTCTGCTGACAGATCTCCACATGCAAATTGCTGTCGAGCTATGTGTATGACTTCAAGATATTTTTCACTTCTTCTCTTCTTGCTAAAATGAAAGTGCTGGAAAAGTGACTCCAAGGCTGAGAAAAAACCCAGCAGAACAGAGTGCATGTCCTATAACCCCTGAAAGGATTGATTAATATAAAAAGCAGAGGCATCCATACTATAATACCAAACGCCATGTGTTGCAAGAGGGTGGTGTGTGTGAATAATAGTTCATTCTACTGTTCTCTAGTTCGTTGCCAAAGAGATTAAAGGAAAATCACAAGTCACTGAAGCCAGTAATATCTGCATTGCTGGTGTCAGTGAGAAACTTCTGTAGTGGCATCCTGTACTTAACCACAATGAGAGGTTTCACCTTAAAGAACAGTCTCCAGAGTGGTCCAGTTCATAGTTCCTTTCGTTATGCAAATAAGCCTAGGACCTAATATTAGTCATATAGCCATGTGAAGTTCTGTGTGTTCCTAAAAGACAGCTTAATGAGCCTGAGGAATGTTTTAACTGTCAAAAAAAGTGTTCTCTCATCTGGAACACTGCTTCTTGTGTTGGAGTGTTTTACTAGTGACAATGAAGTAATTTTAAACTTGTTGCACCTTGTAACACCCACTGTCACATAGTACTTTTTTAAAAAATTGCATACGATTATATAATTATGATAGTGTTAAAAAATCAGCTAAACTTTGCTTTAAAATTGTTCAGTCTCAAGTTCTACCTTTAAGATAATCTATTAGACAGTCTAGAAAGATTGCCACGCCAGTTTGGTGGAAAATAATACATTTTTTAAAAAGCTTATTTGTATGCAACTATACTTAACCCATATACTCACATTTAATCCCTGTGTATAAAACTGTATGACTATAATTAATTGGCCAAACAGATTTAGTGCCAACATAATTTCTCTTTTGGATTATACTGTCATTTAAGAATTGAGATACAAGTCAGCAGTGTAAAGGATTAGCCTGTCAGTTTCAATGTTCTTAGAGGCAGGGTTTGCTCATGCATAAATGGTAGATGTAAATGCCTTGTGAAGAGTTAATGCATGATTAGTAATTGTTATCAACATGCTACAGGCATGAACTGCATGTCTCCTGGATAACTAACTGTACTGTAGCTATAGCTATGCAAATCAATAGGGAATATAGCTGTACATTGAAAATAATGAGGAAGAATAATTGAAATGTCATTCAACCACACATTCTATACTTTCTGCAACATAAACACTTTATAAAGGCACACTGCATGCAAAGTGCTACAGAGGATTAAGTACCTGCCATTACCTCTACTTGCATCATAAAAAGAAGAGACAGATGCCTTGTTGTGCAAGTCAAGGCAATTTGTGCTAATAAGAGTTTTAAATATGAATCAGGATTCCTCCTGGATGCATTGGAAATATATCTAGGTGTTCCTGAGAACAGAAGTGAGGATGTCCTAGCCTTCCAGTCACATTCAGATTGCCTTTTTGCTCGCCATAGTGCATGCACTCTGCCCAAAACTCAGTGCTGATGTGCTGATGTAGCTTCTCTTTACTTAAATTCTTCTTGATCTGCACTCTGTCTGAACAGCTGGCAGCTACCTGCTAAACATATGGTGCCAAAGGCCTGCAAGGCAAATTTCTTACAGCTCACAAGATGCTCAGTCTCAGTCTTTGGAACACTCCTAGCACACTGTCATGGTGCTGTAAGAATTGTGTCTGTCCTGGGCTCCCACTCCAAACTGGACATGATCCTCAAAATTCACAGTGTGCTTCTGACCTAAAGAAATAAAGATCCTTTTTGCATTTTGGACATCTATTACAGCAGAACCTCAGTATAAGGGATTAGTCAAAAAAATTGTTATTCTATAAATCTGTGCTATAGTAAACAGTAACTTTAGGATCTATTTCCTCATCCAGATTTAGCAATTCAGAAAAGGGATACCATCATAATAAATGCAGTCTCCAGGAGAATGTCTGAGTTTTTATGCTTAACTCACAGGAAGGATTCATTCGGGTTAAAAGGTCTGCCTTAGCAGATTCTAAAAGGCACTATTAAATTGACTCTGAAATTAGAGTTCTGCTTCTTTTCTTTCAGAAAACCCAGAGACCTGGTGGTTCCTGACTGCTGATTCTTTGTGTAAGGAAGGAAATGAAGACTGAAAAATGTAGAAGAACCATTATATACACAGCAGTGGAAGTCTTGGAGAATGAAAGCACTCAGCAAGAACAGGTGCCTGAGGCACAAGGGCAGGTACGTGACACAAAATTTAAGGAAGTATTTTTCAAGAATAGAGAATGCTGGGGAAAATTAAGGTTGGAGCAATCACTGTTACATGAACCCTTTTGACTGAATGTATTTTTGAGATGTCTGAATACAACTAAGCAGGCAAGTGAGGCCATGTCCTACTAGTTTGAAAAACACACTTCAGAGTAATCATAATTATATGCTTGGTGCCTAGTTATTACCCTATGTGGCTTTCCAGAAATCATATTAGCAATTAGTAATCTCCCAAATAGAAAATTTAAAAAATATGTTATCCAGAAATCCCTGTGGAAACCCATTCATCCTACAGTGTCAGCTCATTATGGAAACAAGTATTTTACCCATTATGCCTGAAATATGCAGTTTAAATTATGTACCTTGCATCAACATTAAAAATAAATATAGCCCTGGAAGTTCATGAAGCTGCAATGAAAGCTGCTAATTATTATTTTTTATGTCTAACTGTAAACAGAGATGCCAGAGGTTTTAGCATATGAGGTCATTAGGTGTTAAAGAACATACTGATCTTTTACTGCATCCTTAGGATAACTTTGCTCTAAGATATCACTGTTTCTGTATGGAACCAGGAGAGACTCATACATAGTAATGGATTTGATGTCAGTGCTGGTAGTGAGAGCTGCTTTCATGCTGAAAACAACCTAGTTGTTGAAAAAATGCACTCTTCTGTTTAGGTTATATCTGATTGTTACTATATTTTTGTCTTTACATAGGTTTACTATGATATCAGCTCAGACCAGTCAACAGAGCTACTGCCTTTAGTACAACTGTTCATCTCCTTAAGTGTGATTTGACAGGCTTTGTTTGGTTAGGGATCTGTATTTTATGTTAGTGCTTATCTTCAATGTAGTAATTAAAATCATAGATCCTGCAGTCACTCTGATTGTAGAACTCAGTATTCCAGTTAGAATATCTAGAGGGCTAGGACTGGGATTTGCCTGCTCAGGCAGATACTTTATGCCAGAGTACTGTGCCATTACTCTGTATGCAGTCTAATTGCAGTACTGTTCATAATGTAGACCATTACATATTTGATGAAGACTGTCAAATGACTGCATAAAAGCAGCCATGCTACTTCAGAACACTGGACCCCATGGCACAATATTCTGTACACAACAGTGGCCACAGGCAGATGTCTAGAAAAGAATAAGAACAGCATCAGTAGATGTTATGCTTTACGTGAAGTCCTTTCCAAACTCCATCCATTTTCAGCTGAGGCAATTTCTTAATGCTGTTGCAAAAGTACCTAGGCCTTAATATACTAGAACGAGGCACATACCAAGGGCATTGCTGCTCTGTCCTTTCAAAATTAGAAAAAGAAGACTATGGGACAGCCTGGGTGCACAGAGGGACTGTCAGACTGCAGAGAAGTAGTCTGAGAGTAGCTGTCGCAGCTGTCAAGTCTAGCATGATGGCTCAGCTCCAAGGAGCAAATTCCTGCTGCTCTAGGCCAGAAGAATTGGGTAAATAACATTCAGAAACTCTAGGGTCTTTATTTCATTCTTTGCCTTTGGCTAGTGCTATTCATACATAGGTATTTGCCCCAGTGTGCACAGGAATGCAGTTTTTCTTAGTTTTCACCTTTTTCCTTATTTCATAAAATCAAAAATCACTCAAGCTCCCAAGCAGAAATTTTCCAATCTTTATTCAATTCCTTGCCCACTCAACCCCCAGTCTGCCCAATAACAGTTTGTGAAGAAAGGTCTTAGGTTAGCATGCCAGTGTCTGGATCCATACACACAGGCTTCCAGTGCAGATCTGTGTGAAGACAGACTGGACAGTGACTATTTCTGATTTCCTGTCACATCTAGGAGAATGTGACTGGGAAGGTACCCTGAGTACTTCTCAGAAGCCAGCCTCCAGAAGCTGTTTTCTGTCTCGTTGGCATCCCTTGCTGCTGGAAGTGCAACTGACCAGTGAAAGGCCAATGAAGGCTGCTGAGACTTCACTTAAAGGACATGGACAACTGTATTATGGCTGATGTGTGAACCAGAAGCAGAGGCCAAGTCATGGTATCGTATGCTGACATAATGAACTGGGTAAAGATATCAGCAAGCTCTACAGTCACATCAGGAACAGCCACCATAGTCTTTATATATACCTGCTGGCAGCATTGATGACAGAAGTGTATCTCTAATGGGCTTGACAGCCCATTAGTCAAAAGTCCCATCAACTTTTCCTAATATCCAGGGAGGCTTCTTTTTTGGTCTAGCTCCTTACAGTAAGTGAGAATCAAGAGACTTTTACTGACATCATTCACTGGCCACTTAATGTCCTAGATGCTGAGGGTGATGTTCCCTGCTGGAAAATTAATAGCATAAATAAAATGCATTGAAGACAATTTGTCTCAAAATCACAGAAGGAATATGTACTATCAGTGTTGCAGTTGCACTCCTCAGTTTTTATGTCAGCCATGAAACAGGGGAACAGATCCTAAGAGACATTTTGCTGTTGTTCAGCCTCCTCTCAGATGTTTTGCCATGGTTCTTCTCTGCAACGGCATGCCATGGTACCCTGTGACACAAACACAGCAGCTTGTTCTCCAAAGCTGTTTCTGGCCTTTGCAGCTGTTTCTACATCACCACATCTCAGGCACACATCCCCAGCTTGACCCTGGTTTGCCTGGACCATGTCTACTACACAAACTGTCCTTACTCACTGTGATTTTCACCATATTCCTCACCCAGTTCCTGTTATGGAGTTTCCCAGACCAGCCTCTCAGCACCCACTCAAATCTAATCTCAGTGACTATTGTCAGCCAGTCCAGTCCCACTTTCCATTTCTTGCACAAGAGCCTGGACAGTAACACAGAGCATATAGGAGATGTCAGGGCTCTTCTCACCAGCACAGGGAACTCAGTTCCAGACTGCCTGGGTGGGCTCATCAGTGAAGCCTTGGTTGGAATTAAGCACTTCTAGATAAAACAGTTTTAGACAACTGCCATAAAGGAGATGAGTAAGAGTGCTTGGGTTAGATGTTTAGGCTGGCTGTCACAAGCTAGAGACCTTCCCAGTTGGATGGTGACTGAAGTGCACTGGGCATCAGGAATGCTGCCTGCAGGAGAGGGAACAAATTGCAGTGTTATGTTGAGCTAAGAGCTGATGATAATGAGGTTTCATTGGTATGGTTCAAACTAAGCTGCATTTCCTTGTCTGCTTCTGCTGGGATAGATAACAAAGAGCAGACTTACTAAAGTCAATTTATTTCACACCTACTTTATTCACTTGTAGAATAGGCTAGCTCCACTGTCAAACAATGGTTGATTTGGTGTGTTTTGACAAGCCCATATTGTATGCTTCTCAGCACCTCATTTTTTAGGTGTGTGAAATTTGATGAAACAAATATGCCCTTTTTGCATTCCTCTTTTCTTCTCTTTTCATGATAGTTTAATAAAATTGAACCAACATTGGAATCGCAGTTCCAGAGTTGTATTTAGGCCTCTTCCCTCCTTTCATTTCTCTACATTTGTGGCTAACTTCCACAAATATAAATAATCAGGGGATTCTCTGAATCTTCAGCTAGGTTATTGTCTCCAAAAATGGGGTGACTTCTCTTCCTTATTGTCTTCTTAAATCCACTTCATGTACTGGCCCTTTTGCATAACAAGAATTTAAGACCACTGTACCAAAGCTTAATTCTGCTGTTTATTTTATTAAAGACATGAAAATTGACTGAACATTTCCCTTTGATAAGTACCTTGTCTTGGAGCTTTACAGAGATACAGATCACAAAAAACCTCATAAATCTTGAGATGCTCATTGTAATTTACTAAGAATGAAAAAGCCATATATAACTGATATTTTACTATATGACATTACCATTATCTCTGAAATGCTCCAGTGAACTTTCCTAACAAAAAAAAAAGAAGAGACCTGCTTACCAGTTCAAAAGTATGGATAGTCCTTGCTCAGTCACAGTTAATGAAAAATTCCCTTTTAAATCATGTGAACCAGGATTTTGAGCTCTAGTTAAGGAATATCAGTGGCAGTGTAGATTAAAGGATTTTTTTTTATTGTTGCTTTTCTTGCCTTCCCAAACAATTTTACTGCTGGTCAGCTATTTACAGCACAAGTTCAGAGCAGCAATTTTGTTATTAAAGCAGTGGAAAATAAATGCAAGCATGGAAGTGTATAGAGATGTAGCCAAAACCTTTTATTAGATTACCAGAAAACATGCCACATAGCAGATCTTTATTTTTTAAATGTGGGTCTTGGGGTTTTTTTTTCCATAAAACCAGCCACTGATGTTTACTGATGATTCACTCTAAATATGAGCTGCATTTGAATTTTGATTGACAAAACACCCAGACCTGCTCAAACCAAAGCAATTGGCCTGCTCAAACCACAGGGCAATTGCATGGAAGAAAGTCTAAAGCAGCTCCATGTCTTTTCACCTAGTAGTCTCCCATCCAGATGTGCTGGGGCATAGTGCTGCTGGTCACAGGTTTTTAGCACGAGATTCCTAGCTCTGAAATCTCTGAAGACCTTCCTCTGTCCCAGGGGAGAGCCATACAAAGTTAAGCTGTTTGACTGTGCCTTGGGACAGGCAACGTGAGTTGCAGTGCTCACATATCCCAGCAGGGAATTCAGCTCAGAAGTGAGGTCATGCTTTGTCATCTCCTGAGTGAACTTGAACCCTGGCTGGGATCTGTCTGAGTTAAACAGCAAAGAAAACAACAACAGCAACAAAAAGGAAGCAAAAAAAAAGCACAGGAAAAAAAAAATTAAGAAAAAAGGAAGAGAAGAATACAAAGAAAAGGAAAAGGAAAAAAAACCCAATTTTCCCAGAAAAGACTCAAGAATGTAAATGGAGCCCCTATACTTGCCCTTTTTCCCCCTGGCTTGACAGCTGCTGCCATCCCTATGTCAATGGGGGGAGGCTGAGACCTTTTTTAAGCCTGTTTGTGTTTTCTTTTCTGAGATGAGCTAGCAGTGAAGTTACTATTATAATTTTCTCTATTTAAATCTTCCCAACTCTTGCAGGAGAGTTGCCTTGCTTTCACTGCCTCACTGAGCATAAATTCTTCAAAAGCTATTAAACTCTGTGCATCACAAGAACACTGTGTTGCTGAAGAAAAAACCTTTCACATAATATATCTGCCCTTGGACTCTTGCTGTCTTGAAGGAACCGAGGTGTTTCCTTAAGTCTGGTGAAGTATAGATTTCCATTCATGGGCATGGTCTTGACTGAGATTTGGGCTTCACTGTAAGGCTGATGCTAATTGGAGACATTATTTAGACACATTCCTCCATGGCAGCTGAAGAGATAATTGTATTTCAAGGGGCACTAGGGCTGCATTGGTATTACTGGGTGATGCAGAAGTTAAAGAAAGGAACAAAGGTTTGATGTGTTGTAATAATTCTGTATGGTCTGAGGTGGTGTTTTAACAAAAAATTATTTTTCTGCGAATATCTGCACATGCCTAAAGAGGTAATGATGCAAGTGGGGTGAGTCAGAGGAACTCCAGTGAGTGTCTTCAACCTTGTTTTCATTTTCATTTCCCAGCACGGTGGTCACACACCCTGGTACATCCTGCATTAAGTGCAAGGCAAATTCACCCCCTCAGTACTCTGCATCACAAATGTGCAGCCATTCTTCCCCCAGAGCAAAACAGTCATTTTGAGTTAACTTCACATTAGCCACTTAGTGTCAGTAAAAGAAAATAGGACTCCTTTATCTGTTACTGCCTAGACCATGGGATAGGAGTAATCTATTAGAAGTCTTCCACAGCTAACAGTTTTCTCCTTGAAGTCAGTGCAGGCACAGTGACTGATCTGTTGGGAATATAACCCTGGTCTTTGTTAATACTTGTTGGGTTGATGGATAACCAAGAGACACATTGTGCACTTCCAGCAGTGTTTCTTAATAAGAGAAACGTGACTAGCTTAGTTTTGAATTATTTGCAAGAAATTTGTTTGTTTGAAATTCGTATGAAAGTGGTGAAAATATGTTCTTTTGGTCTACAAATGATTCCAGTTTACACTGAAGTGTCACTACCCTGACACCAAGCTCGTTTTTCTTAATGGTCTCAATTCACTGTCAGTGGAATCAATGAAGTGTGTTTTTCATTGGTCTTAATGGGATCTGGGCAAGGGCCTGTGTTTCTAAATAAAGCCAAATAGTGGCTGATTCTGTATTCAGTTATAGCCATGTAAATTGGAAATCAGCCAGTTGGCAACTTCTTTTTTATTTCCTCCTCCTTTGTGTTTTGCAGCAGAAAAAAATCCTACTTTATTGGGGTGGAAAGGGTAGAAGAACAAACTTACAAGGATAAAACTGCTGCTCTTTTCAAGTGATGTGGCACTTGATCTGTATGCCTCAACTCAAAAGGAGTACTATAAATTATCCTGAGTTCAGCATCTTGAATAATTTGCAGCCACCTTAGGTTTGATATGACTTAAATTCAGCTGCCTGTGTACTAAAAGAGACATTACTATTACTCACTATTGGCTAAGTACAACAACACTCAAACTATACCTCTTACATGGCACCTATGCATAAGGCAGAGCAAATGTGAAGTAAAGCTATCACATCTGTTCCATTCAACTCTTACCCTCAGGGATTTCCCTTCATTTATTTGCTTTGGCAAAGCAAAGAGATTTTTGCACAGTCTCTGACATCTCCATGTATCTAAAAATATTATAACACAATCCCTGAATTTGACATACAGGTGGATTATGGCAATGACTTACACAGCAGACAGCTTTAAAAGCAAGAGTGACAATTTGTTTAGTTTTCATCTATTGACAGTTTTCTACAGGGTTCCTCACACATAAAAATGACAGAGTTTTTAAAAAATCTTGTGGCTGAGAACACAGTGAGCATTGCCAATGACCTCACCCTAACTACCTCAAAAAAAGGGAAAAGACAGTCCGGTGCATGGTCAAATATCCTTTCTCCTCTGTTCTCTAAAAAAGATTACTTCTAACCTTCAGCAAATGTTTAGTTCTCTTGTTTTGCATCTAGAAAGTTTGATAACGTTTCCCCACTTAATAAATTTTATGAGATTAAATTAGCAGCAGACTGATAACCTGTAGCTTCATTCTCTCTCCTTCATTATTGGAGTTCCTCTTTGAAAAATTATGATTGTCATAAAGAAATCTGATGACTCACAGGAGAAGAACAGCACACGTGTACTCTTGATTGTTAAGTTTTTCCCATATATGAAGATCAAGAGGTCAGTTCTGACTGTCTCTTGCATAACATGCAGCCTAGACAATGTGGAATGGTGGAGAGTCTAAAGAAATGACCACTTACAGGAAAGAGGTTATGATAGAAATCCCATGTGAAATGGAAACTGGCATGGGAGATGAGAAGACAGAAGAGGCCTTTGAGGTGGGCAGGCATGGATTTATACTGTTGTCCTGCCACTCAGCAAAGAGCCACAAGCACACATATTCTTCTCTCCTTAGGAAAGTATCTACACCAGCGGATTCTCCATATATTGTTCTGTATTTAAATGTTAAAGTGGTCTCAAAACACATTGTGGTAAGGGCCTGTTTTCAAGCAGGGATAAATTAAATAAGATTTTTAAAAGCCCCTCACTTTTCTCTCCTGGCTCTCTTCCCTGCTCCTGAGCAAACAGGCAAATCCTGCTGGTTTCTGTGGGAGTTGTAAGCACTGGTAGAGCAACCAGAAAGAGTATATGCAGAGGAGATTAACTTTTTTTCAACACATTTCATGGTCTCACCAGTCCTTTTGTGTGGAATGAATTTTGTTGAAGAAAGCCACGCCTGCTGACAACCCCTCCAACCACCCCCACCCAGGATGCTGCCTGGGACTGCTGTCTGGCTGTGTGCAGCCCTGTGCTCTGGATGGGTGCAGTTAAAACCTCCCAGCTTCCCGTGGATCCACTTATGATATTGTAGAGACAAACACAGCCACATTTTTATAACTTTGGAAATAGGACTGCACAAGAGGCTCTGCTGGAATGCTTCCTAGTGACTCAGAGGGCTTAGAGCATGTTTGATAAGGCTCTTGTATTTTTTTTAAAGTTGTGTTCCAAAGTTTTTTAATAATTAAAGAAGTAACAGAAACTACCATATGAAATATCAGTTGTGGGATTATTTTTTTCCCCTGGGTATTAAACATTAGTTAGATAAAGCCTAAGGAATAATGAACACGTACCTTTCCTGGGAAGAAAATGAGAAAAAAGTTTTGAGAGAGGCACAGTTTAGAAATACTTTTCAGAATACCTACCTACAGGACTGCAGGCTGAGAAAGATATTTTCGGGCAGTTGCCATGATATGTCATTCACCTCCCAAATGAGAGTTTACTGGTTCAAGTTACAAAATTTTCTGATTTCTTACTTGAATGGAATTCAAGACAAACTAGACCCCAATTAGAGATAAGTCCTACTTGAGCAGAAAGCTTTGTTGTTTGGGGTGTCATCCTGGCTGATGGATTTTCTCGCTTGCAAGAGATGTGTTCCATCAGCTAGTTTAGTTCTTCCAGTGCTAATTCACTTTTTAATGGTGGTAGATTTGCTTTTGAGTCACTAATTGCTTTAACTTGATTTCTAGCCCATTTATTTTGCTTAAAATTAAAAGGATTTTGCTTACTGCTAGGACTGAGTTTGGCTGCACATACTTAATAGACACTACACATTACATCAGTATCCATCCCACCTTTCTTGTTTGTGGCATTACACTTATCCTTTCCTCCTATTCAAACACATCAACCCTCCTTACATCTTCTTGTTTTCCACAGAAAAAAAAGGAAGTGATGAATGATGCAAGGCCCCACCAGTGACTGAACTTTTCCATATGGAAATACTACCTCTCTCTGGTGGTTTCTAAGCTACAGAGGTAACATTTTCAAAGCCACACAGAGAATTTAGCCACACATTTTCCATGTTTTTTAAGCTAGAAGAGGGTCTGAAAGATCACATTGATGGACGCGCCCCTTAGGAAGTTGATTTTTTCATTTAGCATGAGTTAATTTTCTTTATTAAAAAGCTTTCAAATTCTGGGGAACAGAATTCTTAGTGATGCAGGAATTTAAAGTATCTTTTTGTCTATATCTTCCTGGTTATCTTTACTAGAAGTCACAACCACAAATATCAAAAATAATTATTCACTGCTTAACTCTTATCAGAGTTAGTTCTTTTTAAAGAAAAAAAGAAAGGTCACTTTTATTACGCATGAATTTTAGATACTCTTTGGCGTACATCTTTGAACTGAAATTATTTGAAACCAGTAGTTAAAAGTATAACCTCATATTTCTATTATATTTGAGGCTGGCTGAACCTTGAGAAATAGTGGTGTGTTCCGAGCAGTCCATCCTAGTATTCATTATTGGTCTTGGACCTGGTGCCAAGGATAAATTTTAATCCAAACTGAAACGTTGCGTGGGACTTAAGGGAAATTTTGCCTGGAGTTCTTTATGACTAAGTCCCAGAGGAACATCATGAAAGGGAAAGGATGTGAGAAAAAATGTTTGCCAAGTTCCCATCACTACTGACTAAAACTGCATGTATCCCTGATATGCATGCACACGAGTACTCTGCACTTCCCTACTTTTAGTATTGAACTCCTGCACCATTGTGCTTACAAGAATAATTATTATTTACTTTCTGGTCCCAAAAGAAGAAAGGATTCTAAATAAACCTCTCAGCCAGGTTTTGCCCCTACACAAGAAACACCAGCCACATGAAGCCTCATGAAAGGTTACCATAAAAAATTAAAACCAAACAAGGTTTACTCGAAAATGCAATTGCCCAATATACCCAGCAGTGCCAGCATCAGTTTCCTCTTTAGGCTATTGACTTCATAACCTTACCCAACCCTCCAGAAATTTCCTGGTCAACAAGACTTTTCGGAAGCTTTGTGGGGAAAAAAAAAAAAAATTAAAAATGCATTGGTTTTAATCAGTTTCCTTAAGACTGAATCACTTCACAAGAACTCAGACTAAACAACTGTAAAAGTTACTAAAAGTAAACCGGCTTATCCCTGTAGAGCAATAAAGGCAAACAAGCAGACAGGAAAGCCTGCAGGAAACAACCTCTTTAGACTACCAACTTGAAGGACTATTCAGATGTCTACTGAATGTATTTCTGTATGGAAAGAAAAATATTCCAACCCTTTAAAAATATTTTTTATTTTAAGTAAAGTTTTCAGAGACACTCACTGGTATAAAGTGGGTGAGAGATTTCAGGCTGAAAGGGTTAATTGTTTATCAAAGTGGGGGTTATTCCTTTTATAATCTAATACTATATTTGTAACTGTGAATACTTAAACATGTAAAAGTGCTTCTTTATGTAAAAACATAAAATGCATTTTTGAAAAGTATATTCAAATCATAAGGGGAAGATATTTTGGGAGAATACATTAGCTCTGTCTTTACTGTTGTCAGCATGTTCCTCATGTCAGCGTGACCTTGGTGGAATTACTTAGATGAGTAAGTTCAGACACACTTGTCAATATTAGCACTTCTGGACTATGTGTCTGTGACAAACAGAGCCCCATCTCACTCCTAGTTATACTAGTGATTAATATTTCAAGGAAAGACATATATTAACAAAGAAGTATCCAGAGAGAAGTGTTAAGGATAAGATGAGAAACCTGAACTCTATCTAAGAAAAGATGCTGCTATATTTGTGTTTACATGGAAACTTGAACCTCTGGCCTGCAATTGATTTAGAGCTCTAAGGCACATAATACAAATCATGATCTCAGATATAGGTCATAGCTGGTTAGCCTTATGAGGCATGATGGACAGGTCTATATGCAACAAGACACAGGAATTCCCTTCTGTTTAGGAGGTTTTCAGTTACTTTTAGACATTTTCCCATTCTTTAATGAAAAATGGCAGCTCACATTTAAATAATGCACTTCTTCTTTCCAGGTTTCAAAACTGTAAACTCAAAACAACTGATATTTTACTTTAAAAATAAAAAGTTTATCAGGTTTATGGGCTTGATGATCTTAATGGTCTTTTCCAACCAAAACAGTCCTAAAAATTGCCATTAGAAATGCTTCCAAGCCCTCCCTTTTGGAGGGATTGCAGAAAAGCCAATAACTAGCTGTTCTCCTTCATGGAGAGCTGTGAGAGCAGATGATGCAGAACTTCCTTCTTCTCAAGAGGGCTGTCTGTGAGGATGCTGGTGTAAAACAGCAGGCCATGCTCAAAGTCAGATGTGACTACATGCAGACACTCACTTTCAACCAAATGCTCCCAATTGCTTTTTTTTGTTTGTTTTCGTTTTAATATCAGAGTGTGCCACCTCTTATTTTGTTTAAGAGATAAGTTACAATGTTTCTAAGGAAAGAAAATAGTAATTACAATAGGTTAAGACAATATCAGCAACTTTCAAATAGAACTGAACTTAAATTTGTGCATTTCTGTTAAAAGCATATGTCCTGTTCTGATTTACACTGGGTTTAAGAGTTACAAACTATTAGGTGTGCTCAGAAGACTTTAAGAGAGTCAAGACCTGTACTCACTTTTTCGAGGATTTTCATATTAAAGAATATTTGACATTGTGGTTTGAGAACACAGAGCAATTTCTTCCTGGAATTTCACATGACAGACATAGCTAATCTCTCTTTGTGACTTCTCATTTGTCTCTGGACAAATGAAGGGGGATGACTGTCAGCCCAGAGCACTGACTGAGCTACAATGGGTGCTGCTCCTGAAAACGCACTTTGAAAAAGTTTAGTTTTTCTTGAAACTTTAAGGTATTCTTTTCTTTCTTTTCTGCTTTGATAGCGTGATGTGCTATTGCAAACTTCCTCTCTACCTGCCAGAGGCATTTGATTATAGCTTTTCCACCCATCCAACGTCTAATGAAATTCCTGGCCTAAAAGCTGGGAGTTGTGAGATGAAGGAAGAAAACAAGCTATTGTTTTCCTGCCTGGAAGTGGCTGCAGCCAAGAACAACACAGATTCCTCTGGTGCCATGTCTGTAACCAGCAGTCACTCTCCTTCCTATGCCACGCTCACTGCCTGCTGCTTTTGTTTGGCACAAGGATATTGCTCCTCAATAAGCAAATGGACAGATGAAGTCCTGGGTGCAGGGGGTCGTGGGGAGATCTCCTGGCAGACCAGACTGGACACGAACAAACTGGAGCAAATAGATGTTACACCACAACAATTTTTCTAAAATCTTTATGGCAACATGGGAATCTTGGCAGTCCTAAGGCATTTGATCAGTCAACATTTCTATAAATAAATAGTTAATTTAATTTTAAATGCCATTTCATTCCAGGGTTCAGTTTCAGGTTGCTGTCACACAAGCGTCTTCCTCAGGGAGGTTTGTTCAAGAATACAAAAGATGAAAAAGTGGACAAAATGTTCACTTGATCCCAAAAAACCTGTCCTGTTTTGAATACTAAACCATGAAGCAGGGAAGGACTAGGGCTTTCTTTTAACAGTGATGGGTTGAATGACAAACCTTGTTCTAGAAAACGTTTCCTACAAAACTCTTAAATAACCAGGAAATTCTTTTTCTGTAGTCTTACCGTTCTCCATGAGAGACCCAAAACCTTGAGGATTTGAATTACAAAAACTGGCAGGTTGATGTAAAACATTGAAATTAGAAAGAAAAAATTTTCAAATATGGAAGACTAAATTCTGATATAGAATCATGGAATCCTGGAATTATTTATGTTGGAAAAGACCATTAAGATAATTGAGTCCAACCGTATACCTAGCACACTGCCAAGACTACCACTAAACCTAAGCATCACCTCTTTTAAATACTTCCAGGATGGTGACTCAACCACTGCCCTGGACAGCCTGTTCCAGTGCCTGAAACCCTTTCAGTAAATAATTTTTTTCTAATATCCAATCTGATCTTCCCCTGGCACAACTTTAGGCCATTTCATCTTGTCCTGTCACTTGTTACTTGGAAGAAGAGACCAACTCCAACCTCTCTACAATCACCTTTCAGGTAGCTGGAGAGAGTGATAAGGTCTCACCTGAGTGGAGTCTGAGAAGTCATAATCTTCTCAGTAGATATATACTGCTCCCTGCTAAGGTAATTTCAGGTCATAGGCTTAGTATTAGAAATGCAAAGTTTCATACTAATACATGTACTTCTCCTTATTCTTCCAGTTCAAAGGCATCAGATAGCCTGAAAAATGTCTTGGAGAGGAAAATGCATTTAGTTTCTTCAGATAGGAATTCCTACAACATAGCTCATTATCTAGTGAGTCAGGAGCATCCTCATTTTTCCTTTACTTGCCTTTTGTAATGGAATCTCTTTTGGGGCAACCAGAAACAGAGCACAGAAGCTGAGATGTGATACCAAACCCCTTAGGTTCAGCAGTCTCCATATGTGGCACCTGGCTACCATAGTGTCCAGAAGCATTCATTCTTCATAGGTTAAGTTATCCCATAATGCAAAGTGAGATTTTTCCAGGCAAAGCCAGAAAATAAGAAACAGATTACAAATACAACTAGCTTAGAACATCATGAAAGGCATCATGGACATCACTTATAAATTTATGCTCAGATTAGGTGAACTCTTTGAAAACTCTCAGATGCCAGCAAACTTTCTCTTTCTCAGTTCAACTGGTTTCCAGGCACCATTCAGGCATGTCCCAAAGAGGAGCAAATGGATTTTCTAGTGATTTGAACAGCTTGATCCAAGGAGGAAAACAATTAAGTCTGCCACTTCTGTTTCTGTTAGCACTTTGTTTTTAAGTTTTGATACCATTAACATGTAATATATAAGCTATTGTTTCATCAAGGGCTCATCACATAATTGCAATTATATCTCACAGCTTCTCTAGATAAATTGTGGGACTGGATATTGCTTCATAATCAGGTTTTTTGTGAAATTAACAGATTCAGACAGTACTTAAGGACTCTATAATCAGGTCCATAGCTGTGTGTGGAAAGGAAGGAAGTCTGAAGATATTTTTAACATACTGTGCTAACTTCAAGTTGTTGCAGTATTCTCACTGTAGTTACATTTGACTTGAAGCAGCACAGATTAAAAGTAATTTCCCTTGATATTGGTCAGTGCAATTAATACCTTAAAGCAGATAATCATTGGTTTGTCAGTATAGTCACACTTACTAACACTTTAAACTCGGAGATGTTTCTGTTTCATGCTCTAATGTTGATGTCTGAGTCAAGAATATCCCTTGGCTTCAGTCCTTGTAGGATTTGGTCAAAAGATGAATGGGGAAATTCACACATTAGCGAGCAGCTTGAATGTGAGTGCCCAAAATATCAGATATACCCCCATTACCCTTGAGAGTATTTCCCTATAGTGGATGCACTAGAAACATCTGAGCAAGTAATATGAGCTCAATCTGAAATGATGCTTTTTTCTCAGGAACCTATAGACATTTAACAGTGCATTATAATGAAGCACTCATATTTTAAATGTATTTTTAATAGTCTAGTCTATAGGGGAAAAAAAAGGAAGTAATTTAATTTTTATACACAGAAAAGAATGTAGATGCATGCATTTAAAATTTCCGAGGTGTTTTCACTTTCAAAATGTCAAAAAAAGATGCATCTGAACCAAGATATTTTTATTTCTGTAATGGAGCTGGTGAAGCCTTTTCTGTCCAAAAGTAATTCCTAGTTCTTAGGAAATTCTTATGAAACCTCTGATGAAAAAAGAAGGAGACAGACTTCTGCTACTTTGAGACAGCAGCAGGTTTGCTAAAATATAACATACCAGAATGTCCGACTGAATATGCTTTTGGAAAAGACATTTCTAGCTTAGAAAGAGGCCATGTTAAAAGCAACAAAAAAATTTACACATTTTTAAATGCAGTTCATAATTATTTTGCTCCCAGTCATGTTTCACATTTTTTTTCATTTGTTTGATTGTTGGTTTGGTTTGATTTTAATTCTGAATAGGCATGTACATAATTGATGCAAATCAAGATGCAATTCATGCTCATACATTTCCTATTACACCTCTAAAGAATGAGCATAAGGCTCCTTTTAAATGTGAGAGTGCTCTTTTCCCTAGAGAATTAAAAAACAGGGCCAGTTCATAATAGTTATGATTCCATTTTGGCAAGAAGTTAGATCATTTCACTCTCAATGTCTCTTTCTAGCTCAAGTAATAAAGACAGATCTGGAAATCCAATTACTGTCTAGTCTGAAATCTCTTAAAGAACTTAGAAAAGAACTCACTGAGAGAGACCCGGGAAACTTATTTAAAGGGCTTTATTTTTAAAGTTTATGCTTGTATCCTTACTCTTTATAGTTCAGAGTTTAAGTGATGTGATTACCAACATAAATTCACTGTATGATATGACTGTTAAGTCAATTAGTGATTTATTTATTTATTTTGGCCATGATACAGTGAAACAACGTATACATTTTCTTCATTCTATTTTCAGCTCTGGTACTGACTTGCTGTACCAGAGTTCAGTTCAAAAGGCAATGGAAACAGTTATGCTTATCCAGGGGAAAAAAAAAAAAAGACACAAAAAGCTCATAAGAATGGGGAGAGAAGCATTATTTCACAGAATTAGTTTTGGCTTCTCTTTTGCTTTGATTATTTTTAAAATGAGAGGGAAGGTGTGTGACAAGAACAGGTGTAGGTTTTTAAAATGAGCATGGAAGGCCGGTTACAAATTACAGCAGAGCAAAACACCAGGATTGAGGGACTCGGTCAGTCAAAACAAAGAGGCACATTTTAAACACACAATTTGCAGGAGCCATTTCACACACAAGCTGGAGAAAAGGTCACTTGACAAATAAAGAAGGAAAACTCGCCACGTAACTAGGCCCTTCTGATGTTTGTTAAACATCTGGAGGTGCTTTGGTAAAACATTCTGTACCAGGGAAAATCATTTGTGATGTAGAGAGAACAATTCTCCAATTGGTGTTAGATTTGGTGATGAAGAGATGCAGTATGAAGCAAATTTGTGTCAGTTCACCTAAGACACCCCCTGACATAGAATCATACAATCATAGAACTGGCCGGGTTGGAAGGGACCTCAGAGATCATCAAGTCCAACCCTTGACCCACCGGTGCGGTCACTAGACCATGGCACTGAGTGCCACATCCAGTCTCTTTTTAAATATCTCCAGGGATGGAGAATCCACTACTTCCCGGGGCAGCCCATTCCAATGCCTGATCACCCTCTCTGTAAAGAAATTCTTTCTAATATCTAACCTAAATCTCCCCTGGCACAACTTAAGACCATGCCTTGGTCTTGCTGATAGTTGCCTGGGAAAAGAGACCAACCCCCCCCTGGCTCCAACCTCCTTTCAGGGAGTTGTAGAGAGTGATGAGGTCTCCCCTGAGCCTCCTCTTCTCCAGGCTGAACAGCCCCAGCTCCCTCAGCCTCTCCTCATAGGATCTGTGCTCGAGTCCCTTCACCAGCCTGGTTGCCCTCCTTTGGACCTGCTCCAGCACCTCAATCTCCTTCCTGAACTGAGGGGCCCAGAACTGGACACAGTACTCGAGGTGTGGCCTCACCAGGGCTGAGTACAGGGGAAGAATCACCTCCTTGAACCAGCTGGCGATGCTGTTTCTGGTAGACATGGCTCTAGTGATCAGTGATCAGTGTTTGTAACCAGCTGATTTCAGTGCTGCCATAGTCTGTGCTTGGTCATTTAGGAAGCACTTACACCTCTGCTATTTTCTTATTAGTTTTCTTTTCAGGGGTGCTGAATTTCAAACCAGAGGCTTTCTAAATGCCTCACATTTGCTTTTTAAAATGGAAAGGGAACAGCATTCTTCTCCCAGACTGTGTCAGTCATTACACCTTCTCAAATCAGTGATTTCAGATAGTGCTGATGTAGAATATTCTGTCGTCAAGGTCGATCTATCAGAAAAGCACCAGTTTAAGCAAGATTTACAGTCAAGGAAAACTCAGAGGAGAGTGTGCATTTTTTCACAGAAAATTCCAAGTCCAGGCAACTCTGCTGCAAAGGAGATCTCTCAGATCACAGATGTTCAGATCCTAAGGTACGGATCCCTGCAAAATCTGATGTTTCAGAAGAACTGTCACCAGAACTCACAGGTTTAGGATAGAGGACTTACAGATTTCTCAAACAGGAACAAAGAGGAGTAAAAACAGACACCAAGAAGGACAAGTTGAATGGGTCACCTTCTGCTCATTTGTTACTCACAGGTTACTCACATGGATGCTTCAGTAATCATCATAGACAAACATTAACCAGGCAAAGGAGCCTGTACTACAACAGGAACAGGTATTGATAGTATTTGCACAAATAGCTCAGATTTAGAGAATTTTGACTTTTAAGATTTAAGATTTTGATTTTAAGATTTAAGATTCCTGATGAACTATAGGCAAAACAGTATTATTTGCAGCAGTTTCTAGTGCCAATGTTCCAACTACCAACCTTTCTCACTAGAGATTCGTTGCAGGTTGCATTTTTTACAAAGTAAGTCAACTCACAGTTCTTAATCTTGAGGGGTTCAGAAAGATTTAGAAAAATACCCGAAAAAGCTCACAAAATTTTTTAACCTCAAAATTAAATATAATTAAAAAAAAACCCTATTCTGATTTATTTTTAAACAATATTACACAACAGACAAGATCTTGAACTGCTACCATCTCTTTGACCCATATGAAAGGCAATGAACTGGAAGGAAAAGTCTCTAGAACCATCTCCAAGAGTTGTCCATTTTTATGGTCCCAAGAGGCTTAGCACTAAATAGGGTCATAGGGTCATTTAACCCATTCTTCCTGTTTTGAATGGTGTTGAGGTTGGCACACATGTAACATAGTAATATCCTCAAAGAGGTTATCTCACAGCATTGTCAAAAAAAGTAGTTTGTTTTGCTTTTATATTATTTATAAATATTAAATTACATATTCTGTCACGTCGAGAGATTTTTCACATTATCCTAACAACAACAAAAATGAATGATTAGTTTAGAGAAATAAGAGACATTGAAAACAGCAAGAAAGGAGTGTCTGGGAAAAAAGGAATAGAGACTGATCTTACACAAAGGTGCCTAGATCTGAAGTTTGATATTATTAAATTGAACTTAAAAAAAAATTGATCTTAAAAAAAAATCAAAGGTATGAGAAAATGGCATCAGGATTAATGCTATATGACTACAGAACTAGAGAATAAGAGAGTCAGGACTGCTGCAAAATAGGTGGTCTACCAGTAATCAAGTACCTGAGCATAAGCCAATACCATTCCCAAGCTGAGCTGGGTCGAAAGAATCCATGTGAGGCCCTAACTCTCATTTATCTTTCAGATCAAGGGCTCTGTGTAGCATTTTTACATACTGGCATTCTGGGGGGAGGGGGGAAGTCATCTTTTGCTAAAAAATACTGCAAAAGTGGTTTCCTTCTAACTGCAAATTACTTTTAGGATGTGCTTTTGACTCACCGTGTGAGTAAGATCAGGAAATTCCAATGTTTTGTAACTTTAATTTCCTTCAAGTAACCTGCAACCACAAATTCCAGGAAAGTTCCCCATTGGAAACTGTGTTTGTGGTGTTTGAGAACACTGTTCATGGCAAGCCAGCTGGACTACCTCGGGTTTTTTTGTTCCCTGACTGGGCCTGTGTGTGGGTTTGGGATTTTAGAATGGCTGATCAGGGGCAGAAATGGCATAGTCTCTTTCTCCCCATTTATCTACCTACTTCTCATTTCCACAACAAGCAGAGAGGCTGAACCCTAATGCAGAGCTGCTTCTGACCTGCTGCAGATTACAGCTGCTGCCAATCTCCTTGCCTGACAGGCCCTGTAGGAACTCAGTTAATTCCACCTGCTTGTAAAGTGCATGTAGTGCCATCAAGAAGTTAGGAAAATTGCTTCAGTTTTGGTGAGAAAATAGCAATCCATCTTAAAAAAAATAATCCATTCAGCATGTTTACGCCTCTTCAAAATGCTGGATAAACTAAAATTTTGTCTGTCAGAAGAACTCCCCTGGCTTCTTTCAGTTCTCCCTGAAACACCTTTTCAGTGGAATAAACAGTGAGTTGATATTTAGGCAGGTGAGTTCATTATTGGCCTGGTTTTGCAAGAATGACTGCATCATGTGGTAGTTATGACACTACTTTTCCAGACTTTCATCTAGCCCAGTTTTGCTTCCTATTAAATTATGAGCACTTTAGGACCGACAGTTTTTTCTCCTTCTGTATTTGTACGTATTTCTAAACATGATAATGGTTTAGTATATACTGTTGTGTTTGGTTTGGGGGTTTTGTTGTTTGGGTTTTTTTGTTTGTTTATTTGGGGTTTTTTTGTCCCAAACAAGAAGTTTACAAATATACCCTCCTAAGCAGCAGTACAGAGCTCCCAGAATATTAATTATCTGTAGCTCATTCAGGATTCCAAGGCTGTAACTATACTGATTAGATCTATCCCACAAGTAGAACATATCTGGTGAGTGGCAAGAGGGTAAAGAGATGATTGTTTATCCTACACTGTCTTAAACTAACTTTGGATCTGGGCTTCAATTGAGTTTTTAATTACTCTTTCCCTTAAGTGACTTCTATGTCCTTAATGACTCTGGCTATGTGTTAGGAAAATTTTCTGATAGTGCAGCTAGGGGAAATTATGGAGAAAGGAGAGAAGAGCTTATCATACATGAAGTATGACTGTAAGGGTTAGAAAAATAATAGCAAAATGGAAAATACTTAAACTTGGAGAAAAGGTATTAATAGGAATTTCTGCTATGAGCCTATTAGGATTAGGCCTATTAGGATCTGCAGCACAGAAGAGTTCTGAATACATTGATGGTGTGGAGGACTGGCAGTTTGTAACATTTCCAACAAGATTTAATATTTCAAGCAGTGATGGAAAAGTATTAAAGCAAGTGAAAATTTTATCCAGAATACTGTGGGAAATGCTCCAGAAAAAGAATTCTAAAATACAGCCTTCAGGTAAGGGGGGTCTCGATGATGCAGGAAGTCTCCTCTAGGTACACATTTCTGTGTCTCTTGGCAAACTTCACTGTATCATTTCACTTAATTTAACCTTCACTGAAAGCCTGTCCAGAAAGAAGGAAAAATTCATTTGGCCTTCTGACTTGAGCTAGGGAACAGGGAATGCTGATATTAAAATAACTCCTGATTTTCCTCATGCATCACTTTTCCCATCTGAGAAACAACAAAGTTATTTTCCTAGTTTTGTAAACATAATCAAGCTAATTAAATACTCATCAGTCTGAGTGATGTATAAAGCACACTTTGCCTCTGTCTGATACCATGACTCATGACTCTATCTGACATTACAACTGAAGAAAACAAAACCATTTAGCTTTAATCTAGCCACTGGCAGCACCTAATTGTCTCCTTTTATGAGCCCTTGAAAAGTTTCAGATGCCCAGGGCACTGCTTCTTTCCAGAACCACTCCGGACTGGGCAGGCTGCCCGGCGCCCAGGAGAACAGTTGGGAGAATAAGTGTTTCTCCAGCAAAACTGGAAGGGGGCCAGTATATAGGATGGTTTCAGAGAATTCCCAATCTACATCTATACTACAAGTCCTTTCCAATATGAAACTACAGAAACTGTCTTTTCACTGAAATTGCAGTGCCTCTCATCTGGAGATAGAGAATCAGGAGACCTTGCAATTGAAGTCCTGTACTTAACTCTTTCCATGTCTTCAGAAGCTGCAAATCAGATTTTACAAAGGAGTTTCTGGTGACCTGTTAGTTCAGGCTTATGAAAACAAATATCCAAAGACTGTCCGATGTGTATCACTCTGCAGCGGATGCAATGTTACATGAAATAAAAAAAACCCCAACAAAACAGGAACATGATTCTACTGTCTACTTGTGTAGAACACAGAAGAGACAAAAACAAAAACTAGTTTGATCTTCTTAGTTTCACTGAACTCCAGCAAGAAATACACAAGCAGGGGTTTAGTATTCCCTTGTCCACACTGAATAACATCAGCCAGACTGAGGGAGTCGATGATGCCCTTTGCTCATCCAGTGAAACTGGAATTTGCTACTAAACAATAGTATCAGTTCAATAGATAGCATAGAGAGTATCTTATCCTCATACTCCTTCGTGGGAGGAGATGTGATTAGGCTACCATCAGCTTGAAAGGATAATTAAGCCCAGATTTTACATTTACTCAAACCACGAAGCCAGCAGCAGTGTGGGCTTCCTATGGGGCAGGGAGGGAATCCTTTATACCTGTCCTGTGGGTGATTTACATGGCAGAACAACTTCTGATGTACCAGGAAGGTATGTAATATATGGAGACAAAGAGCTTGAAGGTTGAATGATGCAATGCCTGTTTCCTTCAGCCCTCAGCTAGAAAGCATGACAGGATAATCTCCTGAATGAATGGCCATATAATGAATTATATGACTTCTCTTTTGCAATTTTTCAGGCATCCTTTTGGAAATTTTCCAGTCATTGGAGTGTCTTTTTATCCCAAAATACCACAAAAGGTTAAGGTGATTGAGAAAACCTTTCTGCAAAATGGGAGCTTATTTTTAGAAGAACCTGCAGATGTCAGATTTAGTAAGTACCTGATGCCTGATCTCCCTGGTCACCTTGTGATGTAACTTAAAATGACCTGCTCTTCAGATGCAGTATTATTTTTAGGAGAACTGTAACAGAACTGAGTATCGCAGCACCTTCCTAAAATGTTCTGTCATCTAGCAGTCTGTATGGCCCTGAGTTAAGTGCAAAAGCTCCCCTGCATGATACATAAGAAGAACTGCTACATAAAGTTTGGACTCTCAACAGTACATGCTCTGAGAAATAAATTGCCCCAGACAGCTGGGAGGTAAATCCACAACAACACACAGGATTTCCCCTCTCTCTGCATGTAGCATGTCAGATAGGTGTATTTACAGCTGAAAATATCTTCATAAATATAAAGTCTTTTTAGGGTCTGGAATCTTTTAGTTTAACTGCATGTACTTTTCAATGATAGATGGAAGAGCAGTGACGTCTACTTTCTGCTTAGTAAATTGGTGATTTCTGCCACCATATGCTGCATAGAGACCCAGGTTCACCATATTTCTCACCCTTACTGAGTTTTGATCTCTGCCTCAGATCAGAGCTTTGAATACTAGGCAATATTTTTTAAGCAAAGGATTCAGGGTTTTTTTCTCATGAAGGTGTTCTTAAGAGGTGGGTTCAAATACATATTCTGGACTAAAGGGCTTTCTACATATTGTGAGAAAGGGGACAGCAGGACAATTTTTGTCCACTCACTCTTGGAGTCCAAGCCAACAAGATTCACAGTGCCATGGGCAGTCATACAGCCAAAATCAGGTCTGAAGGGTTCAACTGAGTGTGCAGGAGAACAGAAAGGGTTCATCATAGTAAAACTTCCCTTTGCTGGTGAGGCAGCTGTCCCTTTGTGCACTCCTTTGATGAACAGACCATTATTAGGAAGCCTTGCTCTCCTGATTTGCAGAAAACCAATGAAAATATTATCGTAATCTGGAGGGTCAACGTGATTCCAGTTAATTAAGATTTGCCAGCTGGTTGGATATGATCCCTGAATGCTGAATGTTTGTTTATATTGTAAATGTGCACTGGAACACATACTGTCCTCATTTCACAACTGTAAATAAAACAATCCTAGCTTTTTAGTAGTGCCAGTGAAAGCAAGGTTCCTCACCTACTTTTGCAAGGGTCTGATTTTAAATGGCATCATCTAGTTGGCTTCTCTGAGTTCTGCAAACATGAAGAGAACTCAGAATCATAAAGCTAACCACTTATTCTAAGACAGTGTTCTTTCCTCTAGACCCTGAAGGACCAAACACCTCTACCTTCTGTTTCTTCTTGATTTTACATTCCACTCTTTTAATCAACATACTGTGTTGTACCACATAATAAACTCCATCTCTGTGAAGCATTTTACATCAACACCATTACTTTAAGCAAGTAACTGTCTAATCTTATTTTAAAAAGAAAGTGCAATTAGCTTCTCAAATTATATCTGCTATAATGATTTCAATTAATGGAGAGAAATATAATCACCTTTAGTTCTCTATTAATTTACCAGTCAAGCTAACACATCTCTTCTAACTTGAATCATTCTAGTCTCTCTTTTGAAGTAACAGGGGAGTTGAGATCTACAGATAAGAACCTCAAATTTAATTTAGCACAGGACATGATGTGGCAATGTGGATGTTACATCCCACCCCCATTAAGGTGGAGCTATAATCACTCACTTTTCCCAGTTTTACAATGTTCCTCTACTAGTCCAAGCTTTACCAAAAATTAACACAAATACTGCAATTCCCTTGAGACAACTTCCTTGGGTTGGATGCAAGTCAGTGAAACCTGCTTCCTTAGGTGGTCAGTTTTAGCAGCTGCTGCTTAGCAGCCTTCTCAGTTGCTTTTGGAATGTGGACTATATCATCTCCACAGGAGATGCTGTATTAACATAGACTTTTGTATAACTACAGAAGCATTTTTTTTCAACTGCTGTAAATATTGGGGCAATTTAGTAGGCTGGAAGATAAGCATTTTGCAGCATAATTTAGATGACAGCAAGCTAAACTTACATTAAATGGGCAAAATGTATGATTCTAAAATTCTGTTAACAGATCCCCATCTACGAAAGCCTAAACCAGCACTCAGCAAGTCAGCTACACAGACTAACAGGCACATCCCTAAGAGCACAACACTCTTCCTTGGTGAATTCCCTCAGTGGGGAATGGTTTCCATCTCAAGCAAAGGGCTGGGTTGACCCAATTCAGTTGTTCCTAGAATTTTAGGTAATGTCTTAGCATAATGATTTAAAATCCTGTGTTGATGAAGATCATTCCAGATATGTTACCTCCCCTACAGGGCTGGCATGTACCATGTGGGATTGCAGATTGCCCCACAATGGTGCTATTGTTGCAATCTGAATATTGAGGATACAGAGGGACCTGTTGTAAGGAGGCACATGATTCATCTGGATGTAAGTTAAACTGGACCAGATGAAAAAACTCAGTCTATCTGAGAGGGATGAGGATGCCTTCTGAGGGCAGAATGCAGCACCACAAAGATATGGAAGCTGACATCCTAAAAGCAGCATGGCTGTGCTAGCACAACTTTGCATGCAAATTGGTTTGCCCTCAGTTAATCCCCATACTGATTTTCACTCGAGTGAAATTTTCCATTCTGCTTTCATTTTTTTGCAGCTGTTTCAGCAGTTCTTAGTGAATATATGTCAGATGTCACTTGGTGGTTCTTACACTTCACTCACTTCACTTTCTGCCCCTGATATACCAG
Organism: Florisuga fusca; assembly: GCA_038090715.1. Taxonomy (NCBI): domain Eukaryota; kingdom Metazoa; phylum Chordata; class Aves; order Apodiformes; family Trochilidae; genus Florisuga; species Florisuga fusca. The sequence goes on along the minus strand of JAAWXA010000025.1, from coordinate 11,468,355 downwards.
GGATGAGTGATGAGTGATTACAGAAAAGGGAATGTGTTGCTGGAAGGTTTTTCTTTTTTTATTTTCTTTTTTCCTTCTGGATGTTGCAACCTGATATACATTAAAATGAACAAGTTCACATCTGCAAAGTGAGGCGTGAATGTTTATTTTATACACTGAATACTTGACAGATTCTCAGGCTTGACAGGTTCTCAAGCTTATTAATTTCCAAAATATTATGTAGCTTATTACATTGCTTACTTTCTTTTTATGGTGTCGTTGCAAGTTAGGACCTGATTTAATAACCTTGAAAAACAAAATTGTATTATTTAGCAGTTGTAAACATTGATCTATGGGCAAATTTGCCTAAAAGAACTCATAATACTGCCCTAAGCTATTAATGCACTTTGTCCTAGAAAAAAAAATAATAAAAAAAAAATCACTCAATGTTAGATAAAAAACTACAAATCAAAGCTAACAACCTTGGAAAAAGTAACAGGATGGGTTTGCAAAAGCATTTAGAATTTTCCACTGTTTCAACATGAAGCAGCTGTTCTTAATACCATAATATTCACAACAGAATTCCATGATACAACAAATCTGACTTCAGTCTGGTAACTGCGTTAGCAGTTTTTAATTAGTCTGTGCTATTAGTAATATTTTTCTTATCTATTCAATTAGCATTAATCTCCCTAACTTAAACCATATATTTTTCTCAACTAAAATTACAGATATTAGAATTACATTTACAATAACTGGTCACTTGTAGTACAAGGATGTTGGACTGCCCATGATTTACAGGAAGAAAGAGCATGATAACTGAATGATCATTTTACAATGGCTAGAGTAGTCCTAATTTTGTTGAATTGCCCTCACAAACAGCTCTTCCATAAATACGAGGATTTAATAGAACTGGAAGAATAAATATGGTTCACATCTATGAAACTGGTACAACAGATTGAGAATGAGCTTAAAATAATTATTATTCTCAGCTGCAAAACACGCACTGATTTCTCTTTTCATCAGAATTCTGCTGCACTGTAGCATTTACACTATACACATGGATAGCCTACTGGCTGTTCTTTGCTATCTTTACCAAAGTAAGATTCCTACTGCTTTCATAATAAGACACTGATGGAAAATCTGTTACCATAGTCACTTGTTAAAACTTGGTGCACATAAACCATTTTTTGCTGAAATAGCTGAAACAATAAATTTTATATAATAAAATATTTACTGTAAGTAGCAATAAGTACACAGACACTCAGGTAACAAGAAGATGGATGAAAAAGGAAAAAAAAAAAAGTGTGAGGACTGAATGGGAGATACAAACTGGACAACCAAAAAGGCAATAACTCAGCTTCTGTAGCTTTGCCCAGCTCACAGAATTATCATTCCACTTGAGTATGACGTAGTTGGTCATGACCAGGTGTGAGACAGAAAATAGAGCTTTCATAATTTTCGTCCTCAAAAAAGATCAACATCTATTCATCAGTCTGTAGACAGGACGGTTGAATTGAATGCAGAGAATTCTGCATTCTGTTGAATGATTTTTCTCATTAATTTCCAGTTACACGAAGAACTGGGAACTTTTTCTTAGCTTTGTTTTTTATTTTTTAATGAATATAATGGAATTAACATTACTTAGTTCAGTGGTTCACAGGACTGAGCAGAAATGTGCTGAGCTACAGAGGATCAAGTCATATTTGTTTTATTTAGGCATGAACAGGCTTACTCATTCTATGTGTGTGATAGGGCTCCTGGAGCAGAAGAGTTTTTAGGCTCTCATCCAATAATGTAGTGGGCAAGATTAGGACTCTGATCCTACAAATCCGTTCAGATTAGCACCCTTTCTGTATCTTATATATCAAACTCTTTTACACTTTTGAAATACGTCCTTGTAATAACATTCATATTTTGCATTGATTAAGGTCTTCTTCAAGTCCACCCCTATTCACTCAACTCATTCTGGGCATTGCTGATGTGCTTTTTGAATGGGAGCCTAATTCTGTGAGTACTGAGTTCTACCCAAAAAAATGCTGTAAATGGCAGCACCTTCAGCTCCTGGTTAAATTGCAGGTGACTGACAGTAACCAGCATGCTGAGGGAGCACCAGGGAATGACAACATCCCTGTTTATATCTACAGATACACTCTAAATACTTAACTAGACATAGATTATTTTCTAAGCAGAAAGCAGTATTTTTTTATAAATTCAGACTGTAATGGAGTGGTGTTCTTTTCAAAATGGATTGTGTCAGGGCACAACATATAACAGTATGAGAAACATAATATCAAATAAGTACTTAAAAGCCTACCATCAACCTGAACACATTTTATGGGATGATCTGTGATCCAGATGGTAGGGAAGCTGAAGCTTTTATTTTTTCACAGTGCTGTGGGAATGAGATACTGTGATTTGATGCCAGTGTTTGATCAATAAAGAAAAATGTTGGCAATACTTTGGAATCTTCTGCATTCTTAACAGGATGACGTGAACTCCAGTGATTAATAGTGGGATAACTTTGAAGAATTACTGGAAAAAGCTTTAAAATTATTTTCCTTTGTAGTATATTTCCATTCAGTGGACTGGCAAGGAAATAACAATGAGAATTCACTGCTATGAATAATGTATCATTCCTACATTCTTTATACTCTTGTCCAACTGGCAGTCCTTGCTTCCCTTAAGTTTTCTGCATCATTACCTGGATTTCCAGAAATAAAAACTAATGCATGATATGAAATATTATTACTAAAGTGGGCTTTTATCTATGTTTTTATGCAGTGCAACTAGTGAATAGCTAAGTAAAAATTTAGCAGCTCTTTAGTATCACAGATTATTCCAATGTATTTATAATCTCCAGAAATTCATCCTATGTTTATGTAGGAAGGAGCAAAAGGAATTTTGTAGAACTGGGTTCCTGAGCCTTTGGCAATAGCATTTTTTGTCTTTAAAAAAAAAAATCCCTGTAGAATCTACACCTGCTTTTGAAACATATTAATGAATGAAGAGATTAAATGAGCTCTGTTTAAGAATTGTAAAAATGTTAGAAATGTCACCATCTACTAAGCTGACATGGTATTTTAAAAAACTTCTCTTTCTGAGTTTGGAAAAATACACGGGGTGAAAGCCTTGATGATCCATCTTTAACCTTATTTCTGCCAAAATAATTCAGATAGTTCTGTGAATGAGGCAACTGATGAGAAACTCAGTGCTTATGATTTTCTGTTCCTGCCATGTTAAATTTTGGGGTTTTTTTTTTGAGTTTCTACTGAGTCCAGGTTTTAGAGAGTGATATTAACTGTTTTGTCAAACATATGCCTTCTGATTTTTTTAACATATATTATTCAAATTTAAGAAACTTGGAAAATTACAGTTTGGATGTGATCAGCAAAATCTTACATTTTATAAGTCAGTTCTGGGAAGCTCCAGATGGCCTGAATAAAACTTTGGTGTGCTTCTGTAGATGATGCCAAGCTTAGATTGGGCTGAGCTGTTAGCATACATTCTCTCCAGTTGACTCCATGCAATGTAGAACAGGGAAGCTCCCTCATTTAGAGGTAGAGGTATTTTGTCAATAAGGAAATATATGTACTGTAGATTATAATAAGAAAGATGTGGAGAAAATATCCATGGGGCAGGCAAGAAAGTGTGTATTTTACTTTACATTACAGCTTTAGTTTGGATAAGAAAGAGACTTTTGAAGCACATCTGTTACTGGTCATTGTCATCTTACTGTTTTCTTGAAGAATGTGACCTTTCTTCTCAAAGTCTAGTGCAGGATCTGCTGCAACAAATCCGTAAATGTGGATGCTGGGTCTGTAGCATCAGCTCTTTAACTCCACTGATTCCCTCCTCTATTCTATGTCAAACCAATAGATCAATGAAAGCCTGAGTAAAGTTGTAGGAAACTTGCAATCTGTGAGATGCTAATGGGAAAAAAGGTTTGCCATGGTCAACAAATCTGGACTGGAGACTGGTGGGAAATAAGACAGAGCAAAGTACAAAGAGGAGAAAACTCTGAGTGCAAGGGAGTATCAGAGGAGGAGGTGGATTAGGAAAGCTAGTACTTAAATCCCTTGTGGAGAGATAAGATTAGGATGCCAAGATTTTAACTAAATAATGCAGCAGAAGTGATAACTAATGAAATAAGAAGGGTCACACGGAAGAGGTGAAGGAGAGGAAGACTAGAAAAGAGGATGAGAAAAATGAGAGGAAAGGTAATGTGGTGAGCCAGGTTTAGGGGGGACAGATACTCCATACATAGCAGAAGCATATTTGCTCCCATGCCTCATCATTCCTGGGTGCTTATGTCTGTTCTCCAGTCCCCAATTGCTTCTCTACTCCATTTAGATTTCTGAGACTCCTCTAAGCTTTGGATTTGCTTACAGTATCTTCTTAGGTAGATTTCTTTAACAGGTTAAACTGTAATCCCAGTGCAGGTTGAAGACAATGCTGTTTGGAGGCTGGCACTGTCAATGTGATCCCTGTTATCTTTTGCTGAATTTGAACTTAAATGAAGTCTTATAGCCATATAATTATCTCAGCATTATTCCTGCTCTGTATGGACAGGAATACCAGAAGACTAAAAGTGGAGTGCCACATATACATAAAGAAATGTAATTCAATTAAACATACTCATGAGACAAAGTTTTTAACAGCAACAATATCCTTTTATAAGCATAATATACCAGTGACATCAAAATAAATCAATAAATGTTATTTTTCTACTCCAAACACAATAAATGTAAATATTCCACTTAAATGGCTAATGTGACTGATCTTAGGATCTCTAGTTGATAGATAGTTTGCATTATGGATGTTAACTGCTTGGTACATTGCAAACATTGGTAGTGAAATAATCCTGCCATCCCATAAGTACCTTCAGCTGAGCATCAGTTTGTGAAAAGCAGTTTCAAAGTGATTAGAATATACATATACAAATAGCTTAGGAATGTTTCTCTATGAAAATGAAAAGACATTGCCTTGTAATGCTCTAAATGGTTTTTACCAGTGTATGAAATAATCTGTTTACATATCTATAAATGTTTTGAATAATAAACTTTTAATTTTGTTGAATCTGGAGGCAATGCTACAACTGTGTAACTACATGATACCTACTCGTTTTTGGAATAGTGGTAGTTAGCAATGCTTGGAAATACTAAATACAAATACTAAATACAAAACTTGTATTCTGATTGCAAAACTGTATCTTCAACTGCTCAGTGAAAGGGAGACAGGTAGAAAGACCAGATTCAACAGTGTTTCAAAAGTCAGTGGGTATTTAGAGATGACACAGAGACATCTTATGCCATCTTCCATTGTGATCATAACAGGATTCCTTGCATACTGATAGAACCTAAGACACTATTGATCATTGATTGCTTGGGCACAGTCCTTGTACATAACTCAAGTATGTTCCCAAGAGCATATGACATTTAAATACAGAGGGGCATCTGAAATGAGGTGTAAGTCCTACAGATCATAGGGGTGTCCATTCTGAAAGCATACAGGAGAAGTGAATGCCTTGGGAGAGTACCTGTGTACCCCAAATCCTCCTAGGTACCCCATGGGGAAAAGCCAGCTTCAAGACTGGCTACTGCCATCCATTCAGGCCTGAGTGTATCCTGCACTTAAGTTCAGCAAATGTGTCACAAGGCCTACATGCAACTTCTTACATGGTGACTTTGGAAACCATTCCAAGACCCAAATGAGCTCCCAGGTTCCCAAAGTGGGTAGCATTCTTTTAAACATCTCCTGTGGGCCTCCTTCCTTGCCTTCTGCTATAGGTCCCACAGCCAACTTAAAGGTGCATTTAGACGTAGCTTCGACATGTATGTGTATGTAGCTGATAAAAAAATTGGAATTAATTAGATACGACTCCTCTAAAGCAATGCTTATATGTAGAAGTCACACAAAAATACAAGAACTTTAGTTCTCAAATGTTTGAGTCAATTTGGAACATTATTATCTAAGCTATGCAATGCTGAGCAGAACAATGTTGATATCCTGAGAAGTCTGTGTACAAATGCTTGTCTTTAGGTGTATTTGTAAGTCCCAAGTCTCATTTTAGGACTTCCAAAACAGAAATGGCACTGAGTTCAGAGTTGTGGTCCAAGTGACCACACTATGTTCAGAGCTCCTTTTTGTCTATCTGGGTCTGAACACTCCACACTGTTCAAGCACCAACATAATTGAAGCCTCTTTGGACTTCATTATATTTTTGAAGGTAATATAGAAGCAGGACCAAAAATCTTCAACTTGTTTACAAATTCAGTAGCAGTGAACAATAAGGCTGGAATACTAAAATTTATCATGACCTCATTTACAGGAGTACTTTCTAATGCAGGAATGATTTTCTGTGCAATTCCATATGCAGCCTTTTCACTTTATGTTAGTAAGATTGTGTATTTATTTGTACAAATGTCTCTTTTTCTAATGCTCAGGAATCACTAGGGCAGAATATTTTATTGTTACTTTTCTAAAAGACAGTAAGTGTTTCTACTGAGTTTCTGTTTTCATATTTGCCTTCCATCCATAAAAGATTTTGTACACCCGTAACACTTAACCACTGTTTAAGAGTGCTTTACACAATTAAAAATAAGTCCATGGTGTGAACAGAAGCATTTAAACCTCAGTCCTGTTACACCAACAAATTATCCAGATGTATCTATGCTAAAATCAAGACAACCTTGCACAAACACAGTTGCTTGCCTGGGTGTCTCTTTCAGCAGAAATTTATCATTTTAAGTTGCATGCTAAGCTACAAAATACTTTTTTTTACTTCAGTATTATCTCATCGGGATTATATGGATACATTTACAATATATGGGAATATACTAGTACTTAGGTATTAATTCCAGTTTTTTTTAACCCTCATTCATAATAGGAAGCCACGAGAAACCAAAAGAATCAATCTTCTTTCCCTAGCAGTGTGTTCTAAACTTGCCAAGTTATGTAAATGCCTAGCTCTTACTCTTGTGAGACATGAATATTACAGAATTGCATTTGTGGAACTACATGTCTCCAAAAGCATTTCACTTTGGTTGTACATCATGGTAAAGTGGGCTGCTGTATCAGCCTTTTCCTATTTTCCCCCCAAATACTGTATCGCTCACCTTATTCCTCCTCAGGAGACAACTGCTTGTCTCAAAGCATACCTTATGGTGAGAGAGGAGGGAAGGATGTTTTTCTGAAAACATCATGTAGGAAAAGGAAATGGTATGCTTCCTTGCAGAACTTTCTTGGGATATCCAGAGCCCCCTGAAGTCATTTGAGGGTCATCTTGGTATCAGTTCAACCTGTCAAGGGCGGTCTGTGAACTGCCTTTTGAATGAATGCATCTTGCCAATTCCAGCCCAGCTCCCTGGGTAACTGTGGGGGATTTTTTCTGTTGTGAAGGGAAGAGGGGTGCAGAGTGTGTAAACCCTCCACCTCTTGTCTGTACTGTCATGATGCTATTTTGACTTTGGTGTGGGTAATTCTTCTTGTTGATGTCAGTGGTGTTTTGGGATGAATGTACATTTTAATTATAAATTTTTAAGTTAATAATAATTAAAAGTAAATAATTTAAAAGTAAATAATTAAAAGTAAAGTCTTTTCATTTCAAGGATATTTATAGTTCAGGAGTAGAATGGCTGCACACAATCAAAGTATGTTTCTGGAGTCCTGACAGGCCATTTCCATTGCCTTCTCTGGTGGCTAGGGCTCAATATTTTAGTTCTGAAACTGGTACAGAATAATTTCTTGTGGGATAACCTAGATAATTAAAATTTCATTCAAGTACAAGCCCCCCCCCCCAAAAAAAAAAAACCAAAAAAACCTGCTTCAAAAAGTTCTAAATGAGGATGATTAAAAAAATAGTCATAGAATAATCTGAAAATATGTCTAATCAGCATGGTTATTCTGCAGAGCAAAGTCTACATCTTAAAGTATGAGAAATGCCTGATGTAATGTTTAAATTAAAAATTCTTGTTATCAGAAAAAAATTGGAAAAATAAAGTCTTTGATACACTGTGAAAAAGACTACATAGTGTAAACTACTTAATTGTGAGATGAGATGTGGCATGGTGACTGATACAAAAGACAAAGACTGAAGTGCAATTCTCAGCACAGAAAAAGTTAGGAAGACAAAGCTTCATGTCACCAGAACTCCAAAAAGCTTAGAGGTATAGAGACATTCAGATGAAAAATGCCTAGCTATGAAAGGATATGATAGGGCTGTAACACAGAAAATGAATAGGGTAGAGAAGTTAAATAATATATTTTTACCTATTTTAATACTTCAAACACATGCATATACTCAATGAAACTGGACAGCAATAACATTTTAAAAACACACAGGTGATAAATACTTAGCATGAATTTCAGATAAGATTGGACGTTTACGGGGATGGGGGTTACCACACACAGTATTCTTGATGCTATTAACTAAAGGAATTTTTAACAGAAGTAGAGCCTTAATGATCAAAAATATATCCTGATCTTCAAATGCAGGAGGTTTAGAATGAATGCTTCCTCCACAGTGTTATTCCATATTCATCCACTATGTGGGTTCTTGCATTTTCCTTTGAAACTCAGAGCCAGGATACAAGAGTCTGCTGAAGCCTGGATTTTCAAAGCTATGGAAGACACTGGATATTTTACTTTTCATGTATACAGTGTGAGACTTGAGGTTCATGTTTTTCAGAGGGAAATTGTCATCCGTTCCCCAAAATACAAAGAAGCCCATAAAATCCCCAGGCAACAAAGGTTAAGTTACAGTACAAGGCTTTATTTATTTGATTAAAACCCCTGCTTCTTGTAACAAGCAAGGTAGAGGACCTGCAAAGTATGGTATTTCAATTTTAAAATAACAAGTGAAAGCAAACAAATTAACAAATTTTAACAACAATAAAAGTAACTACACAGTCTGCTTTGGGCAGTACACTTCCTCACACACTTTAAGGGAAGGGTTACTGTTTACAGTATGCTCCAAGTCTGCCTTTCAGAAGACAGCCCCGCTTGGCTGGACAGCTTCCAGTTGCTACTAGAAATATATCACTTATTAGGAACAGAGGGGATGTTTATCACTGTCTCAAGGGTTAGTTTGGCTGAGGTGAAGAAGCAACTCAGTGATACAATGGAAAGAGCGGGGTAAAAGGATAAGAAATTCATATAGTGTGTCCTGAAGACTCCAGCCATGCTGGCTTCGTTTCTCTCGTGTGCATCTTGCACAGACAGTGAGGACCACAGCTATATAGGTCTTCCTATCTGTCCCCAAAACCACCTCAGAGCTACGGAGGCTTGAAATCACCATCAAAAAAAGCTCCCACAAAACTTCTCAGTTGAGAGAAAAAGATTTGTCCTTCCTACTGCTTCTCTTGCCATCACTGTTAGCGTTAGGTCTTGTGACCCAGATCCACCGTGTAGTCAGGGTTTGGACTCTTTTTCCAAGCAAACCAGAAACGCCAGCTCTAGCAGGGAAGCTTGAACACAGCATCACCATAGTGGGGGGCTGAATACCATCAGTCCTTCCAGTGTCCCCTGACCAGTGTCAATGGGGAGCAATACACGTTGCCATAAATTCAATTCTGATTTCTGGTGAAACAGCAAGAAGAAACCCAACCCTGTCTGCTATAGGGGATACCACCTCACGGAGTACCACGTAACATTTCAGCAAGAGAGGGGAAGTTGTTAAAAGCTGAGCTTTTCTATCTGCTGATGTAAATGCTGGAGGTCTCATTTCGGGGTAGCCAAACCAGCAAACTCTGTCAAAAGAACACCAGTCTGCACCCAAAGCCTTTCTGAAGCCTCCTCTCCATGTTGTACGCCTCCAAGCACGAAACCCAGTTACTGGTAAGTCAGCACTCCACGTCTCGCTGAGAAACTGACCCGGGGCTTCTGTCACCTCGGTTCCACACGGGACGGGAGGAACCCGCTTCATGAGGATGCCGAGGCACCACCTGTTGCGCCGCCATTTGGCCGTGAGAGAGGGGGCAGCGCCGCAGTCCCCCCCGCTCGCCTCCTTCTCCCCGACCAACAACTTCCCGGTGACTAAAGCTGCCGCCCTCGACGGGACGGGAGCGGCGGGGCGGAAGGGAGCCGAAAGACGCTACCCGAGCTGGCAGCGCGGCCACTTTGAGTTTAAAGGCGAGGACCGTATTTCTGCGGGACCGCGGCCGCCCTTGCCCGCCCNGTGCCGGAGCCCCTCGCCCCGCCGGCCCAATGCTCCTCTTCGGGCTGCTCCTGCTGACATCTGCCCTGGCCGGCCGGAGGCAGGGAGCCGCCGCCGAGTCCGACCTCAGCAGCAAGTTCGCCTTCTCCGGCGCCAAGGAGCAGAACGGTAAGGAGCAGCAGCTGCAGCTCTGCCGCCGCGCAGCCCGGGGCAGGGGCACGGGCAGGGTGGGAGCGGTGCGGAGCGGTGCGGAGCTCTGTGACACGGGGGGCTGGCCGGCGCCGCGGAGGAAGCGCGGCCCTGCGCGGGTGCGTGTGAGCTCCGTGTCCGGGCCGGGCTGAGCAGGGTTCGGCAGCGGGTGTTCGCGCCGCGCTCAGGGGAGCGCTGTGGGTGAAAGGGCAGTGGTGAGGCGGCCCTCGGGAGGGAGCCCACTGCCCGCTCCCTGCCTCCTCCGCTGCGCTCGGAGGTGCAGAATGTTCCTCCCCTTCCCCCCTCCCCCCCCTCAAAAACCAACCAAACAAAACAACCCAAACCTAACAAACCCACCAAAAAAAAAAGCCAAACCAACAAACCCCACAAAAACAAAACACCACCACAACAACAACAACAACAAAAAAGACCCGCGCACTTTACTACCCTGAACGCTTAGCTTATGGGTGTGGGGGGTGGGTGTGGCGTTTTGTGTCTGTGCGTGAATAAGTGGTATTTTGTACGGGCTGGAAACGAGCTAATCCTGCCTAGGAAATGGGAATTACTTTCAACTTTCAAGTGTACCTGAAATGTTTAGAAAACTCTCAAATGCAAGTTCCCTTGGGCTGGGGCTGCACAGAGCTGGAGAAAGACTCTTTTCATACAGCAAGGGCAGCTTCGGGGTGTGTAATTTGCTTAGCCTCTGAACTCCATATGATTTACATTATTCAGATTTTTAAGTGCCTTTCCTCTTGATCTGCTATTATGGAGTGATTTTAAAGAATATTTTACAAACTGAAACGTTATATACTGCATGCAACCACGCTTAGTGTAGAATATCCAAAATGAAGGGTGTTAGCGGTACATTCATGGCTCTTAATGTATAGGGGGTGTGTATGTATGCGTGAAAACTTCAGTACTTTGCATGTCAGCTAGAACAAGCTTTCACCCTGGGCACAAACCGACACAAAAGGCCAAGCTGGGAGCTCTCAAAACTCTCTGAACTGTAATGAAATAAAGCAGCAGTGCAGATTTGAGGCTAATTCAATTCTCTCAACTTTGAACTTCTGGCTCCCCAGATAAATGTATTCTACATCATATCCTTTAATAAAACTCAAAGTTTTGGAGACCTCCACAAGTGCTCTGGAGATGGGTAGAGTATGCACTGCAGTAGCAAATTTAGCAGGGGGAGATGAATACTGCTGTGGCCTGCTAGTGTGATGATGTATGGCACCTGCAGACTGCTGGAGCTGCTGATCAAAGGGCAGCACGGGGATCAATCTCTAATCAGAGCAACTGTGAAGGGCCAGAGGAAAGTGATCAAAAGACTCAGAGACTCGGCTATTCTGACAGGAAACTGATCAGACTTTGTGCGCAGTGCAGGATATTATTTGGTCTGTGTGAGAGAAGGAATCACTCACTTTCTGTCCCTGCCCAGTTTACCTGGTGTGTAGAGGCTTAGGGCAGCAGTTTGTGACAAAGTGGATGTGGCACTAATATACCCAAGCCTCGTGCTGTTATGCTGCTTTATGTTAAATTTGCGTGGTGTGCTTATGAACTATATCACCACACAGAGAATTACCACTGCTTTGTTTTGTCAGGCTGGAAAGGAACCTGCTATGTTGTCAGTCAGTCCTGAGAGGTTTGTTACAGGCTAACACAGCTGGGCCCTGAAGGGTCACCAGGGTCCAACAATGGGAGTGCAGTGATAAAGTGTGAGAAGTACACCATACAGCAGAGAAGCAAAACTGTAAATAGGTGTAAGTATATGTGACAACACAAAGGAGATTCTGTTCACATGTATCAGAAGTGCAGCTGCCTTAGGTCAGGCTTGAACTGGTTTCCAGTGCAGTTTGGCATGTGTGAGGTATCGTCGCTACACCTTAGAACAAATGTAAAGGCAGGACAATATATATTTTTTGAGAAGGGCCCTGAAACTGTATTCTCTGGTAGTTTATACTTTACAGCAGTAGTTGTACTGCTTGTAGCTTGCTTGGAGTTTGTTTTCTAGTTGTTTAGTTGCAAACATTACTTAAAAATAAGTACAAGTTTAGGTACAGCTGAGTGCCAACCCCTGACTTCTTAACTGCTGTTAATTATTTGGGGGATCAGGAATACTGGTCAAACCAGTTCTTACTTGATTTAATTAGAGTGATTTTTACACTCTGCTGCAATCTAAAGATTGTATAGCTTTTAGCTAGAGGCAGGTTAAAACTCCCTGGAGTATTTTGCTATTCGCGTGCCAAGTAATATTTGGTCAGAAGAGAGGGAGATTTTTCACTCACACAAACTACAAATAAAAATTCTGTCGTCTACTTGTAAAACTGCTAAATGGCCAAGGAGTTCTGCCAGGGAATGGATTACAGTATTACTGGGCAGCCACTTGGGTGTTGTAGCTACTGCTTCAAGGTGATACTGAGGATGTCTCTGACCAGTTATTAAGTCAGTGGGGACTACTTATGTTACAAAGGGTAAGCATACGCTCAAGGATTTATGTTTTTTTAATTGTTTTTCTTGATATTATTTCCTTATTAGCTAAATGGTTATTAACTGCAAAATTACAATTTGACTAGATTTAGTTTCTAAACGTAAGCATAAAGAGCTCTATCGTTTCTGATGCAGAGTGAGTGTCATTTTAGGTGGCTGTTTCCTAGTGTGAATATTGCTTTATAAATTAACTATTCTTAGAACACAGTATTTTGCTGCTGCCTCCAAGGAATTCAGTGTTATAGTTGTTGGGAGGTCAGTGTATCTCCATTTGAAACCACTTAAAAATCCCTCCTTGTTTTTGTTGGCCCTGTGTTATGGTCATATTTTCTTTAAGAATAAGTTTTATTTGTAAATTCTCCTTGATGGTAAGGAGCTTTATGTGATTTCCTTGAAAAATTCATCCTAATTTTTAATGTATTTTTTTGCTATTCAAGTGAATAATTATTCATCTGGAGGATCAAACAAGTTTATGCAACAATTTTCTGGAAACTGAAGTAGCAGTGCATGTAGTGATGGCACTACAGGATAGATTTAATTTCCATGATTCTTTGTCCTGTTGAGAAACAGATTATGCTTTGAAGGGTTTTCCATACTTAGGTGTCTACCAGTTCTCTTATGCCTGTCTGATACATTTATTACCATTTTTCCACATTGACGTAAAGAGATGAGAAAAATCAATTACTCAGTGTCTTTTGAAGAAAACGATTAAATCTCTTGCATACTGAATTTGAATACTTGGATAGTTTACTTATTTCTACTTTCTCTTACAATTTGCCACTTTTCCAACTACTTTTGAATGCTATTTTCATGTGGTATCTTCATCCTGTTTTTGTAGTTCCAGCAATGTCTGAGGGAGATACTGGTGGACTGAGTAATGCAAATAACTTCATTTTATTGCTGAAGCTCTGGTTGTTTGAGTGCACCTGCGTATGTGATGCTATTAGTTTAATCTAGATTTTACTACAACATGAGATGGCAGGAGAATCTCTAAGGTCTGGTTTTTTTCTTGGCTTTTTTAGGACAAGATGGGATAAATGTTGAATGCAAATTTGCTAAACTATCAGCTGTTATGGTTTCTATGGGAAATATGGGGATGTTTTATAAAAAAATAAAAATCTATCGGGTGCCATTGGTAATGAGGTGTATATCTTGTGTGACATGTACATATAAAATGTAGTAATGAATTACTTCAGAGGACCAAGAAATTGACTAACTAGTTAAAAGCATTACTTTTCCTGCAGTCAATTTCAAGTGTCAATGAACAGCAGTAAATAGAGTAGCTGAAGTAAAAATCTTATAAAACCAAAGCACTTTTTTGACTTCTCTCAATTCTGCAGCACTGGTGATCTACTGCTGATAATCTGTCTGTTGTTTAATTTTAATTTTTAAAGTTGGGTGTCTTTTTGTTTGGGTTTTTTGTTTTTGTTGTGTTTGTTTTTGTTGTGTTTGTTTTTGTTGTGTTTGTTTGTTTTTCATTTTGTTTTTGTTTTCTTCCCCCACATAAATAGAAACTCTTTATTATTAGGTTTCACTTATTGAACACTTCATAATGTATTTCTTAAATTTTCTGAAACAGGCAAGGTTTCTGTCACTAGGAAAAGAACAGCCAGCAAACAGGAGCCCTTGGGCTGGAGTTTGAGACTCAAAAATCTCCAGCTCTCCTTGGGATAAGTTGGTGGATGCAGCTGGAGCTGAGCCAGTAGCTGAATTGCCAGAGGGAGCTTCTCTTGTCACCTTGTCACATGTGTGGTCTCAAGCACCTCCTGACAGCCACGTAGAGGATTTCCTGGTTTGTGTGTCTGCAAGGCGAGCTTCCAGCTTATTCTGTGCTGAGGACAGCACAACAGCATGGAGTTTCTGATTAAGTTCATTTAACTAGGGCTGAACACTTGAAAGGAGGTATGGATGTCCAGGTGATGCAGGACATTGAATCCTTGCAGAGGGGAATGTCAGTGCCTTTGCTTGGGTGCAGTCACTGACTGCAAAATAATCTCTTCTAAACCAACATCCTTAAAAGCAGTGGGAATTGGCACCACTTCTGCTGGGTCCTGTTGAATTGATGAGTGCTGGTAAAGTCTGTTGAGTACTGCTGGGTGGCAGAGATTTTCTTAATTTTGAGAAGTACAAAATATGAGCATGTGTCATCTAGAGGGAAACTTGATAATGATGTAGTTTTTCTTAAGTTTAATCTATTTCTGTTTAGTGCAAGGCTTGTTTTGAAATGTTTTAAAGCTCTTTTCCTGGAGAGTGAAAAGTTGTACCACGTCCTCTTCTGACTTTAAGTAGAAGATTGTGGTGAATTAGAGACGTTCTTCAACACTGCAATAAATTGCAATGAAGGAATTTTTTAAAAACCTTTTTTGCTTTTGTGATTGACTTCTGGCATATTTTCTGCTGTTCAGCAGAGTGCTGATTGGGACTTTTCCTTAGTTCTGCTGTTTCGCTGTTTCTTACGTTTGGTAAAAGGGTTTTAAAAGCACAGACCATTGGCTACTTGTCCTGGATATGTATGATAACTTTACCTAAACCCTTCCAATCTAATTATTACATAGTCAGCATGTAACAGCAAAGAACTGGTTTGCATCCTACAGCAGTGATTGTGCTTTACAGCAGAGTGGTTTGGGGGTTTTTGTCACTGTTGAGTAGTTCCATATTTTGGTTTTTGCTGGATTGGGCAGTTCCTGATTATTACAAAGAGGATGTGCTGTGCAAGCCCTCTTCCCTTAGCTGGAAATAAGTGTCTTCAGTTGCTTTATACATCGCTTTTGACTTTACCAGAGAACTATGTCTTTACTTCTTAATTACAAAGTAGGTGCCCTGTCACTTCCCAGCATGTAATCATTTTAGGAACTGGCCTGTACGTATGTAGTCTTTTAGCGGAAACCAGTGGGATTTAGAAAAAAGTTCTACAACAGAAGATGAACAGATCTAATGGGTAGAAATATGGCTGTTTTAGTAGCACTTAGGTACCTGTATGTATGAATGCCTAGTGGGTTTGGATAATCTGATAAATTAATTGTACATTAAAATTTACTCAGCCCTGTCATTCCTTTTTTACAGCTTGTGTCTGATGTGAAATGCTTTTATTCAAGTAGGTGGTGAAAATATATCATTTGCTACTGTGAAGCTACAGTAGAAATTTGATTTTTCTATAGGCTTTGTTACATTTTAGAATGTTATTTTAAGGTGGTAATGCAACGAAAATTTATTCATGGCTCCATCCATAGACATACTAGCCTTAGGGTTCAGTTTAACTTCTGATGTTCTTACATCCTTCTGCTGAGATTTCATAAACATATCCCCAGTGTTGCTCTGGGTTATTTGTGCTTAATTTCATGATCCTTTAGCATGCTAAGTAGTTTTCTTTCATGTGAAGATACACCAGCTTACAAAGCACGTGTGCAATCACCTCTCTTCATGTTTTCCTGATGTAATCTGTTTCTACAGATTGATTGGTTGGGTGAGACAGGGCAGAACTCTAGACCCTCACGTAGAAAGTCTTACACACAGAGAGTATAAGAACTATTAAAAAAATAATGTAAATAAGGGAGCCCACCTAATTCCTTGATCTCCTGCAGGTCTTCTGTGTTAGGGTTAGCAAGGGCCATCTTTCTTCTGAGTTAAATTATCTCTATTCCAAATACTCTGTCTTTGGTAAGCATGTGCAGAGTTTGGTAATTAGGCTTCACCTTGCAGAGGTTTGACTGTACATTTGCACTGGGCTTGTAGGCTGTTGGGCTTCTTGTGTCCACAGATTCCTCTCAGGTCCTGAGAGCATGTGCCACCTCTCAACTTGTGTCACTGTGTGTTTACCTTTGCTGACTGAACCCTCAGGTGAGGAGGCTGCAACTCAAAAGCTCACTGACTGTTGAGTTCAGTCTCTTTGAGCTGATGCATTATTATATCCCTGTGTGACTGTTCTTATTCAAACTGGACTGATTCGAGACTGTGTAGGTTAATTCTGCAGTGAAGATGTTCACATTGCTAATCACTGGTTTTTCTTACTGCTATTTCCATGTGCAGGTGTTTGGGACTGGGGAAAGGCATTATGAATTAACTTCCCCTGTACTGCAGTTCAACACAATCCAGGCAAAACCAATGTCTAAACATGAAATAAGAACATGTTCAAAGGTTATATACCATGTAGTGGCATCCTTTCACAGCAGTGAGAATGGAAGAGTTGCAGGGAAGTAACCAATAACACATTGGCTGTGTTTTTTCCGTGGCAATATGCCTTTTTTCTGAATTAATCTGCATAAATTATTAATTTGCTTTATGGTAAATGCATTCAAGGTGTTATTATAAATGCAGGTGTTTTAAGGAGATGCTTCTAGGGCAAAGAGCAACTCCTTACTCCTCTGCTTCATGGAAGCCCAAAACACAGATTTCTCCTTGACTTTGTTAAAACTGATTATTGACATGTGCAGGCATGGCTCAGTTTTATCACCGTTGTACTGAGTTCTTTACATGAAGTGCAAAGTATGCTCTGGTTCTGAATAAAGCCAGGTGAACAACCAGGCAGTGGCAGGGAGGCAGATGCTTTCCACTGTTCACACATCTTACTAGGACTGTGTCTGGAATCCAGTAGAAATCTTTTTAAATTTTTTAGTACTCTGTTTTCTAAGCAAACAGGGTGTTAGTATGGTGGTTACATTTTACATTTCCTATGATAGTACAGTTCTTCTGAAGGAAAGTGAGGGAGGTCTGGCATAGCAGCTGGTAACTTTTAGTGCTGGGTTTAAGCTCCTCTCTTGCCCTTACGTGGCTTTTCTCGAAACACTAAGTCTTCCTCAGAAAAAGCTGAGAATATATTGGGAAAAGGAAAAAACGCGGTTTGTGTTTCCTCTACATTTAATTCATATTTGCATTGCTTTTGCTATAATCTTCTTACAATGAATGGGCAGTAAATTAGTTCAGGAGGTGGGAGGCTAGATGCTGCAGTTAATGAGGGAATTGGTCGCTGTGATCTGATAAATGGGCATCAA
Organism: Florisuga fusca; assembly: GCA_038090715.1. Classification (NCBI taxonomy): domain Eukaryota; kingdom Metazoa; phylum Chordata; class Aves; order Apodiformes; family Trochilidae; genus Florisuga; species Florisuga fusca. The sequence goes on along the minus strand of JAAWXA010000025.1, from coordinate 11,450,556 downwards.
GCTAGGTTCAGGCAGCAAAAGGTAAAGGAGTAGATCTTGTAGATAGAATATTCTACATCTTTAAACCATTACTCAGTCTGGCACATGTCAGCAAAGTTATTTTCTGTGCAGGAAATGTGCAAGTGTAATATACTAAGGAGTGTTATATTCGAAGAGTAGCTTACACTGGAAAAATGATCTTGGAGACACTTTTACCACACCTTCTATGTCAATCCAGAGCTCTAAATCTCTCTATGCCTTTTTTAAAGCATCAGTTGTTTAAAAGCACATGCATTTGGAAAATTACTTTGCTGGAAGAGATATGTGAAACAATGGGTAATATTGCTTATTTTAATGACCTCTAGGTGTAGCCTTTTCCAGAACATTAAGTTGTCCAGTCTTTTATTAGATTGCTATTTGGGGAGCTTCACTGTTTGAGCCATTTCATGAGAGCAGCCATAGTGAAAAGCTGATTTTTTTTTTTTTTTTTTTTTTTTTTTTTTTGTTTTTGTTTTTTTTTTGTTTGTTTGTTTTTGGTTTTGGTTTTTTTGTGTTTTTTTTGTTTTTTGTTTTTTTTAATGAAAAATTCATGGTGTAACTATCTGCCTTCCTGCTTGTTCAAAGCACAGTCACAAGTCCTAGGGATTCCAGGTTCCTCCTCTGATTGACAGGAAACCAGCATTCATTCTATACAATAGTTGAACATTTAAAAAGACATATGGCACAGGAAATTCTTTTGCTGTGTGTGAAGGTATGGCATTTCCAATCTTAAAGTGTTCCGACTATGTCACAGGTAGTGGTGAGTTATATGAGGCTACTTACATCTGCAGTGAGTCTTCAAGTTTCACTTGCTTGTGGTTCTGGGGCTCATTCAAATGCTCTAAAACAAAATAAAAGGAATTGGATGTAATAACTTCTTTATGGAAAAGTCATAAAAAGCTACAGGGCCATGTAAACAAATTGGGTCATTTACAAGATGTTTAAGTGATGGATATGCAGTCCAAATTCAAAGGTGTGGATTAGGTTTTACGGTCATCTTGACTGAAGTTTGCCCTCAACAAGACTTTCTTTTCTGCTAATTCTAGCAGAATGCCTTTGACAGTATAGATGACGAATTCTCAGCAATGGTGTTTTCAAATGTTGCAGAGCATTCGGAGTAAAGCTGAGAAATGGGAGAACAATTCAGTAGTATAATTTGATTTTTTTCCCTGGGTTAATGAAAGGCCTTTATTGATGTGCACGGTTATACTGTAAAGCTGTAGTAGAACTTTGTAGTGTTTCTGGGGAAAATAAACTAAAAGAGTTTCCCTTCTGGATTCAAACAAGCCTGAACTAATTACAAGGCAACCGTTTTGGCTCTCAGCTCTTTTCATATAAATAGGTTTGTGCAGAACAGTGGTGACTGTGGTCCAAGTTAAACTGTGCTAGTCACAGAAACTTCTGTTGGAACAATTCAAGCATTGAATATTATGTCTGTGGTGTATCAGCTCACAAGACCCTTGTGACTTGTTTCATCATTTGTTGGAGGGTTCTGAAATAGTGGAATGGATAAGTGTAACTAATACTTTTGTATGCTAAAATACATTCTGCATGATTAGTTATATACTTCTGTGTAAATGTAAGCTTATGTATGACAAATTTCTCAGGCTGGGGGAAGAGCCATTGATGGTAGCTCCTGTAGGTTGCTTTTCTTCTAGGTTGCTCAGCTTTGCTATTACCCGTGCAATGTCAGCTACCCATCATAACTTTTTATGCACTATGATCTGCAGGTCATTATGGAATGAAAATAACTTTACTCAGCACAAATTTGGAGTTAATTGTAATTAACTGTACAGGTTGCAGGGTAAAGCTACCTGTTTGTATATACAGTGCTAAATAATGAGCTGTTGACTCATCTTTTACATGCTTGATACTCTGCCTATGGGGAAATACTCTGCCTTCCCCTATGGGGAAGTATGTATGTGTAATTAAAGAGTATTTTGAGAAGTCTTTCATGAAGTTATTCAAATGAATGCTCTATGGTACAGTGTGGCTTGTAAAAGGGCTCTGTTCATATTGTTGGCAAGTTGTGTTTAAAAAAACACTGTTTTGGGAAGTGTTTGATATTAGTATCCCAACTCTTCATTAATGTGTCTGTTGTTATGCAGAGAGACCCATGCCTGCAAACATTTCTGTTGCTTGTGTAACTGTAATGAACCTGAAAGTGCAGTAAGGCCTTGGAATTGAGAGCTAACCAGTAGTGTCTCCAAAACAAAGATGATTTCTAGACAAGAGGAAACTTATATATGACCTAACCTAAGTGCTGCTCTTTAAAACATGTCTAAGGATTCTTGTTGGACCTTTTTTTGCCTTGGGTCATGCAAAAATACCTAGCCTCAAGGAGCACTGCATATCCATAGTCAGACTAGGGTCTAAAACTTGAAATTCTCTAAAACGTTCTGCTAAGCACTCACTGTATTTCTCACAGTACTTGCTGGTGTAGGGATTTGCAAAGTACTTGCCTCTAGGTGCTAATACAGCCTTGTAGTTATTCTTACAACTGAGAGTGGCTTGGCACTGCTCCACCAGCTTCCTCAGTACTCTCAGGTGGATCCCATCCCATAGACTTTGGGGGTTTATTCTGTTCTCTGTCCCTGTCTTCCAGCTGAGGAGGCTGAATACCCTGAGGGTAACTGGCCTGACTGTTAAAGATTGAGGCAAAGAAGGCATTTAGTAGCTCAGCCTTTTCCTTACTTATCCTCAGTAGCAATGGTCACCCCCCTATCTCGTAAAGGATGAAGGTTCTCCTTGGCTGTCTTTGTTAAATGTATCTGTAAAAACATTTTTTGTTATATCTCATGACAATGGCCAGGTTGAGTTCTAGCTGGGCTTTTGCCTTTCATATTTTCTCTGCATGAAGATGCCTGTGAAGGTGCTGTGTGGTGACAATACCTAATGGAATAGTTGTAGCATGTTTCTGTATTTTTACTGCTTTGTATGTGATTATGTTAACCAAGATTGGGACCTGCTTAGTTCCTTGTATTAGGGAAAGAAACCAATGATGTCTCTGCAGTGTGTCTAACATGTTCCATCAGTTCAGCAGGATCTGTAGCTTCTCTTTGGAGTTAAGTTTGAGAATCTATGAGGTTACTGTTTCAGGGCTGGATCCACGCCCTTGTATAAAGCTTATTTCTCTTGCTCATTATTGACAAACCCCCAGATCTTGTTAAAGGTTCTGACTAACCTGAAAGGGTTTAAAATAATTCACCGTTGATTTGGGGCTTAGTTTTCTTCGAGACATTTTTTAACAGCCCAACATTTATTTCTAGCAGAAGCTGCTTAATAGATGGTCTTTAGTTACTCAAATTTATAGTTATGTGCACTTGTGTGTGGTTTATTCTGTCATTTTTATATATTTATGCTTGTTGTACTTTTTAAAAAAATTTGTTTTATTGAGGTCTGTTCTTGGACTAGATTGACTTGTTCAGATCTTTTCACTCTTAGTAAGCCCTTGGTAAACTTTACATTCAGTATTTGCATTTCAGATGAGAATATGTTCTCTGTAGTTTTTAAAAAAGCAAGAATCTCTCGAGTTGGCTTGGGCAAGCAGTATGAATGTTGGAGCCAAAACTGCTTGAATGTATTCAAAGTGGGTTAGCAGTATGTTTAACAGGTCACAAAACATTCAATAAATAATATATAGTTTAAATAGTAATCTTGTATGTGTATGTGCAGATCAACTGTTGGGAGGTAATGTGGCAAATAATATTTATAATTTCACTTTAATTTGCTTGGGTTTGGAAAGAAAGGAGTCTTCCCTGCCCTGCTTTGGGTCAGCTGTTATTGCATGCATTTAATTTTAGGCAACAGGGTTGTTGAACATGTGGATCCTAGTACAACATGCTGCTTGGATGTGACTGATAGGCTTCACAGAGGGGTAACATCTGATCTCTGTGGCTGCAGCTGGTTCATGCCGTCTGATTTTGGAATATGTGCATCCAGATATTGTTACTGAATACAGTACCTATTGATTTCAAAGTCCTGATACCCCTGCCCACCTTGAGGATCTTGGAATACAACTCTGTAATATGGTTTGTCTGTTTTTTGGAGAGGTTTGAGAGTGGTGGGTTGGGGTTTTTTGTTGGGTTTTTTTTTTTTTTTGTTTTTTTTTTTTTTGGTTAATGGCTTTATAAATGAATAGCAGCACCCTTAGTATTTGTTTTTAATTGCCTCTACTGCCTTCCATGGGCTGGCCTAAGACTACATGGACAGCTACAACATAGTGATGTTAGTTTTTATTCACAAGTAGCTGTTTATTCAGTTACAGTCACTACTTTCCATCATCACTTTGCAGGATATTGCTTTGAAGCTTGAAGTCTGTTCTAAAAGATGTTTTGTAAAGTACTTGGTATTTGTGGTAATAGATTGCATTTAGTTAACTCCTGCCACTGCTGTAGTAAAATTCTTGATATAAAGGCAGTTATAAACTTGCTATTTACTCTCTTGCATGCTATTCTATGTACTACTGATGTATTGTACTTACTTTTCCCCTGAGTATGGTTACTAACTTATAAATAGAGCTACTAGATGTCTAGCTCTAATCCCTGACCTTCCACACTGGCAGGACCTAGGATAGGTGTAAAAGATGCAAAGTAAATTGAGGAATTGCTCACTAAGATACCCATAAAGTTTTCACCATGAATAAGGAGATCCACTGAAGTTGAGAATTGATTGAATCTAGTTATCAGGAAAAAAAAAACAAACCCACAGGATGCACATTTGCAAGATGAAATTGTTTTTATTAAATCAAAGCTTGAGAAAAGGAAACATCTAGCAGGGTAACTTCTTTCTCAGATTTTTGATTATGTCCATGAAATGTGAAATTAAGCTCAGTAATTGTATTCCTGTTTGCCGTGGTGGTTGTGCATGTCTAGCTAATAAAATAATTTATTGCATGTGAATTGCTTTCTTATCTCAAAAAAAAAAAAAGAAATTGCTAATGGATGAATTGTAATAAAGTTTATTTATGGAAAGTAGTATTTGAAAGATAAAAACTAATCATACTTCCATATTTTTGTTGTTTTTCTTTATAGTTCAGTGCTTTTCCTAGGGAAAGGAACTCAAGTGCTTTGTAGAACAAGAAGTTTTCTACCCTATGTACAGTAAAATACTGCTGGACAGATATGGAAATATGTTAATAAGAAGTAAGAAAATAATTAGATAAAAACTGCAACTGAAATAATGCTTTACCTTTATGTTAAGGGAGAAATAGTCTTTTCCATAGTTTGCAGAAGTGTTGAACAATATTGGATGTTCAACATAGTCAACATAGAGAATGTTGAGAGGTAAAAATGTGAAAAGGAAATCAGTGTTGAAAGCCATCTACAGGAAAAAAAAATGTTAGCCATCAACAATACTGCATAGAATCTGTCTTTCTGTGTATCTTTTTTTCTTTCTGAGGTAAAAGGCTGAATAAAAGGGCTCCAGCACAGTAGCTGTACTTTGATTAGCAAATGTGGTTCAATTCTTTTTCATACTCTTGTGCATGACTGTGGCTTTTTAATAAGTCTGCTAGGTCAGTACCACCTGTTTTCAACATCATGTACAGCTATTGAAAAGGGGGGTCTGGAAGGTTTTTCACTGTACTTATGAGAACAGAAAGTGGTAACAGCAAAGATTGCAGTTTAGTTTTCATAAACACTGCAATGTACTGGCTGGTTTGTCCTTCTACAGCCTGAAGGAGAGCTCTTTGGGGTGCTGTTCCCCAGAATAGCTGTGTGTGTAGTGGTTGTTCAAACAGGAAGGTCTGTCTTCTTGTTCAGCTAAACTTCTGGTAGAGGAGCCTGTAATGCTTGGTTAAGTCCTGAGGATGGCTTGTCACAAAGCACTGTTGGTAAGCCATTGGCTTTGTGTTTATTGTGGGTAGCTGATAATGATCAATCAGAGTGGAGGCTCACTTCTTCAGGGAGAGACATGAATACTGTGGCATTTTCTGTCTCAAGATGTCAATCTGAGTTCATAGCCAGGGAGTGAAGAGAGAAACCAGTACTTTCACATGCAATTGTTTTTCATGCCTGAACATTGTTCAATGCCATGTAATTATATGGCTGAGGAACCTGAGATAGAAGTAGCAGACTTGCAGGGTTATATCAGTATAGGATTCTCAGTATTGGATATAAGCAATCTCTGTGTTTCTGCTTCCTTCTTCTGTACCAAAATCCAAATACTGTGGCCTTTCAAATTGCTTGTACTTTGTGTGGCCAGTAAGTGTGATTTTAAGACACAGCATTGTACCAGTAATTTTAATTACTTTTAAAAAGAGTCAACTATAATACTTTCAAAATTACAAATCAGAGTATTTTAAAAATGAGACCTAATGGCAACAGAAAGATCACATGCCTCTGAAAATTCTCAATATACTCTGAGAATATACTTTGTTTTCTGGCACATGATTCTGTTTCCACTAGGAATTTGATCCTTAAAGCAAGTAGAGAGAAAATGACAAACTGTGCAATGTCACCTTAGTGCCAAGAGAGATTCAGTGCAACCATATTTTGGTTTTTTTATTCCTGGCACTTTTGGAAAAAATGATTTCATAAGGCCTGAAATGTTTCTGAGGAGAAACAAGATTGCCACCAAGACCTCTTTCTTTCTTTTCCTTAGCTTTTAATTACTCCTGTGGTTTGGGGAGCTCGGCTTAGAGCTTGTGTTATACATCATGCTGGTAAGCAGTATTTTTTTTTTTCTGTGTGTACTTAAAAAAAAACCCAAACAAAACAAATAGGAGGAACAGAATGTTATGCCCTGTTTAAAGAGTTGTGTTTACAGTTGAGTGCCTATGTTTATAAACCATAGGGAGGCAGTCTTCATGGAAGTACATAATTGGTCTTTGTAGGGCACAGAGAAGCTCAGGAGAAGGAAAACCAAACTATTACTTAATGAAAATTTCAACAGTAGTTTTTTTGTCAGTGAGCATTGAGTGTTCATTGCATTGAGACCCTGATAGGCACAGTACACTAGAGTTTCTAGATACCTAGGCAACCAGTTAGTTTAACTCCCTCTAATGTATCTTAAATGTGGGGGGTTTTTTCGAAAGTAACAAGAGTAACTAATAGGAAGTTCTCATTCTTTTAAAAATTATGATCTCTCACAAGAAGGGCCAATTTAAGCCTGACTCCATTTGTGATCGAAAGCTGTCTCCTGGTTATGTTGTACCAAATGACTGAAAGTCAGTGGGTGGTTTGCTTAAAGAAGGAGCAGTGGAAAACAAGTGCATTCCTGTGGTAAGATGATGGGAGAAGGAAAATGAAATAAAAGAAACAAGACGAACCATTCTGAGGCTGTTGAAAAACAGTGAATAAAGTCTGCATTTTTTGGTTGGTGTGTTGTGGGTTTTTTTTGGTTGGCTTTTTTTTTAAATTATTTTATTTATTTATTTATTTATTTATTTTTTATTTTTTTATTTATTCTAATTGAGCCCCGTGGGAAAACAGTGTGATCCAGACAGTAGTTATAGTGTTGATTTTTGAGTAGAAAGGTCAGCAGCTTGCACCTGCCAAGCAGACTTCTCTCAGAAATGGTCAGACATGCTTTAGATGCATAAATGTAGATGGTGAGAGCAAGAGGAAGAGGAGCTTTGGTAATTTCTATCTGTAAACAGCCCTGGAGCTCCTGAGTTCCTTTGCAGAAATAAAAGTTATAATGGTCATAAGATTCGGCTGTCGGTGCTTGGCTAACATCTGCTTTCCATCACACCCATCCTAGAAAAGGGCTTGAGGGAACCATCTTCCATCTAGCTGGAGTGGTCTGTTGTTTGGCTCCTGAAAACTGAAGGAAAAAAAAAAAAATCCAAATCCAACCGAAACAGAAGTCAGTCCTTATCTTCAAGATCACCTGATTACAGAGAATACACCATAAATGTATTTGGTCATTTGGTCAAAAGATCAAGCTGTTTGTTACTGCTTCTTTTGTAGAAAACAGTAGGGAAACTCTATTGGAAAACTTTTTAAAAAAGCATTACAATGATCAGATATAGAACATGATTGAAACAAAAAAAAGGGGAAAAAAGAGGAAAAAAAAAAAAGAGAAACCCAAATGTTTTCTATGTTTGGCATACACAATTTTTCTCCAGATCTTTTCCATGAAAGATATTGATGATTTGCACCTAGGTAATGTAAATAGCTACTTTCTCTGTAGTGTAGGAAGAGATGGTACTAACATGCTGTCTCCTGCAGTGCCATAAATATTATTTTGAAATAGAAGTCACACATATAAGGGAAAAGTAAAAATGTTGTGCAAAATTCTGTATGCACTTCAGCTTTCCTAGATTCTCTTTCTTTTGGAAAAAAAAGAGGAATTGGTTCACTGGTTCTGGGTTCTGTTTTCTCCTTACTTCTTCAAACACCTATTTACGTATCCATTTACATGTCCAAATAAGCAGTATTAGTTTTAAAGAGAATGTGTCCGGAAAATAACTCTCTAAATAACTTCAGGTACCTCATTATCTTTCTTACAGTAAAAAAAAAATATTTCTAAGTTGTTTATTTCTCAGGTTTGGTATGATTTTGTTTTTTCCATATCGTTCTCATAAACATCGATCATTTAAATAATTTCAAAATTTTAACATTAATCTAACTACAGAGGATTATTTAGTGATTATAATTCCACCTTCAGCAATTGTTCTGTAACTCTTCAAGCTGTATTAGGGTTGAAAGATCTGCAGAAGTCTTCCAGGATCACGAAGCTAGGAGACCTTTTTATTGCTCCCTTGATGCAAAAAATACTGCCGGTGACTTCACTTAATGTCAGTCTATCAGTGTCAGACTTCAGTTATCTTTCCTACTATCATAGCATTATTCAGGTAGTAATAAAGCATGAGCAAGTGAAAGCACGAGGTGTAGCTATTTGTCCCGTTCTGTTCTTAGAATTTACCTGAAGTTAGGTTTAGCCACCACTCAATAGGATTCCAAAGAAAGATGAAATGTTAGATAAAAGGGGCTTGGAGACAGTGTGGTAGTCTTGTTTCTCTGTTGATGCTGAATGTGACGTGATGGCATTTTTGTAACTTTTTTTTTGCTGTTCTGTTTTTTCTTCCTTTTTTTTTTGGCAAAGGGCTGAAATGGTGACTGAGATCACCTGTCACTTGCTGTGGGAATTCACACTACTTTGACCAAATTCATATTGGAAAATTGCTCTGAAGGCCCAAATAAATTACGTCTTAAGCACTTCGTTTTCTTGCTCTACAATAATGCCTTTTATTTCGGGTGTGCCACTATTTGAATAACTGCTTTGAGTTTATTATCACCCATTGAAATCTGCAGAAATGTAACTCCATTCTGCTACCCAGTCCTGCACAACCTCAGGTATATTTCAGTACTGTTTCATATCTTTGCATGAAAGGTGTAACTAAATGTCCATTTATTATGTTTCCTTTTTAACTCGTGGAAACTGCAGGAACAGAAGCTGTAGCAGTTGTGGCAGTGGGTTTTGAAAGCACAGCTGTGAACTTTAAGGAGAAACAGAACAGAGCTATCCCAGAGCTCACTGAGGCTTGACTTCTGTTAACCCATTTCAGTTAAGAATTACCAAATTATCTTCTAAATCTGGAAATTATTAAAGATGTAAAACTTAGGGTTAATTAGCTTATTAAATATTAGGTTGAGGTGAATTCAAGAAAAATATTCTCGGTTGTACTCAAAAAGAAATGCTTTGTATTTGAGATGAAACAATTTTATTAAAGGTAGGCCAGGAGAGCTAATTAAAGATACAGAAATGATGTACATTTTGAATATCATCAGTAGTAATGAGGCCAAAAGGAAGAGATAAGTATAATTCTGTGATCTAAAATTCTGTAGATGAAAAGAAAGCACTGGTAATGTAGCCTTGTGTGCCAAGGCAACTCCCTGAGAAATATCTAGAAGGTAATAGCAGCCATTCCAGGCAAATCCAAGGTCTGGTAAGCTCAGTCTGTTGTGCCTGACACTTCTCATTAAGTACTGTAAAGAGGATTCTTTGCTCTATTCTGCCTTCTACCATTTTTGTAGTTGGATTTTTTTTTTTAAGGTGCAGGCAAAAAGTTGGGATTTGGTAGCCCCATAACTTTTTAAAACCTTGTAAACTTCTGCTGTCTGCTGTTTCTACTGATGAGAAAGTTTAATCCCATAAAAGGTAATTATATTCTTTTGGTTGCTTCACATGCACTATTGGATCATTTTATTCAGTATCATCTAGTTCTTCGGTTTTGTCTTTGGCTTTTAGATTTGACCTTCTACTGTGGAGCCTCACCTGAGAGCTGCTCCAGCCTTTGAATCTGCCACATTGTTCTTCCATATAGTGTTTGTGTGTATGTCTGTAGTAAATATGCACATACCTATGTGTTGTGGGTATAGGAGATTTGAATAAAAATGCATATGAAGTAGGTGTCTGCTGGTATTCCAAGTATCAAAAAGTATTGGCAAGAGGTATTGGAGGTATGAATTCATCATGGATTTGTGCAGTGATAGTGTTTTCTCTGCTTCTCTGTGCTTTTGCCATGGGTTCTTAATATCCAGGTTTTTCCTCTCAGCAGTGTAGTCCTGTCCCAGGAGGACAGACCACAGCTCAGCATGTGGGAGGGACACTGAGAAATTGCTTTGTGTTGTGCTCAGATCTGGGAGCTTCGATGAGATGAAGCCGTACATTTCATGGGAGCGACCTGTTTGCCTGCTCTGCTTCGAGTCTGTAATGGTTAATACGGGTAAAAGAGGTTGTCATTCAGGTGGTGATTGTAAAAATGGGAAGTAAACTTCCTGAAGTGTTCTTTACTGAGCATTAGTTTGTGGTGTCAAGTGGTGTTCTGTTTGTTTTGGCCTTGATTTTCTTCCCATAGCTTTTTCTTCTGTAAACCTTCAGGACCAGAATCTACTCTTCCATTAGGCCTCTGCATAAGAGGAGTGGAGGCTTTTTCTTCTGCTTGACTAGCCTGGAAAATGAACAGGTCTATTTATTGAGTTTATATACTCTGACTGGCAAATCTGAAGGCAGTGCTGAGGCTGTGAAAACTGTGATCCATTTGCCATTCATGTGAGGGAAGGACATGTATGTGTAGAAAAGGTTTTGGTTTGCATTTGGTTTAAACATTTTGTCCTAGCATCACAATGACAGTAAATTGTCCTTGCTGATTATTTTAGACCCTCCTTTAATTGAAGGGGAACCTGCCCTAGAAATAAACAGGTTCTTCATTGTAGCCAATGATATTTAGGTCTTGCAAAGGAATTTCTAGTCTCTCACCCTTTTCTTTGCCTTCTTTCTAACTTGATTTTTATTTGTGAGTATGTTTCCCAGTGAGTCTCACAGGTAAAGACATATCTTTGTCTGCCTGGTGAATGATAGATTGATTGATTTCTTCTCCAGCTTTTCTTTTAAACAGAATATTTTCTAGGGTTTCTTGGTTATTTTTAGATGAAAAAAACCCACATCCCTCAGAGGTACCAGATGTTTCACCTGAATGTGCCATTCAAGTTTCTCTTGAGTCAGCATTTGGATGCCATTCTGCATTTGGGGATGTGTTTTTTGACTGAAACAAGTGTAAAAATATTTGTTTTTAGAGAAGTATGTTACAGAGAGAACTCCTTTTCCTCTGGCATCTGTGCTCTGAAGTTCTGGTTATTATGCACATAGTAAATAACACTTGCTAAGTAATCCTCATGAAGCTTTTCAGGTAGAAGTCACAAGATAAGCGCTTTTTTTTCCAGCAGAATTTTTAAATTCTGCAGTTCTAGAGTTAGTACTGATAATGTAGCACTATTATGTTTCAATTTGAGATTTGAAATTCAGCTTTAAATTTACCCTGGGAAGTTATTTGGAAAGCATTTTTGTGTTTGAAGTGACTGAGAAATAATTTTCAAGATTGCCTTCTGTGTTTAAAGATAGCCTACTGATTGAGCTGTTACTTGTCACGTTTCAGGTTTTCTTTTTTCTTTAATGGATTGCTAGGGGAGGAATGAACTCTGCAGTCATGAACAACCTAATGCATGTGCTGAATTTTTTGTCTCCAGAAGTAGTGGATGACCCTGTTAGGTAAAGTCTATTGTGATCCCAAACCTGGTTGATCATGGGGAACATTAAAAGCAGGGACTGGTGTCCCAGAGAGTGGTGTCAGTGCTGTGCTGCTTGCCAGTGGTTCTTAACTTTCTAGGATTCTATGATTATCTTCAGGCAACCCTTTCTGAGGAAAAAGGTGCTTGCTGTGGGGTGTTTCTTGGCTGCTGCTGGATCCAGTCCTGGTCACTAGTCTCCTGTCTCTGCCTTAGGAGAGGCTGAAGGTACTAGTGGAGGAAAGAAGAGAAACGAGTATTTGGTGCACGAGATGAAAAACGCTCATAAATACAATTAAGATTTTTCTTTATTTAGAGATTAGTGCATGGCTTTATAGAATAAAATAGACTTTCATGAAAAAATAGACTGCAGTGATACAATGCTAGGTGAAAAGTAATAGAAATCTCAGATCAAGTTGCTACTACTTACTTTTCTGGCTCACTTTCAGCTGTGCCTGTGAGCGCAAAGGAATGGCATGTATTTATACATTTGTAAATAAGATCCCACACATTTTCCACTTGAGAACATGTACTCAGACCTTTTATGGTCAAGAAGGGGTGTTTCCCTCTGTCTGTCTGCTGCCCAGAGAACCACACATTTCCAACTATGCAGTTCAGAAACTTACAGATAATACTTCGTAAACTTGAGCCTAAATAAAGAAGTTTGGGGGATTAAAGGCAAAAAAAAAAAAAAAAAAAGTTTTTCTCTTCTTCCAGTAGAAGTATACTTGAGGATAAACAAACAGGTTTTGAAGTTGATACTCTTGCGTCAACTAATCTGCCTCATTCAGCTTTACTTCTAAAAATAACACTTACATAGAGCTCTCATGACTGTTTCTTTTCAAAATGTCTGTTTACCAAGAGATTCAGTTGATAATGGTCTGTGGGGATATCCAGAACTTCTCCAGCATTTCTTCTGGATATTCAGTGTCATTTGAGCATAATGGATCAATATACTTTAGCAATAATATTCTTTAAATAATTTTGTCTTTTTAAAAAAACAAACCAAAACAAAACAACTAAACCCCCCGAGGTTACTTGTGAAAACGCTTCCAAAAATTTAAATATTCTCAGGTCTATTATTTTACTTATCTAAGAAATTTCTGACTCGGTTTGTATGATCTCCAATCAACTAAGATGGATGCAGAACACTTAAATGTCACTGCTATTAAAAAGTACTGTTGTGTTGAGTAGTATCGAAGGCACAAATGCAATAGTTTACTTACAAAGCACTTCAGCTGCAGAGAGCATAATAAATCTGTTACCTTTATTTTATGTGAAATGTCGAACTGCTTCAGGGAAACTTTAGTGTGCAGTACAAAGTATGTGTCCAGGTCAGATTTAATATTCTAAACACTCTATCACTTCTGGCTATCAGAGATTTGAAGGCTGCATATAATACAAAGCTGGACAGCTTGAATCACTTGATATACACTAGAAAATCTACATTTTTTTTTTAGATATTAAAAAAATTATCTCAGTACCTATGCCATGATGCACACAGTACTTCACTCTACTTTTTATATTAAAAGGTTTTAAATAGCCTGGTTTGTTTTTTTTGTTTTTTTTTTAAGCAGTTCCTTGCTGTCTTCACATTAAACAGATAGACATTAATACTTGCTGAAAAAGAAGAATGCCTACAGGAAGAGGAATAATCACTTGCTGATTACTGAACAGGGTGGATTTCAAAACTAGCTTATTTTGCTAAAGATGCATTGCACTGAAATATGCTTTTGAAGGGTTTTTCAATTTCTGGACTATTAAATTAGGTCAAAATAAGATCATTTAATAACAGTATGTACCATTATAAGTGTCAGTATATTGAATTATAATTGTTGTATGTGTTTTACATATTCAGTTACAATTCAAGATAAAGTGTTTTGGAAGCTTGCTTTTCTCTGCTTGGAAGGGATGAATTGTCTGTGATAGTTTCCTCTCACTTCAGCAGCCTTCAGTCATATCACTGAAGGCAGAATTGATCCATTCTTCAGTTCAGGTCACAGAAATCTAAACTTGCAGTCAATGGAGACATCCAGAAAGGACTTGGCTTAAAATTTATGGGATGATGTGTGTAAATTCTCTGAATCTGTCCATAAAAGTAGGAATTTAGAGAAGAATGAAGATTACCTTGCAGATGCTTTTCTAATAGAGGGAGCTTTCTCTCCAAGGTCATGTTCTTGCAGTAACCAGTGTTTGAGTAATCTTTGACAATATGCAGTAAACCTATTCCAAGAGTTAGGTAGTACTTGTATTTATTAGTTCTTGCACAGGCAAAACTCTGTGCTACCATATTTTTTTCCTTAATAAGGAAGAAAGAATTGGCTGTAAAATTAACTTTTTCTGCAAATAGTTCACCAAAAGTTTAATGAACAGGTGAAAAAAAAGGAAGAGGGCAGAGAAGTGATGATATCACACCCAAGAAGAATTAATTTGCTAAATCTATACTATCAGTGCTTTACTTTCAGGTGTCCCTCCCCTGCCACTTGCCAATGTTGTTTATAAAGGAATTGGTGCCTCATATTGGGGTGCATCTTACATGTGTGCAATTCAGGAATTTTATTAGGAAGAAAATAGTTACGTGATCATCTTTTTTTTTTTTTCCCAAGATGAGCCAAGAAAGCAGTTTCTATTCCAAAGAAGTAAAATTCAGTGACATAATAGACTTTCTACTGTACTTTCTCTTCACTACTTTGTGTAGGCCTACAGGTCCCAGAGCCACTGGTTAATTAGTGGCATAATCCTGAACTTTGCTCAGCCAGAGGCAAGTGAAGCTATTACCTAAGGGGAAATAAGTGAGTGGGTTTAAAATGAAAAAATTGGGCCTCAAGGCAATAGAGTATATTCCTAGAACTCAGTTGTTGTCACTTAATGTGTTTAATTATCTCTTGATTCACCCTGCCATTTTCTGGAGCTACAAATAACTGATCTGTGAACTGTGGAGTTAAAGCTACCTTTTTATTGGTGTTTGTCACGGTTTAGACTGAAGAATGTCTGCTGTGGAGTTTCACTCTACAAACTGGAACATTTTGCTATTTTACTTTTTTCTTTAATTTCCATTTCATTTGCCTCTTCATATGAGTTTAATTACCTTTTGCACTGTTTTTCCATTTCTAACCTCTTGCAGTTTCTTGCTGGTGGTCCTTTATAGTTATTTTGTCTTCTTTGTGATTTTTTTAAAATTTATTTTGGTTAATATCATTGCTGAGGGCAGAAGAATGGCCAAGCTGACTTCTCAAGGGATCCTATTGATCTCTCTCTCCTGAGATTGAATATTAAACTTGCTCCCAAGTTAATTGTGCACAATTTCATGGACCTAATTAATGTTTTTGGTGAGAGTCATATCCATGACTGTCTTTATTAGACAGGAGGTGATTCTTTTGTATCAGATATAGTGAGCACTTTGATCCTGACCAGGGAGCTCTTCACAGGGACTGGGTGCTAAAAGTTAAGCTGCTGCTCAGGTGCTTTGCTAGATCAGGGTCAAAGTGTTTGACTGTCTTGTAGGTTCAGATCTATTTTTTCTGACTGGGTGAGTGGTGATGTTTAAAATGTAGAAGTTTGTTACTATAAGGTGTTCTGAAACATGAGTTTTAACCACATAGTCAAATAAATGACAAATTGAGGCTACAAAATAGTAATTTGACCTGACTACCTGTTCAGTGTATCTGATGGGTTATCAAACTTCAGAGCTCTGTTTTTTTGCATCTTATCTGTGCTTTTTTATGGTCTGTCTGCATGTTGTCCCTCTGAACTGCACAGAAGTGTTTTTTATGTTACTTAAAAGCCATCTCTTGCTTTGAATAATAATGAAGCAGATGGCATACTCTATTCTCACTGAAGCTGGAAAACTGGTATATAGAGAATAAAAGAACAAACATCTGCAGTTGGGGAATCATCAATGAAAAGCTTGTAAGATAAAACCTCTCTGGGATTCAAAGCCTTGTTAAACTCCCAATGGCTCTTTCCAACCTAAGTTGATGGGAAGTCAGTATCTGTAAGCCTGGGCTATTTGTGGGAGCTGTGGTAGTGGTGGCACCAAAGGGTTAAAAATCAGTCTGTTTGTTGTTTTGTTTTTTTTTTTTTTTTAAACTTCCAGATTTCCTCACCTTTAAAACAGCAGATTTTCTGGTTGTTTTACCTGAAATTAGAAGGGGAATAATTCTTACCTGTCAGAGCCCTGAAATTGTTTGCACCGTGAAAAGCTTGATGCAACTTTTGTGGTGACCATGTGAGCAATAGCAATGCAATCTGCTTTTTCAGCACAGCTTCAGGATAGTCTTGACAGTCTTTTTGTTGTCACTGTGGTTAGTTATCAGAAGTATCATTTGAGTGAGGAGAAGGTAATACAAAACCTTCCTTAATAACAGGAAATATTTGCCATTTCACCTTCAGCACAAAGGAATTCATGTTTGCTGAAATGCTGGGTCCTTCTAAGGGTCAGAACTGTGAAGCTCTTACATCCTTTGCTTTCAGAACTCCTTTCAGTTTTGTCTGTTTAGTGTCAACCTCTCTTGCATTCTCAGCAGATAGTGATTGGTTTTGTTTTGTGTGGTGTGGGTGGGCTTTTCTCCTTTGTTTGTTTTGTTTTGTTTTGTTTTTTAATAGGATACAGAAAAATGGTATGAAAATACCTTTTTTTAAGCTTTTGAACAGGAAAATTGGAATACTAATTTTAACTGATGAGGCTGGGAATGTGATGCTGAGCTTGGGTATTAGTAAATTAGACTCAGATAAAATAGATGTTATTGCCAATTTTATATTTGTAATAGTATCAGTTACTGCTCAAGTTCAGGGCTAAAGTTACCAATTTATTACAACAGCAATGAATCAGAAGAATGTTTTTGAACAGACACAACTCAAAGTTAAAGTAATTGACACTCCTTAATTCTTAAACTTGGTACTGTTTTCAGAGACTCACTATTTGTCCCAAGAATTAATCTAATTTGCAAGAGGATTTGATACAGCTTTCATTTCTAGAAATGTGAGAGCAAAATAAATCTATGCAGTACAGTATGTGTATTTATAACCATTCAGATGCTACTATGAGAGGATGAAATAATAATTCTGTATTTAATATTAGGATGCATATCATACCTGTTGAAGAGATGTTATAAACTTGAATGTGAAATAATGAAGTCCTCTTGTTTAGACACCTAGTGGAGATAAAGCAGCAAATGCAACCTTGTTTTTCTATTGCATGAAACTATTGTAATGTAATGTGTAAGTCTTGTAAACTCAAAAATGTGAATGTGGCTAAACAGCTTTGTACCTTATCAACAGGATATCAGCTGGAGGACAGACCTATAAAAAGGATGTTCTGGAAGCCGTGACTTTTGATGGCTTTTCTGGAGATACATTTTCATTCAGAAAAAAAGCAGTTTTGGCATTACCTAAGTGGAAAGAAAGTAAATCAAGACAGCTCCGATTTGGGCTTCAAAAACTTTAATTTTGTAGTCAATGTGAAGTTAGAAGCACACCCAGTTCATCTGAAGTCAGGGTGGGGCTTGACTGTCACAGTGTTATCTCAATAAAGCTGAAATTAGTTGCCAGAAATTTTGAAAGCTCAAACTTTATATATAACTAAAAGAGTTGTGACTTCTGGTAAAGGTGATGTAACTCCAGTTTCCAGTTCTTGCTTAAAAAAAATGTCTGGCTTGTGTTGGTGTAATAATCACTGAGTTTTAAAAATTTTTATGTGTTTTTTCTTCTTTTTTCCACATACAAACCAATAGTCTTGTCTTTTTTGGTCTGTTTTGTAAGTAGAAATGATGGTCCTGTTAAGAACTGGAGTTGTGAATAAATATGTAGATCTTCACTGACCACAAAACTCTAATTGCCTGGCAAGTATATGAAAAACCAGATTTTAATGGGAGCAGCTTGTTGAAGACCATTATAGCCAAGTTCTCATGGAAGCTTTCTATCGTGTAAAGCCATCGTATCAGACCATAAAAGGGGAGGTCTCCTGCTTTAAATTGGAGCTGTTAAACCAGAGAGAGAAAAAGATGGAGATGTAAAATTGAAAAGCCTTGTAGTTTATCATCAAAGATGTGCTGTCCATGCTAAAATATTGCATTGCCACGGGAGAAGGGTGGATGTTGTCCCCTGCATGTGAAGCAGTGCAGCACTGTTCTGTTCAGCCTTTGTTCTCCCTTACAATAAAGCAGGAATGAGACTTTGTTGAGAATGCATATTTAGGCAGAACCAGCTTCAGGTCTTTCATGTACAGCTGTGCACAAGTAGTGGGATCGTTCACCACCTATGGAGTAGGTTGCGATGCAGTGTCTGGCTAAGAGGTTATAGGATCAGTCTTAGCATTTAATTCCCAAACTGGTACATTATGATTACATTCTGTATCTGTGCATCTAGAGGGTATCTATCTCACGTGTACTGTGCTCTGTAAGATCATGTCTGCCCTTGTTTGCATTATCTTTTCTAAGCCAGTTGACTTTACTTGGAGTCCTGAAACCCTGCCTTTTGTTGGTGAGAAATGATTGACTAAGTAGAGCTGATTACAAATTGGATCAAGTCTTTGCATCTAAAAAAATGAATTTTAAGATGTTCATCTTTCTTCCTGCATCTTGCCCATCCTGTCCCCGTGTTTTGTATCCTTCTCTCCCTGTGGTTTTTTTAGTGCTAGTTCTATAACTGAAAGTTAGGCTCACACAGGTGGCCCTGTCAGGCTCTAGAAGTGGTTGCTCGAGCAATATGAGGAGACTGCCTGAATAATGCTGGTTTTTACATTTAGGGCTGGTCTTGCTTAGAAACCCTCAGATAGGATGTATGCAAGAGAGCAATAAATTATCTGTAACTTGTAAAACATTCTGGGATACACATGGGATAGAAGATCAGTTGGCAGTGCAGATTTTCCCATGAAGGGTATGTTTCTAAGGCATCTGGCAAATTGCTTCATCAGTCTTGCTGCTTACCCTTTAATAATGCTGATCGTTTACTTTATGTATTATTTCTTTGGGTAAAGCTTGTTGAACGGTCCCCAGGATCATGTAACCAGTGGCTGATGGAGTTCCATTTTCCAGCCCTAAGAGCTTTTTTGGCTTAAAATTTGAAACCTGCAGAGATTTCTGTCCCACACTTTCACTTTAAACTCCTGCTTTAATTAATAACTTGCTTAACTCTTATAATGACTATAGTCTGGGGCCATGAGCTTGTGTTAAAAACCTGTTTTTGTTGTCCTGCATTTTACTGTCAGTGAAGTCTATATTTAAAAAAAACAGATGCATTGTCAATGAAGCTCCTGGATGTGTTCTGAAAAAAATGTTGAAAATAATGGAAAAACAGAATAGTGAAATGTGAAAGTAGAATAGTAGAAAAGTGGTGGAGTGCAAAGTAGAATAGCTTGCACAACTGAAAAAAATCAAAGACGGTAATCTGGATTGTTTGGTTTTTTTTCTTCCTTGTGTGTATGTATATGTGTGTGTGTTGCAAAAAAGCATATATATGTGTATATAAAATATTTTTATGGAAAATGCTGTAACAGTAAAACTTGGGGTTCGGCTGATGGTTTTGAAAGAAAGCCTGTGAACATGACTAGAACCAAGCAATGCTTTTAGAAACAACAGTGTAGTAAAGTTTAGTACAGGTGATCTGTAACGTAATACAAATTTAGGATCATATCAGCCAAGATTTACACATATAGTTGAATCTTTATAAATAAGTAAATATGCTTAAAACTAGTAATGCTTTTGAAATTAAACACTGTAAGTTATTCCATTCCAGATTGGTTACAAAATATTAATATCTATCCCTGTAAAAGCAGGAATTTACAGAAAGAACATGGACAAATCTTTAGCAAAAGAAATCTGAGCAGCATCTGTGTAATATTGTGCGTGGTATTTAAATAATCCATGAATTAGTCACACATTTATCAGTTTAACATTGCTCTAGCCAGAACTTCACACTGGACTGGAAACATTGAATCCCATAAACACTTTTCCCAAAAGCTAATCTGAGAAGCCTTAAGTTTGTGGGGTTTTTGGTTGGTTGGTTCTTTTTGTTTGTTTGTTTTGTTTGTTGTTTTTTGAAGGAAAGGAAAAAAGCCCACAAAATCCAGAAAAATAGTGAAAGTTTGGTTAATAATACTTTGAAGTGTTTTAAAATTTTTATATGACTGTATTAATCTTGGGTTGCAGTAAAGTGCTGTTGTTGCATTATGTGCTCCATTACTTGGGATTTAGATCCGATACTGATTTGATATGGAAAATGTAGAGCTAACACTTTCCCAGGCAATAAAAGGGAAGGTTGCTTCCTCATCTGCTTCTCTGCTTGTTTAAGACTGCTCTGGCCAGGAGCAGCAGTTTTGCCATTTACCTGGACAAATCTTAGAGTTCTGTGACCCTGCTTGGTCTGACACAAGTAGTCTTGTGAGCCATGGCAAGCAAAACAGATTTGCAGGTCTGTGCCAGGAATTTATAAAGCCAATTCTCTTGCCAACAGCTGGAATGATCAGCTCTGCAGCCACAGCCTCTAAACAGAGTGATATTCCATGCCTGTTCTGCGTGAGGATCTCTTTATAACATCAAAGCCATCATAATGACTTCAGAACACCTGCTCTGTCATGGGGTCACAATGGTTAAGTTTCAGGCCTAATGAGAGGCCCTGAAAAGTAAAGATCTTGTAATTAATGTCTGGGACACAGAATCTGCAGAACACAAGGGCTACAGTAATGGGTATGAATCTTTATTGAGTTGGTAAGACTGTATGCTGCCTTAGCTCCCAGGCAGCCCTTCTCTGAAGGGTTGAAATGCCAATGGCCAGAAGCAACATCAGGGACACCTGGCTTAACTTCCATGTCACAGCAGCTCACAGTGAACAAACAGCATCCTTGTAACCTTTGCAGAATAAAACATGGAATGAGTGTCTTGGTTTGATTCTTTGGGTTTTGTCATTCTGGAGTTAAACATGGTGTTGCAGCATCATTTCAAGCTTGTTTCAAGGACAAAGAAGTAGTGTGGTTTTTGTTTGTTTTGTTTTTTGTTTTTGTTTTGGTTTTTGTTTTGGTTTTGTTTGTTTGTTTTTTATTGTTATGTTTTGGTTTATATGGTTTTACTTTATTCTGGAAGTAACAGGCATGATAATTTCAGTGTCCTCTATCCTAGCAGTGTGCGGGCTATAAATCCTTCTAATGATAAAATGCTCCTGATTTTTTATACTTGACTTTTGTATTAATGACAAACTTCTGATTATTGAAACTTAGACCTCTCTTGATTTTAGACTAATTTCACATGCACAGGTGAACTACAAAGTTAATTCTCTCTTATGAAGACCTGGTAGCACAAGGTGGTGTTCTCAGTTGGCCTGCAAAACTGTTTTTGACTTCACTGGAATCTGTCTCTTACCCTCCCTAGCTGTATGTCTGAAGGACCACACTTTTCAAAAGCTATACAGACAAGTAGTTTAAAAACAAACAAATAAATAAAAGTGTTATGATCAAGCCATTAGCTGTGTGCAAGGATTGTGGACACAGAGGACCCATTTTGGTGCCTGCTGAATTAATTCAGAATCTTCTCCTTGACCTATGAACGAGTGCTTCTGCTTACGCTACTCTGGACCGTGGCTTTGGCTGGGAGGTCCCTGCTAGTGTATCCCTTGGGAAACAGAGACACAGAATACATTTCTTGAGAATGTTTTCCCCTTAAAGATCTTAAAGGGTATTTTTTTAATTAAACAAAGCTGGAAGGATATAAATTGGCATTTAGTCTCTGCATATATTGCCTTAGATAAATAATTGTGCTCAGCTCCTCTTAGTAGTGGTTGGTGTTGATTTCCTTGACCTACCTATTGTCATCAGCTGTTTCCACAGCAGACACCCACCATGTGCATCTTAGTAA
This sequence comes from Florisuga fusca, assembly GCA_038090715.1. Taxonomy (NCBI): domain Eukaryota; kingdom Metazoa; phylum Chordata; class Aves; order Apodiformes; family Trochilidae; genus Florisuga; species Florisuga fusca. The sequence continues at coordinate 11,428,679 of JAAWXA010000025.1, read as the reverse complement.
TGGGCCTGCCATAGGGAAGCAGAAGTGTTTCTTCTTAGCATGGTCACAGCTCCAGTGTTAAGAGGCTAAAAAATTGAATTTGCTTTGTATTCTCATTCATCTTTATTCCTGCTGCTCGTTATTTGTTTCTGACAACCAATAGTGCAGGATTTGAAGCACATCTTTGTTCATTACAACACATGAAGGTTATAAGAAAACTAGTGATTTTCCCAGATAATATATTGGGAAGTTTTGGTGTGCAGTAGGGTATTTTGGAGCAGGCTGAGGGGAGACTTTACTGCTCTCTACAGCTACTTGAAAGGAGGTTGTAGTGAGGAAAGTGTTGGCCTCTTCTATCGGGAAAATAAGAATAGCACTAGAGGAAATGACCTGAAGGTGTTCCAGGGAAGGTTTAGACCAGACATTGGGACGAATGTCTTTACTGAAGGATTAACCAGGAATTGGATCAGGCTGCCCAGGGTGATGGAAGTCATCATCCCTGGAGGTATTAAAAAAACGTGTGGATGTGGATGTCAGGACAATGCTCCAGTGAGCTTGGTGGATTTTTCTGGGTTGATGGTCACACTTGGTGATCTTAGAGGCTTTTTCCAACCATGGCAATTCTGTGATTTTGTAGTTGTTTGAAGAATTTTGTGAGGTTGCTTACTAGACTTCTGCTTGTGAATCCCAAAATGCTTAAGAACTAAGCTAAAGACACAGCAGGTAAGATTTCTAGAGAATAGTGGTAAGTGGTACTGCCATGGTTGAGTCTGGTACCAATGTTGTCATATAGAAAATATAGACAGATAGGAAATAAATGAGAAAATGATATGGAAATGAATGTAAGAACTGAGAGAGGATGTGGGAGTAAGATGAAAGAGGTTTATCAGTTCCTCTCCTGTGGAGGAATGGAAAAATGAAAGAAATTGCAGATACAGAAGAGCAGATGCAGGAGGTGATAAATGCCTTTGCTGAAGAAAGGCAAAATGTGAGAGAAACTGGGATGGCTGAGATAAAACTGCAACCGATAGAAATAATGTTGTCGTTCATCCTAAGCCTGTAGTTAGTGTAAATCAAAGCAGTTAATCTGAAAAAATCAAGTATGCAGCTATACTGTGAAGCAGCCTCATTGTCAGTGCCCATTTTGAGAAGATCAAATAGACTGTGCTGTGCTGAAAGGGTATTTTATGCATTACTTAATACTTCAATATCTTCATATTACAAATAGGACTAAGCCTGCTTTTTCACTTTTGTTTAGACCTTCTGCAGAAACAAGAGACCAGCCAAGAACTATGAGAAGTCTGACATGTATTTCAGTTATTATATTAGTATTATTGTGTTACTCAGTGTTTTTAAGCAATATGTAATTTCCTCTGCATTGTTATACATATGTAGAAATTTTCTGTATGACTCAAAAAAATGGAATACAGTTGATTATATCCTCAGATTGTCACATATAAACCATCTATTCTCAGCAATAAGAAAACGATGTGAGGGGTTTTTTTGACACTGGAACATGTCTGTTCAATACTATCCAAGGCAGAACACCTGATGTTCCAATGTATCTGTAGTTTTGTTAGGTGCATCAGCTATGTGGAGGAGGAAATGTGTTTGTAAACTGTTGTGTGACATTGTAAACTTGAATTTCCTTTCTTTAAAAACTGCTGTTTGAGATGCAGTCCTTTTCTGGCAACATTTGAATGAGTCTGGGTTTTTTTGACATCACCAGGAACACGGGGTACTGGGAAGCACCTAAAGTAGCAGTGATATTTCTTTTAAGGTTAGCTGTTCTCCAGAGCTCACATTATTTTAACAGCAATATCTTTTTTTCTTTTGGAAGCTCCATAGAAATGACTACACTAGGGAGGATTTGTGTCATTTAGTTCTCTCCCATGCTGACAATTATTTTTTTGTGGGTTAGGTCTATAGTTCAGAGATCACAGATGTAGCTGCTGTAGGGCAAGGGTAATGAAGACTACGTGAAAGGAAGAATGTGAAGACCTGAGCAAATTTCTGGTGTACTCAAGACTGTATGTTCCAGTTTCAAGTCCTAATCTTAGACTATGGCAAAATGTTACCTCAGATATTGGGTTCACGTGTGTTTTTTTGTCTTGAAAGGCTCTGAAGTCTAACAAACCATTTGTATGTACTAGGGCAGAACTTTTTGCTGAAGCATTTATATGTAACAGAAAGATTTGAAAGATACATATATATATTTACATATAAAATTGTTTTTTTAAAAAACTACTCTATTGACAAAGTTCTGTTGTTGCTCTGTATTTATGCTGTTGGGGTTTTTTCTATGCAGCCCACAATGTCTATGATGAGAAATTTGATAACCTGAAAATACAGGCAATTATGATGCCTTCTGCTTGCTTTTCCTCTGAACATCGTCAGTCATGACAGAATTCTAAATAAAGTTACAAATCTGCAAGCACTGAAGTCTTGCTCTGCCTTAATTTCATACAATCAACTGATTCGTTCATATTTGCATATTTATTGATATAAAAATGACATAACCATGTCTCATGCTTTTTAAATCCCTTTGTATTCATAGGTAAGAAAATTTCTTGGGTTTATTGTTCTTGAAGAAGCAAGCTAGTTGTTTTAAAAGCAAGTTGAAAAAAGTGACTGAATTCACTGAGTACAGGATTAAATCTTGGAACAGTGGCAGCAAACGTTTACTTAAAAGCCCTACCTTGGTTCCATTAGATGCTATAGAGAACAGTAACACCAGTAAGGTTTTGTGGTTAGACATTTTAATGAATTAGTTCTTTTTCCTTTGAGCAAATCACTGTTAGGTTATGCATCTGCAAAACTCTTTTTTGTGTGTTGTTGTTGTTTTTTTTTTAGCTGAAGTATAGCACTTTGTTAATCACCAGCTCACTTTTTGTTTATATATATCTTATAAATTTAAGATTATCCTATATATCTTTTAATATCTGGGTCTGGTAGATAGTATTTTCTTTTAAATAAAAATATGTTTTTAAAATAGTTCAGGATTTTATTCCAGCATGACTCATGTTCATATGACCCAAAGTTCTTAGTAATTCCTTGTGTAACCTCCTATTTGAGATATTTATACCTATTCCCCATCTAATTACAAGGGTGGTGTATGCTTCCTATGGTCATATTAAAATGATGGGCATGAAATAAAAATCTGTATCATGGTGGAACAACTAATGCAAACTTCCATTATAAAGTGACTGTTTTCCCTCTTACTGCTGAAGATAACAGGAGCAAAATTTTGAGGGCTGGGGGCCTGAGTGGAAGTGTGTGCACATGGATGTGTGTATACAAATAAGCATACACCTGTCTGGAAGGAGGAGAGGAGAAAGAAGAGCTATTCACAGTGTGGAATCCATAGTATCCTTTGGATATTTGCCCCTTAGGTCAAATTCTCAGCTCTCTGTTAGAAACTATATTTGTAGCATGGCTATGTGGAAAGGTTCAAAATATCTCTAGCTAAGCCAGGGGTAAGGATAAACATCTTTGGTTGTAGTCATTCAGGGTTCGTTTCTGTATTGAGTATTTTGAGGGTTTTTTGACTACTGTCTGGGGAATTCCTTTTGTCCAGTATGGGATGTTAACTATGTGCACAACTTGTATCCAGAATAAAACTCCCTGCGTGTTCACTTTGTTTTGCAGTGGGTCTCTCAAGGAAGGGTAACTCAAGCAGCCCCACAAATCTGTACTCCTTAAAAGTTTTAATTATAGGTAAGTTGACTTGAATGGAAAGAATACCTGTAAGGCAAAAGGGAGAAAACAAATTATTTTTCTTTGTATTTAGGATTCCTGGGTTTTAAATATGCAGTCTCCACATATGTTCTGAAGAGTTTTTACCTTGAATTGTAGCTTGTTTGGGGCAGGGATTGTCCATGAGGACTTGCAGACTTTCATACTTTCATTCTCATAGTGGCATAGAGCCATAGAAAAAGTATTTCTAGTCAGGCAGATTGCCACTGTTTCTGTTGTTGGACATAATTTTTTTTTTTCTTAATACTCACTCCTCTACAGTTGTAAATTTTAGTGATTAAAAATATGTCTCATTAATAGAGGAACAAGGAATTTGCTTTCCCAGATGGTGCGGTTTAGAAGGAACAATGTGTTTCATAAATCAATCAAGCTTCCTTTTAAAGGCATCAAAGTTTTCTGTTATATTTGGATTTTTGGTCTCTGAAATTCCTATTAAAAGACTAGGAGATGGAAAGTATAGAGGAGGTGAGTAGAGGTATAAAGATTTACAGTAAAAGTTGGTTGCAATTAGGTTGGAAGTGGGAGGCAAATCAGGAGTCCTGATTAGAGTTCACCTGAAGGGCAAGGCTGAAGCACAGTAGTAACACTCTGTTATGGTTTCTCGATGGTGTTGTTTTTATCAGGAAAAGAGGTAAAAAATGTGTGCTGCAAATTATGAAGACTATTAAAATAAAGTTGCTTTAGAATCAAAAGCGAAGAGTTTCTCTGAATATTAGCTCAGAGGGAGACTTAAAAAAACCAATTAATTCCAGAAAGCCAAGAACCAAGAAACGTGGATAGAAGATGATATCATTACCTTGATGCCACTGTAATTGGGAAATTCAGCCCAAGGAAGAACCAGTGCAAACAGCAGAGTGGTGGATTGAGCCTGGCCCCTAACAAAGGACTCCCCCATTAGGGGATGGTGAGGAGGAAACCCACCCAGAACTTTGTGGGTCAAGACAAGGGCTAGGAGGTTTTCACTCACCAATTACTATCATGAGCAAAACAGACTCAACTTGGGGAAAAAATAATTGAATTTATCATTAATCAAATAAAAACAAGGCAAAGAGAGAACACAAACCAGAGCTTAAATAGTTTTCCCCAACCCTCCCTTCTTCCCAAGCCCAGTTTACTTTGTTCTGTATCTCTACCTCCTCCCCACAGGTGTCAGAGGGGGACAGGGAATGGGGTTTACAGTCCAGACATCACAGGTTGTTTTCTGCCACTCCTTCCTCTTCAGGGAGAAGGATTCCTCACAGTCGTTCCCTGCTCCAACGTGGGGTCCTTTCCATGGGAAAATGTTCTTCACGAACCCCTCCAATGTGAGTCCCTCCCGCAGGTTACAGCCCCTCAGGAGCAAACTGTTCCAGCCCAGCTGGTCCAAAGAGCCATGGACTGCTTTGGCAACAGTCCCCTCCCTGGCTGCAGGTCCACTACATCTGCTCCATGATCTTCCACAGGCTGCAGGCCCACAACTGCTCCAATGGGATTCTTCACAACCACTGCTCTGCCATGATCCTTCGGGGTCTGTTCCACCATGCTCCTCCATGGGTTGCAGGGCACAGGCTGCAGTCTCACCATGGGATGTGGAGAAAGAAATTCTCTGTTCAAGCACCTTCTCCCTGTTCTCCCTCAGCGACCTTGGTCTCTCTGCTCTGGCTTTGCTCTCCTCAGGTGTTCTCTTCTTCTGCTTATGTTCTCTCTTCATGTGTTGCTCTCTTTCACCTTCCCCTCTCCTCTGCCCTTAATCACTGGGTGTTTCCCCTTCTTGAATATGTTAATGGCAGAGGTGAACATCTTTTATTCACTGATGGCCTGAGGTGGGGTCAGGCATTTCAGAAGCTACTTACCTGAGTCACCCACACCCTGAGGGACCCCTTCCCAGGCACTGCATCAACCCAGAACAAGCCATGATGGAGAGAACTGTGGGAAGTGAAGAGAAAGCCTGTGAGGCCACGTGGTAACAAAGACTCTTTCAACTTACTGTATGAAAACCAGAGATGCTGGGCAGCTATAACTTCCCTCTTCTAAAGTATGGGACTCCACTGAGCTTGTTTTTGGAGCCTAGATACTGTTGTGACTTGGACAAAGCTCAAAGGAAAGTTGCAGAGTTATTTATAGAGAATTACGAGCTGGGTATTCTAGCTAAGCAATACCTAAGGCAAATATAATAAACCTTAAAACAATTGAAATTACTGACATTCTAAGGAAAAAGGAAATGTATTTAGGTGAATGTGTGAAGAAATAGTGGCTAGACACACAGGCATTCAAAGGGGACAAAAAAGGAGAAAAATCTGATTACAAGGCATAAAGTGCAATTTGAAAGAATACATTAAATTATATGGTAGTTTTCTGAGTAAAATGGAAAAAACTATTTACTGGAGGACTTTGAAGCTGCACGTGTCTTTCATCTTCTGCTTTTTCTGCTTCTTACCATTTTGCCTAAACAGATAAGTGAGATCAGCTCTTGTTCTGCCCTTTGAACTTGCACGGGGTTGAATTCAATTGTCTTTCTCTCAAAATGCAATGCTGTATTGGTAACTGGGGCTTCACTTTCTAAGCTCATTTCTGCAGAATAAGACATAGCTATTTAAAAAGTCCCTGAGAACTTAAGAGATCTTTAAACGTGCACTTTAGAAAGGGTTAGCTTTTTGTGGTTCATCTGCTGAATCCACCTGGGAAGTGCTGACCTGAAGATGCATGTCATGCACTGGGCTGTCTGGGTTCAGTGGCCTTGCCTGGCCTTTAAACCAGATTGATTTCTTCTTCTGCTTCCATTGATTTCTAAACAGTTTTTATTAATTAAAATTCAAGCTAAATCATGAGTGCACCTGGAAGTTCTCTCTGTCTAGGGAAAAAATGAACTGGTGACTACAAGTGGTTTTCACTTGTGCAGTAGCTCTGTGAAAGCTTTTTCCATTGCCCTGCTTGCATGTTTGTTCCCACAAGGCTGTTTTGTCCTGTTGTGGGGGCTGCTCAGAATTGGACCTGAGTCAGCTAGTGGGCCAGGAGACAATTCTTGGTTTAGTTTTCTAATGTAGGCTTGTTTTAACCCTTTTGATTCTCATTTTCTAAGGTCTGTGTTTTCAAAGTTCCTGTGAAGCTGAAATAGCAGAATTTATAGTTCAGGGAGTTGAAAAGGAGCAGAAAAAGTTTGATAAATATTTTTTGAATGGGGAAAATTATTTTTGTCAGGGTTGACTCATTCTTTGAAGGTTAAGGAAATGCTGCATTATTAATTTTCTTTTTAAATAATTTAACAGATGGTGAAAGTTGTGAATGCCTTTTTTTTTTTTCCCCAAGAGTGGTTTGAAATGAAGACTGTAATGTGACCTTACAGAGAGTTTATTCCCCTTGTAAAGTAGTGGAACAAACATTAGTTTTCTCTTTGTCAACTGTTACTTGCAGTGAAGCTGGAGATAATAATTTAAGGATCTCATACAAGGACAAGGGTATGTAATCAGAGAGATTACTGGTGTATGTTCCTCCCTTGAGATTATGACTGATGGTTGGAAATCCCTAGCTTTCTACTTTGGCATGAATTTCAGAAATGCAGAATGCAAGTTCACCTTCATGAAAGCAATTCACATACACAGTTATGTTGAGTCCTTTGAATACCATATTGCAGCATCTCTTTGAAGACTGATATTTTAACCATTATTTTCCTAAAGAGAGCACAGTGGGGAAAATGTAAAATCTATGCCATATTTGTTAAATACAGTTCAGAATGCTATTTGCATGTACAGTCATAGCCAGTAAAGGAAGTTGAGCATCTGTTAACCCGTACCTTTTAGAGATTTGGTAAAAGATACTGTAGAATATAAAGTAGACAAATATTTAAAAAAAAAAAAAAAGTCAGTATCTGGTCAGTATCTGAAGAACCAGCAGCAGTACAAGTCACATCTGTTAAGGCCTTGCTCCCTAAGGCACTATGAAAGAATTAGAACTGTTTACTTCAAGCCTATGTCACTCTTAATGTTAAGATGCAGTTAGTTAGAAAAATGCAAAACACTGTTCTGTTGCTCTTGCTATTCTTCCTTGTTTCATGGTAAGACACATAAAATTTTCATAAAAATAACAGAAGATTGAACCACTGTCATGTTTGCTGCAATTTCAGTAGCTGTCAGCTGATAGTGGCAGGACTACCCAAGGCCTGGTGAAGCAGGACATTGTCTTTAAGAAAACAGAAGAGAGAACCTAATGATGTTCAGCCTCTCTCCATGAGCATGGAACCTCATGGGAGCTGCATTTGAACAACTCTCCAGTTTAGTTATGGTAAATTCTGATGTGGTTGTTTTATTGTTTTGGCATCTGAATATGCATAAGGGGATATGTGTGTGTATCACTTTTGGGCAGTGTTGCCTTTTTTGTCAATTTCCTCTTCAAGAACATGGAATACTATCAAGTAATATTATTAAATAAGTAGTAAAATGCATATGTCAGATTACTTCAGTTTTGTTCTTTACAGTCTTATGAGCTGTTAACTGGTGGAGAAAAGACATTTCCTTTTGCCTTTAAAGTTGTGTGTAATTTACATTATTACTTGTGCTGCATGTGCAAGCATATACATGGATTCAAGTCTATATACAAATTAATGGGTCTCTAGTTTTGACATGTTAAGTGTTCAAAAAAAAGTGGCTAACAGTGCTAAAGACAGTTTGTGACTAGAACAAGGAGGGTTTTGTGACTATTGACATTGCAGTCAGCAAAACTATTCAGGGGGTTTTTAATCAGAAAGCTATTTTAGTACTTTTGCCAGATATTCAGATTTTGGTAATGTTAATGAATAATTGTAAAAATGTTATTGAAAGGAAGCATTTTATGAAATAGTTACTTAAATTATGATGCAGACTTCAAGTTTATACACCATACTGTTTCATTTTCCAGACTTAAGGTTGTGTTTTTATACTAACTTTAAGTAAAAAAGTTTTTAGTATAAAACCTTATACTAACCTTAAGTTAGCATAAAGTATAAATTTCAGTATAAAGGAAGGATTTAATACTGTTTAGACCATTTTTGATCTGGTTACTCTCTTGTTCTGAATCTGAGATCCAAGAAGATTCTCAGACTTACTTGAAGATACCTTTTTAACAGCATTCTGGAAAACAGGTCCACAGTCTCAAAAAGGAAGGGATTAGACATTACTAAGGGTTCAGTGAACCATTCAAATTTAATTTGAACAATTTCAGGTTATCCCACCTTTTATCAGTAAAATGCTTAGATATGCTCAGACTGACCTGTAAGACAAATAGAATTGCTTACAACAAAGCAGGAGTTACTGAAGTCAGCATTGAAGTGACATCTGTGTTCCTCAGACTTCAAAAAAACCCCTTTGTCTTCCTCTCAAGATTTAATAACTATAAATCAACCCATCTTTCCTGTGTTTTTCTCACAACTGATGGCCATGTTTAACTATCATGCACCTGAATTTAAGAAATTTACCTCTTTAGTTACCTTTTCCATTTAGAATTCTGTGATGGTTGTGTACAGTTTAGGTAAAAACTGGATTGTCAAGAATGTGGCTCCTTTAATTTTAGAATATGAGAAGTTATTTTTAAACACAAATGTAACACTTAAATGTAAAAAAATCTTTGGTCTCTTTCTCCCTCCAAGTATATTTGTGATTCTAAGGAAAAAAATCTGTAGTCTTGCAGCTTATTTTAGATGCAAATTTTTGGATGAGCTGGTACTTGTCTGTGACAGCAGAAACACTCTTCTTGATGCTTAATTCTCTGGCTACTGATGGAATAACTGATAAGTCTGCCAAACTACTTTCTGTGCATGAGACTGGCAGTAATGTTAAACTGTGTTTCAAGTTGTCTGGGGATGAGGGGTGGTATTTTCAGTTCCCCAAAAGATTATTTGGTTTCATGAACTATTTCCTGTATATTTAGGGGCTTCATTATTTTAATGTGGGTTTTACATCTAATTCCTGAATGTATTTACAGATAGTAAGGTAAGCATAGGAGGTTAGCAGACTTCCAGTACAGCTTCAAGTAGGTTACACAGAAAGCTTTATCAGGTTGACCATAAGTGGGACAGAAAGATGGGTGGCCTCAGCAAAATTGAGATCCAGTGCCAGGGTGAGGTATGTGTGAAAGACACCTCTCCCTTGAGAAACTGCATGCTTGAAGGAGGAGCATTTCTGCAGTGTAGATAAAATAGAGAAATAAACAGTGTAACTGATAAGAAAATGAGCCCGGGCAATAAACAGGTCAGTCAAGAACTCACTGTGGAAAGGAGAAGTTTTATTGAGGACTTTATGTGTTACTACATAGTTCAAAACTGATAACCCAGCCAACTAAACCTTCTGATGATACTCTATTTCTGTCTGGTGATTTGTCTTTAACAACCATGTTTCAAAGGCTGTGACAGACCCCAGCAGTCGTTCTGAAACTCGTTACAGTGTATTTGTTGTCTTTTCACACTTAAATGTTTTGCAGACATGCTCTTTGTTTCTTAGTTTGCATAGTTCTGCAGTATAAATTCAGTTTTTTACATAATGCTTTCTTTGTCTGGTATGTGGTAAGAGATTCAGTGGTGGTGGGGCCACAGCTCAAAAGTTGTATATCACAAATCATGCTGATGGGTTATATCAGGGGAATAAGTACATCCTTCAACATATGTGCACAAACAACCCTCCCTGAGAAATTTGAAAACTACCTTTCAGCTAGGTTACAAACCACCTAGATAAGGTTCAGTGATTGCCACTGAGTGTATTTCAGTACCAGAACTCTTTGCTTTTTTTATATTTTGTCCCCTCAAGTTCCACTGATTTTCTGCTGTAACTGAGGATAAAAGGGAGGGCTGAAGGGAAAAAAATACTCAACGCTTGATGTTTTCTGAATTGCATAAACATATGTGAGGGCTAGAACAAAACACACTTCTTCAGGTATCTTTCTGCAGGGATTTTTTTTAGGAATTTACAGAAATTTGGGGGTGGTGAGGAAGATTGGAAATACATAGTCTAGTAATTTGGCTTTCTGTCACATGTCTTTTGAAGAGTTAATGAGAACAGGTTTTCTGCAGAATGGTGCCTTGCAGGTGGCAGAGCTTTCTGAAGTTGTGTTTCCAACTTAGCTGGAGGATGCAAGAGCTTTTGGGCTCTGGCTGGGGGTGGTGGACGTGTCAGAATGCTCCCTGAGGCCAGAATTGTGATCCCTAACTCCAGCCTTCCTTGTTAAATTTAGACAGCAGCTTAGTTTTGTCCTTTAATTAGAAGTATCTGAGCTGGGCAAGTTTGCTGCTTGAAGAGTGTGTGGTAATGCAGTCATTGCTTAAAGTGGAAAGGAGAACTTCAGGACTTCAGGCTAAGAGTGGATGTTTGTGGTCAGGGTGTATGGATTGGTACAGCTGTAAACATAGTGCTGATCCTTTCTGGCTGTAAGGAAGATGTTTACATTGAATGGCATTGGATGTGTTTATACCAAATCTGAACTTGGTGTTTCTTGTAACTGTTTAAATTAGAAAGTAAAGTAATACATTAACATCCAAAATATTTTGCTTTCTTCAGACTCTGTTTTCTGAGGCTTCTTAGGGACATGTAGATAATGTTCTAGAAAAGGAAAAATAATCTCCTTTTAAGGAGACAAGAAAAAATGAGAGAGCACTTTTTCCCATGCATCTGGCAGAATTAAGTCTTCTCAGTGTAGTTGGATAGTAGAAGGTTTTATGGAATGTTTGGGGTTTTGTTTGTTTTGGTTTTTTTTTTATTTGTTTTTTGTTTGTTTGAAAGCAATATGTATTTCTGAAGCATTTCAGTAGGTTTAAAAGGACTTCATTTCCATCCTGTGCAGTCTTACCCATGAGTCTCAGGACTATGATTTTCTGCATGTGCCAGTTTGTCCGTCTGAGAAGTTAATACAGGGCTCTGTATGCTCATAGCAGACCTGGTCTGGTCTGTATAAAAGGAGCCCGTGTATTCCTGAGAATACTTTGAACCCAGGCTCAAATATTAAGTTTGCACAGGAGCCCACCACCCCTATTAGTCAAACACTTGTTGAAAGAGAAGAGTTAAGATTGTTTGTTGTATCCCTTCCCCCATTTGGAAGAGGTTTGAAATATCCTTATCTTCAAAGCTTGGACTAGATTTGAGGCAAACTCTCTGAAGGGCTGTGTTTCCCTCTGCACTCTTCTTCAGCACCTGCATTCCTCACATTGCTACCAATCGCTTGGTGCTGCAGCAGTAAAACTGCAGAGGTTGCAAGCCTGTGGGATTTCTTTTTAAGAGGTTTTGAATTAACTAGTTTATTTGAAACAAATGTTGGTTAAAAATACTATAAATATTGATCCAGGGCCATCTGCCTGAAATGAATAGGCTATGAATAAAGAGTTTCTTTAAACGGGTGTTTCTTAGCCTACAGTCTCTCTAGTTGGTTTTTAAGGACCTTTTCATACTCTGGCAGCTAAAAGCCAAATAAGGATGCCAAGGCCATGTCTATTGCATTGTGTTTGTAAATTTTATCTCAGTATCTTGTCAACACTGAATGTACTTTTATGGGCAAGTAATATGATTTTATTTTTTTTAAATCATAGGCAGCAGGAAATACATATTTAGCTATCTGCATCAAATGGAAAAAAGAACAGGCACAGTATCTCTCCTGCCTGAGTAAAAACAGGATAAATCAATTATTTCTTTACTGTTCCTGGTCTCCTTTCTGCTTTCTCACTAGAGGAGAAAACTTAGTGCCTTGACCTTCCAAGAATGCCTTATATGAAACCTAGAAGTGGTTGGACCCCTGGTTTGGATCCTGGTTTATGAGGCAGGCAGTCTTCTATGCAAGTTATCTTTCCTCCTGAAAGGGAGGAGGCTGAAAGAAGTGATTTCAAGAATAAGGGAGAGAGTTCTGAGTGCTCCTCAGTTCTTGCATCTCAGAAGATACCAGACTATATACACATGGGCATAGGAGCTCTCATGGAATCATAGAATATGTTTGGAAAAGACCTTTAAGGCCAAGTCCAGCCTTATCTCTCTTCCTGAGAATGTGATACAGGCAATAAAGAATGCAACATTACAGCATCTGGGGGGAGAGCAGAGAAGAAGGAGCTCTGCTGTGGGTAAGTACCATAGGTGGTCTTTATGAAAGGTAAAGAACTCCTTGAAAGGAGTGTTTAGGGAGTTTGTATTAAAAACTTAGTAGGCTTCTAACTTTGGTGTTTAGACATCCAGTGTTCACAATAGAAAGCTTAGAAGGCAAAATACTTATTTCAAAGTACTTTTTTTGAATTATGGAGAGTGTCTGGTCATATGGGTTAGGTGGACTAAACTTTAGTCTGTCTTGTTATCAAAATGCAAATTCTTTATTACTGGTAGCAATGTAGTACTTTGCTCTGTTTTAAATATTTAAATTACTTCACTGCATTTATAGGTTTTAAAAAAATAATAGTGTGCAGGTTAGACATTTTTTTAAATAATTCAAGATTAGATTGATTTGTGTGTCTTGGAGGAACTGCAACATGACTAGATAGTTACATATCTAACTGCCATGCAATTTAGAAAATACCACATATTAACCTAGTATTTGTCCTTTTTTTCTGTTTTTTCCCATGTTATTGTGTCAAATTTTACTGGATAAGGACAAGGTACTCTTTAAATACCATTTGTTCTGAAGTAATCACTAATGTAAAAATCAATAGGATGCTTACTGATTACAGCAGTCTCTCACTTAGGATGTTGGTTTTAATGATACAGATGAGAAATAGTGGAAGAAATTAAAAGAAAAACATGCAAATATGCACGTAACTTCCTTTTCTGTAAAAGGTGAGCATAGGCATGTTCAGAGGTCTGTAGAGCCTGGTGTGCCTTCTCTAAGCAGTGGCCAAAGGTAAACAGTGGTAAATATGTAAGAGATTAATCTTATGCTATCTATGTATTCTCTCCCAAGCTGCAGCTCTTCATGAGTCAGAGTCAGTTTCTGCACCCAGTGGATTTCAATTCTGGTAACACCTCCAGCTTCACTTCCATCCCTGTATATTTGCAGCATTCACAATACTCGGTTGCAAAAATGTTTGCAGAATAGCCATGTATTTTTGTGAAGAGCTACTTTCTTTTGTTTTGATCCCACTGCCTGTGGTCACACTTGCAGTTCCTTAGCATTGGACTTCTTATCCCCACCCACCTTTGTTTGTGCACCCTGTGCTGTGTCAGAGCCCTGTGAAACTACACCTTTGCTCTGCTCTTTGCAGGCTGAAAATTTGTAGATTATTTACTTGTTCCTTGAAGAGGAGCTGCTCCCTATCTTTGACATTCCTCTAACCCTTTCCTAAACCTTCTTGGGACTTTGAAGCACACTGGTAAGTGGACTCTGGCTCTGTGATGGGTTGACCCTGGCTAGACCCTCAGTGCCCACCTAAGCTGCTCTGTCACTCCCTTCTTCATCTGAACAGGGGAGAAAAAATATAGTGAAAGGCTTGTGGCAGAAACAGATCACTCACCCATTACTGTCATGGGCTTGACTTGGAGAAATTAGTTTGATTTATTACCAATCAAACCAGAGACTGGTAATGAGAAACAAAAATTAAATCCTCAAATGTCTTCCCTTCCCCTTCCATCTTCCTGCTCTCAACTTCACTCCCAAATTCTCAATGTCCTTGCACCCAGCAATGGGAGATGAGGAATGGGGATTGTGGTCAGTTCATAACACATTGTCTCTGCTGTTCCTTCCTCCTCAGAGGGAGGACTCCTCATACTCTTCCCCTTCTCCAGAGTGGAGTCCCTTCCTCTGGAGCCAGTTCTCCATGACCCTCTCCAACATGAGTCCTTTCTACAGGCTGCAGTTCTTCAGGGACTGCTCCAGCGTGGGTCTTTTCAACAGGATGCAGTTCTTCTGGAACAGACTTCTCCAGCATGAGTACCCTACGAGGTCACAAGTCATAGAACCATAGAATGGGTTGGGTTGGAAGAGACCTTAAAGATCATCTAGATCAAACCACCCTGCCATAGGTAGGGGCACTTGCAGTAGACTGGGTTGCTCCAAGCCCCATCCAACCTGGCCTTGAACACTTCCAGGGATGAGACATCCTCAGCCTCCCTGGGCATCCTGGCCCAGTGTCTCACCACCTGCACACTAAACACTTTCTTCCTAATGTCTAACCTAAATCTACCATCTTCCAGTTTAGAACCATTCCCCCTCATCCTACCACTATTTGCCCTTGTAAAAAGTCTCTCCTCAGCTTTTTTGTAGGCCCCTTCAGGTACTGGAAAGCCACTGGCAGGTCTCCCTGGAGCCTTCTTTTCTCCAGGCTGAACAACCCTTACTCTCTCAACTTGCCTTCATGGGAGAGGTGCTCCAGTCCTCTGTCTTTATGACCCTCCTCCAGACTGCCTCCAAGAGGTCCATGTTCTTGTTGTGTTGGGGCCCCAGAACTAGATGCAGAACTCCAGGTGGGGTCTCATAAGAGCAGAGGACCACCTCCCTTGACCTGTTGACCACCCTTCTTTTCATGCAGCTCAGGCTATGGTTGGCTTTCTGGTCTGCAAGTGCACATTGCCAGCCTGTGTTGAGCTTTTCCATCACACAACACCCCAAAGTCCTTCTCCTCAGAGCTGCTTTAAATTTTGTCAAAATGCTTTTCCTGTAGTGGTGGTCCCAGGAGTAATGATCACTGCATGCTTTGGGGGAAGAATGTTCAAAGGTAGAATCGTTAACTTCATTTGACCATCCCTTTTTAGGACAGCTTGAAGAGTACTATACTTGTAGTGTTGGGAAACTGAAGTTTCCATCAATTTTCTCCGCCCTTTCACTGATTCAGAATGAAGGCATTGAATGTCTGTGGGATGACAGATGCCTTCCTGCTGTAATTGTTTCAAGTTACCTCACTTTTTCTTTTTTATGACCCATCTGATTTCAAGGAAGCAGGAATTTAACAAAAGCTTATTGAACAGAATTAAGCTCTTCATGGGTTTAATGAAGTGTAGTTTACTATAGCTGCCTCCCTAAGCCAGTTTGTTTTGTCTGCCTTTTGGAGTGCTACTCTGTAAAGAAATCTAACACTTTTCACTTTCCTGTTACTCATTTCATTTAACTTTGGCTATAAATTACCTTTGGCTCTATTACAAAGCTTTCGGAAGATAGGAGAAAACAGGAGTCAGGAAGAAATTATACCATTTATTTATTTATTCTATAAATCTGCTTCACTGCCAGGTAGATGGGCATGGTCAGGAAAAGAGAGCAGTCCAAAGAGCAAGACTGTTTCTAGTTGGCAGTCCACAGGAGTTAATTCAGTGTGATCAATCTAGAGGACTTCCCCAGTTACCATTGCCACAGAGTCCACACAATTAGCAAAGAAAATCTTTCTTATTTTATACTTCTATTGCCACTTTTCTTTTTATTCAGCCTCATTTTCAGTGCATTTGGTAAGCTGTGTGATGACTGATGTATTGATTATTCCTAACAGAGGAGAAAGTCATAAAGTTTGTGTCACCATGCAGTTACTTTACAATTTATCATTGTTATCTAAGGACTTGTTCTTGTAGAAACTAACCTGAGAATACTGCTGTAGTAATTGCTAGCAGTAAATGTTTATGTTGGTAGGCATTACATTAGATATGAGTGATTGAAGGGAATAAAATAAATGGAATGAGACAGAAGGTAAGTTCAAGAAATTGAGCCATTGAGTTTTCTAGATGTTTCACTTAGAATCTCCTGGAACTGCATAGGCACTTTGGTCACTGCTAGAGGTTACGTGAAACAGTAAGTTAATATGTTCCTGTAGTGTCAGTTTCCAATTTCTCGGCCAAAATTTGAGCACAGAAAGATGCAATTTGCAGTAATTCTATAATTGCCAGAGAAAGAGTTGTATTCTAAGTGTATGTCTTTTTGGCACACTTTAAGAATAACTTTATAACCCCAAGGAGTGTGTCAGTTGGCAGAATTGGCCACAATTCTGAATTAAAACAAGCATTTTACTTCAAAATTCTATGAGGTTTAATCATGAAGCTTATGTTCACCTTTATGTTGAACATAATAGCAAAATGGGTGTGTGAAATTCCACAAAAGGATTACTGGGTTTATAAAGGACAAATTCCACGTGCATTTTCTTACTCATTTCTCTTTATATATATTCTCTTCTACCCAGTTCAAATTGTGAGATAGATTTCATAACTGTTGTATTTCAGTAATATGCTTTCAGTATGGGCAAAAGTTGTGAGATTTTTTTTTTTTTAATATAGATAATATTGTTGCAGAAAATGCTTTCTGTCCTGTAGAGTGAGAAGCTGGAACCCTCTGTTGTGTTCCTGAATAAAAAGCTGCATTTCGTTGTTGCTGTTGTATATCCTTAATACATAGGCATACAATCTCTATGTATATGCACCAATTACAACTTTTTGTGTCTGATAAGGATAAAACAATCAGTATCCTGCTGGGTTTCCCTGGACTGACTCTCCACAGGCTCCCAAGGGGCCACTCCTGTAGCCTGCAGAGGTTTCTGTGCACAGGGGTCTTCTCCTCCAGCCTGTCCACACTGTCCCCGTTTTTTGTCTCTCTTTCAGATATACTGAGTTTTCACTGCTTCATTTTGCTTAGGCTACTGGAAAAAATATTAGATTACATCAGCCACAATCTCCTTTAATCCATTGGCCAGCACCATTTTCAGTCTGATGGTCAGGCTGTTTATTCATCCACCTTATAGTCCACGTACCCAGTCTGTATCTCCTCAGCTGGGCTTTGAGAAGTGATGGGAGTTTTGATGTTAGGGAGTGTTGAAAGCCTTGCTGAAGTCAAGCGAAGCAAAATTGGCTGCTCTCTGCTCATCCACTGAGCCATCCATCTAATCATAGGGGATGGGTAGCTCAGGAGCAAGGAAGTGGTGGCTTCTCCATGGGTCTTCCTTGTGCTGCTTGTGCCTGGAGATAGTTTCTCTTAGGAATTTCTACGTGTTCTGCTTGGAATTGAACTGAGAATGAATGTATCAGATTCCCTGTATCATCTTCCTTGCCATTTTAAAAAAAAATATTATTTTTTTATTTTTTTTTAGCATAACAACTTTGATACTCTGTTTCTTTACAGCTGAAGTTTGACTGGATAGTTCCCCTAGTGATAACCAATACTTTGTTCCTGAGTATGCCTTGGTGCTTGTTGCAAATGCAGTTTTATCAGTTGCTGTTGTAAATTTTTCTGTCAGCTTCTCATTCATTATTTTCAGAGGTGACTGTTCTAATTAATTTTTTCTTGTTTTGCTTTTCTGCTGTTTTCTAAAATCATGTTCTAACAATGTTTCAGTTTTTTAAACTGAAAGAGGGTAGATTTAGACTAGGTGTTAGGAAAAAATTCTCCACTCTGAGGGTAGTAAGACACTGGGATAGCTTACCCAGAGAGGCTGGTGATGCCCCATCCCTGTAAGTGTTAAGGACAGGTTGGATGAAGCCATGTGGTCTAGTGAGAGGCGCAGGGATGTTGGATCTTGATGATCTTTTAAGGTCCCTTCCAACTCTAACCATTCTGTGCTTCTATGAAAATCGCACACCACCAACAGCACTGATTATTGAGTGACTACATTGATTAATTCTTAATTTAAAAAAACAAAAAAATCCCAGAACCCTACAGCTTCCCCTCCCACCCCCCAAAAAACAACAAAAAACAAACAAACCCCCTGCAAAACCAAAAACCTCCCCCCAAAACAAAAAAAAAGACCCACAAAAAATCACCCTCCAAAGAAACCAACCAAACAAACAAAAAAGCCACCACCTCCTAAATACATACCTGCTCTCAATTTTCTGTGTTTTACCAGTTATTAATTTTGAGGGAAAAGTGCTTCTGACCTAAGGCACTCTTATAAATATCATGTGAAACTAATAAAAAATAATGTTTCTACATATCGAATTAAAGCAAAAATTTTCATTAAAAATACTTTGCTCCTTTATGTCCATGCTTTTTGGGTAGATATAAATTTACTTGTATGATTTCATTGACCCTTGTGGTACTAACTGCAGTCTTAAACGTTAAGCACATGAATAAGTGCTTTCAAAATTGAGGTTGTAAATAATAAGCTATTTCACAGAGAGAAATGTGTCTCATTGATGTGGGGGTTTTTGTTTGTTTGTTTTTAGGGATTTTGTAAATTTACAGTTCACATAAATAACTTCTTAAAGTTGCCATTAACATACCAAGGTATTGCAACACTTTTCTTATTTCAGAATGATCAAAATTAAGAGTGCAGAATAATCTTCAAAGAACAAAATCCTACACTGCCTTTTGCTCATGCTGACTTTTAGAGTAATAAGACCTGCAAATGAGGATCCCCTACTAAATACCAGTCTTTCCCCAGCTGCCACATACCTTGATATTAATTTCTTTCAGCAGCTTTCAAAGACATTGTTGAGCGTTTTATATAAATAAGTGAAACATTTCCAGTAATGTTTCATATTTTTGGTCTAACTCTTCTTGGTGTTTTGATCTCCTCTTAATCACCATCTCATTCTGTAGGTGTTGCTTTACTGATTTGCTTCTAAAGACTCTGTTGGGCTGCCAGGGGAAGCAGTGCTGGCTGGTTTGGGAAATGGCCCTTGTGTTCACATGCAGCCTCCTGGACACCATATGTAGAAGATTTTTTCATGTTGTTCAGCTGCCTTGGTAATTATGATCTTGATGTTAATCTGTGCTGGTTTATGAACGTCCACTAGAAATGTGAGCAAAGTAGAGTTGGGAATGTTGGAAAGAGAACAGCAGATTTTGTAGCAATTAGAACCCAAATGCTGGAAGGTCAAACTCAAGTGGTCAAACTAAACTTTTAACTTGAGCTGGAGGGGAAGGAGGAGGAGAAGGAATAGGAGGGGAATTCTTTCAAAGCCAGAGTGTTGTCATTAACCTTTTTTTTTTTTTTTTAGCCTCTTTGTATAACAGGGTCATTAAAAATAATTGCTTATTAATGATTTCTGTAAATCAGGTGCACTCAAATTCTTATTCTGTATAGCTATATACCAAGTCTCAAAGATAATAGTTAGCGTGGTATCAGTCCTTGGGATGGGTTCATAGTAGCCAGCACTACTATTAGCTGGTAGCCTAAACTGGGTTTTTCTAAGCTATTGAACAGACCTCTGAAGAAAACAAACTAAAATCAAGTTCTGTAGCTCTTATACCTGGCATTAATTCTGCCAGACCTGGTTCCACTTCCAACAAATTGGCTTATACTCTTATTTTCTTTTGTATTGAGAAGAACTGGTTTGAAAGTGCCTTCTTTGCATAGGATAGAAACATCCATTCAGTTATGTCCTGATGTGCTGAAAGCTGAAGTCTGTGCTGATTTTAATGCAAATTGCTATGGTGCTTAAATTTTAGAATTAGACTCTGATATTAAGGTCCTCCCTAGATAGTATTTCTGATAACCTTTGGAAAACCTTTTGTAGAGAATTAGGTACTTTTTTTTTCTTAAAATTATGCTTACACGGGAGAAAAAAAAAGTAGAAAAAGTGTTCTATAAAACTAGGATCTTTTTTGGCATTAACTTGAATGATCTGAGAACATGGACTGTTCAGAGTTGGAACTGGCAAGACAAGGTTGAGATGCATATAAGCTGCAAGATCTAATTTTGAATTGTGTATTTGTCTAGAATTTTAATATAGGTGCAGTATTGATTTTAACTTACTCTGCCACCTAACTGCATCTTGCCTCCATTTGTAGGCTAGAGACTTGAGTAGGCAAACCCAGTTTGCCTTTTGAGACCTCTAAGCACATAGCCTGTTATTTTGGAAACACTTCTTTTGTCAGAAATAGGGCTTCATATGGAAAATAAAATAAATTAAAAAAAATAAAAAAGTGCTGTTGAGCCAGACAGTAGAACCAGGACTCCAAGAACTTCTGAATAATGCCATCTGGCGCTCCTGAAGTCTGCCTTAGAAGTATCTGGCAGTTGACTTCACCAGGTCATTATGTCATTTTCAGATCAGTAGAGTGGAAGAAAATTGGGCTTCTTCCAAAATTCTGTCTTTCAGTGTGGAAGCAGTATTTCTGTTGGTTGCATTTTTTCCAGAACTAGTAAACTAGGATGAAACTTTGTCAGATGTGACTGCAGCTCTGGTAGAAACTTAACAAATATTAAAAGAAGGATTTTTTAAATATTTTTTTTCCTCACTTAACGTGCGGACATATACAATAAAGTTTGGGTTTTGCAAGCAAAACACAATCTGAACATGCTCTGAAAAAATGGTAGGGTAAATCTGACTTTGGTAACCTTCACTCAGAAACAAGATTAAGAGAAGATATGTCAGTGGTTCCCTTCCCTTTGCCTTAATAGACTTGTGTAGGATTTAGGAAAGTCATCGGTTCCCAGCCTGGGGAGATTTTCCCAGGATTTTCAGACATCTCCATTTTCTCATGAGGAAGGTAGCCATTTGATGCTGATAGAAGTACTTAATGCTTAACTCTCATTTGAACAGCAGCCCAGTTCTGGCTGTATAATGGTGTGCTCAGGGCTTCCCTTAGAGAGATTGATGCGGTGCCCTCCCCATCAGACAAGGACCGCTCTTCCAAGCAACCTGCTGCTCTTCTCCACACGGGTGTACTGGGGGTCTGGGGGCATTGCAGTGCTTAAACCTACACCAGTCAAGTGTTTGATGCAAGATTGCTCCTAGCAGGTTTGCATCAGAGTGATCCCTCTCATTTTACCCCATTTCTGATGTGTCTGGAGTCCTGCGGGCAGGGGCCTGGTCTGCCCGGCTCACCACAGAGCCAGAGCACGGGTGGGAATTGGCAGGATGAGTTGGCTGAAGCTGGATCCAGAAGGGAAGAATACTACAGGGTTTAGAGGTAGAGCTTGTTTATTATCCATGATCCAAGAAAGAAATCTCTCCCCTCCCCTCCTCGTCCCTCCAGGTCCCCCTTCCCGAATTTAGGTTACTTTTGAACTTGTGCTTTTTTTTTGTGACTTGAAAGCTCCAAACAGATGAATTACTCCAGCATGCTTACTCTTAGAAGCTGCAGCTGCTGCAGAGCGAATGCCAGCCTGCCTGCTGATGGGCACATCTGTTACATTTTATCTGTTTTGTAATCCAAATCTTTGAGACCATTTCTGCCCATATACAGTCAATCCAGTTGCACCACTAACGTTTGAGTACAGATGGCAAGTGTGCTCATAATAACGTTCCTGACTGTAGCTGGGATTCTGTGAGACAAAAGTTGACTCCTGCCCTGCAAACACAGAATTAATTTATTTTGTTGGGCTTATGCTGGGTTTCAGACAGATATAGTCTGAAAAAAAATAGTTTTACTCTGAGGACGTTCTTCTCTTTGAAGCTGCTTCCTGATATTTCTTCGGAGCACATCCCACTAGGCTTAATCATTAGGAATAATGTGTTATTCTGGGAGTAGTCCCCAGGGGAGATGGCAGAAGCTGTCTCTTCAAGCGTCATTCAGATCTTGGTGAGAGTTTGTTAAGTTGCTAGAGTGATTACAAAAATCAGAGACCTCACAAAAAGTAGTGAGAATAAATACTGGGGTAGTATTTAGACTAGAAAAGCTGTGATATTTTATACAGACCTTTTTTAAAAGTATATTTACATAATACAGCTATCAAAAATTGTGCATATTTATATGTAGCCTGATAGTAAAAAAGAGGTAATAGCTGGATGTTGGAATCCTACTAGGTTACCCCTATTAGAGCACAGGAACGGCACCAATACAGAACCATGACATAAGTATCCTATAAATTATCTGAAATCTCTTGGAGTTTTGAGTTTTGGAGGCTGGGGCTTTTTCTTCTGGGAATTACTTACAAAAATGCAAGTGATCTCTTTGTCCAATAGTAATGCAGCCAAAAGAGAAATGACATTTTCTACATGTAGTATCTACTGAGAGCAATTTCTCACTCGTGGCAGACATTAGTTAACACTGTAAGCACCACTATGATTCTGGCTAAATAACATTTGGCTTAATTGCTGTAACAGTAATTATGCTTAAATATGTTACAAGCTTCAGCATAAAAGTGACTGATTATAGACATGAAAAGTGAAAACAAAATAATTATGATGTAGCCTTTTTGTAGCTTGCACAGCTGTACTGAAAGAATAAAAACAGCTGCAAGAATAAGCTTTAAAAATAGTATGTGTAGCTTGTCTATTCCTAACTACACACAGCACTCTGTCTTTCTGGAAAAAGGTATCTGGTATTTAAGTGTTTTGTCTTTGTGTCTCTCCCAGAAGTACTCACAATACCTTCTTGGTGGCTGCAGAAGGACCTATATATTATTAAATTAAGGTACATTAAACATCTGCACACATGATGTATGCATGTATTAATCCTCCATTAATTTAATGGAGGACTAACATTAATTTCTAATGTTCAGAAACAGTCTTGTTTCTCTCTGTTTTTAGTCTTGTCAGTAATGGTGGTAGTTACATATAAGGAGGAAAGAAGGACTTTTACAAAAAATGTCCGAAGCACCATTCTGAAACAAAGATAGAGTGAATAAACTTTGATATTTGGTATGGTAACTGTTATTAATTTATAGGTAATAAACTATGGTAATTGTTCTACAAGCCATAATTTGAAACTTTTTATGATAAGCAAAGGCTTTTTGATCTATATTCTGCTGTTGACTAGATTTTTATCTTTCTAGAGAGATGAAAGTAGCTTAAGTGAATCTGCTAAAAGAATGGAAAGCAATTTCAGGGGTTTTTATTTTGGAAAAAAGGGTTGAACTGCAGAAGGCAGAACAGTAGAACTCTCCTTTTGTTTGCATAAGTTTGGCTAAAGAAAAAAGGCCTTTAACCTCTACTCCTGAACAAGAGCATCTGTGATTTTCCATACGTTCTGTGGAAAACTTGTGATTTGTCCATGTAAATGGGAAAACAAAGGTAATGGAATGTAAATTTTAAAGCACTCATATTAAAAACCATAAATGTTTCAATTTATTAAGATTATTAATTACTTATCAGAATGTTTGTATTTATTTTAGTAATTATTCACCAGGGAGGGAGAGAGGAAGGAAAAATGGTTTTGTACTCTTTAGTTTTTCCCCCAAAGAGAAAGCAGATATTTTTTCCAGAACTGACTGGTTTTCCTTCACTTCAACGTTTTTCAAAAATGATAGGAGGAGGGAGTCATAAGTATAATAAAATAGGAAGAAAAAGTAAATCTTCATCTTTAGTATGTAAGAAATTTAAACTCTTGCTTTTGGAAATGGGAGTAGAAAGTATGAATAATGAGATATGAAAGAGTATGATTTAGAGAAAAAAGGCCTTTTATTTAGGATGCATGCACGGAAAAGTTTCACCACTACTTAGTGCTACTCTCAGTGATTGACTGCAGCTGATACTGAATTATATAATGTAAAATGTGATTTTGCTGTAAAGGATGAAGAGCCAAAAAACCTAGAATGACAGGGAATGAATATGGTAAGTTATTTTCCCCAGTTAAAACTAGCGAATAAACATGGAGATGAATTTAAGGACTGTTGAATTATATTTTCACACTTTTTTTTTTTTTTTCTGGAATACAATGATCAGTAGTAAACTATTACTCTACAAACTAAACTAGTGCCCATTTTGATAACCTCACTAATATTATTCTGTACTGTATAAGGTATAATTATGGTTTGAGGGGGCCCAGACTAATTCTATGCTACCAGTGCAAGGACCTAGAGAGAGGGATCCAGAGAGTGGGATAGAGGGGAGGGGGCAGAACAGAGAGGGGTCACTATTACCTCCCAATTCCTGCGTTACCCTATAAAAGCCCAGAAGGGTGGGATATTGCCCTTCCTGAATCCATTGGGTGCTGGGAGGAGTTTTGGACCCCTTTGCTGAGTTGACTCTGCAGCAATGGACCCTTGGACATCCGTCTCTATGATTATGAGATTTGGTTTTTTTATATATTTGTATATGTTTTTTGCTCGCCCCATTTGTTACTGCCCTTTTCATGTAAACCTGTTACAGTTTTAGCTTCCAACCTTTAAATCTCTTTCCTCTCTTTCCTGTTTGTTTTTCCTTGGGAAGGTGGAGGTGGGAGAACAGAGAGCAGTTCTGTTCTCTGGGTTTTCGTTCGCCCTGACCACTAAACTGAGAGAAGTGTAATCTAGCCTATAATCAATTATGTTAAGTGCACATTTAGTACTCTTTAAGCAGCATCCTGAAGGGCACTACCTGGTTTGGTTGCTGTGGTGGGAAAACTGAGAATCCTAAATATCAGTGGAATAGTTTTCCCAGTAGAAAATCATTGCAATCGCTGTTGTTGCAAACTCGGACAAACCCCCTGATCTGACAAAGGAAAAAAGAAGTAATGTGAAACAAATAACATCTGTGTTCCTTCCACAGTCCTACTGCGTGGAGACCTGTGGAAATGAGAAGGTCTAAGTGGTTATTGCCCGGGCTGCTTCAGCACTGCACAGTCAGACTCCTTCTGTGCTTTTTGACAAGTGTTGTTCTTAATTCATTGGGAGCCTTTCTTTTTTCTCACCTTCCCCTTAATCAGTATATATATATATATATACACACACACCTATCAATGTTTGTTGTTTGTTGGTTTGGCTTTTTTTTTTTTTTTTCCAATTCTCTTATCTAATCCTAGTCACTCTTACAGTAGTAGGATACTGCAGTTCCTCATTTGTGGAAATGCTTTCAATATTTTCTTCCCCTAATCTGTGCCCACTTCTGAGTAGCCACATGTTTTCTGCAGTCTCATACTGAGCAACTGGTTTACTGTTCCTTGCATTCACACCCCTGCCTTTATTATTCAGCTCTGTTATGCTGTGCTCAGATGCTTATTTATGCTAGAATTCTGCAAAACCACCCCACAGTAAAAAATGGGAACTGCTGACACAGAGTTGGAAAAGTAGCTATCCCTGTGTGCTATCCTGCTTAGCTCCTGGGTGCTAAGGACTGGGTGCAAGGGTTGGACTTGATGATCTGTGAGGTCCCTTCCAACCCGGCTAATTCTATGATTCTATGATTCTAAGTGTGCTGCAGGCAGGTAGGGGATCCTTCCTGAGCCAGAATTTAGATGGAAGTGGCTATTTTTTCTAGGATGCAATACATCTCTGCTGGCACTATCACAAGCATGGTTACTAAAATTAGGCATAGGCTGGTTTTGTGTGTGTGTGTGTGTATATATATATATATGTATTTGTGTGTAAGTATGTGGTGATATAAAAATAAAAAGAGCATGTCTTACTTTGGCCAAAATACTTTACTGGGTTCTGCATCATAAATGACAAAAAGTATCTATTGGTTGCTTCCCCTTCTTGTCCTGTGAAGACCTCAAATTTGAGAACAAGTCTGGTATCATGGCTAATGATTAAAATTTTACAACCTTATAGGTAGGTAAAAGGTGGGATTCCATAGTGCCTTTCAGTTGCTTCTTCAAAAGTCGATGTTTGTTTCTTTTTCTTCCATTTTTTGATGGCAGTAGAATTGTGACAGTATCATTGTGAGTCTGACTGTGCAGAAAAGACTTGGAACAGGTTTTTTTTAACTATCTGAATACTGATTGTCTATTAGAATTAACAGGATAATTTCATAATTTCATCAGTTAACCTTCTAATTCAGTGTTGGATAAATATAATTTTTCATTACATAATGTGGATACAAAAGCTTATAATTGATAACTTCATATTCTACTTCACAAATCTGGTGTTTGCATGGTATTAGAATAAAACCCATCTATTTTTTTCTTTTATAAAAACTCTGCTTAATGTGATGGTAGTCTGTGAACATACTAGTGTGTTTTGTTGGGTTTTGGTTTTCGTGTTTTGTTTTTTTTGTTGTTTTTTTTTTTTCTTCTGTGGTCCATCAGTATTTCTACTTAGTTTCCCTAAGAAGTATGTTCTGTCTGGAAATACTATGATTATTTATTAAAAGAACTGAATGGGAGGGAAATTATGGCTTTCAGTTTCATGAATGAAGTAGGACTGCAAGTTCAGATAAGACTTTGACAAAACTTGGAAGAGAACAGATAATAATCTCTTTTATAGTACTCTTAGGTATGTGTGGAGCAAATGAGAAAGTAAAATGCAATGAAAAATGAATTAATAGAGGGCTGGGAAAAGCCACAGAACTGATACACAAAACAGGACATTTTTTCATAGAATGAATAACTTGATAACAGGTATCAAAATGTAAGTCAAGACTGAGTTTGGCTGGGGGTTCTTTCTGACTTTTGTTAATGAAGCATAGCAGCTTACTTGTTTTTTTCTTTTAGTGAACTGATCTCACAGACATTGACAGCAGAAGCATTTTCTTTGTGTGAGTAAAAGAACTGGAGACTTAGGTACAAGCACATAATTGCAGCTGTTTTACAGAACATCTGGATGGCATCCATGTTACCAGCTGTAATGTACATGGAATAAGAGGGAAAGAGCAGATGAGGAATCCAGTATATTGTGTCACCAAATGACTAAAGCTGATTTAAACATTCAGGTATAATACTGGTACTGTACTCTGAATTGAAAGAGGAAAGAAAAAAGGCAAATACCTGTTCTCACCCCCAAATAATAATAATATAAAAATCTAATTAATTTCTGGTGTTCCAATGTTAAAGTAATAGTAAAATCTAGATTTTAATGGTGAGCTGTTTAGGACTCTTGAAAAAAAAACAACCACTGTTTAATGAGTTTTCTTTACCTTTTGAGCTCATTAAATTTTTAGGTGAATTTTTTGCTTTGACATCAGATAAATTCTGTTGTATTAAAGGTGTAAGATTTTGTTGTGTTAGCAGTTGAAGCCCAGTCTGCTAGTTCAGACAGGTTGGTAATATGAGCCTGGAGAAAAGATAATTACAGGTTCCAAAAAATGGGATGGTTCTCATCATCTTTCAGTGTTCACCTCCATGAGTAGATAGGCACAATGAGTATTTAAGTTGCTTTTTTCATTCAGATTTACACAAAATGTCCCTAAATTTGTTCCTTTAACTCCTGCCTTTTCAGATGGAGACACAATTATTTTGGCTCAGAACTGGAATGAATGTTATTAAATTACATTTATAACACAAGGTAGTGGCTTTTTCTGTCCTCTTCTTACAGTAAACCATACAAGTTAAAGCTTTAAAAGACAAATTAAAAAAATCCCATGGCAGTTTCATTGGGAGGTAATAATAAGTATCGATGTTGCTTGATGTTCAGGTGGGATTTTTTTCCAGTAGCAGTATCAGGAAAAAATACTCTGTGAAGGGAATTATTTTAGCAGAAAACACGAATAGACCAAACTTAAATGCCTTTGAGTACAAGGCTAGTGTCCTAGTGAAGGACTTTGGGCTGAGCTGTGAGTAGCTGTCCAGTTTTGCCAACTTCTTTTCTGCAAGTGATCCTCTCCTGCACCAGGTGTTAGGGGTTGAGGGATATGCACTGGGGGGATGGTGCTTGTGTCTGTGAGTAAGGGATTGTATTTTACATCAGCTTGAATTTTAACAGCAATTGTGAGGAAAGCAAGTGACTTTGCAAATGGACAGAGCAAGCTTACTGTCGTCTGCAGGATGTACCAGAAAATGGAATGAAAACCAGTTTTCTGACTGTTGGGGGTTGTAGGGAGTTGTATGTGAAAAATTGCCAAAATAAAGAAAGAAACTGTACTTTCAGTCCCTCTATTAATCTATACTATTTTTACTTTACAAAGGGTACTTTGTTTCAATTGGGCTTTTGCCTAACATTTTCCTAGACCAGTCTCCTGAGGTAGTAAGTATAATAAGCAACACTGGACAAAGTGCAAATGCAGACCCTTGTGGAAACTTCCAGTCCTTGTGGGTAGTCTCCCAAAGGGAATCATACCAGTATAGCATACGTAGGAAATGGCTTAATATATATTCATTCTTCTGTCTGTTATCTCCCAGTTCAGTGCCATTCTTTTAATACATTAGATGGCTATAATGTGGCTGAGGAAAACTGCACCCAGAATAGTTGGCTGATTCTGTGCTTGAGAGAATGAATACCTGTATAAATGGGGTGCTCTGCTTACTCTAGTTTGACCAGCAAACTTTAAAAAATTGCTTTTTACCAGAGTATGAAAAACAAGATAGTGACTAGAATATTAGTGGTTTTCTGGTGGCATGTGAATGTGGTGTCACTAGGAGCTGTGAACTACTTTAAAGCTAAAAGACTCATATTGTAACTGGTGCCAGGCTGGACCCTAATAATGATGAAATGAGAAAGGGTCATCATCATTTCAGCACTCTTCCAGGGGAGACTTGCCTCCCTTGCCTTGATGAAGGGCCCCACCAGGAGATTGCCAGAACTGCAGTAAACCCTGGTATAATGGTGGAGGAAATTGGAAATTTAACATGCAGGAAAAAAAGGAGGATACTTTCTCTGCTCCTGATCAATTGATTGCTTGTGTCCTGATCCTGATTGCTTGTGCTTCTGGTGAGAAGATCTTTATCTGTTCTTGTCATGGTTTAACACTGGCCTGGCAATTAAACCAAATAACAGATGCTCTCTATTAATCCCCCTCCCCTCCCTGATAAGGAAAGGAGAGAGAATAAGGGAGAGAGGCCTATGGGTTGGAAACTAAACTACACAACTTTAATGAAACAGTAATGATAAATAGGAAAAATTACTAAATATATACAAATACACAAATATACAGGAAAATATTGATCCCACGTTCCTCCCCCCTTTCCCCCAATAACTCTCACGTCACCACGGAGGCTGCAGGGCAGCCCTGGGAAAGTCCAGGCTGGACTCCTGGGGTCAGCAGAAGTTGGGAGCTGGAGGCAGGAACACACAGATTCAGGCTGGCACGGATCAGGACCACAGGGAGGGGAACGGATGGAGTCCTCGGGATGCCGAAGCAAACAGGGAACAGGTGAAGGAAGGGCAGGAAGAGCAGGAAGAAGGGTCAGGAAGGAGAAGAAGGGGCTTTGACCCTTGTAATCCCTCAAATTTATACTGAGTATGACGTGTATGGGATGGAATACTCTGGTCAATTCTGGCATCTATCTTGTCTCGGGCCTCCCCAGAGGAGGGGTTCAGGTGGGACCTCTTTACTCCTTCTGCAGGATAAAATGTTCCTCAGAGCTGAGCAGTGTCCTTGGCTCTGCACACCAGTCTCTGGCAGTAACTATAAACATCCAGTGTTATCAGTCCCAGAAGCAGACACTGTCTGAGAAACTTGCTGTTAATTTCAGCAAGTGCAACTACTTACAAGAAACCTAGCTGAAAGCAAAAGTACAAACCAGAAAATCACCTTCATCCTGGCCCAAACCAGGACAGTTCTTTTTGTCACTCTTGAAATCCATTTAACATTTCTTAGTGTCTTTACTGAACTGAGGCAGCGTGTTTTTTGTTTCCACACCAAGACAGTGGAATGGTTAGCCTGGTTAATACTGATCTGAGGAAATCCATGGACTGGAACTTGACAAATCCCAAGGAATGCTCTAGGCTCAATGTGGCCACATTTTTAATTTCTACCCTTGTTTTTCTGCTAGTAATTAATGCTCATGGTATGGACTAACTTTAAAACGGCTGTTACCATTGTTGATTTCATGCGTGCCTCTGACATTTGATATATTTCACATCCATGTCTTCAGAAGTGGGCAGAAAGGCTTTCATCTTTGTTAGTTTTAAGCCCACAGCTGGTCTTCAAAGGTATCAGAATGTTTCTTCTCTCCTCTTTGAATTTGGGAAACCAAGAATCTTCCAGAGGCAAATCTCAGCTGATGAGCTGGGAGTGTGATCACCTGAGTCTTCATCAGATTTGGCTAGTTTCAAAATGAGATGACGATTTATTTTGCTGTTGTTCTTTTAAAATTATTTTCTCACTTTCCGTTATGCTGTGAACTACCTGGATCTTATGAGTAGATTTGATGTTACTTTCAGAAGAGCTCTTGGCATGCCATAAAAATTGAAAAGATTAGGATGAGGTCCTATTCCAAGAAAACTTTTTTTTTTTTCTTTTTTTCTTTTTTTTTTTTGTGTGTAAACCAGAGCATGAGATCTGAAAAGACTCTGCAGAGCTACTTCTGCTGAGCTGTGAAGTAAGAAATACTCTTAATTCATGCAACACCTTAAATATTTCTTCCATCGGTTCTTCAATAAAAGCCTGTATATGAATGCAAGTAGTATGTCTTTGCAGTAATACAACTTATAATGCCTTTTCATCCAAGAATATTTAAATTGTTTAGGTAGGTGTTCTGTACAAAAGGATTTTGTAGATGCTAATAAAAATAAAGCCTGAGAGTTCTTTGTGAATAAGCATGT
This sequence comes from Florisuga fusca, assembly GCA_038090715.1. NCBI lineage: Eukaryota > Metazoa > Chordata > Aves > Apodiformes > Trochilidae > Florisuga > Florisuga fusca. The sequence continues at coordinate 11,397,847 of JAAWXA010000025.1, read as the reverse complement.
ATATCCTACTGCAGCATAGTCCATAACGAGTTAGTCTTATCTTTAAATTGAGAGCCAACACCAGTTTTCTCTAAAATATTATTTTGGAGAAAACGGGATTTGAAGCCAGCTTGAGTAAAGATTGTACCATATGAAGGAAGGTGTATCTGTTAGCAAGTCTTTATTTACTATCTTTAAAATAAAAGTCCTATTTTAAAGTGAAATACATTTCTTCGTCCCATGTGCTTTTCTTCTTTTAATAGTGAGGTTTTCATAACCTCAGCTTCACGATTATTTTGAAAGCTCCTCACTGCAGAGGAACAATTACACTTGCAATGAAAAGAATAATTTCAGTAACCATGAAACACTAATCCTCTTCCTCTTTTTACTCTTCACTGTTTCATCCCCTTCAACATGAGGTGAACATCTCTGAATTTAAAAACTGGTCTCTGAACCTTGCTTGAATTTTTTTTTTTTTTTGTTATCATCTTGAGGAAAGTTTTCATGTAATCCTCATGTTTTAAAATAATCTTCTGATAAAATAAGGTTTTCAGAAGCTAACTTCATCAGTCTGTCAATGCATAAACAGTTTGTGTAAATTTAAACTGCAGCCAGCAACAAGAGTGCAGTCAATTGCTTCTCTGAAATCTGGTGAGTGATCAAGGAGTACTCAAACAATAAATTCTCCAGTAATGAAGACATCTACCATTGTCTGCTTTTGTGGAAGACCAAGAATATTTACAGTACTTAGTTCCTGAGCAATTAAAAAAATGTTAATATGCTATATTAAACCCCACACAATCCAAACTACGAGGAACCACCCCCGCCCCCCCAAAAAATACCCCAAAAACTAAAAAGCAAAAAAACCCCTCAAATCCAACCAATACATTCTCTCTGTTGATTTTCACTCACCAATCTTTGCTCTGCTATTCATTTTCAGAGTGGAGGCAGCCAAAATTGGGCATCCAGCACTTCGTACTTCTTTGCAGTAGTGAAGCTTTGATGTGCAGATAATACCTTACCTATGGCATATTAAAATCTTAACTTCACTTCTTCAGTTTGAAACAACTGCTGTAGCACATTGGACCTTTTTGTTTTATTATTATGCAAGATTTTCATGAAACAGACTTCATCCAAGGTGCCTAAATGGAAGATTAACGTGGCTGGAAATTTCAGATTTGTCTTAAACATTCTGCTTATGTAGAATTCTTTTTCATGCAAAGTCCGCCCATAGAGCTGACTAAGTAAACAGCAATTATGTACCTTCCAAGTTTGTAGAAGCTGATCTTACTGAAATTCTGCAGAGTGGATCTGATTAGGTATGAAAAATACTTTCTCCTTCAGCCACCATGTACTTGAGATACACATATTTAGCAGTTTTAGACTGTTTCTGGTGAAGTGATTCAAACAATTAATTATGGTTATTTATAAAAGCCATTCTCTTCCCTATAGTAACCTGCTGCTATGCCCTGGGAAAATGTGCTGCCTTAATATAAGGCACAATTTCAGTTCCTTGAAATTGCTACATTTTTCTTCTATGCTAAAGTATATCATTCTCTTTTACAATTAGAACATAAGGATTTACTCTCAAGTCGTTCTGTAGTGATTCCAAGTGTAGCTAGGGCAAAATTCTTTTCATTTTACCTTTTCTAGTAAATACAGTCCTGGGATTTAGTATTTTCCTTGCCTTGAGACTAAGGCAATGTGATGTGAACTATGAATTCAACTTGTTCAGACTACAGTTAACAAATGCAGTGCCTGTGAAATTAATAGTTCCACCTTCCAACTCAAGGAGTTCAAGGGAGGATATAGACTCAGCCATAACAGGCATCCAAAACACCTTGTGAAAAGTGTGTGAAGCAACTAGAAAGTGGTTTTCATCAAATATCTGGACCTAGCTGACCTAGGATAAATTATCAGTGAAGCAGCTCTTTTTTATTGGTGGGCAGATGAACTTCTGATACTCATACTGGGTGAGAGAGCACTACTAAGGTGTGTCACTCTGTTCTACCATTGACTCTTAAAGTCAGGTTGTCTAAACTGAAGCTGTTCCCCTTAGAGCAGTCATCAGGTAGTGCTAGTAAGACTGAGAATCTGATTTCATTTTATACTGTTTACTTGCTCTCCAGAACTGCAGGGCAATTGTGCAAAATGCATTTTGACCATTATTTCCCCTAACCCCCCCCGCCCCCATGTGTCTATATGTGTTTTCCCAAGAATTCAAAGAATGCTCAAGAGCATTCTGTATGGTTTGGCAAGGATTAAAGTTTAAAAAAAGGTAGTGATATATCTGGCTGAGCACTGATCTGTTACTTAAACATGATCCTAAATAACACAGAGGATAAGACTGTTGTGGAAAGCAGCATACCTGGCATGCTGGATCTCACACTGAACAGCAGCTTTTGATGTGATGCTGCAGTTGAGCAAATTATGGTCACGGAATACATCTCCGTACAGTACTGCCAAGTCCCTTGGGAACACCACAGATTGTTCCCTTAGGTAGTTTTAGAAAGGTTGGCAAATGGGAAACTTATCTGAAAATGGACATACTGGAGTGACTTGAGTTTCAAATGTTACGTTTCATTTTACAGCTGTGGAGCTTTTTCACATGGATCCCATGTAAGTCTTCTTGACCTTGGGTCACACATAACTCTATAAGAAGATTCTGAAAGGCTGAAAAAATGTTGAAAGATCTAGTGATAAAAGTTTGAACTTCATTTGTGAAATAATTAATGAATTATATGTGAATATATAAAGTCATTAGTTAACAGGTAAAATAAGGTGAACAATGGGAGCAGTGGGGAATAAACCCTGAATCAATATAGCAGTAAGTTTCTGAGGTCCACGACACTACACATTATCTTTTCAGTGGCATATGTTGTGACCGATGGTCCTCAGGGCCCTGCTGTTAGTCCTCCTCAAGGACACCTGCTATACTAGATTAGCAGAAGGGTCTTGGAAGTGGCTTTACTTAAAATAGGCTGCTATACTGCACATGCCCTGGGGCATAGGACTCATACAGCTGCTGTATAAAGGATGACTTTATAGTCTGTCTTTGGAAAAATAGAAAGGTCAGAGTAATGTAAGGATTAACTGTGTACAAATGTGAGAAGATTGTTCATCTGACTTCCATGAAGCCCCTCGTGTGAATAAAGGCTGAAAGATTAGGTAGGATCCTACCACTTGCAATTGACAGAAAATGGCATGCATTTTAGAGAGAATTGCAAGAGTTCTCTCCCTGAAGCCAGAAATTTATCCCATCCTAAGAAAATTCTCATCACTTATTCTAAATTTTGATTGCTTGTAATTGTGGTGTCTCTGTAAAAGATATCCTTGGTGTTCATTTACACAGGAGTTCAATAACCAGCAGGACTACAGATGGATGTTGACAAAAGGAATGGTAAAATGTTATTCCTCCCTATGGCAATTTTATACTGTACAAAACCTTTTCATTTTCTTCTTGCAGAATGACAGACTGTTTTCTGTAGCTGGGCTTGTGCTTCCTTTCTGAATTGTTTCTGGGTGTGCAAATTCTCTTCAGTAGTAGTTTTCTATAGAGTTTTGCATGACCTACTCTTCCATGCAAAGATGCTAAAAATGAATCTTTGAAATGTGGTTTTGTGCTGAGTCCTGTCTTCTTGAAGTTCTTCCAGTTCCATAACAGTTGCATTGGATTAATTTCTGCAGATCAATATTGATATTGCACGATCTCTTCCTGCCATGTCATCTTCTAGGAATCAAATTTTAATGAGATGTAGGCATGATATTCTTAGAAAAGCTTTGTTTGAGCAGGCTACCACCAGCTAAAATCTCTTTTGCTTAAATGGGCATTAAAGATATGATGGCTTTTTGTCTCTGAATTTGAAAGTAGAGGGTAGTCGAGCTCAGAAAATGCATAAACAGATGCCAACTTGAATTATTTATAGTACTTACTTGGTTTCTCTTGTCTTTTTAACACAAAGATATGCTGGTTGTACAAATTCTGTACCATGCAAGCCTTAGGCAGCCTTAAGCTGGCTTTTGGACTTTCCAGGAAAAATGTTATTTGTGTACCAAGACTTTGGCAGAAACTTCATGGTTTGCTTAGAATCCTCTGCATTTCTCATAGTGAACTGATTGCTATATTGGGTTCATTGTTACAGTTACTCTTGCTCTATAGTTAAAACTACCCCTATATGTGCTGCAGTCACACCTTCAACTGTAGTGAACAAAGCCCTTTAATCTTTGGTTTTCTTTTATGTTTTCTCTTATACAACTTAATTGCTGTAATGGTCAGACTAAAAATGTTAACTTGATTTTCATGTAGCTAGGCAGCAATGCTTTTCAAGATAGACTTGATCTACACTTTCTTTTCAGAACTTGGAATATGACTGATGATCATTAAAGTTTGACTTGCTATCATTGTAGCACTACAGTATGAATAATAATTAAAAAAAAAAGATAATCCTCTCATAGGAAATCAAAGGGAAAAGCGAAACAAAGGAAAAAGCAAAGCAAAGCACTTCAGGACTGGTATTTCTAAAGATGAGGATAGTGGTTTTATCTTTTTATTTTCCCTCTTGAAACATGATCAGGACAGGATTATATTTTTGATTCTAAAGAGTACCTAAAACGAGCTGTAGCTGTTTGACACATACCGTATCCATAGAGTCTATTTATTCAGACTAAATTCCACGTGTTCCATGGATAATTTTTTTCTCAAATGTTTGTTAGTATCTGATCTTAGCAAGTGCTGCACAATATAAACTGAAGGAACTATAAAGAAGAGGGAGATAACAAAAAACTAAGCCTTGCTTTTCAACAAAGTCTGACTTAAAATCAAGAAGTGCAATTTTCAGATGGATCAGGTTTTAAAGAATTTTTCCATAAAGGACCTAAATAACATCATACATTTAAAAACATACATTAGCCATACCTAACATTAATAAATGAGATACAAGCAGGTTTTAAGGGATGGCAATGGAACTTTTAACCGAGATGAAAAGGGTAATTTACTGGCTTTGTCGAAGTTGTTTGGAACATGGTTTTGTTGAAGTTTTCTTGCACTTGTAACCACTGTGCCATGCACAGCCTGGAAGATTGGGGGAATACTGCTCTGTTGTCCAGTCTCTTCCTGCCTCAGTTTGTATGTAGTGTCTTTCAAGACAGACCAGCTGATACTGTCTGGGCATGTGTGTGGTCTGCAGTAATAACAAAGCTAATTTTAGATCTAGTTTGTGAGTGCTATGGTAATAAAATAGAAAACAAATTGGAAATGCTGGATTTGAGCATGTCAAATTCACTTGTTTCTGTTGTTGCCACAGGTCCTATGTAACTTCTATTGGCATTTTTCATATATTGTAAGTTTAACTTACCTAAGGAGACTTGCTATTCCACCTACCACAGCCTGTGTTTGTTAAAATCTGGATAAGCAGCTTTCAGAAGTCTGTCCCTTTCTGATCTTCATTATCATTGAGGACTTCTTAGTTTACCTGCTCATTATCAAGTAAGGCTGAAACTCCTGTGGTTCTGCTCTTCTGGTGTATCATCTAAGATACACCTGGAAAATGGGTCAGGTGCTGTATTTTGTTTGGCATCGTTTCAGCTTTGACGGTTTTCTGTATCTACTTCACATCATTCTGCATAGAACAGCTTCTGAGTGCAGACTATGTAAAACACCTCTCTCTTCTTCAGGGGAAGAGAAATAGGATACAGAAAACACAAATATTATGTAGTGGGTTGCTGCTCTGGAATATAGTGGAAAATAAACATGTTCAAGTCTTGTAGAAAGATGTGGACATTGTGATGACCTCATGCTGTTGATGGGTAAATGTCAGGTATTCAGGCTGGTTATATCTTTTATCTCTCCTATATACTGTTGTACATGGAGCTGTTTACTGTCTGTCACATCTTGAAAAGGCAGGGTAAGGGATTCACTTAGAATGATGGGTTTTCTCCTTGTCTTTTCCCCTCTCCCTCTCCTTTTCCTTCTTCTCCTTCTCCCTCTCCCTCTCCCTCTCTCTCTCCCTTGCCCTCTTGTCTTTCTCCCTCCACCCTTGGGAAGTAAAAAGAAAATAGTTCAAGTAGTTACACATCTTGTTATGGCTTTCTTTTGTAATCACAGTTCCAGATATTAGTTCAGTATTTAGACATTATACTGTAAGTGTAAATAAATGGTTAATAGATTTAAAGTTAGGAAAAACTGGGGTATAAACTGCTGGTCTTCTGCTCTATATGAAACAGGTATTTTTAATTCTAGGTCATTCATCCTGGATGGTGAAGTTGGAATTATTCTTCTGCTGTATCTAATGGCATCTAGATGAAAGTCCAATGCCCAGCTGTTATATAAACCATATATAACTAATGAAAACTAAAGAACAGATTTATTCTTCTCTTGAAAAATATTTCTTCAGAAAATAGCATTAAATATTGAAAGTTTGTGCACTGGTGATAACCTGATATGCTTTCTTCTTACTTAGTATGTGCAGATGTGGAATAAGATTAGCTTCTCAGTGTTGTACTCTGCCTGTGTTTGGCAAGGAGACTTTTTTATAACTGGTTTTTAATCTTTTAAATATCTCTGCTCTTACAGTTACCGGTATTTTTGCATATCTGTATAGCAGTGGACCTATAAATAATTCTGTTCTTACTAGAATGAACTATAATGTAGTGCTTATAAAACTTCCACAGCACTTTCTGCTGGAAATGTATTCTTGACTCTTGATTTGCACCTCCAGCACAACTCATGATTCATTAAATACTAGAATAGTTTTGGATTGGGGTAAGAGACAAGAGTTTTCTTTCCTTGAGTGGTGCCTTTTCTATCTGAGGTGACTCGGGTCACTCAAGCTAGCAATTTAATGGAATAGAACAGAGAAAGGGAACAGACCTTGACTGGAGTCCAGATGCTATGTGATAGCTATCTACCATATGATATTATTAGAACAAATGTGAAAAAATATTATCAAAAGAACCAACCTGACATTTTTTTATCCATAAGAAAAAAGCAGAATATTGCTACAGGAATTTTAACTGCTGATTTTGGTATTGCAGAGCTCTTTGTTAATTTTTGAATAACTGGAATATAAACTTTATGAATATGCAACATACTAATAATTCTATTTATTTCAGGATAATTATTGGCCTATAACTGAAAAAAGCAAATGATATTGTTATTAGTCCATTGTAACATAATTATTCCAACAGCTTCATAGTTTTAATAGAGATGGAATTCCTTTCATATTGAAGTCAGGAGGTGATTTAATATTGATTTGAATGCAGCAAAGACTTTACCCATGGACATGGTAATAAATGACTATTGAAACACTATCATAATTAGAGCATGTGATAATACCAGAAAGTAACCTCATCTGATATTTAGCAAAAGGAATGCTTTATCTTGGCTAAATATGGTATTTATCTAGTTTTAAAAGGTATTGAGAAGTTCGTGACTAATGCTGCCTTCCAAAAGAGCTTGGTCTGAAAACAGATCTCAACGGAGGTTGCATTGATTGCATAAAGATTGTCTGTGTACAAAGCCCCCTGTTTCGTTGCCATCCTGAGCCAGAGTACTAGGCAAAGAGCTGGCAGAATACTTGGAGGTTGTAAACTTGTACAAGTATAAACTCAGTTTTGTTTCTTGATGCAACTTGGAATCAAAGAGAGTTTGCAAGTGTATGATTAGTCACGATTATCTGCTGCAAGACGTTAAGTCATGCAGCTGTTTGGAAACTTTATTAAATCTCCTACTACAGTTCCATACTTTGTTCTCCCATTATGTCTCTATTTTACTCTTCCCCCTGCCCCCCTTCTCTATTTTGTCCTTTTGGGCCAGCTGCCAAAACTGAGGGTTCCTGGAGACTGCTTAGAAAGCTTTTGCTTCTCTGCTCATTTCTTCTGTGTGCAGTCCTTCAATAAATGTTCTTTACACACATTCAACAGAAGGACTTTGGGCCATCAGTTCAGTAGTGTATGATGTTTAATACCTAAGATGACAGTACAAGTTTGAACCCAAAACAGTGACTGAAGATAAAGAGAATATGTTAAATTGTATGATTAAAAAAAAATACAGTTCTCTACACATTCATTTTGAGTTGTGTGAACTGGAATTTTTTTACCTGCCTCTTCAAGTGTGTGAGGTGAGTGTGTGTCAGATGGAGGAGTAATCTAAACAAGGGGTAGTATTCTGTCTATGTGTTTCTCTATTTATTTTTTATTGTTACCTGAAGAATCATTTCAAGATTTCAAATAGGTACCTCTTTCAAAGCACAGAAGCTACTCAAAATGGAAAACCCACAGAAGACCAGATGTGTCTTAGAGTTGACCCAGAAAAGCCACAAACCATACCACTTTGGAAAGCTATCTTAGGAGATACAGAAACTCTGTACAAAGTTTTCTTTGCTCATTACTTGAAAAGCTCATGATAAAAACAAACTCTATGTTCTTCAAAAGCTCTTCTTGTGGTACCTGAGGCTGGGAAGAACGAGGTGCTTGTTAGGTAGGTTGAAAATTGGCGAGACTGCCAGGCTTGAAGTCTCAGCATCTAGTTGTTGGCTGGAAGTAAGTGGAGGGTGAGGAGGCTGGGCTTATTTAGTCTGGGGAAGAGAAGGCTTTGACACAGTCTAATAGCTGGTCCCAGTTGCCTGAAAAGCAGTTGTAAGATTGACCAGTTTTCCTGATAGCACCATAGAGTGTAAAACCAAAACAAACCCTGTAAAACTCACGGATAGAAAATGCTGCTTGAGAGGTTCTGATTGGACATGAGGAAAAAATGCTTTGCCTAGGGAGATAGCCCAGCACTGTAGTAGCTCATGGCAACTCCTTTTGGAGTTTCCACCTAGGAAAGGGTTTGAGTGTTGCCTAAAAAATGCTCGTCCTCAAATGGGCCACATGCTGAGCCCTGAGGAGGAACTCCTCACAAGTTCAAGCTGGAACCCAAGAAGGAGCTGGGACTGGAGGTCTCCAGAGGTCCCTTCAAAGCAGCATTTCAATGATTTCGAGTGGCTTTGCTTTGATACCCATTTTACACCCAAACAATATCAAGCTTGAATTTGTCTTCAATTTTCTGCCAATAACATACCATTTTCCAGCTTTTCCTTTGCACCAGGAAAAAGAGTTTCTTTTCATTTTGACTGCTACATTCAGATATTAGGTAAGAAGAGCCTGGGGGCAACAAAACACAGAAAGAGGTCCCTGTAAGCCTTGAGTTACTACTTTTGAAAGTAGCCTTACTGCTTTTGGAAGGTCTGGTGAAAGAGGAAGAAATGGCATGTCATGTTACATTTCAAAGAACTGCTTCTACTAAGTCTAGTTCTGTACACATGTGAAGTGTTGTAAAAGTTATATGGGAATGTTGTCAGGAAATCCTTTTGACTACTTTAATTAAAAAACCTGCTTCCCTCTGAAGTTCTGTGGTAACAAACAAATAGTTGCTCCTTCATATTTTGTTTCTGAGTTTTAAGACAGAGAACTCACACATACTGCAACATCGTGTGTATCTGACAAAACTCTTGAAACATTTTTTATGTTTCAACTTTTGTTTTTTGCTTGGCTGTTTTTTGCTTTGTTTTATTTTGTTGGGTTTTTTTAAGCAGCGATAACCATGTGTGAGCTAATGCTGTTTCTGAAGGTCTAAAGCCTAATTTTCATAATTAAGGGCTGTTGAACGAAATGAACAAAATAATACATTAAGTATGCACGACTAGCAGTACTCTTCTCTTGTCCTGTTGTCAGATTAGTATAAGTTTAGTAAAGTTTTAAAAATTGATTTTACCAGTACTGTGTGACCTCTTAAGTGAATCAGCCTTTAAAGTGAATCAGTGCTGAAGCTGTTACTCCACCCACAGTGCTCCACAGCTCCTTGTCTGTCTCCTGAACTGTGATTTGTCTGAGTTTTACCCGTGACCCTTGCTAAAATGTAGTGATTACGATGTACTAATGAAGAGGTATTTGCTATATTTGAAAAGTGTCAGTGCTGATCTTTGTTAGACATGTTGTGCCCATGGGGGAAGAGACCTACTTTGAAGTAGGCAGGAATGAGCTTGTCTGGTCGGTGGGTTTAATTTCAGTTTACAGTGGCATCTGCTGATCTGTTTGGTGATACCGTGGTTTTCATGCTGGTGGAAGGGTTAGGCACTACCCTGCTTTCAGAATGCCTGGAATCTTGTAATTTTCAAGGGCAGGTTTTTTACATTAATAGATATATAAATCTGGTGATAGCATCTTGTACCACATCAAAGACAGCTGCGGTGACTCATTTTTCAACTTCAGGCACTGATAAGTGTCTGCTGTCCTTTTCTAATAAGAGTAACCATGTCATATCCCTGGGTCAGCCTAGGGATTTTTTCCTTCCCTGTGCCCCATTTCCAGGACTACTGCAAGTGATCTCATTTGCCCATTCTCTGAATAGCAGATCCCATCTTTTCATGATCCTTTCACTGAAGATGCAGATACATTGTTTTGGTCCTTTTTATGTCCCTGTTTTGCTTGCATGGTGATGTTTCTCTCTGGCTGAATCACAGGATCACAGAAAGTCAGGGGTTGGAAGGGACCTCAAAAGATCATCAAACCCCCCCTGCCCCCATGCCAGACCAGGTTGCACAGGAATGTGTCCGGGTGGGTTTGGAATGTCTCCAGGGAAGGAGACTCCACAACCTCCCTGGGCAGCCTGTGCCAGTGCTCTGACACCCTCAGAGTGAAAAAAAATCTTCCTAATATTTATATGGAACCACCCATGCTCTGGTGTATAACCATTGCCCCTTGTCTCACTGTTAGTCACCCCTGAGAAAAGTTTGGGATGGTGCCTTGCTTAAACTGATTCTTCTGGGTGATTCAATGCTGTCTGCGCAGTAATTTTTAATTATTTTTTTATATTTTTTTGGGTGGGGAGGAGGGTTGGGAGAATAGTTCTTAATAGAAAGGCAGACAGAACACAGCAGCTATGTAGATAGCTTTGGAGTTATGTATCTGACTGCTGTAAATCTGACTGAATGTTTTACTCCCTTTTAAGTATAACTTGGTCTGATTTATCCCTAAAATAAGGCAGGAATCGCAAAGTCATTCCACAAAGAATGGAGACTATAGTCTCATCGTAGACATGATCAGGTATCTGTGCTCTTCACACAATTTTCTCAAAAGAAATGTTCATAACAATGCATAAACTCAGTAGGAAAAGGCTAGCTTTTTGTGGTATAATAGTACGATTTATGTGGAGTGGATAAAAAGGAATATTGTGGCTTATCTGAAGACAAATAACAAGCTTCATTCTCCAGTGACAGCAATTACTTGCTTTTGTAGTCATAAAAAATAATTCTTTTGTGAGAGAAGAAATTCCACTGTGCAAGAGCAAATATTTGAAATGGAGCAAGTGTTGTGTGGGGGAATTTGATCTGTTCGTGGAACACTGTTTGTGCTAAAGTAAATAGATATTTTTCCTTTACAAATGGAGGAGCTGGAGATACTGGAGATGCTGCAACTTCTGTTCACTAAATTGCCATATGCTTTTTCTTTCCTTTGTTCCTTTTAATTGACTTCTCATTTGATATGCCTGGACTATTTACAGTCCTTACTTGCTGATGTTATTGTCCTGATGGTACAAAAGAAAACACTTTCTTAATGTGTTGTAAAAAATAACCTGGTTTGTAATCCTCTGCGTGCTTTTTAAAGGCAAAATGAACCTCTGTAGTCAGACACCACATGTTGACATGTTTGTCTGAAACAGTGGTCCTTTGCATACTTTGGAAATATCACTCCAGTGTTCTAATCTCTGGGAAAGTAATTTTTATTATTCTTGGCTCCTGTGTTTAGAATGCAGTTCTCACTTGACACACTATACATTACAGAAAAATGCTTATGACTCAGCTAACGAAAGCCCAATTAAGTGCCCAAAATAGGAATCTATTTCTTTTGCCTTTTTTATCCTTTTTTACTCATTACTGCATGTTATCCTATCTTATTTGTGCATAAGGCAGTCAGTCTTCTGCAAGGAGAGACCACACACCATCAGTTTTACATAAGCAGCAATTCCACTTAAAAGAAAATTTACTATTTTCATACCACAAATAGAAGGCACCAGTCCATCAGACTTTAACATTTAAATATAGATTAATTCTTTTAAAATAGTAATGCTTTATCTTCTTTTCTTGCAGTACATTAATTCAGCTGTCAGCCTTTGCATTTAGCTTCAATAAGGTACAATTGCAGTGTATATTTTCATTACAGACTGAGTCATATGTCTTGCTAAGTTTTAAGTGAATGATTATTATAATTCTCATTATAAAAAAAATCATAAAAATAAGGTAAAGTATCTAATTGTAAGAGACAATGATGAGCTGAAACTGAGAATTCCTGTGTTTTACTGACTGAAATATTACCCTGACTGTGTACAAGTTTTTAGAAAAAGCCAAAGATAGTGAGGTGCTGCAGCATAAGGAGGATCTTTTCATCTGATGGAATTAAATTTTGTAGTCTAGAGAACACATCATTGTATGTCACGATATCAAAATGTATCTGTATTATGTCAGTGCCTGCTTTTTACAGCTGAGCACCCCATATCAGCTGATTCTAGCTGTGAATGGGAATTCCTGTGTATACTGGGCACTTGAGAATGTGGTTTCATGGGGCAGTTGGGGCCCTGGAAGGCAGAGCTGCTGCTCACTAGAGGAGTCCTTTCTTTTTGGTACCTCCTTATAGTTATATCTTCATAACCTGAAGAGGTCTTTTCAGTAGTTTAAGTGTTACTGTGTGCTTTAAAAATAAAATGCAGTTGGCTTACTTATTTTGAACTAATTTGATGCCACATTGTAAAACATTAATGAAATTTTACATGTGTTTAGTCTAACAATGCTGTGAGGAATTTTGAGGAAGTCCCTCAACTGAGTCTTGTCAGTAAACGCCTGATTTCTTACACTTGGTGACTTTCCCACAATTCCCAAAAATTTCCCAGTTTCGTTCCTGTATCAGAATAACTTTATTCTGACACAGTCCTCAGTTAAGAGGCAGCCATCAAATCCCACATCTCTGGTGCAGTAAAGGTAGGACAGTCTGCTTCTTGCAAGATGATGAAAAACACAGAACAAAATTGTCTTTATCTGTCTATACTATACAAACACTTTAGGAAAAGGAGAAGAAACCAATATTGATGCATCTTTTCTCTCTCTTTACTGTAGGTGTGCAGGATCCTCAGCATGAGAAGATAATTACTGTGACTTCTAATGGAAGTATTCACAGCCCCAAGTTCCCACACACATACCCACGCAATACTGTACTGGTGTGGAGATTAGTAGCAATAGATGAAAATGTATGGATACAGCTTACTTTTGATGAAAGATTTGGGCTTGAGGACCCAGAAGATGATATTTGCAAGTAAGTAACTTTAATCTGGAAAAATCTGAAGGCAGGTGTGGGGGATGGAACAAATTTGTAGCTCACATTTTGCAAAAATATGACACCTGAATGTCAATATTATTTATAAAATGCATCTCAATGTATTAGTTTATTATTTTATTTTGAAGTGCTAGAGAAGGATTCCATGCTTGAAAGCTTTGAAGTTCCCCCTGTTTTCCTTCTGCATTCAATATATGTGCCACAGATGTAGTATTATGCAGAAATGTGAAATACTTGATCACTCAAATAAAAGTTTTTACACATAGGAAAATACTCCTTACAGAATGTTAGAGGAATGAATGTCTAATTTTGACAGAGAAAATACAGGTAAGCAAATTGTCCAAAGTGGAGTTCAGATAATTGACTCAAAGTACAACATCCCTGTTGAAAAAAAAAATCCAAAGTGCACAATATTTTAATGGCCTTCAGTGGTCAAGTTCTCTGTTTTCTATTAAAAACAGCATTTACAGTATGGGATTAATTGCCATCTTCAATGGTGTTGGGTTTTTTTCTGACTTCAATAAGTATTCTACCTGCTCAGTCACTGGCACGGGTTTCTATAGGATTCTGTAGGATTTTCTATATATAGTATTTTTTCCTGTGACTCGCAGCTCAAGCCTTCATAGCTTGGGAGAGAAGCAGCTGTGACATAACAAGCATTAGGATGGATTCTGAACCAAGCCATCTGATTAATCATGTTTTGGATATTTGTGAGAGTAGAAGATGACATTATATATGCCTCCTGTGAGTAGTTGAAATGGGAGAGTTCTAAACTCTTATATCCTCTGTCTGTTATCATAGTGACACATCATTAAAAAAAAAAGTAATGAATAAATGTGTGAATAGAGGTACATTGTCTGAACTGTTTTCAGTAAATTAAGTAACATAAAATAAGCCATATGAAGAGCATATCCTCCATAGATGTGTTCCTGGATGTGTTCCTTCACGCAAGATTTTTCTTTCAAAGTATTTTTTTGCTTTGCTTTGTTTTTCTGCTGGGGGTTTTATTTTGAGCACCTTGAATACACATTTCATTTGATTCTTGCTCGCAGTTTTTTGTTATTAACTGATATTGTGGATTTTTTATATCTTTGTCCCAGTTTGGACAATCTTGTGTCAGGTTTTAATAACAAATTTAAATTTTTAGAGGTTACTTTTTACTTAATTTTTGAAAAAAAGGTACACAACAGATGGATAGATGTCTTTTGTAATTCTGAAAGGTGCAACTGTCAAGGATGCATCAAATACAATTAAAATACTAAGTACTGTAAACATGTTTGCTCAGATGAGTGCACTCCCTTTACACAATAGTTTTTTTTTTTTTATGAAAACTTAGCTTGCTTTTTCTTTTCTTTGCATATGGCAGAGTGAAGTGGCAAGTGAAAGAAAATCCAGGTAGGGTGACTCATTCGTCCACTTGCAAAGAAAAAAGTAAGATAAGTTAAAATATTTTTAATACTATAACTAGAACATTATTTTAATGGGAGTACATTTATTTTAAGTAAACAATGTGCTGAATACAAAAGTACTGATCAACTAAAGGAACAGTAATAAGTCACTCATAATCTTCCTTTGATTGCAATCTTTTTGTGTTTTTATTTCTGCTGGGATTCCAGGAAGTTGCATGACTGCAATTCCTGATATGTGCTCTTTTGCACATCAAGCTTTTTGGCCTGGAAAATATGACCCTCTGATACATAGAGTTATACTGTTGTCTTTAACCAAAAGAAAAAACGTAGCTACATTTTCTATGAAATGTAAATCCAACAACAAACTCAGTTAAGAAAGTGGGCTTTTGTTTGGTCTGAAGGGAGTATAAATAAGTTGAGAAAAAAACTAGGACAGAGAGGGCATAACTGTGTAAAACAATTCTACACAGGCCAAGTAAGTGACAAGTCTTCAGTGTAGTATCTTCTGTGTAACTTCTTGTGTTTCTTATCTCTTATAGATCCTAATAAAAATATTTCATCTTTTCCCAGTACCTTCTGTAAAAAAGCTAAGAGTTTTATTGACTACATTCCATAATACTTATTACTCCACTGTGTCTCTACCACCTTGAAACAAACAAATTGGTGTTGTTGCTGGAGAGTACTCAAGAGTTTCTCCAAAGACAATTTTATATGACAAAGGAAAGAATAAGATACAACATGAAATTTAATGTTTCATAACACCACATCTTACAGTGACGTGATCCTTTAGTTCTGACCAATGGCTGCAGGTAAAAACCTCCACATGGTAACATTGGACTGTCTGTGTAACAGTGTCCAGTTTGCACCAGGATGTCACAGAATCACACAGGAAGTTATGGGTTAGAAGGGACCTTGCAAGATCATTCCAACCACCTGCCAGAGCACTGTCACCTACAGGAGGTCACACAGGAACGTCTCCAGGCAGGTTCTGAATGTCTCCAGAGAAGGAGACTCAATAACCTCCCTGGGCAGCCTGTGCCAGGGCTCTGTCACCCTCACAGTAAAAAATTTTTCATGTTTTTACGGAACCTCCTCTGCTCAAGTTTTTATCTGTTGCCTCTTGTCCTATCATTGGGAATAATTGAGAAGAGCCTGGCACCATCCTCCTGGCTCTCTCTCTTTACATATTTATAAACATTATGAGGTCACCCCTCATTCTCCTCCAAGCTGAAGAGCCCCAGCTCCCTCAGCCTTTCCTCATAAGGGAGATGTTCCACTCCCTTCATCACCTTGGAGGCTCAGTATTGGACTCCTTCAAGAAGTTCTCGGTCTTTTTGGAACTGAGGGGCCCAGAACTGGACACAATATTCCAGATGTGGCCTCACCAGGGCAGAGTAGAGGGGGAGGAGAACCTCTCTCAACCTACTAACCACCCCCCTTCTAGTAGACCCCAGGATGCCATTGGCCTTCTTGGCCACAAAGGCACATTGCTGGCTCATGGTCATCCTTCCATCCACCAGCACCCCCAGGTCCCTTTCCCCTGCACTGCTCACCCTGCCCAATTCTCCAACCTGTCTAGAGCCCTCTGAATGGCAGCACAGCCTTCTGAGGTGTCAGCCAGTCCTCACAGCTTTGTTTCATCAGCAGATTTGCTGACACTCTGCCCCCTCATCAAGGTCATTGATAAAGATGTTGAACAGACATACCTGTCTTCCCCATCTCTGAGAAACCCATGAGTTACTTGCAATAGTCATTGTCACAGTTTAAGATAATAAGCAGCTTTTAAATCTCAGAACAATTCAAATATTGTTCATACATAGGAAAAAAAATAAACCAGAGCCATACCTGACTATATAAGACTTTTTGGTTTAAGACAGTTATAGCAGGAAAACAGTGGTAGTGGTGAAAAGGAAATGTCCAAGATGTATCCTGAAGCTCTGAGTTCTTGCCTGTATCTGGTTGACCCGATCCTCCACACTTGGATTTCTCCAAAGTCAGTTCTGACATTTCAAAATATTCTCAGAGGTCTTTGCATCTAGAATGAATTACACATTTTACAGATAAGAATCTAAAGTTAAGAATCCTGCTGTGTCCTTTACAAAGTGAACACATACTCCAGGTTATGTAAAAAACAGTTCTATGCATGTATCTCAGAAGAAATCTGTTACTTGGTTAATAGTACAGTTATTTAATTCTCTCTAATACTGCAGGAATTTCAGCCTTGTAACTTTGCTTGGTTTCAGTTGAGGCCTCAAAAGAAAAACGTTATGAACAAAAAAATCTGCCAGCAAACAAGACATAAAAGGAGAAGGATGCAGTCTCCTGGCTGTTTTGTGCAGTACTCTTCCGATGATACAACTGACAGTGAACTTCTTTTACGTAGGGGAATTTCAAGCTGCCAGAGACATAATTAATTTACATTCTGTATGCACACCCTTTCTGATGAACCAAAAAGGCATCTTTTGTTCCACTGATACAGTAACTGATAGGATGGGTAATTATTTTCATTGTGCTAGCCCCTGACTGCTGTTTTAATCATGAGGCCATTAGGTAGACTTCTGTGCCTGAAAGCTCCTGCCCCTGGGGAAATGCCAGAACTCTCCTTGACAAGGAGAGACTGAGTTTTGCTCAACTGTTGCTTGTTGCCCAAAGTTGTTGCATTCTGTCTGTGAGAACATGCATTGATAAAAGCTTTGTGATAACTTCTCTGTGACAGGAAGGCTTTAGCTTTCTCCCAGGAAGAATATGAATGCTACAGTTGGCATGAACCCACAGACAGATGTTGTCAGCAGCCTGTGCACTCATCAGGAGCATTACATCACAGGACTGACACACACACACAATAATTTTTAAAATAATTAAAAAAAAATCAGTCTCTTTCTTATACTGGTATCGTATGCCAAACTTGCTCACTCCCTGTGCACAGAACAGCTTTATTTCTTCATCTCAGTGGTAGCTGCAGCTGTTCTTTCCAATAATCAGATGACTACAGACTGACCTTGTTATATATAATAAAATGCAGAAATATTTCATAAATTCAAAGTCTAATTGCTGTAGATACAGTGCTAGGGGTAAAATAAATAAATAAAAGAATGTGGAAACAACCAGTAGTTGAATACTAGATGCCATTTTACCACCATCTTCATTTTAGGATATCTTTACTTATTTGCAACTTTCTTCAGTCCCCTGAGAATTTAAAGTATGAACTATAGTGGGTGTTGCTTGTTTTTTTGTTTTTTGTGGGGTTTTTTGTTTGTGTTTTTTTTTTGTTGTTGTTGGGTTTTTTTGGGGGGTGGGGTTGGGGGCAGGAGGAGCTTTTAGCAGGTGAATAGGTGAATCTGTTAATGTAGTTAGATAAACTGCAAGGTTTTGAAAGAATCCCCAAAGCTTGTCTAGTTAGTATGTGCAATATGTAGAATTTTAAGTGAAGAAAATGAAGCCAAAGGCAGCTGTCAGTGCTAGCATGGGATAAAATACTTGTTAGTAGTGCTCTGACTTTTTTTTTCCTTCCTAATATCAAATTAAGTACTTAATACCAGGAATGCTCTTTCTCTGAGGGTTCCTAGAATGGTCCGTTCAGATACAGAGTGAGAAGCAGAGCCACATGTATAAAATGCACCACTTACCTTTCCCCTAATATTTCTGTTTGCTACTTGCCATCATTTCAGTTCTGTTTTGGCTGAACTGTGCCCAAGGTATTCCCTTCCATTCAGGGAACAACAAGGTTGTGAGGTAGAAGCTACAGTCCAGCCAGCTTCAGGTCTATACCTGTTCTTAATGAATGTATAATTAAGAAATTATTGTCCAGGGTCAAAAAATCAGATTTGGCTTATTCTGACAGGACTGAAATAAGTTTATTAAGAAGAGATATACAGACACTGTCTTTAGTTGCTATGAAGAAGGAAAAAATTTGCTTAGCTGTCTTTTTTTTTCTTTTTGACGTAAGTTTTGTCAAATGCATACTGTACAGTGATATGTTACGGTAAACATTAAAAGGCTAAACATTTTGTAATTTGATTTTTTAAGGAGACCTTTTTGTGTAATGTAAGACCCACTGAGCAACTACACCATGTGCAGCTTCCTTTCTTGCAGTTGCTGCAAAACTGTACACGTAGCACGTGGAGTAAAGTGTGGATGCTTAACTGCCTCAGTAAAAAGGAGAACAGATATTCCACTTCTGCTTGGCCTTTTGTAGTGGAAGCATCATATGGCATCACCAGAGCACATACTTGAAAGAATGATTTCGGAATCTTTTTCTTCCAGAAAGATGAAATTCCACCCCCTGAAAAAAAATGTTGATTTTGCCTTTATTGCATTGTAGAGGCAGTATTAATGGATGTGTGTAGAACATACTAATACCAAGGATAGATTAAAATATAACTCTTCATATAAAATAAATATTCATTCTGGGGGCTTTTGAGGGTAGAGAGTTCCTTATGACTGTTTAGTTCCCAAGAAAATTGTTTTCTGGGCAACTGATGTGCTGTCCTTACTGTCAGACAGTCTCAAATACGTCTGGTGGACTGTGATTACAGAGGGTGAAATTATCTCTTGGGTAAGTACAAAGTTCAAGTTGTCTTTGAGTAACTGGACAAAGACCTTTAAGTGAACTCTGTATTTAAAGAGGAACTGGTACAGACAGTGTTCATGGTGACTCATGTCACTAAGTAGCTGGGCTGCTGAGAGTTGTGCTTTTATTTTCCCTCCCTCCCCACCCACCACCCATTCTGAAGCTGCAGGGGTTGCTGCTGCCACATCTGTTTGAAAATTTATTAAACAGTGAGGAGTCCTCCAAAATTTCTACAGCTCCAAACTGAAAAGAAACCAACAAAACCCCATAGAACAAAACTATAAAACAGTCCCTGCCACATCCCAAAGACTGAGAGTAGAGCTGAATGTTATAGTGAAGATCTGTCCTTAACTTGTCTTTCAGCTGTTGCATTAGGATTTCAGTGTGTTCGGTTTTCACCACCCACTTTTTTTTTTTTTTTTTATGAGCTGCAGTGCATATCGGTGGGATAGGCTCTCAGTTTTGTGAATCAGATCCATTTGGATAGTTTTGATTCCACTAATACTTGGAATAATAAAAGGCATATGAACTCTCTTTCCTCAATACACAATTCTTTTTATGGTTTTTTGTTTGTTTATTTTTGTCCAACAAATAATAACACTTAATTTTTTATTCAAATTCCGAAAGGAGGTCTTATGATTTAAATGGCTAGGATGAGCCATCTAACCTTCTAGTGCTTTAGATTAATTTAAATACTAATAAGAAAGAATTATTATGAAATAACTAACTTAAGCTGAAGTCCTTAGTAGCAATGATGATGGTTTACCTGACAGGAATGTGGCATTTTTTGAGCATTGTGTAGAAAATGCCATAAAAGTTGTCATAGCTGCTGGTGAAACTAATTTCATCTGCTGCTTGTGGGGATGGTTTTTTGGGGCTTGATTTTTAGTTACTCAGTCAACTCAGTCAACTGAATAGTGATTCTAGTTTAAGAGAGGCTTAAAGAATTGCAGAGGTCAAGAATGGATTTAAATGTAGTATGAGTGTGGATGATGGGGATCAAAGCTTTTAATAAGTTTTACTAATTTAGGACCATAGTCCTTTGGTCATCAAATATTGTTCTTTTAAATGCCAAGAAAAGGATTAATGCTACAAAGGTTATTTCTTTTGTGTGAATTCAGTTGTAACTATTATTTCAATTTAATCAATGTGAAAGAATCCAATAGGCTCATGCATCCTGCTTACTTATGTTTTCATTAAAAAATGAGTGGTTTCTCACATCAAAAGAAGTAACTGGATCTCTTTCTATTCTGATTTCATTGAACAAAAGTGTATTTTCTTGTATTTACTCATTTTAGCTTTTTAAGAAAGCACTTTCTTTCAGTTTTTTCTTGATTCCAGAAAAAATTTACTCTGATTACTAAATGGTTCAAACACAAACTCATCTTTCAGCTGGTCCCATTCAGCTGTTTCAGCTGCTGTCCACAGTTCATGCTGTGTCAGATGTGTGTGCTGTATCCAGAAGCGTTCCTATGGGTTTTCTACTGCACATTAGAAGTTGCTTAATATCATTCCTGTGAGAACACTTTTGTAAATGTGACAAAGCAGATCGTGCAGGCTGTAAAAGAAGAAAAAAATTAGAAATCCCCAAACAGTACGGTTTTAACTGAGTCTGGCCTCTAAGATGCATTTATTAAGGTTCTAGAAGAATAAACTCAGTTCTGAAGGAGGGGTTTATAGATGCAAAATTGAACTCTCTAAGCAAATCAGAGAGCACCATAAAGGGAGAGAGGAGATGCTTCTCTGGGCAGAATGTGAGGACAGCGTAGCCTGATTGATATAATCAGAAGGACATGCTGCAAAAGCTTAGGGACTTTCATTGCATTCTTGCCCACCCACTTTTCCCTCCTTTACAGTAAATCCAGCATTCACTTTTGTTATCCACTGTTGCTAGAGAACACTATAATGCAAGAAATGTAAAATCTATTTTCACAGTGCAGATGAGTGTTAGGAGACTGATTGCTGATGAGTGGGCAGTTGACATAATTTAATTCCTAACTCCTTTTTCACACCATAGTCTGTACTCATTGACTTAAAAAACATTTTAGGCTCCTTAAAATTCTCTCCTGGTCTTCTCAGTCTCAAGCAGACTGTGTGAATAAAGTGAACTATGTCCACAGTACCAAAATATTTTTTGTAAATGATCCTAATCCTAATTTATTGCTTCTATATTTGTTTCATGTTTCCATAGTTGGCTGTGTTTCTAATAGTGTAGGTCGAAGTTATTTTCTTTGAAAACGAGTCTGGAGCTACTGGGTCTGCTTCTTTCTGGGGTATTCTGGGATAAGTTGTTACTGATGGAGTTCTGCTCCTGCCTCACCACTTACTAAAAGATAGGAGTAAATGTCTACTACACGAGGGCACAAAACCACGCTCTGACCCATCAGTACCTGAACTCAGGGATACAGACAGACCCTGGAACCACCTGCATTTTCTGCTGTGGCTCTCAAGTCCACATAGCAAGAGAAATGCAAGCTGCAAAGGCACGCCCAGCAGCAGCTATCTAAAGTTACCTACCCCGTGTAGTGTCTATATATTAGAGTTTATACATAGCGTGCACTCCATTCCTGATGTTTTCTGGTTACTGAAAATCTAACTGCAGTTAAGCCCATGGGCTCACTGTCAGGCTTATAAGCAGCTTTCTCCTGTTTAATCAG
Source organism: Florisuga fusca (assembly GCA_038090715.1). Lineage (NCBI taxonomy): Eukaryota > Metazoa > Chordata > Aves > Apodiformes > Trochilidae > Florisuga > Florisuga fusca. Next base: position 11,375,870 of record JAAWXA010000025.1, on the reverse strand, counting down.
GAGGAATAGCAGACATACCGAGTGTCCTATTCCTAGACAAGCAGTTGTGTTTCTTCACCTGTTCCTCAGCTTTTTTTCTTTTCCTGCACTTGTGCCGTGGTTGATTCTCTGATTCTAAATCATCCAAAATTTAACGAAGTATGTAACTCGCGTGAAATTATAGTTAGAGAGCAAATGTTGTCAGTCAGACAAATCAGTAACACTCCTGGCTTGCATTCGATGCTGCACCATTAGGAGATGAAATGTAGTGCACTTTATATTAATTTGTTCTCATCTGATCATCAGGATATCTGAGAAGTTGCATGTCCATGAGAAATCCCAAAAGGGAAGATTAGTTATTACAGAAAAGGTTAGATGGTCATGTGGGAAGGTCCTAAGGGTTTTATAAGGTAAAATATATAGATCTTTTCCTTTTCTGACACTAACATAAGAACAGAGAGACCAGTAAACTAGCAGCAATTATTAAGAAGTACTGTTTCAGACTGTGGCTGGATTAAAAATAGGTCTCCATAATTCTATAACCATTGGCTTATAACTGGGTACACTGAAGTGGGAGGAAACACCTTGCACTCTTCAGGTGAACACCAGTCTCCTGCTAGGGTTGGGAACTCATTTTATCTGCCTCATGCAGTGTTAGGTGACTGCTCAGTTACATTCAGGGGATTTTTCACTTGCTGTTAAAGTAGCAATTACTAGCTTGTCCTGAAACAGGATATTGGACTTCATAAAAATGGTCTGTCCTGGATTGGAAAATCCTGTGGGCTGGTAGAGCAATCAGGAGACTATATATTCTTGTATCAGTGAACTAACGAAATAAAGGTATTTTCTTTTAAATAAGCATAGATAGAGACCAATTTCCATTGAGGTGGGCAGGAAGGATGGGAAAGGAAGAAAGGAAATTTGATCATGCATGTAATGATGCTGTGCTTGAGGGGCAGGAAAGCTACCTGCACTGCCTGCATGAATCTTCACATGCTAATAAAGCTCCTTAGGATTTTTTTGTTATTCTTTTCTAAAATATGCTTTTTAATATTGTTAGGAAATTCCTTAGTAGTTTTCAGAATGCTGACTGGAGTCATAGCTGTGTTCCAGGATATAAGAATTGTACACATAGAAAAGAAAAAAAAATACCATTTGGGATACTAGAATAAATATCTAATATGCTGTTTGAAAATATGTGGTGGTAAAATATGTGGTAAAAATATGATTATGGATTTGTGGAAGCTGAAACAGGTTGATCAACCACTGTGGACAGTGTCAATAGAGCTAAAAATTTCATAGTGGATTAGAAGGAATGCTTTATAGTCTTGGCTGTTGATGTGAAGTCTGAGCTCCAGAGTTTTTGGTTTTGTACAAAATATTGATCCCTACAATATGAAGATGTGCTTTTATTATGATCACTATAAGGGCTTGTAAAATTATAGAAGTCCCTGTAAATCACTGTAAAATAATTATTTACATGCTTTATCCATCTGGTAGTTCAAAATAATTGCATGCTTAAATAATTACAGCGTTGCTGTCTGAATATAGAATTGTTTTGGTTTAGAGCCTGAAGTACATTTACCCATGTATCTAGTTTACAATTCCTCATTAACTTTTCTACAAGAATACCCCTTCCAACAAGGCAGAAGTTGCTTTCAGAGACTAAGGGATATTTATGTGCTTGAGATTGAGATGCTTAAATGCTTGCTAGTTTGCCTAGATACCAGTCATGGTGATTTATTCCCTAGAGGTGTTTGTGTGCCAGTTCAGTGGTCATTAGGGACAGGATATAATTTCAGCAGTACCCAGACTGGCACTGAAGTAAACCTTTGTACCAAATGAGAGTTTTGGGAAGGAGGGTGAAGATGTGCATTCTTTGGATGTTTTATTTTTGCACGCAGTGCATTGACTCCAGTCCACCAAGTTACAAAGATACTGTGCAAAATGTTTATGTATCAGCTTCACATGAGGCATCAACTTTTCAGCTGATCCACAGAAAATAGAAATGTTTTCTGGTAGGCTGGAGAGTGGTAATGCAACTATTAATTTCTCCAAACCAGACAACCAGTGCATCCTTTTCTTTACATAAAAAGTGTTCAAATGTTTGAGGATTAGAGTTTGGGAGATTGAACTCCTGTCTTGTTTCTGCCCCTTTCACTTGCAGTTCTGTAAATCTGTATTTATGATCAAAGTGTATTATCATGAATGAAGGGGCAGAAAGTTGAAATCTAAAGACTAAACTTTTTCTTTCATATGTCCTAAATAACAAGGTAGAAACAGAGAATTGTGTGGTTATGTCAGAAGCCTCAGGCTGTTACTAATTGGTTTGAGCAAAGATTAAATAGAGAGAACCATGGCAACCATCTAACATTTGTGAATGAATCTGTGTTTCCATAAGGTAGTTCCTAATGTACACTGCTGCATATTCTAAAATAGATGTACTCCAAGTAGGTTGGCACAGAAACTGCAATCCATATTTGGTGAGTGGCAGTTAGAAATGTTCTCTGTTTATACCTTGAGTGCCTTTATTTCATGGAAAATGTAGAGGTGGCCAGATGCTTGGCAGTTTTATGCTTATTTGCTGTATTGGCTGAAAGTGATGTCTATTGCTGGAAGTGATGTTTGTGTATAATTAAACATCATTTTTCTGAGTACAAAAACCTGACCTCATCAGTTATTTATTTGGACAAGACCTGTGTATGCTCTTTCTTTCCAGTGAGTGTTAAAACACAGTTTGTGTAGGACCAGCAGAAAGAGGTAGTGCTATAGAAACATTTTAATACCAAAAGTATGATTTCCTCTTACACTGTAAATACAGTGTTTGTTTCACAAAGAGCACCATGATTACTTATGGCTGTGATTTAAAAATGACCTAAGAGATGAAAGGTACCCTAACAGTTTTGTTTATAAAGATACACATTTAAGCCAGATGACAGAAACAGAATATTTTATTCCATAGAAAATTTAAATATTTCAGTGACACAAATTGTTTCAGGTGGAGATGGGAGAGGGGGAGGCAATTTTCCATTAGAATAATAATTTAGAATTCTGTTAAGAAAAATATCAAAATCATATTTTCATAATGACGGTTTTTTTTAAATTTCCAAAGTTTCAAAATTGAAGCTGTCCAAATATAAACTGTCTAGGTTCTATTCAATAACAAGATTGTCTGTTGAACTGCTAGACGACCTTGAATGCTTTTGGTCTACAGATGAGGTAGATACTTTGGTCTGTTATGCCAGGACGAGGAAGACCTTGGAATTCCATGTGCTTTAAAACAAGTTGGAACAGAAGTTTTGCAGGCTCTTTTAATGGGTGTGCTAGATTTTTCTCTAGCACATATCTGTATAGGAGATGGAAGGTCCAACACCACTGATATGACAAAGTGTTTCTGCTTCCTACATCAATTGATTTATTTGTGGAATTCCAAAGGCAGAGGGAAACCACAAAAAGGTCACAAAACTGCAAGCCAAGGTAAACAGCCTGTCAGAGCATGTTTAGCAAATGACAGCTTAAACCACACACACACACACACACACACAAAGAGGTATAGAAAGGAGAGGAAAACTTCTTCCCTTGGAAAATACATTTCCTAGTTGGAAAGGCTTTGAAGTTTATAGTCACTTATATTGCTTACTTGGTTCCCTGCTCTTTTCCATTAAATTGTTATTGTTTAGTTAATTCAGCCCGTGGACCCATGCTCTTAGGCCAGAGGGAAGAGGAACACATATTTTTCAGCAGGTACAAGGGAAGGCATTGTGGCCATCATTGGAGGTTGGGAGTACATAATCTTCAAGGTCTCTTACATCCCACACCATTCTATGGCTGAAGGCAAAAACATCTTTCATCCAAGAAAGAAGACTAGACTACCACTTGGTCATGATTTTTACTTAGTAATATTTGAATAATTTGAATGTGTAGCATAATCTTATAAATGCTAAAGCAACTGAACCACTTTGCTTTGTTGCATTTCACAGCAAATTCAGACCAGTCCAGATGTGTAATGCAAGGAATTTCAGTTGCACAGAAGATTCTTTCATCAGGCTCTTGCAGCACATCCAGCCTAGATAGCTTAACAGGAATAAAGTTTACTGCTAAAGATGTTGTATAGCCTCAAAACACATGAAGGACTTTTTTCTGTTGATGTAGAAAGAATTTCTAAAGATTCGCCTTGCTGATATGAAATGTCTATATTGTGCTAGTAGCTCCCCCCACATCTGTGTTCAGCAGTGAGAAGCCAATACTTAAGTGTTAGCTTTTGAAATCAGAAATTTTTAACTGTGGCACTGGCTTCTTTGTTAAACATAAGAGGAAAGAAATACTCTATAGGTCCTCAGGGAGATAACGGAGAAGGGGAGTAACCACTTACTGCCATATGTACTGCACTGTGTTGCCATGAGAAAGTTATTTTCAGTTGGTTCATATAATAGGTAAATCCCTTAAATAATAATACTGGTAATTGTGCAGTGTTAGCATGATTATGATTAGAGTGTTTCCAGATTGATCACTTTTGGATTTCTAATTGTCAGAATGGTACTAGGGTGGGGGAAGGGTGATTGAGAAACCTCTCAGTCAAGGCAACACTGATAACATACAGATAACATCAGAAATTATTTTTATTATAAATGACAGCTTGTTTACAAATGCCACATACAAAGATCAAGGAGGAAATAATTGAATAGAGAAGAAATAACCTGACTGAATTATTTGGTTCTGTAATCTGTATAAGAAAGCAGAATTTTGGGGGGTTTTTTCAGAATATTTTTTCCTTGTTTTACCTCTCCAATAATGGAATTAAGTAGTGTTTATTTTAAGGGTCTAGGATTTAAACTGTGGAATTTGAGTTTCACGTCAGGAGTACCAGAAGACCAAAGGGTGCCATGCAAAGTCCTCTGTAAATTATGCAGAAGCACTAACACCTGTTCTATGCCCAGTCCCTCAGATATCTTAAATCTAAGTCAGTAAACATAATGATAAATTTATTCACTCTTTACAAATCAGAAAACTTGTTAATTATTTCACAGAATCACAGAATCATCACAGTTGGAAAAGACCTCTAAGATCAACGCATCCTATTGTCAACATCCTCCCCAAATAAAATACATCTGTCAATATCTCTATCAGCCACTAGAGCACGTCCTGAAGTGCCTCATCTACACAGCTTATAAATACTTCCAGGGATGATGGCTCCACCAGCTCCCCAGGCAGCCCATTCCAATGCCTAACTACACTCTCAGTGAAGAAATTCTTCCTCAGATCTAGTCTAAACCCCCTGGTGCAACTTCAGGCCATTTCCTCTAGTCCTGTTATTACTGACTTGGGAGGAGAGGCCAACACCCACCTCCTGACAACCTCCTTTCAGGTGGCTGTAGAGAGTGATAAGTTCTCCTCTCAGCCTCCTCTTCTCCAGGCTAAAGATTACCAATTCCCTCAGCCTCTCCTCAGAGGGATTACCTCCTCCACCAGTCCTTCCTATTTGTGAGAAGGAGATCTAGTGAGGCACCTCCTTTGGTAGGCTCCCTTACCAGCTGTGTCAGGAAGTTATCTTCCATACACTCAAGGAACCTCCTAGCCTGTCTCCTCTCTGCTACTTTATACTTCCAGCAGTAGTATACAGTCCCCCACCAGAGCAAGGGCTACCAACTGTGACACCTCTGCCAGTCCCTTTAGAATGTATCATCTGCCTCCTCATTCTGGCTGGGCTGTCTGTAACAGACACCTAACAGAGTAGACTCCTTATTTGTCTTCCCCTTCATCCTTACCCATTTCGTATTCTTAACTAAAAAAATGTAAAAGGTTAACTTTAGAAACTTCATAATCTGTGCTTGCAAAATAAGGTAAAATTTAGTGCTCAAAATCAAATCGATAAATGTGTTGAACCCCGAAGTTTTTGTACAATTAATGTATATTTTGCCTCTGTAGTAAGTTTTATACCTGATCATAAAGTAATAACACTGGTGGATGAGTTGAAGGAATTACTTAATGTTTTTTGGGAAAAAAAGATAGTGATAAAGTAATTAGTACCATATGTTCAACAAAGATTTAAAACTGTGCTGCATGGCAGTAATTGATTTTTAACACAGTTAATGAGCATATTCATTGCATTTTTAATTAAGTGGAAAAAAATACTGTTTCTTTAAATGGAGATAATAAATGTGCAAGTCAGTCTTGCACAAACATGCAACACAAGAATTTATTGCCTGCTGCCTAACTAGGGAACTGGGAATCATTATAAAGATTAGCTTTACTGAAAAAAAAATCCAGAAAAAGCTTTAGTAGAAAATGTTTATGAGGTAATAATTTTCACATTAAATATTGCTTGACATATTTGGTGACGTGTGTGTGCACATGTTTTTTAAAATAGTCTTTGCTACTATCAGAGGCAGGACTCTTTGTACCCTTGAGAAGGATTCAGTGCTATTTATCAATTCAGATTTATATGAGACATATTTAGAATACGACTTGCACATGTAAGAGAACATAAAAATACCAGAAACCTTGAAACTTCCTCAGAGGTGTGTTGTGCTTGTACATAGAATACAAATTGTTGTTTAAAAGTAAAACTGTGATTCAGAAAACTGTGAACTTCCAGGTGCTTGCTGTGCTTTCCCCAATGCATTCTCCCCTTCCCAGAGCCCTGGGCTGTGCTGCCACTGAGACTCAGAGGGTTTCAAGCTGCAGCAGGAGAAGCCCCGCTGAAATGCTTGGTGTTTAGTCTGTCAGGGGGCAGCTGGGGAACTGACATGAAGTGGGTTAAAGCACTGAAACCAGATGTACCTTCTAGAGCAGCAGCTTTCAATGTTAGTATGACTTGTGAAGTCCCTAAATGTTTTCCAGTAGAAGTGAGGACCTTAGTGTGTCACATTAAAGCTCACTGATAGGACTCGGCCAGCATTTCTCAGTGGACCCATTTGAAGTTGTTCACAGATCCCTTGGGGATGCTTGGACCACATCTTAAAAACCAACGAAACTAAATCAAGCTTAATGTGTTTTGTTCTCTCCAAGCTCCACATCTCTCTTGTCAATATTGTCAAAATATCAGGCTCTTTCTGACATGCAGTACATCTATTTCTTTGCTCAACTCATGTTTTATTGGGATATTCAGAAACTCAAAATGTGTTCCAAGTTTCCCTAAGTCATGTTAACCTACAGAAGCTTATTCACCACTGGTGTGACAACAGGGTTTTTTCCATACCAAAAAGCCCCTGAGCTTTCACTGGTGACATGTAGTATGCTGTGCCACACTCAGGCAATCTCAGTCTTTTTTCTCTGACTTTATTCTGCCCTATCCCACATGTTGTAATTGCTCTCCATAAAAGGAACAAACAAAACCATACTCATGGGCCTTTTCAGAATGCGAACTTGACTTTTATTTTTTTAACCTCTCTGCATGATTTTATTATGTATTTAAGCCAGTAGCAACTTGGAAGTGAAGTTCTAAGTAGTTGGTTTTGGTAGCATACTTTTAGCACTTAAAAACAAACAAAAAAAAACAAAAAACAAAACAAACCAAACCAAAACCAAAGAGAGAGAGAGAGAGAGAGAAATTGCAAACTTCAGTTTCTTGCTTTATTGATTAAAGCAGAAAGTTTATAGAAATTTTACCAGCAAATAAACATTTTATCTTCTTTTCAGATATGACTTTGTAGAAGTTGAAGAGCCTAGTGATGGCACTGTTTTAGGGCGCTGGTGTGGTTCCAGTAGTGTGCCAAGCAGACAAATCTCCAAAGGAAACCAGATCAGAATAAGATTTGTGTCTGATGAATATTTTCCTTCTGAACCTGGATTCTGCATCCATTATACACTTCTTATGCCAGTAAGTAACATGTTTCAGATTGCAACATTTCAGAAAAGCACAATCTTTGAAGTGGTAGCTTAAGAGTATCTTTTAATAGCTTAGGACTAATTACTGCTTATTTTGTAGTAATAATAGTAATAGTAGTAGTAATAATAATAAATTTGTCTTCTGGAATTGTGCACTTTGTTTTTTAACAGTGTGCTTGTGGTGGTTCTTGGATGATGGCTTTGGACTGGGAAGTTGTGGGCTCGGTTGTTTGTGTGGAAACTTCAATAAAATATTTGCATTCCTTATATAGTACTGTGAAAGAAAATATTTTTGTAGCTTTGAGAAGAAAAATCAGCATAAGAATCAGCTGTGTGACAGTTGAAGAGCTGTAGGAAATTACAGAGAAGATGGAATTACTACTTTTGTTAGTCGGCTGTTTTTATTAGTCACTATCAGACATACACAGTGAAATTATTGCACCTAGTTCATATGTTTCTGGATTTCTTATCTTCATGACAAAGCAGACATGCACCCATAGAGACACACAGAGTGGTTTGGGTTGGAAGGGACCTCAAAGATCACCTAGTTGCAACCCCCCTGCCATGGGCAGGGACATTTCCCACCAGCCCAGGTTGCTCCAAGCCCCATCCAACCTGGCCCTGAGCACTGCCAGGGATGGGGCAGCCACAGCTTCTCTGGGCAGCCTCTGCCAGGGTCTCAGCACCTTCATAGCACAGAATTTCTGACTTAAGTCTAACCTAAGTCTCCTCACTTACAGCTTGAAAGCATTCCCTTCATCCTATCCCTCCATACAATGCAGGATGCTCATTTGCCATTGCATTTTTCCTGGAAACTACACTTTAGATTATCTTGAAGGTTGCTTAAAACTTGTAAGTCACAGATATTAAACAATAGCCATTGTTCAAAATGTGACTAATTTCACTGACAATAGATTTATGTTACTTTTTTCATCAAATGAAAGATGTGTGGAAGCGTAACAATGTTTATAGATATTTAAGAAAGAGATATTCTGAAACATCAGAATTGAGCAGAACAGGAGTTGACTTGTTTTTGAATAGGTATTCCATAGTTAAACAGACTAAGAAGTATTTTTGTTAAAATCCTCATAATTCACTTTGTGAATCTCCTAAATAGTCTTGTCATCTGTGGTATTTGGTTGGTGGAAAATATCTGCAAGCTCAATAAAAAAATGATCCAAAAAGTCCATTTTGTAGCCCCACTGACATGTGCTTTACTGAAAATGCATTTAACTTGCTTGTTGCTTTTGCCATTTTTGCCCATTTTCAAAACTTAGGAGAAGCAAGGAACAATTCTGAGCATCTTCTAAACAATATATAATCTTCTGTGTAGCATATTTAGCATAAAATTAATGATGTTAATGAAGTGTTATAGTGCATGTGTACATATATATTTTTATATATATGTTATTTTCTGTTGTTTTACCTAATATATATAACGGTAATTATGATCTATTCCTGGAATGGTTAAAGATTTGATGTGCTTATTTGACTCTTTTTTAAATTAGACCTTTTCCTTAATACAATAGTATGACTTCATAATAATAAATTTTGACATTAAATAAAATGTCAGTCTCCAAACCAGCCTGAAATGTGGCCAAGTTTAAACTTTTGTACGCCCAAGGGCAAAGTGTAGTAAGTATGTTTAATTTTAGAAAATGGTAAAAGATAATCCCTAAGCAGAGGTATTTGTGAGCTGATGACAAATTTCATTGTCACAGCTCAGTCATATTACATCCTATCTTCTCCATGTCTGTCTGACTTACGTATGAACCACTTTCTATGGAATGGATTAATCAACAGCACCTAAAACTTGCAGAGTGTATGTATAATTATCTTTATGTCATGCTGTACAACTAGAATGAGTTTATTTGATGGGGAAGAACTGGTTGTAACAAAATATCAACAGTTGCAAAACAATTGTATAATCTTCAAAATATTTACATCACTTAGTCAATAGACAAAACCAGAGATGATATGGCAGGATGCTTTTTTAATTCCCTGTTTTTCCACTAACAAAGCTCATATAGCATAAGAAGTACACACACAAACTGGTTTAGGATAGTAACTGGCAAGAGCAGCCCCCTTCATGTCACAGGAATTCAGGGCTAACTAGCCCCAAAGTATGCAGTACAACTACTATTTATCAGTTTGTAAGGATTGATTTCCAAGTCTCTCTTTAAAAGGACTGTGATCTTTTTCATCAAAAATTGTCTCAATAAGCCATGAAAAATACAATATCCCATTTCAGACTATAGATTGTAAATGAATTTTTTATTGCTGATTTCAGGATTAGACCTGCATCCTGCACCCAAAGCAATTGAAAAGTGTTGCCACAAAAAAAAAAAAAATTCTATAAAAAAAAAAAAAAAAAAAATCTATAAAACTACAGTGCTAAAAAAAAAAAAAAAAAAAAAGTCAACTATAGGAACGAGCATTCATTTTTAAAAATTCTTGAAAAACCATAACTAATGGGCTTTGATTCATTTTAATGAACTGGTCCTAAACAGTTAAATTATTTTTCCCCCTCATTTTTTTTACAAGAGGGGGAGATGCCTGGTAGACTAGTAATGAGAGATTGTTTGGGGAGAAATGAAGCAAAACTGAAATAAAACAGTGCAAGCTTGTTTCTGTATTTGGAGGCCACACACAGAGAGGGGCACCGTACACATTTTCAGGTCTTTTAAAGAGCAAGAGAAATGGCTTTGTTTAAATCTGCTGTAATTTATTGTATATATATGTATTTTATTTTGTATATTATATTTCAAACCAACTTTTCAGATGATGAATAAGTAGGGGGAGAATGGCTATCAATATTATTACTTTTGAAGACTTAGTCATTCAAGAGGACTTGCACCCATTCCAATGTCATTAGATGCAACATAATTTTCTAGAAAGGTTTATCATGGGATTTTAAGGCATCTCATAAAAGCAGAGCATGTACTGAAGACCAGCAGAATGGTCCCAGAGAAAAACTTAAATCTTTTTTTAGGATTCTGGCCGAAGTACGGTTTAATTCTTTGAATTTCTTCCATTTGTAATTGTGCACACTGTGTTACATCTAGAACTTCCTATAGTTCTGATCCAACACCACTTTTTGCTCCACTGTGCTATAGTTGCAAGTTAATTTTGTCTGGAATACTGTAAAGTGGAAGGAAGCATTGAAAAAAGCTTGCTATAGCTAAGAAAACGTAGTTTGTGTTATTCTAAAATTATTATGCTGCTTCCAGCACAGCTGTTATTCACAGCCACTCTTTTCCTGCTCTGCCCTGTCACTTAGTTTGTGCTTACTGGTGAGCTGCTTTATTCACTAAGTGCTGCTTAGCAGTTGTTCTGAGTCTTGACTGTGCAGCTATGCTTTTATTAAAAGTCATACTTTTGGCACCACTATACCACCTAAACCCTCCTAGAACTTTATTGCAGAAACATTTTTTTCCCCCTCCTTCTCACTTGCCCCCAGTAAGAGCTCTAATCTGTGTAGCAGCTACATGCGATTGAGAAAAACCTTATAAACTCTTGCAATATATGTTTGGGCTTCAGTCTTCCTCGTGACTTGTTTCGTTTAAATTATGTCAGTTACAAGTTTGGCAGAGAAAACTTGATGTAATAAACTCCATTGTTACTTGGGGGAGTGGGTGAATGGGATACTTGATGCCTGAGGTGCCATTAAGGAATGCGTGACTGATTGCCAAAGTAGTTATTAATTATTCAGGGCACTCAGTGAAGTCAAAGAGGAAAATCCAAGAAGCTGCTTAAAGACTGACCTTGTTTAAAAGTGACTTGGCAGGTGTTCTGTGATTTCAGTCCAGTACTTCTATGGCTACCTGTATTTCAGCCCAAGAGATGTGATTTTTTTTTTTTTTTTTTCTATTAACAGGAATGCAGATTAAATTTAACATTGTGCAGATAAATCTGTTTAGGGCTATCTAATAATTGTTCCTTTAATTCATCTAAATTGCCTGAGCTTTGCTCTCATAGGGTTCAGCAGTTGTAGTATTAGTAGAAACTTTTTAATTGAGCATGCTTAATAATAAAGGCAAATAAAATTTAAACATTAAACATTATTAGTGTATACTAATGAAACAGAAAAAACCTCTTACCTAGCATTCCTTCTCAAAGTCCGCAGATTTCACAGATATCAAGTGTGTATATTGCATGTCAGGAGAGCTCAAAAGAGGCCTGCATTAGCTGAAAATTCATCCAGAAACATCATAAAGGATACTGCTGTTCTCCTGTGCAAAGTTTTTCCTACACTTTGTTAAGAAGTAATCAAAAGATTTTGGAAATAACACAGTTTCTGGGTTAAGAAAAAGTGCTCTGAAGCAGCAGGAGAGTGTATGAGTATTATTTAGTACTTTGCAATGATACATGAAGTGAAAAAGGGTTGTGGAAATCCTTCATCTCACAGAGTCATAGAATCAGATGAGGGGAAGGACTCCTAAAAAACCCAACCAACCTCTGTGTTCAGAGTTTGCACTGATTAGGTGTAGAGAAACCTAAACCCAGATAAATCAACTCCTAAAAATACTCTGGCATGCAAATTCAATCATTCAATTTTTTGTGGATGGTAAAAATACATGGTAAATTAGAAAGGATTTTGGATTAATTCTATCCTTGGAGATTTCATATGGTGCTAAATTTGTGCTTGACTTCTAAATAGGAATTCCTTTTGAATTTCTTAATTGATACATTAAAGATCACCTAAAAATACAAATATAGGAGTTAGTCTTCAGGTTCATAAAAAAACTACAGAAAGTACAAACCAGAGGATGGCTGTAATCCATAGGGCTGCAAAGAGGAGGGGGTGGGGGAGTCCCTTTAAATCAGAAAGAACCTCTGAAAGACATTTTGTAATCAAATCATAACATCTTGTTTTCTTGTCACTGTATCTTGTTCTGTCACATGGACATTCATAAAAAATTCAGAAGTCTGTGCATGTAAAGCAGATTCTCAGAGAGACCAGGTTAGAAATGAGTCCAGCAAAATTGTGAGCCTCTACAGAAGTCCATGGAAGTGGGTCTTTGACATGAGCAACCTGAGGATTTTCTGATACTCTAAAAGAGACACGTGTACCAAATTGATTGTTATTTAGTTCTTAAATGGAATGCATATCATTATATAATAGCAGGTTTTTTACTCTGGAGGACTGAGTTCCTTTTCCTATATCCAAAATTCAAATGTACTTTTTTCATGTAGTCTATGTGGTAGATACTATTTATTTTGGGTTTTTTGGCGATGTTAGTTTTACAGTGAATTAGGCTGAAAAGAATCAGAAACAGTTTCATTGACTATTTGTAGGACAAATAAATTCTGGTTTTTTGGACAAACATTTTCTATCCCACCCAGTTTCACTGCGGCAAAACATGGAAAGAAATCAGCTGATTTTCTTATTTCTAAATATGTAACAATTATTTCAAAATTAGATGCAATTATATTAGCACACCTCAAATGTCATGCTTTGTTGGGTTTTTTGGGTTTGTTTTTTTGTTGGGTTTTTTGGGGGTTTTGTGTTTGTTTGTTTGTTTGGGGGTTTTTTGTGGTTGGGTTTTTTTCTTTTTTTTTTCTTTTTCCTGTTAACAACTTCAGTAGAAATTCTTCCTGAAAAATTCAGTCTTTTTCAACAGGTAACATAATTGATGCTGCTTATGGAGCATTCACAAAAGTCTTAAAGTTCTCATTTTGAAAGATAATATTGAGGGAAAGCCAAAACAAGTGAGATATAGAAGAGCTGGTGAAAAATGTTTTCCTTTTAGTCATGAGTAGCATTATGTGAAATTTAGATCACTGGCAACCAGTTTCAAGCAGAAATGTTGTCTGTAAGCAGAAGACAGGGTACTGCAACTCTCAAGAAAAGGCAAGAAGCCCTTTATGCTCCTTTGACAAAATTATATCTTTGGTCATGTATTAACTCTCTTCTCCCACATGAAAGCAGATAGCAGTACTATTCAGTGTAAAAAATGTTGAACCTCTTTACATGGCTTAGAAAGTGAAACAGTTTATAAAACAGGAAAGCATTTCAAATGCATCTGTCTTCTTTAGTTTCTGTAAGTTACTAAGGACTTTTGTTATGTTTCCATTTAGAAATAAATACTTATTTTCAGGGATTCTTTTTTTTATTAATTGGAAAGTTTATTGGTGAGACCCATAGCTTTATTGAGACCCATGAACACATCAGAAGTTTATGTATGTATATTTAGTTTGAAAATTAGTATTACTTTTTCATGGTTCATACTTTACTTTATTGTGGAGAAAATCCTGGTTATGTAAGTTTTAATGTTTTGTGCTCTTGTTGTTTTCAAAAAGCCTGCAAGAGAAGTTAAAGATAGAAAGAAGAGTGGTTTTGTCTTGTCTTGAACAATTTCAAAATCTACTGGAATGTCATGGCCTGGGAGTGGTCTGGCTGGTGTATGTGGGATCTTAAGTAATGTTATGTCTCTTTGGGAACAATACGAAAGAAATTTATTTTGCCAGCTGATGGGAAAATAGAATAAAAATAATTGTGTACAAATCCAGGAAAGACAGTAATGGGGAGAATCCAACCTGCATTAGTGACACAAGGAGGAGAATACATGAGGAAGGTGTCCTGGGGTGAGTTACCAGCCTTGTGGATTACTACAGCAGTTACATTTGGTGTTACTTTTGTCATTCAATTTGACTTCATAGTCATTGACATTTACAGCTGCTGATAAGCAGGGAACACATCACTAGTGAAAATAACTCAACAAAGTACCATTACATTTTCATTTGATAGTCCTGAGTGTGTTCTGGGAGTCCTCATTATGAAATGTATCCTTATAGTAAACACAGTCAACTATCAAAACTTCGTACCTTGTTACACATTTTGGCATCAGAAGTCAAAGGACATTTCAGATTGAGTTTTATACTTAATGAAATGGCAACTACTGTTATACAATCTGAGAAACCTTTTTTTGAGAAGTATGTGTGTCTTTTAGTTGGTTCTTTTTTCCCATTAAGTTCATTGAAGAGGGACTGAATTAGGTCGAATCAGTACCATTATACAGAAGAAATTGACAAAAGTATAATACTGCCACTCTGTAGGAACTATAAATATTATTCTAAAACATAATTTTCTCCACTCATAGCAACTTACCTATAATTGACCTCCAAAAAGATTCTCTCTTCCTTCACAAAGTCTGATTTGTAAAACAGTTCTTTATGAATGAGAGAGGATCGAGCTGGTTAGTCTTTATCAATCACTAGTAACACATTAGAGCATTTAGTACCATATGTACATTAGCAATATTGATTATTTGACAGAGTTAGCAGAGTCAAGTTTTTAAGCCTTTCCAGTTACCTTCCCAGTTTCCTAAATATCAGGCTGCCTTTAATCAAACCCAAAGTTGTCTAGCCCAGGAGTCTGCAGTCAGTGGCTGTCATAAATGGATAGCAGAAAGCACTGGAGAGGAGGTCAAGCAAATGTGGTTTTTCACCCATCTTGTATTGCCCCACTTACCAGCTATTTTCTGCAGAGGAGGAGGATTCTCTGAGCCTGTGTACTTGGTCTATTTAGCCATCTGTAACAGACATAACGTGCAGATAATTGTCCAAGTACTCCATGAACCCATTTGAACTTCATGCCTTTGCAACATCTTTTGCTCAAATCAGATTGTACAAGCACCTTTTAGTAGTAAAGAAGCTTCAAACAAGTCCTCTGCTTGAGAGGAATTTGTATTTATATAAAAAAATGTGTCACTCTTGAACTGTAAGCTTGCTGATCCCATGTATTAGGAGCTGTTGGATGCTACCTCAGCGTAAATATTCCACAATGATGTCTGAATGTTCCTTTAGTCTTTTAAAACTGGTTTTTAGTCATGGTTCACATTTATTCATTTGATCTCATTGATCTGTTCTAAAGAGTGCAGTGTCTCACTTATTTGTGTTTAATTTTTAAATTTAGTCCTCTATTAAAAGTTGTATGTTACTTTTCACTTAATATATTTGGTTAAAAAAAACAAACAAAAACCACTTTGACAGCCCTAAAAAAACAAACAAAAAAAGCCCAACAACACCTTCCTGTTCTCCAAGATCCCTTTAGCTCCACTGTGTTGTTTTGGGGTTTTTTTGGTTTTTTTTGCTATCTTTATTTTTTATGTTTAAAGTATTACATAATTGTCTAGTTGACTATCCCTTTTCCAATTTCCAGGATCAACATGTAATTCACAGCTTTTTGAGAAAGCATGCTGATGGCTTCCCTACACATTCCAAAGCAAAGTGACTCTGTCCCATTCTCAAAGTAATCCCCTCTGTCACTGGCACAGTCCTAGATTTTTTGTGCTCTCAAATACTGAGACGTTGTGTCTGACATGCTTGCCAGTGGAAACAAAGGTAAGCAAATGTACATTTGATACGAGGTTTCAGGCAGCACCATAATTTTCAGTTATGCTGTTTCAGCTGCATTCATGTCCTGTCCCTGTTGTGAATACCTGAATTGTGCCACAGCCCAAGCCATTGCCTCACCCTGACAAAACAGAAAGGAACTGGTTAGTGATGTATGCTGAGGAAATTTTGGTTACCCTTATTCTGGCATAAAAATATGAAAACAGGAAAGAAATAAAAGAATTTGGGACAGAACAGAGTTACTCTGTGCAACTTCTCCTTTTTATTTTTTTTCGTTTTGTTGGGTTTTTGTTATATTTTCTGGATCTGGAAGGCTCTCAGTAAAAACAGAGTCGCAGATGGAATTTGGAGCTGCAAAAAAATGGAAAGATTGTTGCAGCTCTAGACATTAGAGATCAAATCAGCTGTGGAGAGCAGCTTTGTAGAAGACTGGAGTAAAATCCAGAGACTGCGTGAAGCACCTCTTTAAATTCAGGAGAAAATATCTTGACAGAGTAATAACACTGTATAGTAGCTTCAGGGAAAGATTTTGCTTGTGGAAAGATTAATGTTGGGTATTGGTAGCGGTGTTAAGAGAAATCGTTTTGTTTCTGTTAAGGGATAGATAATAAGCTCTGTGGGAATACCAAAACTTGCACTTGTCTTGTTTCTGCAGTACCTGGCCTCTGGTGTTACAGATGGGAATTATGAGTTGTCATTTGTTAGTTTCTTATAAGTACTCAAAACTTTTAATGATGATGATGATGATGAAAGGTTGGGCTGAATAAGCCAGGCTTTTTGTCGAAAAGGTTTGTTTTGTTGTTTGTGTTTTGGTTTGGGTTTTTTTCCTGGGAAAGAACAGAAAGCATCTGTTCTTTCAGTTCTCTCTGGCTGGAGTGGTAGAGAAGGAATTCAGGAGGGTGACTTGTGTGTTCAGCTCCTGAGAGCTGGTATATGCTGTCGAAGGATTGTAATTGTGTAAAAAGCATAATGAAATTAACAAAACCTTGCATCTGAAAACGGAGGGCAGTTTGTTTGGCAACAGGCATTCCCAGAGGCAGAATGCTCAGGCTGCTCGAGTATTCATTGCACTCTGCTTTTGAGCTAGGCAATAAATTGTAGGAAGAAAAATAATAAGAAACATTTATGAGGAGAAGTAAAACGCTGGGCTTCAAATTGAAGGGAATGATTTAGTGCATGAAAGATGAGGCTCAAAGCTACTTGAAAAGTGGAGGTGTGAAAGCAGACAGCACAGCTTCGGAAGAAATTTTGCGTGTAATCCTGCAGGCTTTGTGAAGCTGGTGGTTCCCAAGAGCCCTTCCCTTTCAGCTCCACAAAGATTCCTCGGGCAAACTCTGTAACAACTTTATCCTGACACCACATTCAGCAGTTCTCAGGTGTCATTTGGGTAAGTCTGCTAGGTGACTTGGGAATTTCAGTGTAGTGGTGTAGATAATTAAATCAATCTGCTTCTTTGTTGTCCAGTATGTAGCTCCGGTATCTATTGGTAGCAGTTAACGTCAGAATTTCTCTGTAGATATCTCTTGTTCAAATTTTCTTCTGACAGTGTGACAAATGTCCATTAAACAGCATGACCATCTTTAACAAGACAGATCCTGTGCTAAGGCTACTTTGAAATCAGTATCCTCGTGGTTCTACGAATAGTTGACAGATATAATTTCTGAATCTGAACTATCGAATATTTCCAGTAATTTTCTTATAGTATCTGCATGTAAATTTAGACAGGTTATGAGTTTTGAAGCTTCAGAACATCTAAAATCTAAAATGGTTTTGTAGACAAATTCTGCTGTGAAAACCTGACCCTGAATTTCACTGCTGTCAATGTCCAAAATGACTATATAGTCAAGGAGAGGATGATAACTGAGTTGAGCCAGATTATAAAAGTCACTTACTTGGTCATCACCTGTGTTTCCTGGGAGAAAGGACCAAATACTAAATATTTTTAAACTTCTGAACTGGCAGGACAGCCACGTAAATGTAGGCTTTTAATATGTAAGCTGTTAATAGGGTTGCCCTTCCTTATCTTCTGTGAAAATCACTCTCATCTTCTGAAGTCTTCTGACTTGTGTGTGCATATTTGTCTCAAGGCTTTTCAATGCGAGGTATTCTGGGTAATCAAAAGTTAATAGTAAAATACTTCCTGTTCTTGAGTCATCTGTGTAATGCCTCCGTGGCCTGGAATTCTTGTCTTTTAGTCAAAGTAAATTCTGTCATTGATCTGCTCTTGTTTGCACTCTGTTAATATATATAACTTTTAAATACTGTATTTGCTTTTTTTTTAGTTGCCCTGCTGCTTAAGAAAACCAGAGACACTTTTCATGTAGAAGAACCCATGCAATTAGGTGCCTAAAATAGCAGTATGTCTTTTCAGGCAACATAAATGTAAAATTAAGGTTCATAAGAGTGTTTTGAAGCTGCTGGTGTAAGCCACTTCACAGTACATACAGACCAGGTTTTTACCAAAAAAATTAAAGATAGAAGGACAAGTCAACAATACACAGACAAATGAAGAATGCTCTCAGTCATCATGAAGACTCAGAAATTTAGTTCTTTTTGCAGCTAGGTATTCACATGGATGAAAGACAATATAATGAAGTAAGGAAATAATTTATTCTTTGCTAACAAAACATATCTAAAAATTAGGACTTAAGAAAAGTACCTACACAGTCTGTAATGGACCAGTGGTGATCAGATTGAATGGCTGATTTTGTGCACATTTGAGAGAGAGGTGAAACTGAACTCTGTGCAAAACTCACAAACCCAAAACCTGTAAGTGCAGTTGTCTTAGGGCAAAGACAGAAGCCTTCTGCTCAGCTGTTGTAAATAAAACTGTTCTGGCTATGTACTTCAGAGAAGCACTATGTTCCTATTCAATTTAAAGCCTAAAAGCACTTTTGAGATGATGTCATGACAGAAGAAGAGCAAGTAAAATCAGCTGGTCCTTTTGTGAGCTCCTAGCATGTATCTCTATATAGTTAAGGATTTATTTATGCATTTTCTTAGAATTAGGAGAAGATAGATGAATAGCTAATGTTTATATGTAACTAGCAAATTGAGACATTTTTTTGCAGATTTTTGTTTAGATAATAGGTACCTTCACAGGGAATTTTGTGTTTATTTTCTGAGATGATCATTGCTGTCCATTGTTTTAAGTAGGCACACTGTATATTTTCTCATTTATTGTCTCCTTTTCTATGAATTATGTATCTCTTAGTAGTGCATCTAATATTTTTAAAACTACATTGGAAAGGTCCTTCTTTAAATTTGAGAAGAGGCTTGCCATGCTGTTAAAGAAGAAAAAAGATCATAAAATTTTCCCAGTAAGGTCTAATACTTCATTACCTGAAGTGGCTTATGAATTATAGGGAATTTGGAAAGTCAATAAATTAGAAGCTGCCCAAATGTAAACAGAACAAAATTTTCTCTGAGGGCATTAAGAAAACTAAAGATAATTTTAAAAACAATTATGCAAGCCTAAGGACCATTGTTAAAGCAAGCTATGATTTACAAAGTTCCTGCTATACAAAAATGCCAGTGGATAATTTATAGATAGGGACTGGCCTAAATTTCATGGTGAATACTTGGAAGAGTGGCTGAATACCAAGGTGATGTCATCATCAAAACGTGAAACCAGAGGAAAGGAATTTTAACTACACAGTTTTAAGGGAAAAAAAAAATAAATCCAAACTGGCAATAATTATAATGCCAAATTGTCATGGTTGGATCATACTGTTTACAAATGGTATTCCTATGTCTTTGTCAGGAAAATAGTTTATTTTTAAGTTATTCTAACAATGCATCAACTTGAATTTAATACTGCATGCATTTTTAATGTTAACTTTTTCTATTCATGTAGAGATAAGCACAGTGTTAAAATTGCAATAATAGGTGATGTTATACTTTCCAATTAATACACTTTTTAAATCTTTGGATGTTTTGATTCCAGTTGTCATACAGACGCTGTAACTGGTGACAGATTTTCAAGGAATCAGTTACATTGCCTTCAACAGGAAATATTAGATAGTGGAGTCTGGAAAACAATGACCACATAATAAAAATAATGGGCACATTATCAAAGCTCCAATAGATTATTTTACAGTACATATAGTGATACATTAATTGGCAAATATTTGTTTCTCTATATGCTTTTATTGCACTGAGAATATTGTTCTGCCTGATGAGATCTTACATCACATGTTCTAATTATTCTTCTAATTTCCTAATTGAGTTATGTATCATGGACCAGTTTCAGCAAAGAAGTAATGATTGACTGGAAGAATCCAGCCTGAATGGCAGCTGTGTTAGAAGCAGTATCAATGTTACCATTCTGAGATCACAATGAGTATTTAGCTCAAAAATTGTTTTAATTTTCTGTGGGAGAAGTGGAATAGTGGAAGAAAAACGAAGAGAGGTGTTAATATTTTAGCCTCTTACTAAAACACCACTCTTCAGAATTCTCTTTTACAATACACAGTAGTTGCTAAGGGAACACATACCTCATACTAATATGTTGTTTAGGAAAAGTTAACATTAATTGTGAAATAGCAGTAAAACTGCTAAATTTTGAAATATCCCCTTCAGACTTTTTAACTCACAAAGGGATATAAATTTACAAACAGAATTTTTACTCATCCGAATTATGTCAAATTATATTAAGTTTTTGGTGACGTACTTGAAATGGCAGTTTGTCTGCCCTCACATCCTACAAGTGGTTTGTGCTCTCAGATCCTGGTTTGTTCATTCAAATCCACATGTTTGTGCAGTGGGACTGCACTAATAATCTGCAGGATGCAAAACATCTCCAAATTAAATAGTGGAAGAGGGCTAAGAGCATGATAAATATAATCTTCTTGGCATGTAGGTATTGTAAATGTATAATCACTTGCAAAAACAGAAAATATTTTCTCCAAGTACTGGAACAACTTTTCAACCAAGGATGGCAGCCATCTTTGTCAACTTACCCGACTTGTTTGACATCATTTCATAAATGTAATTTGTGCAGTACAGCTCAATTACATTTCTTTTTTTGTCTTGTGAATCTTCTGAGTGAGTTTCTATTCTTGTTTAAACAAACAGATCATCTCATGGGGTTTCATTGTGCAGGGCAGGTGGAGTGAAGCCCACCAGAAGCAGCCACGCAGATCTCAGTGAGTGTTCTTGACCAGTGTTTATTTGGAACTTGGTTGTTCCCTCTGCATTTTTTTCCCCTCTTCTGCAGCAGGTTGTAATGTCTGCCTTTGATGCCCAGGAAAGAAAATGCTAAGATATATATATATATATGCTCAGTGATCAATTCTTGTAAATAATACATTTTTAATATGATCTTAATTTATCTTCTTATTTGACATATTTGTGAAATAGAGCTTTTTAAAGCATCCAAATGAGCATTTTCTAATGGTTTTGAATCACACTTTCTTGATCAAAGGATCTGAGTGGTTAGCCAGTATCTTTCAGTCAGCTGCTAATGCAGCGAATAACTTTCTGTAATGTTAGTTTTAATGAAAACAGTGTCTGCAGTTCACAGAAAATCGTATTTTTTGTCAGCTGGAAAATTCAGATAGAACCAGTGCCTCACACTTTGGCTTTTTATTTAAACTGATAATAAATCCCACATCTAACCACTTCCCAGATTGCAATGAATAGCAGCCTGTGAAACCACAATTAGTTAAAGCTTAGAAAACCACATTTTTTGATCTTTGTGTTCTGTAACTAGTCCCATTTATTCTACCTGAAATCATCCAAAACAGTCAGTATTCCTGAATCAGTGAATGAGAAAAAAAGAGGCTGAGGGGAAAGATTTTTTAAGTATAAAAGTAAGCATAAAAGTATGTTTCCATACGTAAGTACACATTTTCAAAGGGATGTTAAGAATTTTATAAAAAGGGTACATGTGAGCAACAGAGGGAGCAATGACTGTAGAAAGCTTTTCAACTCTTCAGATTATGCTTAGGGATAATTTGCCCACATCTGTGGACAGTGACAGTGTTATAACTGAAGCTCTTTCAGGACTGATGGAAGTTGATTGATTTACTAGCAGTCTTCAGGAGAATAAGATTTGCTATACAACATACCAGATTTATTAATGCTATCGATTTACTACTTGGCAGGTTTCATCTTTCCTTCTTTTCTTCTTTTTCTTTTTACACGCATGAAGGACTGACAGGGAATTGCATGTAGAAAGGGGAAGACAAAATTGACTAGAGGCTGTTTCAAAGATTATTTTTTTTAATAACACCAAGGATCACACCGAAACAGTTACTTGTATTGGTGTCTTAAAATTCAGCCTGTTCCATTTTGATAGATTTGTTCTTGCTATAAGCAGCTCAAAATTTCAAGGGAGCCTACTAGGAAGTGAATGAAATAGTCTACTTCCAAGCCATCTTTGAAGGATCCACTTTAAATAGTGGCCATAGAGATTGAAAGAGAAGAACATGACAGAAACACATCTACTCTTAATTTATAGCTGATGCTAAACCCATTTTCTTAAATGGGTTATATTATTTTGATGCTTCAAAGAAAGTGTAGTTGATACACTGCTAAAGGAACTTCTGCTGTTCCCAAGGAATCAACTTTCATTAAAAACCCACAACTCCCTATTTTACTTCCAGAGGAAGTAGGTAAATTGAAGTCTAAAACTGGAGTAGTTTCATTAGTTTTCATATTCTCATGTGAGTTAAGGGCTTGTGGGTTGATATGCAACAGAAAAACCAAAGCATACTTTTCTGCCAAATAATCTATACTTAGGGATACAGGTGTGAAGTTACTGATTTTTACTACAGCATTTATAGAATAAATGTAAAGGCTTAAAATGTACAAATGGAGAAATAATAACTGAGGAAAAAGGTGCATTAGAGTTTGCTTACATATATGGAAGAGTTTGGGCCTTAGCTAGCCAATACTGCAGATTTTAAAATTATTTAGAATTAATTTGTTTCTAGAATGCAGGTTTCCTCAGCATAATTTTGCATGTTATTTAGAAACAGAGAGTTGACCAGATAGATTCTGTGTAATACAATCACAGGAATGCAAGGCTGGAAGGGAACTAAGTGGGAACTTTTCTGAGCATCGTCCTGCTCTAAGGGAGTAGATAGACCAAGCTGATTCTTGCTAGGTATTTGTACTGTTGTGAAGTTCAGGGACAAAAACTTGGGAGATTTCCCTCATCACCCATTAGACTGCTTTGCATAGTATGAATTTTTTTTCTAATACATAACATAAATCTTTCCTGTCATTGATGGACTAGGGAACAGCTGATCATCTGATGCTCTCTTACATGTTTGTTACCACATCTCCTGTTAGCCTAGTCTTGTCTTGTCAGTTTAAAGAGACTTCTAACACTCAGTCTTTTATCATAGTTTGTGTTTTCTTTTCCTTCTCCACTTCCCTCTGTCTGAATATTCACTTTCTTGCTGCCTGAATCTTACAGTCTCTTACTGGAGATAAAGCTGAACACTGTATTTCAGCTGAGAACTCTTTGGCAGCTCAGTCATCTCTGTGATGCTGTTCTGAATACATCTGAATGAGATTTGCCTTTCTCATAAGAGGATCACAACTTCTCAAATTTAAGTTTTGGTCCCCTATAACACTGTTCATTCTAGTTCAGGACTTGTGTACTGGCGATCTTGCATTTATGCTTTTAGTGTTCTAAATGCAAAGGTTTTTAAAAAGTTTTCTTTAAATTTCTCTAAATAAACATACTTCCCCAATTAATTTCCCCTTTTACTTGTTGTGTAAGAGGTTGTTTTGAATTGGGTGCATAATAATATATAACAATATAATGAGGTAACATGAGATGGGAATTAGGAGATTCAGATGGTGGAAAATATTTAGATAGCAGTGATACAGCTGAATGTTAAGAGTATGTCAGGACAACAGGTTAACAGCACAGGAGTGTAAAAGCTTGTTGAAATGGTGTGAGAATCTTTATGTGGGCAATGTAGCCATGGCCTCTACCATGCTTTTGGGGGTCATGACACATATGCTGCATATAAAACAAATCTAAATATGACAAGTAAACAATACAAAACATTTTTTCTTTACAAATCTTAAAATACAGGAAATCTCTAAAATGTTTGATTAAGAGCAGATACATGAGAGCAGAGCTGAGGTTCTTGCCCTGTAAAGTAATGTTTTGTTCAAGGACTTTCTACCTTGAAGGCAGGACAGGCTCTGATTTGCAGTGTCTGCTGTACAGGAATGTGGGGTGTGTCCCTTTTATTATGATGTTGAATGAACAGAAACCTGTTGTGGAATGCATTTTAACATGTTTACTGAAGAATCAAATTAAAATTGCATGCACTGTAGAAGTAATTTTCATTGTCCTTGCCAAATGCACTTTGCAATCGTAATAAACAGTCTTTCCTACTGTTTCATGTTTGATGAACCTCCTGTGAACCTACTGGGATAAGTAAACATTTTCTTAACAACAGCTATCCATTTCTAATACCTGGAGGGAACTTGAAGAGCAGTTTATTCCCTGCCTAGAAACACTTGCTGTTGTTTCCTTAGGTTAAGTTTTTTATAAGTATTCATGTATTTTTTTACCAATTTAAATTTGCATGTCTACAAGCGTGATGTCCTTTATTTAAGTCTAACCACATCACCTGCCATAGAAGAATTTACAAAAACATTTTCAATTCAGAACAGCTGCACTTATGCTGACTGTTTGTTCCTTCTAAACTCCTGTCCAGTAAGAGCTAGAGCTTTGTGTACAGAACAACAACAAAAAAAATATCCTTCTGCAAATCAGAAATGTAACAGATGCAAGTGGGTTTCCTGTATGAATGTTGGGTTTGTATATAAATGATTAAAAATCACAGTAACCCCATTTGCAATAAGATTTCTGCAAAAAACTCTGTGTATTCACTGCAGTCTGGTTGTGGGAATCTCTTAGAATTGACTTACTTGTGCATTGAGGCTCTTACATTACTGCTTGTCCAATTGCAAGGATACAAGCATCCTTTTGATGCTAATTTCACATTTAAAGCATAATTGAGATTGTTCTGTTGCAAATCCTTCTAACTAAAGTAAAAGCTATTCTACATTTCAGCCTACAACAGGTGTGTAAATAGGACTTTCAAAAGAAGTTAATATGTGGTGGAATATGTTGGTTCTCCCTTTCTGCTAAAGTTCAGTTCAATCTCAGAGCCAGAGGTCTCTGTGCACTAGGTATGACTTTTGATCTGAACTGTAACAATATTTGCTAGGATCTCATTATAAATACTGTGAAGAGAGATTCTCTCCCTTGTTCAGTGTTTGATATACAAGTTTTCCTAAGGGAAAAATTCCTTCTAGGAAGGAATTGCAGGTATAACACAGTATTCATCAAAATAGGACATTATAGAAAAATACCATTTAATGGATAAATGTATCAAATGCAATGCTACTGTACCATATATAAAGAACAAAAGAACAACTAAGGAACTTGTAATTGAAATGCAAAATTTGGTAGCTGATATACAGAAAGCATGAAGTAGTGAAAAGATGAAGTAGTTTTAGAAGGGTCTCCATAGAGTTCTGCTTTAGCTCCTCAGTGAGAACATATAAGAAGAAAACAGCAAATAATAGAGAGTTCTGCCCTGGAAACAGGTGTGGGACTCGAGGTGGCCTTTAACAGTGAGAGATGATAGATTGCAAGCAGAGGATAACTTTTTAATGTCCTTTAATACTATGATGAGTAGTTTGTATAGTAAGGAAGAGGTGATAGGTAGGTGCTAAGAGAGGGAGAGCAAAATTACTATTTAGGAAAGTACTTTTGTGAGTTCAAAACTTAGCATATGAGAATTGGAAGCCATCCCATGTGCACTGTTAACCTGCTGTCCTGAACAGCAGTTTGTCAAGGTAGAAGACTGCTGACAATGTCCACTACAAGTGATTCAACCAAACTTTCAGAAAATGCTTATGAGGTATGTGCATTCCCCAAATATTCAACATATTGAAATGATTCACTGTAGCTCTTAATTTGTTTGTGACAGTTCTGTTAATATTTTTAAAAATGCTATCAGACTTGAAGAGGATGATTTCTTAGACATCAGTTTTTTTGCTTGTTTTAGCACTATACTGCAAGCAAAAGACACACTGCAGGACTTTCTCCAAGCAAAAATTTTGAATTTGAGGTGAGAGAAATTGTACCTCAGTAAATTAATTTGGGACTTCATTTTGCCTATACACAGTCTATTTTCAGTTGTTTTCAGCAGATATTTTGTATAAACACATATACTTTGATTCTTTAAAATGTGTATAAGGTATTAGTATTGCCCATGATCTGAATTAGAGTAATTATCTTTATTAAGCATTCAAGTAATACAAGAAAAAATTATCTACTAGGTATTGACTTCTAAAAGTTGCAGTTACAGTTCTTGTACGTGCATGTGTATGAGGTAAATAAACATCTAGTTATTTTTTAATGTATTACATATGTTTGGTTTGTGAATGCTATAATGCAAGTTTCTCTAGAATTCATAAATCAAAATATTTTGCAGTTGTTACTAGGATACAAAAGGTAGGCTTACTTCTTTCTGTGGCATATATATACACACACTTGGAGTAGGATGAGCTCACTGTAAATTTTGGTTAAAGTCTCATTTAGAAGAGAGAGATGTATTAACAAGATGATAGCAATCACTAAAAATTAAGGTTTGGAAGTAGTGATGGTTTAGACATCGCTTTGCAACAAGTACACTTTATGGAAACCAAAAACCAGTGATTACATACCTAAAATTTGTTCTCATATCTACAGTAATCTGAAAACAACAAAAAAGATTAGTTATTTGAGGAAGGGACTCCACATGAAAACTGACATATGGATTGCACTTGGAAAATTATTATGCCATGGAGACAGTCTGTGCCATTGCTGTTTCTATGCTATTAGACATGATTCAATGCAGGCTGGCTGTTTTTAAATGCCTCCTGTTCAGCTGAGTACTTGAGGACATGCTTTTAGACTGGCCACAGAGCTGCAGAATGACCAGCTCATGAGAGCTCTTTCATTTCTTTTATAGAATCTTATTGTTCAGTACTATTGCCACAGATTCCTAACGTAAGCAAGTACAGTAAAAACCCACGGCAGAGACACTCTCCAAGCTTAATGGATGCCAGGGTCTGCCAGGGTTATACACTTCATGTCTTGAGAAGTTGTAGCACAATATAAAGACAGAAAATTCCAAGGCTGTGAAAGGCAGAGAGCTGGAGGCCCAGCAGGGAAAGAAGAGAGAAATTCTGGATCTCATGTGCTGAATAAATTGAGGAGGGTTGGTACCCCTGCCTGTATGTCGTTCGACTGGCAGAAGTTACATCCCAAAGTGAGGATAGCTGAATGAGATGTAGTTTTATGTCTGTGCCACTGGAGCTTAATTTACCAGACTACCCACTGAGCAGCCCTGGAGCTGCTGTGTCTCTTGTGCCCCTGTCAGCTGATGGTAACCTCAGCTGCAGAAGTGAGAAGTGCTTTAGTGGATGGGAACTGCACTGACCTCCTGGCTTCCATCTCTGTCACATGCAAGTAAACATCTTTGCCTTATTCCATAGCTTTGGCAGTCTAAATTGATTATCTGCCTTTCCTCCTCCTTTTTTTCATTCCATTGCTGGAGGCACAAGAGGGTGATTCTGGAACTTGATTTCTCTCTCTAGGTGGTTGTGCACAGGCCCAGCTATGGATCATCCCTGCTTCTTTCTGTGTTACTGCTTGAACAGGCCTAATATTTGCATAGCAGAGGTGCAGGTTAATGTTGCACAGAGAAGATGTCTTTACACGTGATAAGACTTTAACAAATGGATTAGATTTTCTGTGCTGCATACATGCAAGCAAGTAAAAGTTTGTGCTTTTTCAGGTAGGTTGGGACTTCTGGAGGCTTTTCACAGTTATTAGGACATGTACTTATGGGATAAAAGATTGTTATTCCAAGAAGCTTCTATGTCCTTGGACAAACTTGGTAGAGCTGGATATCTACTCTCTCTCATCACTGCCTGTGATTATAAAAGAAGGAAACTCTTCTTCATTTTGTTACAAGAGTCATAGGATGTACATAACAGTTTCAAGAGCATATCTTGAAGTCTAAGCAAGACTTGAAGTGTTCCTTTATAATTAAAAAATAAAATAAAATCACAGATCTGTAAGGCTACTTCATTGGAGCAAATATGTTATTTCTTTCAAAGTACTGATCCTAGTTGGGTTTTGGAGAAGGGTAGGAACCTCTGACATTTTTGTTATAGAGTCCCTTCTGATTAAACCATACTAATGCTTAATAGCTTCTCCAAACTGTCAACTGATGCATGAGTTTTCCCACAGAATCTGCTTGACAATGTTTTTTCAGACAAGAAATGAAAAAAATGGGGATTTCTTTAGTGGGGAGAGAATTATTTTAGACATTCACTACTTGGAAGTGTCCTGTCATGCCAAGTATCTGACTCATATGTTTTTGTTGTTCCAGTCTCAACTCAGTAATCGAATTATTATACATGAAATTCCTCACTCCTGGTGGCACCAAACTAAAAAGTTACATCTTGCCCCTCCTTTAACTGGAAAAGGGTAGTGTCAGTACCTTAATGGTCCTACCCTATGAGACAGGAGCAAAAGGAAAGCTTTGCTGAGATCATGCTGAGCCCATCAGCTTAAGAGATGATCTTGTATGGTTTATAAGTGAGTCCTGTTTTTTTCTGAATTGTTTCTCCTTGGAGCTGATTCAGTACAAGGGAAGAACAGATAGTGGCAGAATGGGAAAACTTGTTACATGCAGTCTCATATCCAAAGTTTTACCCCTTTATCTGTCTGCAATATTTCTGGATTCTTCAGATAAACCAATAATGAGCATGTGATAAATGTTTATTTTATTAATTCTCTCACAATGAGCAAACTTGAGAGATCAAGTAATTGCCTAGATGCTCATTTTACAGGTTTTATAACGTGTTAGAAACCTCCATGCTATGAAATTCCCAGTGGCAGAGTCAATCAAAAAATGTTTGTGTTAGCAGCCACAGTGCTTTTGGTTGTGCTGGCTTAGCTGTTGGAGGTCTGCACTGTGAATAAGATTGTGGTTAAAGAAAATGAGAAATATTCTTTTTCAGAAAGATTACTTCTTGTTTATGGTGCAGCCACATACAGTCATGCTAGCATACCAAGGAGGTGCTACTGCCAGATGCTTTACACCATAAAGCTGTGTCCTAAAACACTATGCTTGGGATCATACAGGAAGTAGATGTCAGAGCAAGAAATTAATCACAAGTCTCCAAGTTTGGCTACATACTAAATAATCCTTTTGGTTTGAGCTTCAGCTAGGCAATTTAAAATTCATTTGTTTATTTTTTGTTCATGTTTCCTGTTTCACTGATGGTTGCCTTCTTATTCTATGTGTAAGAATGTCCTGCCCTTTCCCCTTTGAGAAAGGAGATGGATGGGGTAGATTTGATTCCTTTAATAGGGCACAGCTAACATTGTGAGCACCCTAAAATGCCTTTTACTCCCCAAGCTTCTTCTGGGTTACTGTTGTCATCTATAATCTTCACGTCTGGATAGTTTTGTGAAGTTAGTCTTTTTATAATTTTCTTCCTTTTTTCAAAGCCTGCACCTTAAGCTGTTGCCCAAATTTCCTCTATTTGCCTGTCTTGTACACTTGTAAACACCTTAGGGGATTTCTGTGAGGTATTTGTTTTGGTAGAGTGAAGTACACATACAGAAATACAATATAAACAGACTTAATGAAAATTCTGTCTGATCCAACTGTAATTGTCATTCTTGGCTGCTCTACAGGACAGCAGGTTTTTTTGTTTTCTCTGGTTTTCATCCTGAATCATTTTAACTAGCAGTAAAGGTGCAACTGTTTGGCTCTACCTTGGTTTTAAGCATGTTTACTCTTACTAAAGAATGAATACTGTTTCCTGGGCACAACATCAAAAATCATAGATTGGGGGATTTTTTACTAGAGGAATCACATTAAAATACAGAACTTGTTGATGTATTTTTCAAATTTGTCTTGACAGATTTATTAACACTCAGAAAAAAAAAAAGAAAAAGAAAAAAAAAAAAAAAAAAAAAAAAAAAAACATGGCATTAATTGAGTACATGCTGCTGTGACAGAAAAAAATGTCTACTGTTTGTTAGTGTTTATCATAGAAAAGCTTGGAAATCGTCACCCCCTGGAAGTGATCTCCATCAGGAAAGCTATTTTGGATAGCTGCTGTACCTAAGCAAGTGTCTGCTGTCTTGGGTTATGTCTCCTCTGCCAGATAAAGAGATGTCTGTTACAGAAAAGGTTCATTATGTGCTATCTGATCTCTTAGGGGAGACATTATATAGTTCTGTGGAGTAAGCCAGGTGATGCCAGCTATAGAATAGATATAGAGTTGACAGATTTCTGTTTCTTTGTAAGATTATCTTCATAGTCTCCATCAACACTGCACAGCAAACCAGCAAGAGCTTACCAGTGGTCCTCCTGTGAGGCTTTCACATCCCTCTTCTGCAGAGAAGTTGCATCTCTGAGACCTACAGACCTTGACAGCATCAGTTTGTGTCGGGGGAAGCAAGGCTCAGGAAAGTCAGGAGAGATTAAACTCTAGGCACATGGATTTAAATTTAGCAATATTTCGTTGGAAGGAATTATAATAGAAGTTATGGACTTGCTATAAAGTGAGGTAAAGCTCCAGTTAAAGAGTATTCCAGCACGGTGAAGTTGCAACTCTGATGCTGTGTTCCAGAGTTATGCTGAAGCTTTTTGTTTGCTTGTTCTAAAATGTATGTCACATCAATGGAGTTGCAATTTCTTCCATTGTCCTTTCTCCTGTTACTTTCTCTGAGACTAAAATCTTCCTGAAGCTATAAACACTGCGTACAGAATACACAAAACCCCCAACTTTGAGAAAAGTAAAGAGAAATTATAAAATGTATAAAATTCGAAGTTATACTTTTAACCAAAGAAAGGAGTACCTTTGACTTTCTAAAAAGTATACATTCTAAAATAAGTAGCATCTATTAGCAAGTAAAACAATGTAGAGGAAAATCTGAATTACCACTTATATTAAACAATTTATTGACTTTAGATTTCATTGTGGTTATTATATTAGAAATATAAATTACCACATTTATACTTTTATGATAATTATCTTTAATCTTCAGTATATTTTAACTGTGATTTAAATTGAGTAAATTAAGATACTATTGGGAAAAATATTCATAATCTTGGAAGTTTACTACTTTACTGTAAAACGTTTCTCTTAAAAATTGTGCAATGTTGCTGTTTCAGTTACTTTTCTTTATGCTTTGGTTTGCTGTAAGAATGATTAGAAAGCGATGACAACTTTAATTGTGTTACCATTAAGTGCAGTGATTCACCATTTCCTGACAACATTTTAGCTCAGGCAAATGCCTGCCGAATACTGAATAAGATAAATTGACAGGTTAGTTTCTATAGATGTATTGCTAAGTGAGCATGTTCTAATGTGGAATGTGGAAATAGAATCTAGACCAATGGGTTTTTATCTGGAATCCATCTATTTCATTGCTGATAAAAAAATCCCAGTAGAAGAGAGAGACTGAAGTAAATTCTTTTGCTGGAAACAAAATAGATTTTTTTCTCCCTTCAAGTACTTGATCCTTATTTTGTTTTTCACCTCAGCAAAGCCCTGCAATTTACACCAGGAAATGTGACTGTTACTTCATTGTGGAGAAAAACAGGAAGAAAAACTTCAGGATATTTATTTTTTTGACCATCTGAATTACAGTGTCACAGCACTATTTTGAAACTTGCTGAGTAAGATGTTTTGCTAAAAGCAAGAATTTAAATTATAGACTAGAATCTGTTACTTTATTATCATAACCTAATGGATGGATCAACATGTTATTAGTTTTAATGTGGCCAGTGGACATAAGAGGAAAAGAAATATTTTCACTTTTGAAATCCACATTCGTTCAGAATGGGAAGAAATATTTTCACTCTATTGGAAATGCTGCTGGATTAGCAAGATGAAGATATGATAAAGTTCATAGTAGCAGAGCACAAGATCTGTCTTTTGTACTGTCTTTGCAAGACTCCCAGTGAAAAAGCAGCACAAATCATTCCAGTGACTGCATTTTTTGAAGATGGAGAGAGAAAAACCTTTGAAGCAAAAAATAAAGGCATGGTGGCTACTCCCATTTGCTGCCCTTTCAGCCACATACTTGGCTGAAGCCAAAAGTGCATATTTAATAGAACTGAGAGCACAGAAAGGAAAATACAGTTATTGGTGTGAAATACAGCTATCATAGACGTATGTATTTTACAAAACTGCTTTTTGGTGTATAGCATTGCATGGATTATTTTATGAACTTATTTTTCTTGCATAACTGTTATATTTCTCATCAATATGATTTTGAAAAGGTAAATGAATGCAGCTGATCTTACATGATAGAAAAAAATACAGTATCTATACACTTCTCATTAGAGTACTGGGAGTGCCATTTTGACACTACATAAATACATATGTAAATGTTGTGCAGTTCTTACAGGCACTGCACAGGGAAGGGATAAGAAGCTTGTAACTTAACTTAACAGGAGTAATATTCAGTCCATCATTCTTAATACTATCTAGTTGGATTGTTGTAGGAGAATTCAGCAAGAGACTTCAGGAGTTCTACAGCTTAGCCTCCTGCTTCAGGGTTGGGTCAGGTCTGAGGTCAGAGCATCGCTCAGGGCTTTATCCAGTCAGGTACTGGAAGCCTCCAGTGACAGACACTGTGCAGCCTTTCTGGGCAATGTTTTCCAAGCACTGACTATTACAGTGAATTGATTTTCCCTAAATCATGCAGGGACAACACTTGAGAGCAATACTGCAGTTAGTATTGTGCATTTAAGTTTCAGATCCTTAATCATTCTCATCCAGCAAATCAGCAACATGTTCAAGTCTTTCTTCATCATTGCATGGTCCAGATAAATCACTCTGGTGCAGTAGTGTGGATGTGGTGATGTCTGCCTGTACAAAAGCCTGAAGAAACTTAGGGCCGTGCAGCATCAACTTTGTGCCTGTTTCCCTTCCTGCCTTTTTTTTGTTCTTGTGAAAATACGAATCAATGCAGATTTTTAAACAGAGTGTAGAGTGAGCAAAACCAGAAGACTTGCTTTGCTTGATTTGTCTGTCACTGAGCACCCCTCATCCAGTGAGTTTTGTCAGTGAGATTTGTGCTGTGGGAAAGTACATAGGCATTGTTACTACTCAATTTCAGCTATTAAGTGATTTTGGTATCCTTGGGAATTTGTTTTTTTTCTTCATAATGGAGAAGCAATTACACTAATGCCAGATATTATAACTCTTAATTATTGCATGACCATAACCATAATTCTTAGTACTGTATGAAACTCAACTGGTCCTTTTTTTTTTTTATCTATAGATCCAAGCAGGGATATTTGCTATCTTTGTACTAGTGTATGTTCATTGAAAGACAAGAAGACAAAGGTTGTAGCTCAGTTTCATAGGAAAGGCAGCATGGGAAACGTGTTTCCTCAGATTTCTAGAGGGTTACAGCAATTGCCTGTAATGGGGCTATACTTTCAAATCACTCTTTGTTCTTTTTCTGAAAACATGTCCATTACTTAGTGCACTTCTTCAAAGAACAGGTATAGTGGCATGCTCTCTTCAAGGTTAGAAATGTAAGAAATGGTAAGACTGTCTAGTGGAAGTTTGTTTACACTTATCACTGAAGAGTAATTAGGTACTTTTTGACTTTTGTCATTTGTCTTAATAGGTAAACTGTCCATTGGAAACAAGCTAGCCACTTGTAAACTTTCCCAGCTATGTAACTTCATAGAGCACAGCCCTTCATCAGAGCAGATCCATTAACCCTCTGACTGGCACATTTCTCTTGGCTTTGATTGCAGCACCACACAGAAGCCCCTAGCCCATCACTGCTGCCCCCCTCAGCGTTGCCACTAGATGTGCTGAACAATGCTGTCGCCGGCTTTAGCACTGTGGAAGAACTCATCCGGTACCTTGAACCAGATCGGTGGCAACTGGATTTGGAAGATTTGTACAGGCCAACGTGGCAACTTCTTGGAAAGACATATATTCATGGGAGGAAATCAAGAGGTAAACTACTCTTCTGTCTGGCCTTGCAGCTTTCTACGGGTGTGTTTTCTTCATAAAGTAACTGTAGTTAAGAACATTCTTCACCTCAAATTTTAGTTCCAAGAAGAGAACATGGTAGAAATACAGCAGGGATTGTTGGTTCTAGTTGTCCTCATAATTATACTATCTGAAAAGGACAATAACTAAACTCAAAGCAGCTAAGCAGGATGAAGTGAAAAAAGGGGGAAAAAATAGAAACACGCAGGATAGATTTCTGTAGGGAACCTGGGAGATTTTTATTTCCACAGAGTAGCAGTGTAATTTCATTCACTTACATGATCATGTGAATGACTAGTTTATTTCCAGTTCCAATATTAGAATTTTTCCAGTCTCTCTACCATATGAATTGAGAGGAATTAGCAAAATGTTTCTCTTCCATTATAACTTATTAAACCCCTGTCTGTGTGTCCTGTTTGATCCTTCAGTAGTCAGGTTAATGAGATGCAGAGTATGTATTTCAAGACTCATGGAGCTACTTCTTCCATGTACATTTGACTTTCCACTTACCATCCAGATGCTTCCCATGATTATGGATTCCATGTGGATGCATAGCATGCAGGCAGTACATACTTTCTTGCCCACCATACAGCCTGAAAATGAAAACATACAAGCATAACTTAATAGATTCTTGTGGTGACAAATATAAACTAGATTATCATCCAATCAGCAAGAAAAATAAGGAAGTAAAATTTTTTTTAATTTCAATTTTTACTTTTAATTTTAATTCTTTATTTTTTTGAGTTTTTAACTCAAATTGCAGTTTTTGACAGTTGATTCTTGACTCAGAACCTAAAAATCAACTGGAGCCTCCCTGGATGGACACAGCTATGTACAAAGCAACTAAATTAAGAGTGAAAGAGGAGGAATTAACTTTAAGACTTTCAGCAATGGTCCATACCTTTCAGATAGTCATTTAACACTTCCCTAATGAAAGAGATTCAGTATTTGCCAAATGTATTCCATAAGCATACAGTAAGTGGGAGAAAAGCAAAATGTAATTTGTGAAACCATACATAAACTAAAATGCAGGTGTGGATCTACACAGACAAAAGCAACTCCCTGCAAGACATGTCTTAGAAAGAAGCTGTCAGAGTAAATCTTTTAAAGACCTCTAATTAGATGCTGAAATAGATTTTTCTACTGAATAAACATATCGTGGCATTGCCATATCTGAGGCCACCCTCAGATTGAATTACTGAGTGTGTAATGAAACAGCCTGAGGCAGAAAATATGTCCAGTTGAGATGATATAGAATTAGCTGTTTAGTCTATTCAATAGGTAGGGAAAGCAAACCTTTTTTTTTTCTTTTTTCTTTTTTCTTTTTTTTTTTCCCAAATGTTATTCCTTCTAGAAGCACATTTTCTGTATTTAAAAATCTTTTAAAGGAATGTTTAGGAGAAGTGCATGATCCGAAATGTTTGGAACAAGTGCATGCCCTAAAATGTTTGGGTTTTTCACTCTTTGATTCTATAATTAGATCAATTTTATTTTTGCAGTTTTTCAGTGTAAAAGCTAAATTACTGTCCACCTTTCATAGACAAACATTAGTTTACATCTAGATTAAATGAAAATCTAATTAAAAGTGTATGTTGCTTTATGTGGAGAAGAGTATTGTCTTGTACTCCTGCTTAATAATTCATATGAAAAAGACTATATTTAGACAACCTAAATTCCACAGAACTTCTGTGTCTGATGTTTTCTCTGGATAAAATGCTTCCAAAAACTTCTAGCCAGGAAAGAAGAAACACCAAGTTCAGAGGCTTTGATGTCTAAATATAGTCCTAAATTATTTTATAATATTAAACACACTTTTTTTGCTGTGCAAAAATATATCCCATTGCTCCCCACAGAATTCTCTGCATAATCATTAGACCATATTCTGAAGTCTACTTAGGAAGAAGAAGAGTCACAGTCCAACCATAGCCCTTAGCAGATACTTTTCTCATATAGTTATGTGACTTTTTTTTGCATGGCTTTTTGTGCTTTTTTAAATTTGACTATTTTTTTTTTCTACTCCTCTTTTGGAGTTTTGTAGCAGCCCTCTCCTTATGTAGGAGCCAGTATGAAACTTGCACTTCCCAGGAAAATCTCCAAGGTGCTTAGGAATGAAAACCATCCTGCTGCTATCTGTGCCCACACACAAGTGCCTCAACCAGAATTTAATTTGTTTTGTTGACTTTCAGAGCAGCATCCAGCTGCAGTTATGTTTTGGGAAGGAGAGTTTCCAGTGGTATTGGTACTCATTCCAGAAGATGCCAGACAGTTGCATTGCCAATTGCAGAACACAGTTACTTTCAGGCTGGTGTGAATGTGGATTACTTCAGCCATGAAGGCACACTTTTGAAATAGACTTTGATCTATAACTACCTGGACCTACTTTTTTTTCTCCCTTTGTTTTCTTCTCCCCTTATTTTTATTTTAGTGTTTTCCAATCATGTGCTACTGCAGAGCCTCCCATTCCTCCTGAGCTAGTGCTAGGCAAAAGAACTTTGGCTGTTGTGTCAAACATGATACATGAGTGGAAGCCAAGTTGAAGGAGTGTTTAAATGTTCACATTATAACAGGTACTGTAACTTGGTGCACTTGGGAAATCCACATAACCTTTTATTGTGGTTAAGTAAACACTTTTAAGGGAATATATACATTCTCTCATCTAGCTTTGTGCCCGCAGTATGTTAAAATAAATTTTGGACAGGCAGATACTCTTTGAAAAAATAACAGCTTCATTCACACACTTCAAAGGGGTGATTATATAAGCACTAGATAAATTTGCCACAGACCTTTTAATGAAATTGAATTACTTAAGTTAGGGCAAGGGTTCATTGTGAGGTATAATAGCAATATACCTTTGTACATTGTAAAGCATGGAAACCAAGCATGATATTTTTCATCTCTCCTGAAGCCTGTTGTAAGAGGCTAAAATCTATTTGCAGAGAGCTGATTGCATGTTCTTCCACAGAACCTTTTTAAAATTTGGGTCTGCATGTCTGAGGGGTTCACACAGTCACAGAAAGATAGAGGTTGGAAGGGACCTTGAAAGATCATCAAGTCCAAACCCCTGCCAGAGCAGTTCAAGTTCATTTCAATTTTGTGACAAAGTCTATAGTACACATGCTGCTCAGTGCATTTCAGTGGATTGCCCTTTCCTCTCTAACTACACCTAGTTTCAGGAAATTGATGCATTCCTCAACTGCTGCCAGGAGGCAGGAGGTCATGGAGAAGCAAAACCCCACACAGGCATCTCTGTCCTAGTCAGTGGGCTTGCTGGAAGAGGCATCAGTGCCCAACTTGCATTTTCAGTGGCCGATGGTGAAGGGCTGAGCAGCAATTGTGTTAGGACACATAAGCTTAGCTCTTTGAATTCACTGCACCAAGTGTCTGAGCCTCTGTACAAATCTACTGGTAGAAAGTATTAGGAGAACTAGCATTTTTCTCATTGTGTTTTAGGTATTTCATCCTCATTCACACAGTTAAATTATTGTATGCTTGAAAATGTAACAGAAGGAAGTACTTTATTACTTTCCACAGTCCTTGATTAATGGAGCTAGACATGTCCACCTTCTGTATTAGCCAACATAGAGCTATTAGCTGATCAGTAGAGCTTAAATAATTTCTAATTTCTCACAGTGAATCTCTCAGCTGGAAGTTTTGCTTCTCTTCCTCTGCTCCTTTCTCAGCTTTCTCCAAGGAATGCTCTTGCAGTGTGGGAGGCAGGCTGGTGTCCTATCAGTAACTTTATTGAGATTATTACACACTCCTTGCTTTTAAAATCAGATTGTTTATTTAGGAGCCTGTGTTAAACTGATAGTGATGGAATGAACTGCCCCAGCTTTGCATTTGCTATAAATGCAAGCAGAGAAAAGGCTTCAGTGTGTTTAACTGACCCTTCCCAACAATAAGACCTTGATTATGGATGCCAGTATATAGATATGGTCTGCAAAAGAAATGTTTGAAGAAACATGGAATAAAATTGCTGCCCAGAGACCTGCTCCTGGGGCAGAACTAGTGAACATTTCTAATAGACAAAGGCAGCTTCTAAATTTCCTTTATTTCTTATGTGATTAAATAAAATTGAGAGTTACTTGATAGGCTGAAGTTCTTGGTGACCTCTAGAGGCTCTGTACATAGTCAGGAGAAAGAAAAAAGATATTTCTGTCAAGGCTGACTCAGATCAGGAACATATTTTAGCATTATTTTATATATATTTATTTTAAAACTTCTAGCAGTAGCAATAAAGTATTTGTCAAGTAATATCATTACATCAGGATGGTTTTGCCCTAGTTTCTTCTTGATTTAGCTCAAAAAACATTGATTTAGAACTCTCTGCTACTATGTCTGAGACCTTTATTTCAGTCATCTCAGTAGCTGTATTATCATAGGGTTTTCTTTTTTCTTTTTTTTTTTTTTTTTTTTAATCAGATGGGTAAAAGACCATGCAGACCAGAGTATGCCTGCGAATTACATACTATTTCTGTTCCTTAATGTTGGTATCTTTAGAGAGAAACAGCTCAGAAAAAGGATTCCAGATCATGATCATTATAGTCTGGCTTTTCTGAAATAAATGAAATTACATTGCTTTTCACCAAAGTAAAAAAATTCTCAATTTTTTCACTAAACCCATTTTTTTCAGTCCTTTTCAGATATTTTCATAAGCTTGCTCTTCAACTTTGGCATAGTGAAACTTTAGTGTGATACAGTGGAACCAGATTTTAAGGAAACTGGTGCCAAATATTACTATCTTTAACCTGCACTACAAGTTAGATGCTTACAAGGAGGAACTGTACTTTATTTAAGACACATCAAATGAAAAATGAGAAGCAACAAAAAATCGTATGTGTATCCTGCTATAAATGAGAAGGGGAGAGATGGTCAACCAATAGTTATATAGATACATATACTTGTGCACATACTGTGCACGTTGTCTGTGCAGTATTCTCTAGTGGTGACCTAACTTCTTGAAGTTCTTAATCCACAGAAGTGAGTTTCTCTTAGATATATGTGGTTTGATTCTTTTTTATATTTGCATCACCCCTGCAAAGAACAAGTAATTGAAATTTAAGCAGAGAAGAAGTTTAATGCTTCATGCAAATGTGTTAAAAATGTTTTTGGAGGTTTGCAGGACTCTTAATTACTGTGTTTCTCCAATCCAAAAATAATATAGACGGGAAACGTTAGAGCTCCAAGTGTGACCACGAATAAAGGAGACCCCAGTAGGGTTGATTTGATAAAATATTTATTGAACATATTAGCCAAAGCTTGCTTCGTTTATTTTGAACCAAATCTGTCAGAATTGTAAAATAATTGGTGCATACTCCTGCATGACCATAATTCCATTTAATTCATGGTTTCCATGGTACTCCCATTTTAAACGTGTGCGCTGAACCTGTACCACCAGCCGTATGAGCTTTCCTCCAGGGCTCTGCACTGCTGAAGTTGGTTGCACCCCAGTGGAGTTGGATTATGAATTGGAAAAACTTCCAAACCAGCTTGTTTGTCTTTTTGCAGTGGTTGATCTCAACCTCCTCAAGGAGGAGGTGCGGCTGTACAGCTGTACTCCTCGCAACTTCTCCGTGTCACTGAGGGAGGAGCTGAAGCGAACTGACACCATCTTCTGGCCACTCTGTCTCTTGGTTAAACGTTGTGGTGGGAACTGTGCCTGTTGTCATCAGAGCTGCAATGAGTGCCAATGTGTACCAACAAAAGTCACAAAAAAATACCACGAGGTATGCGGTTCTTTTTTACATTTGTGTGTTTGGAAGTCACGGGAGCCAGTGAAGGAAGTTGTTTTTCCTGTAGGAATGCACTAACATTGGTATTCTAAAATGTTATCTATTGCACTTACCATAAATAATATTTTTTTTACCATTTCAATGAGGTGTCACATTTTAAAAGTAATATCTTTCTGTGGAACTATTAGGGCGTTTCTGAAGTATTTGCTTACTGTTACAGTTCAGTCCCATCACAACCACAACTCCTTGTTCAGCTTTCTCTAGTGGTAAATGTGAATTTTATGAAGGAACAGATATCAGTCCCATTTCCATTTTTATAAATCTGTAGCTTAAAATATTTATTATAGAATTATCATTCCATTGGGTCAACTATACTATTGGTCCTTAAAGAAGATTAAGTAGAAATAGGAAACTGCAAGAGTCCCCTCTTCAATAAAAGCAAGAAGCTGTTCAACGTGTTTTAATAATTTTTATAAAGGGCTCCAGGTGAAGCAAAAATAGAAATTACTGACTGGAATAAATGAAGAAATGTAGCTATGGAAAACCTGTTTCTTTTAATAGGCTTCCTGTCAGGCAGTGTGTTTGCAGTTTAGTCTAGCTCACAGTTTAAGTGTGTAATGAAACACTTGCTGTTTTCCTGATGCTTGACTTCTCCTTTAGGTTCTTCAGCTGAAACCAAGGATTGGTGTCCGTGGATTGCATAAATCATTGACAGATGTACCCTTGGAACACCATGAAGAGTGTGACTGTGTGTGCAAAGGGAATACTGAAGGATAAACATGATTTAATTGTGCTGTTTTCTTTCAAAGCACGTTCAATCAATGGCTGATTCTATTATGGGGCTTGTGCATTATCTTCTTCTGTAATCTCAGTTGTTTGCTTTGGGGATCTTCCATCTTCAAGATTTACAGTGAGCTCTAAAAAGAGGAGAAGCCAAACTGGGATTATATGTTGTGTGACAGCTCTGTTTGGAGGCCCAGTGAAAGGATGGGAGAAAGGCATCAATGAGGGATTTAAAATATATGTATTGTTTCTGTCCCCCACAATTTTCTTGACAATACATGGATTTAAAATTTAGGAGTAAAATTAAAGTTAGAAGGCTCACATCATGGAGATTTGATCCTACAGCTCCAGTACATCTGGCCTCTGGTTGAAAACACCTGAAATCTATCTTTCTTTGTTCAACTACTCCAATGTACTCTAAATCGAAGCATTCTCTGTTGTATAAACTTGGGTTAAAAGAGACTGTCTTGTTGTGAATTAAACTGAATTTGTCTAATGCTGGTAGAAAGGACTGGATTTTTCCATATGCTCTAGTAAAGCTCCTGCCTTTTAGAAAGATGACTGGACAATAACATGAGCTAAGGAAGCAAATGTTGAAAAGAACAGCGCCTTTATTCTTACTACTATGGCTGATGACTTTTTGTTTGTTTGTTATTTTTTTATCGTGTACATTTTTATACTCTCCTTTTGACAATATAACTATTTGCTTTTCTAAACATGTTAAATATATCTATTTTTACCAAAGGTATTTAATATTCTTTTTTTATTGCAGCCTAGATTGACTATTTTTTAGTTTTGTGAGACTTTAAAGCCAGATTTATATGGTTGGAGGAACAGAGATGCAGTTATAATGGGAAAGGAACATGATCTCTTTGCAGTTTGTGGCTACACAGTGAAAATGTACATTTTTTTGCCTGGATGCAGGTAATAATAAACAGAGGTGTGTGGATGAAGCTCTAAACTTGCTAGCTCCAAGACACTAAAATATGAGAGACAGACATTATTGTAAGTGGTTTCAAAAGCTGACTTCAAAAATTCCCTCTCTCCATTCTGGCCTTTGTTCCAGTAGAAAAGAAATGAGCATAGATAGATGCATTCTGGCTTGTTTAACTCTTTAATTTCTTTGAAGTAGGATGGTCTACAATATAAGAAAAGAAACCCAGTGGCTTGCAGCCTTCATGATGCATGATGGTCATGGGAAGGCAGCCTGGTTAAAGTGTATGGTTTTCCATTGACAGCTACAGCTGCTGAAGTACTGCTCACTCACAGGATAGTAACACTCTTCAGTACAGTTTGATGAACTATGGATTTGTTCTTCTGTACGTTCTCTTCTTTAACCAATACACTTACCCAGACCTATGCAAATTGAAAAAGAAACAGTAAAGTATTTTGCTTGTAAAATGCTTTAACATTATGCCTAGTTTATTTTTTTTACTATTGGATTTGCAGATTGTAATGAATCACCAAATAAAGTAAGAATGCTAATTTTAAGAGAACAAATGTTTGTGTTAGTTGCATATTTGTATCTGTTCTGTATACAATAACAGAAAAAGTTAAAGAGGATTTTCTACTTACTGTTTTGAAGTTATGTACAAAAACAAGTATCTTGTGTTACAACTTTCACTTGCTTTATACATTCAGCTTTACTGTAAATCCACAAGAAGAAGGGGAAAAAAAATGTGATGCTATTTATGTAAGCATTTAAAATGTTCAAAATCGTCTGGATGTGAAGCCTTCAAATCAAAATAACATTGTCTGTTAATTGTTTCCATCTTGACAATGAGTTCTGATGAAAATGTGTAGGTTTTTGCAAGTTGCTGTGACTTTCTGATATCAATTCTGGAAAATTTTCATGTGGCTTCTGATTTCTTCTTAACTGGTTTGCTTTGCCCCATCTTCAACCCACTACTGAATAAGAAAAATGTTTCATGTAAATGTGGCATACAGTTACCCAGTCTGAACTTTAACTGTGTTCTCTGGAATTAGCTGGAATTCTCATACATGTTCTCCAAGTATGAGAATGCAGAATTATGTTCATGCAAGAAACCTGGTTTACCTGAATTTTGAGTCTTCAACCAGGATACATAATTTTTCCAGGGAAGTTAGGGGTTTTTTGCATTAATACTGCCTTTTTTTGTGATCCAAGTGCATTTGAACAGCAAGTTGAGATAAAAGCGTAAATCATAGTCTCTGTCACTGTAATTCAGGAGGAGAACAGAAAAATGTAATTCCAGTAGAGGAATTTCTGCTTGAGGAAAGTCAGGAAGCCTCACCCTCTCTGTAGACTTGCTAGACAAGGCATGGCATGTATTTTGGGGTGCATGGTTGGTGACAGCAAAGCAATGGGGAATTTCTGGAACTATGCAGGGCATGGAGTCAGAGAATCCTAGAATGTGCCGAGTTGGAAGGGACCCATCAGGATCATCAAGTCCAACTCCTGTTCCTGTGTAGGGTACCCCCAGAATCACACTGTGTGCCTGGGAGTGTCATCCAAGCACTGCTTGAACTAAGGCAAGCTTGGTGCTGTGACCTCTTCTCTGGGGAGCCTGTTCCACTGCTCAGCCACCCTCTGCATGAAAAACCTTTCCCTAATGTCTAACCTAAACCTCCCCTGATTCAGGTTCCTACCATTTCCCCAAGTCTCGTCTTCGGTCACAGGAGTGAAGAAATTAGTCAGAAGTATTTCTTCTATTGTCCCCTTCTGGCACTGGCTCACTTTCTTCCAGCTTCTTGTACCAGTTTCCTTTCTAATTATTGGCTACAGAGATGCTTTCAAACTCCTTATCACAGTGCTCTCTCTCCCATCTGATCCAAAGCCCCCATCCCTCCTGTTTGCCATCCTATTGCTAAGCATTGCTAAGCTCTTTCCCTCCTCTCTTAGCTCCATGCTGAAGCTGTGGCTTTTCTCCTTTCCTCAGATGTTGAGGAGGTTTTGCACCCCACCTCTTCCCTCCCTTGAGGAGCATGG
The DNA here is from genome assembly GCA_038090715.1 of Florisuga fusca. Lineage (NCBI taxonomy): Eukaryota > Metazoa > Chordata > Aves > Apodiformes > Trochilidae > Florisuga > Florisuga fusca. The sequence continues at coordinate 11,332,139 of JAAWXA010000025.1, read as the reverse complement.
ATGGGATCAAGGTTTTTTTTTCAAAGTTTTTTCAAAAGTTTTTTTCAAAGTTTTTTCAAGTTTTTTTCAAAGGCAGAACCTGGGAAAGATACCAACCAAATGAAGCAGTGAAAGGTGCAGTTTTCCTGCTTCATGCTATGCCCTCTGTCCTGCTGGGAAGAGCAGGTTCCCCCAGCAGTGGAGAGCTTCTGCAGGTGGTGTGATGGGAGGCACCCGTGCTGCCTCCAGCCTGGCTGTGGTAGGCTTGCTCTATCCATTCTGCCCAGTTCACCATGGTCTTTGCATCCAGAAGAGTCTTACAGTGTTTTGAAGATCTCCTCATGTCTTGACAGCCCCCAGCCTGCTGTCTGCTCCCCTGTGGTGATGCCTGGAGCTCCCTGACACCTCCCTCCCCCCAGCCATTCCATCAGCTGTGGTGCAAGGCTCTCCCCACAGGCTCTGCAGGGATGGTGCCGGCCCAGGGAATGGGACAAGGGTGCACAGGGCTCTGGGTTTAATGGGGATGCTTTGAGCATGGCTGGTGTTTGGTCTTAAGCTTTGAAAAATGCACGTGATGTGAAACTTCTGAATCACACACAGAAAATGTATTAATTACAGGAGGAACCATTTTGGTATGAACTATTTCATGGAACCACATGCCTAACTCTTCCTCTCCTAATTTGCTTAAAATTTCCCCCTGGAGAGGTTTTTATTTCTCCTTCTGAAGGTTTCCTTACCCTAAGGTGAAATATTTCAGTCGGGTGTTTCTGAGGAGCTTTAACTTCTTGCAGCCTCAAGGTGCTCCAAGGCTTGGTACACCCACAGTTACATACAGCACTCAGGAGATGCCCCTCTGAGGGTTTTGCTTCGTTATTATTTGTCTTTTGTTGGTTCTAAGAAAAAACGTGTGGTAAAAAATTAAATGAAGATACTCATCACAGATTACCAACAAGCAAACAACATTGCCTGACACAATTACAGGTCATTGCAATTGAATGCTAAGGATGCCATATCTGTAGAAATTTTGTACATTGACAAAAGTAGATAGAAAGCCCATGATTTCTAATGTGGAATGGATATTACAAGTTTTGATCATACTTATTGGTTGAGATTTTTTTTAATTGTTGCTATCTTTAGCTGTTGGTAGCTGAACTGCACTAATACAAGCATCAATGTTTGGGAATAAAAAAGGGAATTACTGTTTCCAGTGGGCCTCAGCAGTGGAAACATCTGAGTGGAATAAAGTAGTTCCTGTAAACGGACAAAATCCAAATGGTGTAGGCTGCTTTTTGCAGATTTTATTGTATTCTCCATAAATGGCTTTGGCTAAAAGTAATCTTTTCCCCAGAGGGATAGGTGGGGAGCTGCCGACTGATGGCAAGCCTTGTTTTTATGTATTCTGTAGATATTCACATTCCTGGAACACTCCTGTCAGCCATGGCCAACATGGGAGTGATGTGGAGCAACCCCAAAACGTTAGTCACCAAGGGTGTTGACTTCACATCTGTTGACTCAAGTTCTTTTAAGTTTCCTTGCTCTTTCTCTGTCCAGTTGCACAAGATTATGGCTTCTTTTCAGAAGAAGAGGAAAAAAAGAAATAAATTTGTGGAAATAAATTCGCTGAAATTCTCATAAATTTGCAGTTCAGATAATATCTGCCTATATTGCTTTGTTTTGATTGCACCAAGCTTTAGAAATAAAATTTGGAAGCATTTCCTTTCTTCCTGAATCCTGGGCATATGGTATTAGGGCTACTGTTAGAAGCTTTCTCATAAAACCTCACACAAAGATGCTGAGAGACATGATTGCAGGTTCTCATTCAAGCCAAGCTCAGAAGCTAAGCAGATCAATCTATTAACCTGATGCTGCTGGGATTATATGATATTTAAATTAGTCTGAGGAAGTTTGTTCTTCCTATCAGTTTTTGCATGGGAGGTGCCATCAGACAAATTGTCTTTCAAAGTCCTTTGTCCTGGTTTCAGAGGACCAGAGTAGAAAAAACCTACCTGGAAAACCATCAGCACCTGCCAGGCTCTTGGTGTGGCAGTGATAATGAGGAGCAGCTGAGCCTATGGGAGGAGAGGATGGTTCAGGTGACCCAAATGGACCAATCACAGTATTCTTTCCCATGGTGCTCACTATAAGATACCTCTGAAGAGACCTTTCTTTGAGTTTTTTTCTAGTTGGTGTGATAATTGGGTTAAGGTCTCTTATTGTGCTGGTTTCACTGGAGAAGAACATCGTTCCCCAAGATAGGTTGCCTCCTACCTCCCCAGTCAGGACCATCTTGGTTCCTCTAAGTCTGTTGAGACCATGGAGCTGGGCATCCCCATCTGCTGCCTGGTCCAGTGTGGGACTTTCCTGGTTGGGAAGTAATTACCAGCTGAGGAGGGTAAGTTCTATATTTGCATATTTGTATGTACATTTGCTGTTCCATGTTTACATATTAGTACATACATTTGCTACTCACTATTACTGCATTATTAAATCTCCCTAGGTTTTTTCTTCCAACCTTAAAGTTTTCCTCCCTTATTCCCATCTCCTCCTAGGAAGGTACGGGGGAATAACAGAGTGTCTCTTGCTGTCTAGTTACTGTCTGAAAGAGTGATATCCTTTCATGCACCTTTTAAACCCAAGGGCAATGTTTTAGGTTGTTTGTTTGTTAGTTTGTCTGCCAAAATCATGGAGTAAAAAAATAGCTACTTTATTGGACAGAGCTTTTTAAAGAAGAGTGTTTGCCTTTTGCCTCACTAGAGCTTCTCTAGATTGTTGGGAAAAAAAAAAAAAAAGTTTACAGGCTTGTAATTGGAGAAAGATGACAGCTTTCTGAAAGTGTGATTCAGAGCAGATAATCTGGACTGCTGCTCTGAATCATGTTCTGTGGCAGTCTTCATTGAGCTCATCTGTCTTCATCAAGTATAGAGTCTGGCCCTCCCAGTTGAGGCAGCTCTTTTAGATGTGGGAAGTTAACCAATGGGAATGCCCCAATTACAGGCCTATTTTCTGAATAAATCCATTCTTTCTCAAAGAAAATTCTCAAGAAGTCCTGCAACCTGGAATGGATTTTTGGCAAGCTTTTATTTTGCTTGTGGAAGGTGGAAGCAGGAGTTTAACTCAAGCTCGTGCTGCTTTCCTCAGATCCTGCAGCACTGAAGCCAGATCCCAAGGCAGCTTAGTCCTAGTGTGTCTCCTGTTCAGACTGAGTGACAAATCACATCTCATAGTAAACTTGTGTCTTGTTAACAGTGCAACATCCCAATAAGTTAACAAGGTTGGCAAGAAAATTTGTTTATCTCTTTCACTTTGTCCTGCTTCAGTCATATCTGGGGTGTGCCTGCAGGTCTCAGACACACCTACGTGGCCCTCATATAAGAGAGAAGTGAAGACCATCCTGTTTAGGTTTCTTTTTTAAACAGCATCACACACTGACAGAAACTTTGTGAATCAAAAGGTAGTGAAGTTAACTGCACCACTTTGTTCAAAAGGCTTAACTTAGAGACTGAGAAAACAAAAAGTTAAAGCTTTTATTTCATTCAAGTTTTTTGACAATTTCAGAAGGCTGCTTTTCACCCTTGCCAATTTTTTATTGTGTATCTTTTTGCTATAAATTTTGTAATTTTCCCCAAAAACAGTAAAAAACCATCAACTTCCTATGTCCTCAGATGCTGAAAGGCTGGAGCCCCCATTCTTTCTGCCTTCTTGTGACATGTCTTTTCTTGTGACTTATCCAGTCTTCAGTGATGAAAAGTAGGTGATCTACCTACCCTTACAGCATCTCTATGCTGGTGTGACCCCTTCAAGATGATAAAAGCAGACTTTTGATACAGCTACAGTGGGGATGTGCTAGACAGGAACTGGCTTTTGGGGAAGTTCGTGTTACTGTGAATTCATAGCAGCCTATCTATTGCCAAAGGGAATGGAATGGAATTAAAATGTACAAAAATTTTGAGGCCTCAAAAGTAAGTCTGTTTACCTGTGATCCACTTAGTTACTTTTCATGTCTCATGTTGAAGATGTGTTGAAAGACAATCTGTGGCTGAGCTTTTTCACCCAAAGAGCTTTTTCATTCAGAGGCTTAAGCAATTAGAGCTCTGATTCATTCACTAAACCATGACATCAGGCCCATGCTATGTTGTGTAGTTAATCTCAGAGTTTAAGCACAGATTTCTGATACAGGCAGAAACAATCACCTCTTGGTTGTGAGGGTAAGGTAAGAGGGGCATCCTTTCTTGGCTGTTTTATGGCATCTGGCTTTTTGGGGCTCAGAGTGCTGTCTGAGATGTGCAAGTGGTCATTGGCCACAGGCTGGCATCCACTTAGAAAAGTGGTTATCACTTATGGAGAAAGGAATCTGTGAATAAGTAAATGAGCTAAAGGTCTGTGTAACAGATGCTCATCTAGGTCAGCTTTCTTTCCTCTGTTCATGGTGATGATTGATGTTTGTGAAAGGATGCCAGTACACTACACTTTCCAAATTCCACAAATCAGTAGTGTGAGACTCCTTTTCCCCAAGTTTGAATTACAGCCTTTAAGATCCTCATTAGCAGCTGTGAAATGCAGTCCATTTAAATAAATGGAAATGGTTGTGTATGATGTGACCAGAGACAGTGGAAATTGCAGCACGGGCCAGGTGTAACAGAGATGGTTACTGTAAGTGTCGTGAGCTTGTTTTCCTTTCACACACCTGAGCTTCATGGGTTCAGAAAGGGCAGATCTGCTGTTTCTCTACCAAAATAGCAGGGAGATAATGAAGCACAGATTATTTGCAATGGAAAAGCAAGATGGTTCTTGCACACACTATGAAGTGTTCAACAAAAGCAGTAGTTTCACATTTTTGCTTGCTGAAAGGGTAAAAAATAAATTACTAATTGTTCTATTACAATGCATTGTTAATATGCTACATATGTTTTCTTTCTCTGTTTCATGATCCCTAAGTAACTAAAAGGTTGGACAATCTTTTAATTTAGCATATTCTACTTTCATCAGTTTCAGATAACTTAAATTTCTAGCAGTCTTTTGAAGTTGGTTCTATTTTTACTATTGATAATAATTCAAGAATTACTAAAGACAAACTTAAAAGTGTAATCACCACTAAACAGAGGTGAGTTGTTAACACCTCCAATAAAGGAGACAAAACTATGGCCTAAACCCCCACAAAAATCTGTGAAGAATTCTTTTCAGTCACTTTGTCAATTTTACATTTCCATATTTTAGCAGTGTGGCATGTTAGTGCCCAAGTAATATAACTCTTTTTCTACTTATAAAAATAAGGCTTTATTCTATCAGTTTGTGAAACTAACCTGAACAGCTACATTAGAGAAATTGGTGATGTACAGCTGGATGAGCAGGCAGTGAGATGGATGGAAAACTGGGATTGTTGAGGCCCATAGTAGTGGCCAGTGGCACAAACTCTGGGTGGAGAGCAGTGGTTAGCAATGTACCCACAGGGTTAAGAGTTGGCTCAAACCTGTTCCACATTGCCAGTACTGATGTGGATGTTGGGGCACAGTGAGTAAAACCCTCAGCAAGTTCGCAGATGACAAAAGGAGGAGGTGTGGCTGATGGCACAGGGTGTTGTGCTGCTATCCAGTGGGACCCTGAGAGTCTGGGGAAATGGGCTGACAGGAACCTCATCAAGTTCAACAAGGTAAAGGACTGGGAGAGAGAAACCCCAACCTCCAGTGCATGCTGGGGGGAGCAGAGCTGGAAAATAACTTTGAAGGAAAGGATCTAGAAGTAGTGTAATAGTGGACACCAAGTTGAAGATGAGCTAGCAGTGTGCACCTCTCTGTGAAAAAAGGCCAATGGTGTCCCAGGCTGTGTTAGGAGGAACGTTGCCAGCAGGTGGAGAGGGGTGAGCCTTGCTCCCTACTCAGCACTGGTGAGGTCATGCTTGGAGTTTGTTTCCAGCTCTGGGCTCCCCAGTACAACAGGAACATGGATGTGCTGGAGAGACTGCAGCAAAAGGCCACGAAGTTCTTTACAGGACTGGACAATCTCTTATGAGGAAAGGCTGAGAGCTGGCACTGTTCAGACTGGAGAAGAGAAGGCTTTGGTGTGATCTTGTCAATGTGTACAAGTACCTGAAAGGAAAGTGCAAAGAGGATGGGTCCAAGCTCTTTCCAGTGGTGCCCAGTTGACAGGACCAGAGACAATGGGCACACATTGAAAACCAGGAAGTTCCTTCTGAAAAACTTTCTTACTCTGAGTGTTATTGAGCACTGGAATAGTTTTTCCAGAGAGACTATGAAGCCTTCATTCTCAGAGATATTCAAAAGTTGTCTGGATGTGGTCTGAGGGCAACTGGCTCTAAGTGTCCCCTGCCTGAGCAGGGAGGTTGGACCAGATCATTTCCAGAGGTCCCTTCTAACCTCAGCCAGTCTGTGATTAGCACACATACAATTTCCACTAACATCTTAAAAATCAGGTTCTCAAATCAAGAACTAAGAATTAATAAGCAGAGTAAAGTATTTCCTTATGCCATAAAAGATATACCTAAGTGTCAAATTGCCTTATAATGTTTATGATCTGATAGATGACAAATTCTTTTACTTCAGTTTCTCCCAGAATAGGCTTCTGAGGGTTCATATCTGTTTTGTTAATCATTACTTTCAAGTTAAAATCTGAAGATAAGGTTGTGAAATAATTGTATGTTATGTGATAGAAGAAGGCCTATATCTAGGCTAATATCCTGTGTGAAATCACACCTTTGTTTTTCAAGGAAGATCAAGTTTCTAGTATAGGAGAGAAGCTCTGAACTGTCACCAAATATCTTGCCTAGTAATTCTTCTACATTTCAGTTTTCCTTTACATAACACATAAGAACACAGCCATTTTCCTCTCCAACTTTGTAATGGTTTTTAGCCCTAACAGAGGGTACTTCATAAGTGCAAATAGAGGTCAGGGGTTGCTAGGAGTTGGGCTTAGGAAATAACATCAGAGCAATCTTACCACACCGTTGCCAATGGCAGAAATGTCAGGAATGATGCCACACAGGACAACAGCAACAAGCAGCCCACAAACAGGCCAGTATGTAAATACCCACAGGATGCAGGGTAGAGGACTTGGGAGTTAACTGAGGAAAGGATCCACTTCTCTGAAGACCCAGTTGTCCTTGTTAATCTGTCTGAGAGACTCTATAATGGCTGATGACATCATCCCAGTCTCTTCCTGGAGAAGAAGACAAAAACTAAAAGAATGGAAAGGAATGAATATGTAGTTAAACTATCCAGATACATAGAAATATTTCTTGCTGCATGGGAATGTGAAGCAACAAATGGAGTATTTGTTTAAGCAATGCTGCAGCTCCCTATACCTATGCTCCAGGCTGGCATTTAAATCACTAATGGCAGCATTCTTTCGAGTGTGAAAACGGTGAACAAGATCATCTATATAAATAACTTACTCTATAAAGCACCTGCATTACCGTATCACTGCTATGCTAACCAGACTCAATCATGTCAAACCACTTTTTGGTGGGGTAAAATTGTTTCCTTAAATACGGTAGCTTAGTTTTCAGCTATTTCAAGCAGTCTAAATGGATTTAAGAGTTTTGGCTGCCCTCGTAGTCTCCTTGAAGGTCGCTCTGAGTGAATGCTGCAGTGAAAAATTTCTTCCCTGTGACCTGTGGGACAGTTTTAAGCAGTGAGGTCATGAACGCTCTCTTATTTAAATGCAAGAGAAGAGGCCAGACACAGATTTATTTTTCAAGTTTCAGGAAAATGGCTAGAGAAATCATTCCCAGTTGGCAGAAAGGGGACTCCCATTCCTCAGCTAGGATTGTTTTGTCTCTTAAAACTTAAATTTCATCCCCTCTCATAGGCAAATGTAAGAGGATTAAAATAAGGATCCTATAACCCAGTATTTAGTTGTATTCACTTTTATATATTCTTTTCATACATTTCCTTCTGCTGCACAAGCAGTGAGTCTAAATTGCCTGAGGCTATGCGTTTTCTCCCTGGCGTCAAGCTGTGCTGATGGGCCCCAGAAAGTAGAAACTCTCAGTCTTTTTGGATGCTTCAGATCAGTATCAGAGTAGTTAAGCAATAGAATCAGTAAGTGAGAGATGAGTAATTCATTCAAGCAAATAAAAAAGCTCAGTCTCTACAAATGAAAAATGGATGAGCCAGAGGTATTCTTTTTATGGACAAAAATTTAAGGTGAGCATCTAGAAACACTTAGGAGCCAGTAAGCTGAAGAGTCTGGCTTTATCACTGTCTTTGAAAGCCTCTCCTTTGAGCAAAAAGAAAATCAGGGCAAGGACATAAAATCAAAGTGGTACCCGGGTGTGGGAAGACTGAAGAAACTCTGTGCAAGGTGACAGGTGGTGTTTATAGAGGAAGACAGCTGTTTGGGAACTGATGGTGTTCATTGTTTGATGAGATCTGAAGGGCCAGGGTGTCTCTCAGTTGCAGGCAGATGCCTTGAATTTTACACTGCTCTGAGACTGCCTGGCAGCCAAATATGCTAAAAACAAGCCTGGCAGACACCTGCCCATTAATGGGCACCTTGACTCTGGCAAGTTGAAGGGAACTCACCTGAACCTATGTTAAGGTCTTCACAAAGGCCACTAAAGCAGGAGCACTGCTGACTGGCTTTGCTAGGGGATGCCCTCAGGGGTCAAGAGGATCTTGGCAGCAGATATGCTGTAAGGTGAGAGATCTGCCCTGGGCACCACATGCTGTCTGGTGTGATGGTTTTTGTCTGTGTGGTGAGGTGTGGCTTCTCTCAGGCTGTAGAAAAACGAAGCTCCCATAGTTCTTGATGAAAATATTTTTTTTTATGAATTAATAAAATAATTAGTTATTGTCAGAATATTTCCCTGTGTTTTTCTTGCATTCCTTGTATGTTTTCCCACCTTTGCCATCCTGTTAGCAGAAAGAGTACATCATTTGTGTGAGCTGCAGTTACAGTGCTATGTCTCTGATGCAATGGTGGCTCAAGGTAGTGCGTTTCATTTTGCATCTGGTGCTAGTGACAAGTGAATCCAGCATCTGTAAGAACTCAGCTGATGGATATTAATTTGTCCACTGGCAATTTGGTCAGCTGCCAAAGCCTGATTGTGTTCAAAGGCAGTGTTCAGGATGTCAGTAGGCATAAAGCTTTGACAGCCTCGGAGCAGACAGCTTTTGCCTTGTGTGAGCAGATTTACTTTGGAGAGAGTAAGCTGTAGTTCTTGGATGCCTGGCCAACTTATTGTTTCTTTGGCTTGAATATCTGTATGCTGGGTATCTTAACTCCAGCAAGTTAAAAATGAACAGTCTTTGTAGCAGATTCAAGCTGAATGTGGAATGTGCATTTAATACGTTAAAAGGAGACGTGCATTGTGCTTAAATTCAATGAGCCAAATACTCCAACTATTCCCATTTTCTGTTGTGTTTTGCCTATTATCTGCAAAGCAAAGAGAAAAAACATTCCAAGATGAAGCAGGGATTTGGAGAGCCTGTCTGCTCTTTTAGGAAAAGCCATTCAGGAGTGTAATGATGAGTTGCTTGTGGTTGCACATGGCAGAAGAAGACTTCAAGAGACAGAGCATTTGCTGGAAAGGTACAATACCTATAAAAACATAGACTCAGGCCTGTAATATAGGCTTACTCTGGCTTGACTAAATGGCAAATATTTAGCTTTAAACCTGAAAATATTTGAACATACTGTTTGTTTCCTAATTCTTGTAGTGTTTTGTCTTCTACTCTAGTTTCTTACTATTTGATGCAGCAAATCCTAAACCTGTGCAGCTGGAGTGAACTCCTGCAGTTGCCATTTATGTGGCATGAGTACTCTGAGACTCAAGTCTAGCAAGCAGAAAATTACTTGAAAAAAAACAAAAAAAAAGCTTGAATACATCTCTTAGCGTTTTTTTCCCACTGTGCAATCCAGAGTATCTTTACTTTAAACGTTTACTCCTCTGTTTGCTATGTTCATTAGTGTCCTGCTATCCTGTTGTACTTGATTTCATTTTTACTGAGAATACTACATGCCCACAGTAATTGGAAGCATTGTGTTTAATTTTGTACTTCTTAAAACTTTTTATTTTATGGAGCTTGAGAAAAGCAGTTTACCAGACGTACAGACTTTCCCAAGCTTTTCATGAGTGAAATAAATTGCTTTATCTGAGAAGAACAGGAAAATAATGTGAAGCATTTGTACTGCAAGAGATCTTTAAAATGCTTTTTTAATATTGTGGAATATTCAGCTTTTTACCTGAAGTTGGCCCGAAGATGGAAAACACTTTGACTTTTTATTGTTGTTGTTTGGGTTTTCTGTTTTTGTTTGTTTGGGTTATTTTTCCCCTGTTACTTTTGTCATTCAAGGAGATACTAAAAGAGAATGAAGATTATTTCCACATATGTTGGCAGTCAGTTTAGTTGTATCAGCCATATGAATACAGCTTCTTATATCCAATGGCAAACACAAATAGATCCTTTGTACTGCTGGGTAGGCACAAAGGCAGACTGGGGAACCACTGAGGGAAGGGATGTGTGCTGTGCAGCTCTGCCTGACCCATGCACCTCATCACCTCTGCTCCATGACACCACTGAACCAAACAGAAATTTCATTGCTGTTCCTCTGCACTCCTCCAGTCTGGGAGAGCTGGGCTGGTGACCTATCTCCATTTGTAATATGTTTGCTGTCTCTTTATATTGGCATTTTCCCTTAATGTGCAGATCTCCGGTTGGTCGTCTTGTCTTCAGTTTTTAAGCAGACAAAGTCCCATCAAACCGTCTGTCAGCTCCTCGGTTTCAGCTGCTATGGATGTGTCTGCAGAGTGATTAGAGCAGGAGTACACATGTGAAGTGGGAATGCGTGTAAATACCTAAACACAGAGATTGTGTACATCAGGTCACAGTTTGTCATGCTAAGCCTGTATAGCTCCTTCACTATTGTACGTGCATGAGAGATGGAAAGCTACCAGTGTACATTTTTGTTACAAAGAGCTCCTTTTAACAGTAATCTTTTCATACCATCATGGAATAGAAAGACTTGTCCAAGTTGATACTGACTTTTGTTTAATGTATTCTCTGCCAATGTTGCATTTAGATTATTGAGCTCAAGTGATTTTAAAACTGAATTTTCTCTGATGGTAGAGACATATTCTAAACTAAAATATGTGCATATTTTGTAACTTGTGATTGTCCTGAAACAACTTTAATGAAATGACAGATAAACAGATTGTTTAGTAATGAATTTCTCTTTCAGTTTACATTGGAAAGCTTCTCCTCCCTTTTCCAGACTAGAATGCTAAGGATTTCATGCAGTAAAAGAAAATAGAAATTGAGACCGCAGTTCTGAACTACAGATTCTGTGCTATTATAAGCAAATACTGTGCTTCCAGAGCAGGGTTAACATAATAACATCTCCTCCTCCCTCCCTTCCTTCAACCTGCTAACCTATCAGACTAGAAATCAACATTATATTCCTAGCACTGTTGCTGATGCCTGATATAATGCTGAGCAAGTCACACCCCTTTCTTTAACTTGCTCTCTTGGATGTAGGTGATGATACTTTCTTTTTACAAGGCACTTAAAATTCTGAATAAGGTACACAAAATGTAATTTTAAATACTTCATTTATTATAAGGAGGTTTGGAATGATACCATGTAGATGAACCCAAGCATATACAAAATGAAAAAGAAATGAAATTGCAGAAGTTATTGGCATGCAATCGCATTGCCACATGAAGGGAGGACTGTGGTTCACCCAGGTAATTATTCCACAAAGTCCTGGGATGATGCACAAAGCATTCATAATGTTGAAGTTTCTGCTTTCTCACAGTAGCCCAAGCGTGCATAAAACCAGAGATTTAATACTTTGTAGTATTGGTTGGGGTTATTTTTAACACATCTCAATTAGTGCAACTTCTTTCCCAAATCAGCAGGACTAGTGTGACATTTCAAGATTGCAAGGATTTACAAGATTGCCATATATTGTGTGTAATGTACATTGTGCATTCAGTATTTTTAGTAATTTTCTATGCTGTCATTCCTATCATGTTGGTAGTTTAATGAAAACAAAAGCATATAAATATTAACAAAAGAAGGAGTGGTAAAGAATGAAAATTACATGGAAAGTAATGTCTCGAATATGGAAGCCTTTAGTGCAGTATATTTTACACTGAGATTCAGTGGCGACAGGAAAGCTGCTCTATACCTCTGGTCTAATAACCATGGATTTTATAGCTCATACAGCACTGGCTTTCTCCTCTCCTTTCAAAGTTAGGGTTTCCCATGTAAATCTATAAATCCAGCAAGTATTAACTCAGATACTTTGAAGATTGCTTTGTTTCTGTGCAGTATCGAATTTGCTGTCGTCATAGTGAATAGAAAGCATGTCAGGTAGAACAAAGAAAGGAGGGTACATCAGCTCTCATACCATTTATGCCATTTCATCTGCTTCTGCAGATGTATAAAGACTGTTTACACATTCATTCCCCATCCTAATTGCAAAATCTCGTTTTTCAAAATGAGACCAAAACCTAAATTTCTAACAGAAAACAACTCGGACCCCACAACTGAAAAACAACTTGGTGTTCTTCCACAGAAAGAATCAGAGAGGTGGTCCATTAAATTATGAAAGGAAACAAAACAAGCAAAAGACCCCAAACCAATGTTAAATGTTTTAAAATGCAACTGCACTTTTGCAATAATAAATCATTCTGTAATAAAGCAGTAATTTTGGTTTTGTTAATTAATGCCTTTATTCATTTTAAATCAATAATATCTCTGCAAGTATGTTATGCTCTGAAGCAATATTCTGACTTATTCAAAAATAAAGTTGGGTGTGCAGTATTTATAGAGACAAGCTATGAAGTCTTAAAAACAAGATTTTATAATGGAAGTGTTGAGAGACGCTTAATTCTTCTGGCATAATAAATTCCACTATAGTATTAATTATAGGAATTTCCAGTCCTTTTATAGACTACAGACTGTCTGGAAAGCAAATGAAAGAGACTATCACATGAACTCCTTGCAGTAGTAACTTCTTAAAGGTGGATTCTATTTTCAGATGGGTGTTGGGGTTTTTTTTCCAGGAATCTTCCTATTTTCTTGTGAGACGTTTCCCCCTCCACTCCTTTTCCTTGTTTTGCCTCAAACTCCTTGTCAAACAGATACATACATATATATATATATATATATATGTGTGTGTGTGTGTGTGTGTGTATATATATATATATATATATATAAAAGAATATTTCTGGGTTATTTCACAAAATTATAAGAAAAGTAGAAATTTCAAGAATATTCAAGTGAGTCTGTTAAGTTAATATGGTACCAGTCATGTATTTTTTTTATCTCTTGTTTAAATGATGAGGCTAACATCTGTGCTGGGAAGCTCATGAAAGGTGAATCCCAAAGGCTGAACTGAACCAGACCTCTTTCAAAAGTTGTTTAAGGCCACATCCACAAATGGGTCCTCAGTGTTAGTCGCTTGATGTTAACCACCCATTTCATGGTGGAGAATGGTGGAAAAAGGCCTCTTAGGTCTAATGTAACACCTTACTGGCCATATGATGTCAGTGTGATCACTAGTGAGGGGCTCAACAGTGGAACTGCATTAAGGTGACACTGTATCTGAGCTTTTATGGCCAGAAGTAGTGCTTACTAGCTAGGAAAAGGGTGGCTATGTGCCTATATTATTTTAAATTTCTTTTGGCCCCATGGCAGGTCATTCAAGCAAATCGTAAAAGCCTAGATACTGTATCTTTCCAAGCATGAATGGTTTCAGCTTCCTTATCTACCTGCTTCTCTGCTGCTGTTCTGAATTCCCAGGCTAATGGCAAGAGCAGGGTAAAGTTGCACTCTGCTGTTTCAGCTGAATCTGTATTCCCAGTCCATTAAAGAAAAAACTCATGGGCTACAGGGTAAAACAAGAGCTACCCTGGTGACATTTGTCAGGGAAGATGTGAGTCCTGGATTTGGACCTTTGCTTTTAGCCCTTTCTGAAATCACTCTTGCCTCAAAGCAGGCTGTGCCCCTCTCAGGCCTGCTGGGCTGAGCCTCCTGAAATGCAGAGGAGCCAGAGCCCCTCTCTGTCCCTCTGGCCTCTGCTGGGGAAGCTCCTGAGGCTCTGACACTTTGCCTGTTGCTTTTGTGTGGATTACTCTCTTGTAACTAAGAACTGAAATTCTGTGCAGCCCATGCATTTAGGAACCCAAACTCTGTATTTCCAAGACTGTGAGAAGACACCATAGCTCATGGGAGATGTAGTCTGAGCACATTTACAGAATTCTTCACAAGAGGTAATGAGTGCCATCTTTCAGCTGGTTAGCTCAGAAATGAGATGGAGCAGCTCTGATTATATTGCAGCTGGACCCCATCTGGTACATTGATATTGTGCTGTACAGTTTTGTCTTATAAATCTCTACAAGATTTAAAATCTTAAACATGTCTTAAAAACTACTGACTTAAAATCATATTAAGGGCAGGACCTCAGTCTAATTTCATTTTTTTGCAGTTGTCATTGTTTTGGAAAAGAAAATCAATTTGATATCCTTTTCTTAGAATTTTGGAAAAAGGATGCAAAAGCCTCCTGTGGATTAGACCTTCATGTCTATCTCACAAATATGTGAGACTTGAACCATGTTGGGGTTTTTTTTGTTTGTTTTTTATTTGTTGGGTTTTTTAATTATTATTATTGGATTTCAGTAGGTGCAATCTGTGACTCTCTTGTGGAAATCATGGCACACCACTTTGCTGGAAGGATTATATAAATTTTCACCCACAAAAAATTTCACTATGTATAAAAGAAACCCCCCTGTATTAGCCCTGTGTTAACATCTTTAACACATTCTGTTTTGAACCAGTCACTTGGTATTCACTTGCAACTGAAAGCAGTTGCAGAACATCATAGAAGACATTGATTAATATGTCTTTTACTTGGCATTACAGGAAAGAGGCCAAGCTGAATAATTTGATTCCCCTGTATTTTTTGAAAAGTACCTGCACTACTGAAAAAAATAGAGGAGAAAATCTATTTTAAGGAAAAGAAAGTCTGAATCCTCACAGAAAATGTGGAAAAACCTCAGGCATCTCACAAATACTATCAGAAAGATCAGGACAGACATGTTTTATTGTACTTGTATGGGTCTATATGGTTATATATGAAATTTCTGTTAAGAAACTGTGCATTTAAGAACTTTAATTCACAAGAACTGTAGTTGTAACTCTTCTACGGCTTTTAGGTAACTCCTTGAAGTAACTCAAGCATTCTCCTGGAATCAGGTGGATCAGGTGGGCAAGATGATGCAATAGGACAGAGGAACTCTTTGGATGCTCTCTTTTAATGCTCTTTAATATTTTGTGGCTGTGGTGACAACCCTATCAGAGGACAAGCAGAAGGTACTGATGTTACATGCAAAATTGAGTGACAGTGTGACAAGTTGTTGTCCTGAGGAAGTCTAAGGCAAAATTTTCTCTTCAGTGAGAACTTTGCTTTTTATAACTGAAACAAGTGGGAGGGTTAAGTTTGTACAAAGAGGGGGACTGGTGCTGTCCTTTCATGCTGCTTTTAGTTCCCAGAGTTCCCTTTTTTAGCAGTTACTCCAAGAAATGTCTCAGGGGGTACTGAGCTATAAATATCAGTCTTTTAAACTTTGGATATGAGAAGAGGGACAAGATATTGAGATGATTGGCCTGACACTGGGAAGTGTTCAGGCCTTCATTTCCAAGCTGTGAGAGTTGGCTGAATTTAATTAGGGACAGACAGCTGATAATTTGTGAGTTGTACATGCAGCCATCTTTAGCTCACTGAATAGCACTCATATTTGTTCAGCTTGGCAAATCCAGTATTCTTTTCATTATTCCATAATGCACTTCTCTGGCTATTTATGTGTACAGATGCATTTAACTGAATAACGAAAGTATGCTATAAATAATATGCAAGTACACTTCCATGGACGTTTCTGCTTGCTCCTTTTTTATCAACTGCTAATATTACAGCCCTGAAATTTAAGGCAACAGTACTTACCTATATAAATTCTTAGTTTCACATGTGCTAGAGCTGGAAGGTCATGTAGCATTTTCAATCAATGTATTCAGTTTATTAACAAGTACATTAATATTGGTACCCTTCCAGCTACTTAAAATCAGGCCTCAGAGACTGAGTCATTGATGTACTGTATGATTGTCCTGTCCAAACTTTATACTGTCAGATTTCTTAAGACTGAGTGCTCATCTGGCTACGTTTTAGGATATTTATAGGTAATCAGACTAAAAACATAAAATCTAGACACACAAACTATTTCAGGTGAAGAAAGGTATTAGTGGAAAATTTTGGGAAAGAAATAGTTCATAAAAACTGTATTTTCTCTGACTAGGTGCTATAACCTTGAGATGCACTGAAGTGCAGATTACAGTGAACCATTTAAATCAAAAAATAACACGGTAAGCTGAGTGAATAATGCATATGTCAGATTTTCTTTCTGCTTACTTGTTTGCCTATTTTGGAGGGAAAATAATGAGTTTAGGGGGCAGAGGAGATTGATTGAGAGGAACTTAAGGCAACTGATAGCTCAAATGACCATAAAATACATAGTACTCATTTTATGTATGTATATTATATTTTGATAGTTGATATAATCACTGAACATTTAGAAATTTGAGACATTCAGTAAATTAACAACTGAATAAATTACTTAGGTAAGTATGCATGTGAGTGTCGTTTGCATTGAGTTTGGAATGAGTGTTTTTCGCTCATAATTTTATGTCCAAAGAACTTGAATTCCTCTTGTAAGGAATCAGGATAGAGCAGTACTTAAGATCATGCACATAATGTATGGGGTAATTGTGATAATGAAATAAAGAGTTTAGTATTTATATTTGATTTATTGGCATGAAACATTTATTTACCATATTAGTATATCTAATATGGTTTTCGCTATTTAAACTGGAAATGTTACTTATCTACTATAGTAGATAAGCTGTTACTTATCTGCTCTAAGATGCAGGAAAAGTCTTAAGATAAATGAATGAAATACTTTTTTTCCTAGAATGAGTCAGTGCTCATTCAGCTCCATTGTGAAGAGATTGGAATTATTATAGATCGTGGTCTGAAAACTCTATTAGCAAACAAGAATTTGATAAGAATTTATGATGGATTTTTTTTCTTCCTTCACATACTTATTTTTTTCACTCCTTAGGAGAAATTACACTTCGAGAAGAGGAAAACCTAGTTATAAGAGGTCTAGCTTCAGGCGTGAAAAATTCTGAGTTATGATTAGATTCTGCTGTGCCTACATGATAGGTCAGTGCCATACCAATGCCTTTTTCCTATAAAAGCAATTACACCAGAGACAACTGATTTCTTTAGACTGTAGTATTTCAATATGCAACCCAGACACTGACAATCCCACCTCCACCAAAGACTTAGTAGAATATCTGACTCATTTATAACCACGAACTGCAGGCATTAATTATGAATACTTCCTCCACAGTTCTATTTGCAGATTTACAGGGGTCTGCAGAAATTGAATGGGAAGTACAGGTAGTGCAGCTTCATGAATTTCTGATCTAGTGAACATCAATATGGATGTAATTAGTGCCCCGTAACAGTTATGGTTATAACTGTTGAACCGTTTGTTCTTGTGTACCATTTCATGCCAATAATAGGATTAAATTCAGACTGAATGTTTGGTTGTTGAAGGAACTCAGCTCACTTTCCCTTAAGGTCTGATGTGTCATCAATTAAGTAATAAAATCCTTGGATTTTTCAACTATTTTCTACATTGACAGTTATTAGAATTATTTGTTTCAGGGTGGTGATGGTGTTGTTGCTTTGTAAGTCACTGAAATGACTTGTAAGGATTATGTATGAGGTTTGGTGAACCCCTTCATATTGCAGAATTTTCGCAGCTGTGTTGTTTCTGTAAAACCATTATTAACAGAAGAATATATTTTCAAGGTTGTCTGCTCTGTCCTTCTTTCCAGATATTTCAGTCCACATGCCAGGTGATTGAAGGTACAGTGGTAGCTGCCAAATATCTGTCTTTTGTATCAAGTGCTGGCTTTTTTTCTGTGTTTGTTAGTTGCTAGCTAATTGTGGAGGAATGAAAAGGCTACCTTTCTTATGAGGTCATTGCTGTTTAAAATAAGAAAAATTTATAACAACTTCTCCTATGCTTCCATGTTTTTGCCACCCTTGTCTCCTTCCCCCAGTTCTCACTGTAGCATTGTGGAACTCTTGTTTTGCAGGGACTGCTGCCCATCTGGTGGCAGCAGCTGGGTAGCATGGCATTTAAACACCACTCCTCTTCCCAGTGGAATGTTCCTAATGCTCATTTCTGACCTGAGTTTCTTGAAGACCTTCACTATCAAGCAGGTCATTGTCACTGGCACATTGCACCTACATACCAAGAGCTTTCTTTTGCAAAGGCTTGCAGATGTGCTCAGTTTAACATCCATGAGTACTCCTACTATAGTCAATGGGACCTCTTATATATCTGGACTGCTTGTGTGAACTTTTGAAGAAGGCTACTTAAAAATGTATACTCAGATAATTTTTTTTTTTATACAAAGCATTGCTCTTCATAAAGACCACTGCTGTGAGGAAGCTTATCTGGCTCATGTTGCTTACTGGAAGGTACCCAGACTCCTGTGTTATCTGCTCTTTCACACAGATCTATGCCTTGTCCCCCCAGGCAGAAAATTGAGGTGTGCCTCCTTGCTGTTGAGATACTTCAGTGAGCTCTGCAAGGTGGAAGAGCACTGGTGAGAGCTATTTCCAGGTCACACATGCTATGGACTTCCATGCCCATGGGTCTTGGGGATTTCTAGGTAATTGCTAGAAATTACCTATCCACTCTGTGTTAAAAAGCTGGCATTCTGCTAACACACAGCATCTGTGTGTTAGCAGGACACACTGCCCTGCCTCATGCCTGGTGTCCCCAGGCAGTTTGCAAAAGGAGAAATATGAGTATCTTCTGCCCCACTATTTCTTGGGAGCCAGTGCAGTTTTGTTCAGATTTAAATATTTTCCAGTTCTTTCCCCTACAAAACTTTTGTAACCCTTAACTTATTAAAGAAAGTTTGGCTGTTCTTCCAGTCAAATGCTCAAATTTTCCTTTGCTTTGGAAATAAATGTAAATGTCACCTAGGCACAGCCAAATATAGTTGTCTGCTCAAATAGTAAGCACAATGGATTGGATAAATTTGTGCAATTTACCATTTCTGGAGCAAATTATTCTTTCCAGAGCAGACATAACATAAAACAAATCACTTTGTGGTGAAAATATGGCCAAAGAGTGGTGACCCCTAGTTCTGTCCCTGGCTCTGTAGGGTTTTTTAGCAAATCACTGTGGCTGCTTTGTTTTATCATTGCAGATTGTGCTGGTAATGCATCTGTAAAAAAAATACTATTGATAGCCATGCTGAAAAGTAAGTGTATAACTGTCCTCCAGTGCTTTCAAATATTTCTCATACTCCTGTGTATCTGCTGAAACATATTCCCAGCAGCCTTTAATTTTAATACATTGTTGGCAGAAACCCATTTGTTGCTTCCTTTTGCTGCCTCTTAATTCCTTTGGTGCTTTTCAGCATTTGGTCTTTATGTATTGCTAATGTGTCCACAAATATTTTAAAGCCTAACCTAAGATCACTCACCGATAAAAAAAATTAAACACTACAGGTCAAAGATTAGGATAAGTAAGGAGGAAAGAAAGGATTCAACACTAAGCCAATGTTAAAGGCAGAGAGCCTGAAGGTGCTGTCTCAGGCAGGGTAACCGAGTCTGACTCGGGGCTGTTGCTGTTCCTGTTTGTCTTTGCTGGCAAAGCAGAAATCCTCTCTTCACACTACTTCTGATTCTCATTCCAGCTTTCCTTTGGGCTCTTTCACTGCCCTAAAGCAACAGAAAACTAACCTGAAAAGCAGGGAGGGAAGAACAAAACCCTTTTGTATAATTTTTCACCCTGAAACAGCTCAGGCAGGGTAGGAGCTGGGGCAGGGAGGATGGCAGGGCTGGGGAAGCCAACAGGCAGATCACCTTTAGGAACTCCAACCTCAGGCAGAACGATTGGATAGCTTGTCCCTTATCTCTGACAGAGGCAAAATCTGAGCCCAAACTCAGTGCTGAATGCATAGGAACAACTCCCCTCTTGATTTTTTTCCATTTGGTGTTTTTTGTCACTATATAACCATACCCAAGGAAAGCATTTTACTGCTTCCTCCCTATTGGTTTTGTTTGTAAACAGCTTTTCATGCTTTTATGTTGGTTCTGTATGTACATCTTGCTAACTTCAGTTACAAAATAAGACAAATGTTGGTGTTTAGATCAAAAATGCAGTGTGTCAGTTTTGAGCACACAGACAGTGGCTTAAATATTTTTACAATGTTTGAAAATTATGATAAAAATGCATAATTAAAGTTGCAAGATAATGTGTTTCAGTTTAAAAGATCTACTTTTTGGATAGAGGAAACTTATGTTCAGATACACAGTTTTATGTGGTCAAAAAGCATCAAAAAACACCACATAAATGTTTATATATCAAAGGAAACATAATATACTTGTACAAGTTGATAATAAAGGGCTGGCTGGAGTGTTTTTTAAAAAGGGAGAAATCTAGACTTCAAATATATGTTAATTGTCTATATTTTTTAAAAAAGAACCTCTTTCAAATATGTAAGAAAGAGTTGGCATATAGTTGCAAAACAATGCTAAAAAGTATTCCAGGTTAAGTGATTTAAATGAAATGGCTCTAGATTAGGTGGCTACAAGAATAATAAAAGGAGAATACTAATTAGCATGCCAATTCTTTAATACCATACCAAAACAATCCTCTCTTTTGGTAATTCTTTATTGTAGCCATAGTAACAAAGGAAGGAAGCTTAAGTCACACAGGCATCTGCAGTTCCTTTTGTTTTTCTTAAATAAGTCTTAATTTTCTCTGTCTAAGAAACTCTGCTTTCTACTTCCAGCACTTTTTAATTATACGTTCCTACATTTAAATATGACAGAATATCCTTAGGCATTAATTGATTCCTACATAGCTCACCTAGATCCCATTTTAAAAGGTTTGCTTTTTGTTTCATTATTTTGTGAAGAGGCCTTTGAAATAAGCTGCAGGATTCAAAACTTATATATATATGTAATGAGGGTACATACCTAGAATTAGGTATTAATAGATTATTTGGGGGATGTACTTTTAGAAATAGTTTAAAAGATTTTAATGCTGAAGAAAAAGAAAGCTAAAGAAGGCAGTGATTAGAAAGTTCCAGCAAAGGTCTTAAGATGTATAATGAATCACAGATTCATTATATATTCTTCTCAAAGCAGAGTAAGTCCTGAGGTCAGCCCAGGGTGCTCTGGGCTTGATCCAGTTGGGTCCTGAGAGCCTCCAAGGCTGGAGACTGCACAGCCTCTTTGGGCAACTTGTTCCTCTCCTTGTCTGCCACCATAGAAAGAGAGCATTTTCTATTTCCAGTGGGCTTCCACTGCTTCAGTTTGTCTGTTGTCTCTCTCCCTCCTGCCATGGGCTTCTCTGGCTATGTCTCCTTGCAAAACTTACCACAGGCATAGTAGGTTTGCTATTGTGAATCCCTGAAGCCATCCCTTCTCCCAGCTGAACAAGGCTGAGTCTCTCTCCCCAGTTCACCTGCTTCAGCCCCCAGCCATCTGGGTAGCCCTCCCCTGAACTTGCTACAGTTCGTCAGTGTCTTCACTTCCTCTCAAGGGGCCCAAAACTGGGCACAGGATTCTGGATATGATCCAACAGGTGCTAAACAAGGGGATGATACAGTCCCAAGCACCTCTACTCTTCATTACTGCCAGAGCATGTTAATCTTTAGTCTGGCTCACAAGGCTCTTCTCTCCCAAGCTGCCTCACAGCCAGTCAGTCCCCAGCCTGTATCAGTGCAGGGGTTTCATTCATTCAAGGTGCACAATTTTCTATTTGTCCCTATTTGTTTCTTATGGCTCCTGCCAGCCCCTCCCTCCAGCCTGCCTAGGTGCTTCTGAATTGGCTGCATGCACTAATTAGATGTCATCTGAAAGTTCTGTAAAGGTGAACTCTGACCTCTTCTCCAGGTCA
This sequence comes from Florisuga fusca, assembly GCA_038090715.1. Taxonomy (NCBI): domain Eukaryota; kingdom Metazoa; phylum Chordata; class Aves; order Apodiformes; family Trochilidae; genus Florisuga; species Florisuga fusca. The sequence goes on along the minus strand of JAAWXA010000025.1, from coordinate 11,310,142 downwards.
CTGGAGAAAATATAAGACAAATGAGGTCCTAGGGTAAACCCTTGAAAAAAATCATAACTGGCCTCCAGGGAGAACATGCACCATCAACCACCTACCCCAGGGCTCAGATAGGTTTTCACCTATGTCGTGGATCACTCACCCAGATCCACCACCCATAATGTTCCAACTCAGATATTAGGATGCTGTGGAAAAGGAAAGAGTACTTCTAGATTATTTTTTTTTTTAAGCAGAATCCATATTTATGAACTACAGCAAAGATGCTTTAAAAAGCACTGTAACGTTTTGGAGTCACAGATCTATAAACATTTAGTCTGACAAAAATCATTCAGGTTTTTTGCACGTTGTGTATTCTGCAGTTTCTTGATTTCTATGCAGTTAGTAGATAGTATAGTGGTTTTTTCTCTATCTGGTGTAGTGACAGCAGTGACAAATACTTAGCAGAACTGTACTCAAAGAGCATTATCATAGTTTAAAACTGCCATAATAAGTGCATATCCTGTAACTGATCATAGCTGATTTGAGAAAAATCTCTATTAAAATCTATTTATTTTGTTCCTATCATAGTCTGTGAAACTATATAAGTCTGTAGAACAGAAGAGTTTAGGGAGTAGGAGTTTTGGGTTGGAAGAAAACCTGACTAGTTTTTGAGCTGGGAGCCCTGGAGTATTTGATATGAGAAGCAGGATGGGCTTTTCCCTGTATGAGACATCTCTTCATCTTCTTCATCTTCCTGGTGAGTGGTATCTCTAACTGATCTGGTGTCAGTTGCACAGAGGTGTGTTCCTATTACATTTCAGGAAGCATCTCCATCCTTACCCAATTTTCTTCACTGCTCCAGTTAAAGGCACTTGCAGTTGTGACACAGAGGCAGGCAGCAGAGAGTGCCCCAAGACCCAGATTTCTCAGTGCAGACAAGAAGGATTGGGTGACTGCATGCTATCATATGTTCCTACAGAGCTCCCCTGTGCAAAGTGCTTGACTTAGACCAGGTGACTGGAAACTTGGAAAATATCTTCTCTTTCCCACCCACCCTCTCAAAAAAGAGCTGGTACCTGCGTTGTTGAGTCATGTAGGTTCAGCAGCATCCCACAAATATCTGAGAAGTACGAGAAGGGCTGCTGCCCACTCACCAGAGGTCCAAACTCACCAGTCTCAGATTTCAGTCACCCCAAGTATTTGTCTTCAGCAAGCCACGGTGACATCCCCAGGAGAGGGACTTCTGAAAATTGGACACACTTCCTCTAATTTGTCTCCTAGTCTCCTTCTTTCAGGAGGATTTTCTACGTTTGCACCATGGTTTCTCTCTTAAAACTTTTCTTTCTTGTCAGGTGGTGTGTATTGCTCCCTGAATCTCTTTTCTTTTCTAACCAAACACTTCAAATGGAGAAGTGGAGCATATAAAACCTGGCACAGATTACATCAGAGTTGAGGAATGTTAAATTACATGAGAAATATGTAATATATATATATTATATTAAATATATTTTAAAGTCTGAGGCAAAGATTTCTTTATATGAAAACCCCTAAACAAAATCTTTCACTGGCAGCTTCGGAAATATATTAAAAGAAAAATCTAATTTACCACTTACATACCACACAAATATTTATGTGCGTGCTCATTTTTGTTTTTTTAATGTAGCACATGGCTTTGTTATTCTTCCTTAACTCTACTGTCAATCTTATATTTACTTTCTTCAAAAAGTTTCAAAATGTTGGCACTGACCATTTGCACAGTGAAGTTCATAGAAATACTCTCACTGAGCTTTCTGTAGTGTTTCAGACCTTCTGCTGTAAATTGTTAAATGGAGTCTGTTTGGACTTTAGACTGTCTCTTCACTGGAGAAGTATGTATTTCTCCTTATTTTCCATTTTTTTACTCACTTCCAACAGGTTCTTTTCTGCACCACCATGTTTTTGCAGTGTGATTGTGTAATTCTATCCTGTGAGTCATTTAAAGTTATGTAAAATTTTCCTTCCTAAAATTTTGGATTTATTTTACCAGGATTTTCCAATTTATAAATAATCTGAACAAAGTCAAGAGAGGACAAATCTGAAAGAACAAAGGGACCAAATACTTAGTTTAAGGCTCTGTGTCCCGAAGGGCAGCCTTTATAACTTCCCTAAGTGACCGTGTAACTTTGGAGCCATTTGAATTATTCTGTTGTGCATTTTTCTGTGCCCTCAGCATGTTACCAATCTGGCATGGCTGTCCAGCTTCTCAAATGGAGCAGCTTTAAGTGAAGCTGAGTTGGAGACAATGAAGACTGAATCTGCAGCTGTCTTTAGCCACCCATCTGTGTAAAAACCCCAGTATTTCCTGAAGGTTTTAAATTCTTCTTTCCTGAGCATCCCAGAACCAGCTTAGTGTGGAGCGGCCCAGCTGTAATTTACATTTAAGCCTGGTTTGGATCCATGAGCAAGGCATTCCTCAGTCTGTTTCACCTGAGGGGCTCCATCCAGCTGGTGTGCTCTTACCATGGCTAATGCTGCAGGTTGGGCATGAGGAACAGCAGCAGCAGGAGGTGATTGCTGGTCCTCATTCATTGCTCTGACAGGAGTATGAGTAAGTGATGTCAGTAGCCTCAGTTCAGTCTCTGCTTAGCAGAAGGGGTTTATGCCCAACTTTTACCACCATCTTCCACTTAGAAGCTATTCCAATATGCCTTTCCCCTGTGAAACAGCTCTGTATTTTAAAGGAATATGTACTTATTTTCACAAGTAAATGGGAGGTGGGGGGGAGGAGCAAACACAGAATTTGTGCCAAAACAGTCATGTTATTCTGGTGTCCTGGGGCACTTAGAGTTCTTGCCTGGAAAAAGGAGACTGCTGACTTCTAGTCCTTGCTAGTGGTTATTTAAAAGCTTTACCTGAAGACTGATAAACAAAAATTTCATGAACGTTAACCTCTTGGATGCTGTAAATCTCACCTGGATGCCTAATGCTACTCATAGGTTGAAGAGGGAAGGGATGTACCTGCCTTGGTAGGAAGTGTACTCACCTGCTTCCTTCCATCCCCCCCTTCAGGTACTTTGTCTTTTTTTCTGGGTTTAGACTCTGAATTTAGGCTTCAGTCCTTGCATTCCCATACTGTACTGATGCTGAAGAGCATAAAATGAGATTTGCCCTAAGGTACAAAACCCTGCATATGCATTTGTGAGCACAAAACTGGCTATTACAGTGGTATTTGAAAATGAGCAGAAATGGATGTCAGGCACAAGTGACAGGAGTGTGTGCAGACCATGCAAAGAAGAACAGGTCTTGTGGCTTATGTGTCTCATTCAGAGTGCAAAGCTATGAATAGAAGAGACTAAATCAAGATAATTTGGACTCTTCAGGGTGTTTGCATGCCAGCTGGTAGAATCTCTTTTCTTAAGACGTTATTAATGTAAGTGTTCTTGAAAGGCAAAAGTCACTTAAATTAATGACATCTGTATAAATGTAATTTTTCCCTTAACAAAATGTGTGTACTATTAGGGTTTTTAAGTGTCATTTAATAAATATTCTTACTGCATATTTAGTACATTCAGTACATGGGAGATAAAATAAGTGCCTAAACTTTATAACTTTCCCAATTTCTTATTTGAACAAGTAAGATATTGGAAAGCAGCTACATCAGAGAAAATTTTAGGGGTTAGAGCAGCATTAATCTAGCTCTGAATATCTCAAGTTATTCTTTACAATGCTCAGAGCATTATCTAATCTTTACACCACTGACCTCAAGCATAGCTGGGATGGGTGTGTGGTGACTGATAGGCAAGCTAGGGTCATGGGTTTTGTGCTGTTTGAGCACAGCAAAGTCAGTATAGAATCTAGAATTTCAGTGTTGTGATAAGACAACAATCAGTGACAGAGGTAATACTCTAAAAAGAGAGTTTTCATTAAAGTAGATCCACACATGTGAAGAACGTACTTCCAGAATATCTGTAAGGTTGTAGCAGAGTACTTTGGGCAAGAGGTTGTTTCTTGTAAGGTTAAAGCAGAAAACCTGTGAATTGTGAGGCAACACATGGGACCAAGATTTGACAGACTAAGATTTATTGCCAAAGTGTATTCCCCCAGATTTGGAAGAAACAGAAACATAGTTTTTTGCACTTGTAACAGCAGTGTAACAGTCCATTTACTAGATTATCTTGGAACTTCAGAAACTTGAAAGTGTGTTACATGGGAAGGGTAGTACTGCATAAGCCCCCAGACTTCAGTCAGTGAAATAAAAGGGAAATTTAATACCCCAATAGTATTAACATTGTATTTACAGCTGCTGCTGCTGCCCACATGAAAAATGTGTTTCCCAAGGGCTGAGATCAAAGGTACTGCCACAGTGTGACATACTATGGGACTACACTATAATAATTTTACAGATTTGACAGATTGTTTTCAATTAAAATGTGTTTGATATAAACTGCAGGTGTTCATAAACAGAGAATGAAGGATTTAAATTTTTTTTTTAAATCCATGTTAAATTTTAAACTAGCCACTTGCTTCAGCTGTGCAACAACCTCGTGTTTGATCCTGCAAAAATAACTTCTTTATCTATAATTTTCAAGGAGCACATATAGTCTGAATATTCTAGACTTTTGGTGGGACTATGTAACTGCTACCCTGTCATTTCATATTAAACCAACAGGTGGCCAGCACTTTTTTTTCTGCATTTGCTATGTTTGAGGTTTTTTAAATTAGTTTATGAAATGCTGTTCCATACATTATACATAAAGAAGTTCATATGCAAGTGGAAGGTTCTTTATTAAAACTGAGGCAAAACCCCCATATATCATACTTTGCAGAATGTCCCTGTTTTAGTTTGCCACCCTGATATAGATGAGGGAAGCATCACCTCCCAAAGCACTTAGAAATGGCAGCAGGCTACTTGACAGACTCCATGGTACATCACCAGAATTGTGCACAGGCATTTTGCCTCCTGACTGTATTAATGTTAATGGGAGTCAGGCAGTTCAGCCTCCATGTACCATGCTCCAAACATATCCATTGAAGTCTGGCAAACAAGCCCTGAGGCATCCTTGTAAAAGTCTTTGAAACTGCTGCTCTTCTGTAAGATTTGTGATGGAAAAAAAAAAACCAGAAAGCTGCCCACTCTACAAAGATTTCCATCCCAAAGATGTGCCTGAATATAAATAGGTCTGATATTTTGGTATACTAGCAAAATCAAAGCACTGTGAGGGGAAGAAGGGTGATACGAGAGGTTCTTACTTCCCATGGTGACAAACTGGCTGGCTTTGTGGGTACACCTTCAGCCAGGCATTTTCTTTATGTATTATATTGGAAGCTGCTGAGAAACACCTGGACCAGGCACCACAGTTCACATCACCAGCCCTGATAGAGCACTGCTGATTTATTGGGTTGTTCTGTTCTGGTGCAAAGTGGCTGTACAACCAGTTTAGCTCTCTTCTGGAGTATGGAGAGTATGGGAGTATGGAAGAATATTCATCTATTACAGAGGGCTGACCGTAAAAAAAACTCCCTTTCAGCTCCTCACTCAGTAGGGAGAATGACTACATCCCAGTTATGTGAGGAGCAGGAATTGGGGGAGCTGCCCTTACAGCAGCTGATCAGCTATTTACCTGTGAGGAGGAGACTCAGCCACATCTGGGAATAGGGCCCCAGGGAGATTGTTCTTCATACCTTCTGCCATGTGTGGTCTTATCTGCAATAAGAAATGAAGGTAATATTTATTCCCATGTGGATATTAGAACAGGATCACAGATGGTGCAAAAATTGTTTCTGGAATGCAAATAAAAGGGGCGGGAAGCCAGGCTCCATTGCTTTCTTACTTGAACCACCATAAGTCTTACTTCCAAAGACGCTTAAAATTCCTTGACTCTTCCAATAGATAAGTGAAGATAGATGGTTCCAGGTTAAGCCAATTTGCAGTTACTCTCATGCATGCTCAGAATCACCAAGTTTTAAACACTGGTCTATTATTTTCACTTCCTGTATTCCTGCAGCTGTGTGGTCCCCTGCAAGCCTGGGCTGCCTTCCACAAGCCATAAAACATCTTGAGGACTACCCCGATTTTGGCTTTGTTTAAAATTTGCCTTGACTGCAGTCATTGGCCAGAAATGCAGCAGTGCAGGGAGGCAAAAAGCAGCCGTATCACAAGTAGGAATCTGCCTTCAAATTGCTTGATTTTTAAATAAATGCAGTACAAGATACGTCAGGTGACAGATTTCTTGTTAGGACAAATTGTTCAAATTCTTGTGGTAGCATGAAGGGCTATTCCTCTGCTTATTTCTTTATTTCTTTGTCTTCCTTAATACAAAGCATCCTGCAAAGAATCTATGTGGCTGGAGGAGGGAAACTGAGCTTCATGCTTCAGGCAGTAATGTGATCCCTGGAGAGACACAGGTCTCACCCCCCATGTTGCCTGTGCCATTGCAGCAGCGTGTGACACAGCCATGTCACCAACAACCAGTGGTGTGTGGGTGTGTGTGTGTGTGTGCTGGGGGCCAGCAAGAGCAAGTATACTGCTCCTTTCACATCACTCACCAACTCCAGCATGGGGGTGGAGGATGGATGAGAGCAAATGTTTAAAGGCCTGTGTGGCACACTGTGTCCTTTGCCACCACAGCAGGCCACGTTTCTGCCTCTGCTCACCTAATCTGCAGGGTTTGTTTGCCTGGCTGTCACTCAAAATGGTCTTTATTTGCTTCACCAGCAATTTTACTCCCTGGAGAAGTGCCATCTGCTGCCATCCCCTGTCTCTGAGAGTAAAATACTGCCCCCCTTTTACATGTAAACGTACATTCTATTTTTAACTTTTTCATTTTTTTCTTCAGTCAGGAGTTTATATTTTTCTGCTGCTTCATGCTGTTTTTTTCTGGCTCCTACAAGAAATGTTGTGAACAAATATTTCATTAAATAATATTTTCAATTCATCATGAGACGCGTTAAGCATTTTTAAAGGCCTCTAAGCTTTACATGTGGCTTTCAAGGGTGGTGCATAACACTCTGTGCATATTTTGTAAGTGTAAGATTTTTCTTCCAAGGTAAAGAAAATTAAATTCAAAAAACCCCAGACAAACACTTTATCAGAAAGAGCAACTGCAAAGAAATTTTTTACCTGTCTTCCTAGTTGGATGATTGAAATTAAAATGGAACACCACACAAACTTAGAAATTAAAAATTACAAAGCTAAGAATAGGCTTGGTTTGTTTATGCTCTTTTTCAGCAAACTGTGATTATTCATCTGAGAGGTGGTATGATTTTAAGATTGTTTTTTAATTAAATTTCTATTCTTTCTGTTAAGGAGGTTTGTTGGCAAGGTATACAGACTCAAAATAAGACTAATATCTTGTTCTTGCACAAAGAATGCAAGACAAAGCTACCTGTGTTCATACATCGTGTTGTTCCAATTCCTATTAAGAGATGGCACATATTACAGCCTGACCCCAACTAAGTTTCATTTTTAATTCAATGGCTCACAGAGAGGTGAAGGAATTTCCACGGTCTCAGAGACCTCAGATTTTTATCCATCAGCCTTGAAAATAGGTACTCTGCTAGATGGATTTATTCCACTTGATAATAAGGGGAGGGCTTCAAAAATGCATTCCTGGTTTCTGTGCATGCTTTTCTGCATGTCCAGTTGGGCTTGTTGGCTAAGAGTTGAGAAAAGGTCAGGATCCTGTGGTCAAAATTAAATCCTGTTGCTTATAAGATTACTAGAATAAGATTTTAAAAATCTTTAAAAGATGAAGTAAAAGTTAAAAGATTCCCATGTTCTTAAAATCAGACCAATGATTGTAAGAAAAAGCCCCAAACTGTCTGCTTGATCTTTCAGACAAACAGTGTGAAATGTAGTTACAGTTTGTTATGACACTACTGATTTTTAAGTTTTTCTTGCATAAGTTCTTTCTCAAGTTATCACATCTGATGTTTATACAGACTAATAGGGTTTTTTTCTTAAAAATCAGCTTTATTATTTTGTTTTACTGTTTTAACCTGATGCAGCAGAAATTTTCCTGTATCTGATGTTTCACTTTGCAAAATTGTATGACCTTACAGCTTTCATAACAATAACAAAGCAGGTTGATTTACCAAAGTTGGAAGATGCAGAACTATGTAATTTTTAACTATATTTCAGCGACTATATTTTTTAAACAGAGAAATGAACCACCAACAATGCCAAAATTTGTCACAAAAATACATGCATTCTGAATTTCTTAGTACCAATGAAACTAATAATTATTACTTCTGCAACTTCTAATCTGAAAATCCACCTGTTTACATTACAGCTACTAGTTAATATATGGTATAGGTTTTAATAGAACTGAAACTCATCTCTATTATAAGTCCTGGAATATTAGTCATGCTGATTTAATGAATAGCTTTCGGGTTGGCATTGGCATTTTCTAATCTGTGAATTGGTCAAGCTTGCATTAAATTCTTAAAACAGCTAGTAGCCATGCACAGAGTTGTGAGCTGCAAGTTGAAAAGGGTATTATAATACTGTTTGCTAAAACAGTTTACAAAATGTAAGTTAACAGCATCATAGAAAAAATTTGTCTTTTTCTCATTTATTAGTGAAACAGAAATCTCCCTTCCTCAGTTCTTAAGACTTATTACATATTTTCAGTTTTTGCAAGATACAAAAAATTTGTCATTATTATTTAAATCATCTCATTCTCTGGGTAGTAAAAAAATGCTATGGATAAATCTTATCCAATCTCTGATAGGTGAGAATATCCTTATATCTAGCACATAGGTCTTCCAGCACGTGCAGAGTTGTGAACCTCCAAATTTCCTTTGTTTTCCTGTGCCAGTAAGGAGTTCTTGTTTTAAAGAAGCAAGTTGATGAACTATGGTCTTCACTATCAAAAAAAGTAAGAATTTACTTTCAAGTTAGAAAATCTTCAGTGTGTAGAAAGCTAGGGAAAAAACCACAGTAGACCACAAATGTAGTGTCTGAAAAAATTAAGAGATGATTAATGCTTTTGCAACTTTTATGTCCAATGCAGGCTGAGGGACAAAGGATATTATTGTTAGACCCATGGCCAGTCCACTTATGACCTCTGTCTAAAGTCAGCAACACTTCTCCCCAGCTATGTATCTCTGGCATTTTGTTTTGTCTCTGTGTGTCTCATCTCTGAGTGATCTGTGTCTATGGAAATTTTGAAAAGAATGTTCTGTGGCCAACATCCAGAAAGTTTTGAAATGGCAGTTTTGAAACTGTAGCAGCCTCCGGTTGCCCTTAAGGAAGAAGCACTGTAAGACACAGACAGGTACTGTTCCCTGGCACTCCTTTTCCAACCTCCTTTTATTTTGTTTCATCAAATTTAATAAATCCAGTGTCAGTGAATGTGATAATCTGGCAAGTACAGCTAATCAGATACTTAATGGGATACTGAGCTGTGTTTAAATTCAGTTCTGATCCCAAAACAGAGACAACGGATGCTTGTTTTTAAAAGGCAAAATGTTCCCACAAATGTGGCTGCAGTATATTCCATCCATATTTCATCCCATCAATAGGTTGTATCCCTCATAAGTTTCTCAAAAAGAAAGCATTGGTGGAAGACTAACTTGTTAAAAGGAAAATAAAAATCTAGTTAGACTTTAGAATATCTGTTTAGGTTTTGGATAGCTAAGGCTGAGGTCCCTACTCTAATGGAAAAGCTTGAACCCTACTTGACTATCTCCAGAGAGAAAGCTTTAAGCATAGAGTAGTAAAGTATTATGTGATGGAGTGGTGTCACTTTTGCTTGTGGAATTGTTCAATTAGCCATTAAAATGATGGCATGTTTAGTGGAGAATACAAAGCATGGTTGGCCAGTTGTCCCCATCCTGGATAAATGCTCCAACTCCCAGTTATATTTGCTCTCTCTGGACTCAGTTTTCTGAGATTGACTAGAAGATGGTTTATGATCTCTTTCTTTCTTGCTCTCATTGACTTGGGAAGTATTCTTTCCACGCAAGCTGAGTTACTTCTGTGGAGAAAGGTGCTAAAGAGCCCTGGAAACCTACAGAATTTACTTTTCATGTCCTATCACTGTCAGCAGAGATGTGAATTTAAAAGCCCCATTTTGTTCCTTGGCCGGGTTCTCCAGTAGTGTTGCTGCTAGAGTAGAGGATCTCTCTCCCAGATAGGTGGGATTTAGTGTGGAATGGTGGGGGGTTACTGGTAGAACACAGATAAGAATGATATGAAAAAAAGAACACTTTGCTGGCTGAGGAATCCTGGCAAGGAAGAAGATAACCTTCTTCACAAATCCTGGCAGGGCTTGGGTCTATGCTCTTTGTTTAGGTCTGCCAAAGTTTGGGCAGTTATGAGCAAGCCCAGAAGCAAAACTTTCCCTTTGTACAGAATGATTCTCAGCCACCTGCTTAACCCTTTCAAGAAATACAGGTACCTCAGAGGGTAGTTGGGAGCCAAACAAGATTTCTGAGAATGAAATTTGTCAGACTGATGTCTTAAAGTTGCCTCAATACCTCTGTGCTTACTCTAAATTGTCATCACTAACTGTGTTGCTCTGAAATGAGGCAAATACATAAGAGCAGTTGAGTAAAGCACTTTATGCAAACATTTACTCCTTTACTATTGCCAGGAGACTTTTACAGGTTCATAGGGATTGTTCATATTAGTTACTGGTTAAGTGTAGGAACAAGTATAGTGGTTTGGAGCCTATAAATGCATGGGTATTTCTAAGCTGCTTCTGCTCTACAAGAAAAGTGCTTCTATCTCTATGAATCTGATGTCCCATCTGGTGTACAGCACTGAGTAATGGAATGGTTTGCCTGGCAGTATTTCAGAAGAAAGTAATCAATCACCACTTGAAACTGCAAATGGGTGCTTGTTCAAGTTTAGTCATTTTAATCCCTGTCTTCAGATTTATCTACAGATTTATATGTTATATTAGGCATAATAAACCTGTATCTTTAAAATGTGCAAAATGTCATTACATTTTGGATATTGTAGCAATATTACAAGGATGCCAAGTGTTACTTAAATACTATTTAAATAAGACAAAATAACTTGGCCAAAATGTTTTTTTCTGAAGAAGAAAGTGCTTTGATCCTATAATACCAAAATCTGAAAAGAATTCCTTTAAAATATTTGAAGGGAGCACTTGAAATCTTAGAATCACATAAGGCATGATTTTTTTAAATGGCGGGTAATTAAGATAATGCCTATTTCCAAGTTAATGAAAAGGAAAATGAGGTTTGCCGAATTTGTTGTTTTTGCAGTTTCAATCCACCTGTAAATTAGTATGGTTATAATTGCCTGGGATGTTATTCCCTTTTAACATGGTCAAATTAGCTGCAAAATATAGGTTATTATTTTTCTGATTTTAATATCAGCTCTGAAGGTGTATTACTAAAAAGAATATAAGGACTGTGCTTGGTTAGGCTGCTTCCTAAGCAAGAGTCTCTCTCCTGTTATACAGATGCTTTTATGTTTGCCTTCTATTGCTTTTCCAGTCAAAGGGAAAATAAATATTAAAAAATGTTGAAAAAAATACCTTTTTAAGTCCTTGAAACAGCAGGGAGATGAAATGGGGTATGATTTACCCTCCACCTCCATACTTTGGTAAACCATAATGATATGGGTATATATTGTCTGGAACCAACATCAACATGACAGTAATATGTATGAAAAATTGTCTGAGATCTTATGTGACATTGTTACGATTTTTATTAGGATGGAAAAGAGAAATTTATTGCCTTATTTTACAAGACCTTGCTTGGGTACAGTGCATCTGTTCAGTGAGGTGTGTTGTTTATAATCTAACTTCAGAAGCTTTTGCAACTGTGGAATAACATAAAATTTGAAAAACACCAGAAGAAGTTCCTATTAATTTCTACTGTTTTTTTTTTTTTTTTTTTACCTTGCTTTAATTAGAAAGTGTCAAAATGCATGAGAAGAGAGAAAGTGCTATTAATCTTCTAGCTTTTAAAATAGTGTTGGGATCAACTGATGCATCTAATGGTGTCCTCTCATGAATGTGAGCTGTTGGCAGTGCCAAAGGCCTGGGCAACTCAAAAGAACAGATAAACTGTTGATGAACTTGTCTGAAAATACAAATAAGATTTTTGGGTTTTGTGACCAACTCACCCCAAGACCCAAGGTCACCCATAAAGCTCCAGGCCAGCCAGTATATTAGGTGAGAAAAGAACCCGTGCCCTGGGAGGACAAAGGCTGAAAGTCTGGAAATATTAATCCAAGAGAAGGTGCTTGCAAGACTGGGGTCACCTTGATATTTGTATTGCCTTGGTCTCAGGCTTCTCCTCTGTTATCAAGAAGAGATGAAACTCTTTCTGCCAAACCCCAAAGTTACGGTGGCAGTGGAAGCTGCAACATACCTCCTCCTGACTGTTTAGAAACAACTGGGCTCCTTGCCTCCCTCCTTCCACCTCCTCCTCCTTCTTTTCTCACACCACCCATGTATGTTACATACACATTCTGCAAGAACTAAGATGCACCATTTTTGAATGAAACTCCCTGAAGAATCTCTCTGTGCATGGTGGCAAAAGATGCCAAAGTGATGTTGGAATATATTTACGGCTAATTTGATTAGATTTCAGTGAGCTGACTTATTTGTTCCTGGCTTATTTCCCCTTCTTATTCCTTAGTATTTCTTCCTGCCCACAATATTTCCTTTGTAACTTTGTGCTGGCACATGGGGCTGTTCCCTCTGTAGTCCCCTGTTCCAGGATTTTGGGCTGTGTACACTGTAATCTCCAGTATGTGGCTTCAAGTAGCCAAGGCTCTGAGGCTCTATGCAACTATACTGATCAAAACCAGGTGTCAGTGGAAATGGAGGACCACAGGCTTTTGCATTAAGCATAATTATGTGGTCCATCATGAACTACATGGGCTATATTCAATAATTGTGGGATTTATAAGGAAGGCCAGGATGGTGATTTCCATGCTCTGGGCTGCAGGGCTGTGCTATGTGGCCTTTACAGCTATATTGAACAAATGAACAGCTATGGATTCTCAAGGACTGGGGCTTAGTGTGACCATGTGGTTTTCCTGACTTGCCTGCTGGTTTATAGATGCTGAATAATTAGGCTAAAGAAGAAAAATATCTTAAGCCTGCTGGTAGTGTCAAGGATTTCACACACAGATAATGATCCTGATGAATTTCAGTTCCATCAAAGTGAAAAGGGAACTTGCTGCACCTTGTTGGTTTTATAGAGCCTAAATATCACTTATTTTCTTTCCTTGCTTTCCTCTTTCTTCCTGCCAAAATATGTAGGCCCTATATTAACAGCCAGGATGGGGAATATGGGTGATGATTTTCACAAAAACACAATGAGATGTCTTTAGTTTGGCACAAAATTCACTTCTCTTTTTCCCCAGGCTGCTGCAAAGCTAAACGTGTATGAAGACTTATCTTCTCTTATGTAAATATTAATTTTGGAAATTTCATTAACATAAGAGTATGTTTTAACCTCTTTCATTCTGGAGAAGGATCTGTGTGTTGAAGAAGTATCTCTGTCTTGCAACACACACAGTCCTCTAAACTGCCAGTTAACTTTTGTGACAAAACAGAGATTACTGTTAAGAGGGGAGGAAAAAAAGAGGACGGAGTCCTATTTTCTGGGAGGTTTTTATTCTGTTGCACTGTGCTCTAAACACACTTCTCACACTCTACCTGTGAAGCCTGAAGCTTTTTTTCTTTTCTTTTTTACTTCTGGGGAAGAAAAACAGGATATGAAGTACTTGCAGTGACACTAAAATGTCTTGTATGTGTATTGAAAAAAAGTCCTGAAATTATAATGATGTGATTCTTGCACTTAAGTGCCAACCCCAGCGGCTCTGTCAGGAACAGGGCACAGGACTTGCCTGCCCCTAAGCTGCTCATTCAGTTCCTTTTAAAATCTCTGGAGGGAAAGAGACAACTTTAGGGTGTGATTCTGACCTGTTTCAGCTGCCTTCTTCAAGTGGAAAAGAATTACTCCCTGGAAAAATTACTTCCTACTGTCTACAAAGTGAGATTAGTTTAAATCTAGACAGGTACATTTAGTGACATAATTATAGCCACCCAGGATCCTTCGCTGGTACTTTCACACTTCATTTTAAAAAAATCATGGCTGTTTAACCTCCTGTTGCTGCCTAACTCCATGTTAATGCATTACAGTAATCAAAGCAAAGGTATCATTTTGGTGTCTTAGCTGCAAATGGGAACTTAAAATGCAGAAAGGTTGAGACAAAAACATTTGCTGATGTTAAGATGTTTCAGTGTCTGAATTAACAAAGTTGTCCAACATTGTTACAAATACTGTGAGACTTGTGAAAGAAATGCACTTTCTATTTTCAAGTAATTCCTAAAAATGCTACTCATGCATATCACTGGTAAGGAGATTCATCACTAATGTGAATCTAGTAAAAATATTCCTTCAAGCTAATTGGGTTTAGAAAAAGGCTTGTTTTGATATTTTATCTGCTACCACTGCAAGTAGGTTGCATGCATACATAGTTTAATTAGAAGGTTTTATCTTCTAGCCAGCTGGAGTGATGTTGTTGTTGTTTTCTCACTCCCTTTTTACATAAAATGTTAGAAATATTTAGAATAATCTTGGTATAGTACTTTGTTAAATCATTCTCGGCTTTGTTTTTTTAGTTTGTTTCTCCCCAGTCTTTCTGTTATGTGTATGCAGAGGCTGTTAAACTGGATGTTTGTGGGGTTGTTTTGTTTTTGGGTTTTTTTTTTAAATGGGAATAAAGAGATTTAACCCTAAGTTTTCTTCATCAGCAAAGCTCTGAGGAAATCATTATTCAAAAAACAGTTAAACACTTTCTTAAAGCCCTTAAAAATTTAATAGGATTTCATTTAGATATGTTTTGTCTGAGTGTCTTCTGCTCTTGGAATTTTATTCAAGAATTTTCTTGAGATTCTAGCTTTCTTGTGGAGTACATCTGTTTTGCAACATCTTTGTGAACATCATGACTCAAATTTCAAATATGTTTTAGCTACTTTTCCTGAAATCTCCTGTTTCTTAGCTGAGCAGTGATCTTCCAGCCAGCTTCCAAAAACTGGCTGCCAGTATTTTGGGTTCATTCCTACCTTGCCTCTCTGTCAGACTGCCGTGTTCTGGTACAGCCACCCTGTACCAAAACAGATGTCAGTCAGTGTCTGTCCTCCTAGAAGAGGTCTTCTCATTGCTAATTCATGAACCTGGTGGGTGATAGAGATTAAAGCCTCACTGCAGTTTATAGTTTCCTGACCACCTCAGGGCAGTTTCACTAGGAGCTGTTCCAGAGGCTTTTAAGTTTTGTGTTATATACCTGGATTCCTCTGTAAAGAGGCAGCATACATTTCAGGCTTTGCAGCAACATGCGATTAATTCCAATAAAACAAGTCGGATGTGGGCAAACACTGTCACAGCTTGTATGGATCTGCAGCATCTGTCAAAAAACTATGCTTTATAAAATCAATGCCCACTGCAAGCAGTATCTAAAGACCAACATTTCTGATCAGTTTCTCCTTGGTGCACAATGCAGGTGCACAGATGAATATACCATTTGCCTATAAAGACTCGGTTAACTAAAGCTGTAAGGGTCCTCATTGTATGACTCATTAATTTTTTCTAAAGGATTGAATCTTTGAAGTCAAGAGTTCAGCATAAGATTGTCATCAGCCAAATGCGTTGCCTTAATAATTTGCACTGTTCTGCTGGTTTTCTGGAGTTTAGAAGACTTTACAGACAACACAGTAGATGGTTTGCTATAGGAATGAACTGCAGTTAATTTTGCCACTGATGTTTTTAATTTATACCTCTGCCTGTTTTTTTTAAGTAGTATCAAAGAGACTAGAGTGAAAAGAGGCAAGGCCAGAGCATTCCTTGTGTGCTTCTGTTACTAGATCTGTCTGGTTCCTGCAGTTGGATAAGTTCCACTTTCTTCTAAGCCTGCTCAAGAGGAAGCTGTTCTGTTGCAAAAATACTGTATTATCTCTTGCTTCAAGAACTTGGATAATATTTCAAGTATAATTGGTTTTTATGCTGCTGTTGAATTTGCATAGGCTGTACGACAAGACAGTTGTTCATGGTGGGGAAGCACTGGTCATAAAGACAGGCTGAGAGAGCTGCACTTGTTCAGCTTGGAGAAGAGAAGTCTCTCTGGAGACTTTAGTGTGGCTTCTCAATAAATCATGGGAGTTTATAGGAATGTCATGGGAGTTTATAGGAATGATGAGGACAATTTTTTTATCAGAGCCTGTTGCAACAAGGGGTAATGGTTTTAAACTAAAAGAGGGTCATTCAGACTGGATATAAGGAAGAAATATTTTTATAATGAGGGTGGTGAAATACTGGAACAGGTTGCCCAAGGTGGTGGTAGGTGCCCCATCCCTGGAAACATTCAAGGCCAGGATGGACAGGACTCTGAGCAACATGATCCTAGTGGAAGATGTTCCTGCTCGTTACAAGGGGGTTGGACTAGATGACCTTTAAATGTTTCCAACCCAAATTATTCTATGATTTGTTGATCATCAGTTAGGGAAATCAAAGAAAACTGGTGTATGTTTTGTTTTTTTTTTCTTATCTGGTATTATAAAACAGATTTTAAAAGGGGATGTGCTTTAACTAAATACTGTATCATTTACTTATATGTTAATGATGGAAATTTATATGTGAGCTTTTCTAGCTCTTTACCACTCCTTTCTTTCCTGTTACACAGGAATACTTGTAATTTCACCTGATACTCTGTTGTAATTTTGGCCTAATATTTTATGATGGTAACAGGTGGAAACCTTTGACTGTGCCTGGTGTATTTCCAACGTGTGAGCTGGTCTAGAGGAGCAGGGTGATTTTTCAGTATTTCACCTTGGTGGATTTATGCTGGGTATGTGGTGAGATAGCTTTCTTTTCCCCGGATTCTTGAATCTTCCATATTCATAAACAGTCCTGGGAGTGGAATCAAGACCTTCTTGACCTCAGAGATAGCAGGTTTGATGCAAGCAAGTGCACAGGGTTTAATAAAAACAATAAATTATTTTAGGTTGTTGCAATATTGTTTTGTCTTAAAGTCAGAACTTGTAGTTTCTCCCTCATTAAAAAGAAAAGCAGAATCATTTTCATATAGAACTGAAAAGAATTACAAAGAAATTACTGTAACTTTATTGGCAAACTACATGTATTATTAAAAAAAATAATCATGGAACTTGGTAGGAAACCTACCTTGCCATTCTAGAAAATTAATGATTTACTTGTATCATTATTATACTTACACACTTACTGTATTATAGTATGTTGATTTGTCTGACTATTGGATAACTTGATATAACTTTATGTGAACTACCAAAAGGTGAAAAAAAAGTGAAAGTGAAGAGTAATGAAAGAATGCTGCTGTATTTCTGAGTTCTTTACGTCTGGATTAAATCAATTATTTCACGTCTAGATTAAATCAATTATTTCAGCACTATAAAAAAAAACAACTTGTGTCGTAGACAATAATTACCAAGTAGACACTCTTTAACATCCACAGCAAACATCTGGATCATGTTGACTTTTTTTTTCACTGTGGCAAAAAGGGTGAATGAAATGTAATTCCTGTTTTCTGATGTCATGAGGATTCCTTCATTCTCACAGCAGCTGGAGCTGGATCTCCCAATCCCTAAGCAATTATATAAAATATTTTTTAAGTGCTGCAGATGTTATATGTGTTTAAAAAGAATTGACACAGCTTACTCTGATGTGACTTGTCTCAAATATAGTAGATTAATTTTTTAGTCTTTATGTGCAGTCTTGTTAGTCATTATTTTGAGCAAAATATAAAACACTGATGTCCTTGAAGGATATATTAGTAGTATTTGAATAAAGTAATAGTATTAGTAGTATTAGAATAAAATAATAATAGCTAATTGCTTATGTATTGATTAAGCCGTTCAATTTTAATCTTCTGCATGTGTTTGTATTTTTTTTTTCTGGTATTCATAACTTCTTGGATCTGTATGCATGCTTTTCCTAAGTATTTGTAATGCTGTATTATTTCTAGAATAATATTCTTAATACAGTATAATCTTCCACAGTAAACTGTAGCAGTAAACTGGCTCTGGGGCAGAAAAAAAAAAAAAGATGTGCTAAATTTTGGCCTGAATTTTAGGCCCCTTGTTAGGTTACAAAAGAAAAAAACCTGCATTAAAAATAGTTTGACTCTTTTATGTGGTGGATTAGCCTGGGTTTAGCTGCTTTGAAATCTGGTAATCAGATAAAGTTCTCCACAAAGCAACTGCAGCTCTTTGCTTATGGTGTGGACCAGCTTGAGGTCAGTGATCAAGATGAAGGTACATTTCAAAGAATTTCCCTTGGGAATGTGCACTGAGCACTGCTGACGGATCAAAAGCACTGCTCTGTGGCAGTGGGAGGAAACAGAGAAGCACTTTAAGTCATGGAAGCAAAAACTGTGCTCGCAACAGCACTTGGCATCTTTTGTAAAGTTCACGGCTATCAGGACAGCAGAAAGCCTGACAGCCACTCTTGCTTTTCCATTCAAAAGCCCATGTTACATACTTAATCTTGTGAGTAGAATTATTTAACCAGCTGTGGCACTTCTCTTTCATGTCTGGACAAGGAGGCCTCGGCACCGGTGTAGGTTTTCTGTGCGCAAAACCGGTCCTGTTTCCCTGACAGGGGAACTGATCCAGTTTTGTTGAAGTGAACATCTTCATCAACTGGGCTGTCCCTGACCACCCTGTTGTTGGGTGCAGGTGGGATTGTGACAGACACAGGCAGACAGGGGAGTCCTCTAAAAGAGTGAAAACAGGGGTTCTGCTGCCACTCTGGAGCAAAAAAAGCATTCGCTTCCTAAGTTTTCCCAGAACTGCAGCCATGCATATTGCCTGGACTCTGTATTCCAGAAGAGAGGAATATAAGTAATAGCATCACAATTGCTTTGTGATAAAATCATATATATTCCAGCCTAGGATCTACTGAAATGTGAAGACAGGCACACACCAGCAAAACATTGAGTTTTTCCTCTTTTTTACAACAATGTAAGGGAGAGGAGCACTGGCTTACTGTTTCGTGTAGTTCAAAACAAGCATATGAGCTTGCTGGAATGTCTATATATGTATGTATATATATATATAAAAATATATATATGTGCCTAGTGAATGCAGCAAGCCTTGTTCAGTGGGACTAATGCAGACCCATCAAATGAAAGTCTCTGGTAGCTTTTGTTATTGCAGCTGCTAGTTTTAGAAGGGGAGTAGTCTGAAAGCTCTCTCTTTGCTGCCTCTATGAAATTTTGAGTGAGCAGGACATGCCGGCAGAGTTATTACCCCAAAATAATAGAAACGTTATGAAGTGTGTAACTACTGGGCTTGAGGCATTATTATTGCATGGGAGAGTTAGGAATTGTATCAGGTAGCATCATATTCTGTCTTCCCAGTTACTTCAAGAATAGTTTCTGGGTACTGTACAAAAGGGTTCTTGCTTTTTTTTTTCCTTCTCCTTTCTTTCATGAAGGTGTGATCACCTTCATGTTGGTGATGAGCCTCTAGCACTCCCAGAAATTGTTTGGTTTTTTTTTTTTTCCATGGGCACTATGAATTTCTTACTGTCACAGCAGGATAGGCTGTGGTATTACATCTTGAACTTGTGCCATGACAGCTACATGTAGTGACTGCAGCCCTGCATTTATAGTTCTAATGTTTTTAAAAGACAGGTACAGGTATATGATAAACAGCAGCTATGTTTAATGATAAGCGTGACAAAACAGTGAATGCATTAAATTTGAACTCACTAAAGTGATTTCAGGAGAAAATTGCTTTAGTATGTCTTACACACGCACTAGGCCCAGACTGAGAAAAAAACCCTAAGAACTGCCTGGAAAGCCTTATATCGGTGAGCAGGAAGGTGATTAACAGTAGCAACTTATATCTTGGGACTGTTAAAATATGTCTTGCAGTTTCTGTGACTGTATTGGAAAGGAGAATTTCTGCTCTATGGGATATTTGTCTTCCACTTGCTCCTGTGTTTGTTTTGACTGTTCTTCTTTCCTTGTGACTAATTCTGTGTCCTAGGATTTGCCTCAGTGAACATACAGACTGACTTCTCAGAAACCACTTGGAAAGTTACCCCAAGATTGGAATGTATTAATCTGTAAAATTGCAGAAATCTTTTTTTGTGCCCAAAGGACTGATGAGAGCACTCAAGTTAACAAAGAGAACATTAGTGTAGTTATGATGTCTCAGTTAGATCTGTTACAACTGAAATGTTTTCAGCTAAGGCAGCTGCAGCTGCTGCTCTTGTTGTCATGCTGATCTCCAGAACCAAATGGAGAAAGAGGAGACAGAACAGCATGAAGGGCAAGAAGATGTTATGGGAGTTAATTTTTTAAAGTTAGGCTGATTTTGGCACTTTCCCTTAGGTGGGGAAGAATGATGGCAAAAAGCAGAGGTAGGAGAGATGAGATGCCAAAAAAGACAAATGTAGTCTCATGGCTGTTGCCCCCCAGGCAGATGCTGTGCTAGCCCAACAAAATACTTGAGTTTTTTGCAGGCATTTCTTATGGGTTCTCTCTAGTCTTTTCATTAGTCTGGAAACTCATTCATCTGGAAAGTAGCCAGTAGCTTTGCTTTAGCTCATGCTCAGGTATGAAAGTGCCAGAGGTACTTGGCAAAGGGGCACAGAACAGAAATGATTTAGGTTTTAAGTGCTGAAATGTTAATAGGGCTCAGGGAGCCCTATTGTGAACATACTATTCTGTAAGTATCCAGTTTGTATCTTCCTCAGAAATGTCCAACTTTAGTTATCAGTAGATAAAACATACTGTTTACTAGCCTGATCCATGAAGGTAGTATTTCTTAAACCTTGCCTGAATTTATACTGCCAGATACTTTCAGAATATGGTTAAGCAGAGAGTGAGATTGAAGTACTACTCGGTACAACTTTAAAGTGCAAGATTTATTTTTTTTTTACCAATTTCCTTTAAAATATTAGCCTTAATACAAAACATTACAGAAAGGATTAACTAAAATGCTCACCTTTTTGTTTGTCTTTGCTCTCTATGACTTTGGGACAAGTGAATGAACAAGTGCCAGCAACCTCCTCCCACCCCTCTGCTGCCAGGGACAAGACTATTACTAAATGGGCAATGCTTATATGCTTGCTGTTATTTGCTGGAGTGTTTCTGATGTATAGCACAAAATAGGCCAGCTCCTACTTTTGCTTTATGGCTCTTTCAACATAAAACAGGAACCCAGTAACAGAACAACAGCGGCTGTGCTTCCTTGGGTATTGGAGCAAGTTCACTTTTATTTAGAGAGTGTGATTTTGTGCCTTCTGACTCCTTTCCTTATTTTCTCATTATCTTATCTTATAATGGATCTGGTGTTGATGAGGTCTATTGGACTGCTTTTGTATTAGCATTTTGGCTGGACTCAGGGATGTGCTTTTGAAGCAAATCTCTGGATTGTCCCCATTT
The DNA here is from genome assembly GCA_038090715.1 of Florisuga fusca. Classification (NCBI taxonomy): domain Eukaryota; kingdom Metazoa; phylum Chordata; class Aves; order Apodiformes; family Trochilidae; genus Florisuga; species Florisuga fusca. The sequence goes on along the minus strand of JAAWXA010000025.1, from coordinate 11,288,760 downwards.
GCTTTGAATTGTATTATGGAGGGGTCTGCAAACACACAAAATGGGTTCCCATCAGATTAAATTAAAGTGAGAAGGACCATCTAGAAGAGCACGATAATTTGTGTCCAAACATTAATGGGGAGGCAGTTCTTGGGACCAGACTATTGTAGATGTGAGGTAAAATATTGACATATTGGGTGTTTCAGTAAGAGCTGTATTGCTCATACCCCCCTAGTTTGCACTATTTGCTTACATAGACCAAATTAATTGAATTGGCTCATAAAAAGCAACAATTTTTTTTTTTTTTAACTGGAAATCATATTTTTTCTTGTCAGGTAAGTGAGTCAAATGAGCTTCTGCAGCTGACTTCAGTGAATACTACAGCCAGCACAGGGCTGTAATGGAAGCACACATATCTGGTTGTGGGGAAAGAAAGAGGAACTGTTATGGTGACTTGCCCTATGTCTTACCTTTCTAGGGGGAAAATGGAAATTGGCTTTTTTTGTGTAACCTATTAAAGGGTGCCTTGGCTTTTCTTTTCCTGGGATATGTGGAGAGCTGTTAAATGCTTGTTGACCAGTGACAGAATTATTTTATTTTTTTTTAACTTTGTATTGACTCCTTTTCATTTGTTGCAACTGGTGACTAAGATTCTTTCTGTTCTCTCATTTACATGATATTAAAGTAAAAATTTTGTAACGCAGAGCACTGCACAGAGGTTCAAGGTCTGGAACAGAGATAAAGTCTGAACAAAGGATTGTGTACACTCAGGTATACTGGTGAATATAGCGAATATATTTACAGGAAAAAATTATTGATTTTGAGACAGCTACTAATTATATTCATGATAAATTTTTAAGTGGAAGGGAATGTGTTCTATGATGTAGGTGCTTTTATGCTTCCATAAGTACTGTTAGCCCATTGTAAAACTTTAGGGAATCTCCTGTGAGTTAAAATTTCCTCAAATGCAACTTGCCAAGATGTTGCTTTAGTAGTTTGAATGGTGCAATCATTAATTGAGATGCACAAGCTGATAGAAAAGAAGAAAAATTGCTGGGACACTTCTGTCTCCCTGGGGAAGGATGGTAGCTGCCTGTTACCAAACTGCATGAGACATTTTTTTGACAATTATGAACAAATGGTTAGAAAAATGGAAAAAGGAAACATAATTCGTGATTGGTCATTAGGATAATACAAATAATTAATTTTCTTTAAGAGCTTTGCTTCATTCAGTAGCTTTCAGCTTGGTAATATTCAGATTTGCAGATAAGTTCCAGAGAAGGTGCACCTTTCCATGCATAGGCCTCCTGACAGTTTACAGAGAAGCAACATTTCTAGAATAAACCAAAGATGTGCCAAACATGTTATTCAATTCTTCATAATATTGTTATGGGAAAGTATCATGGCAGAGTATATTTTTGGTGGCGGGATTTCTCTGAATACTTTCACAAAATTTGGATGGCACGTGGATCACAAACTAATCAAAACAGGGGGAGTGTTTTAATATTTAATACATTTTCTTGCATAGAGTGAAAAACAAAACAAGTAACAAAAGCAGCAATAAAGCAATTCAAACCAACAACACAAAAAAACCCCGCAAACCAACCACTTGCTCCCCTCCACTCCCAGCCTAAAGCAGAAAACCAAAACAACTGACAACCCCTCAAAACAACAAACACGTGTATGTGAGTAGTTACAGTGTTTGGTGGCATCATGCTTACCTCAACCACACTGTGTAAAGAACCCTAGTTTGGTTTGGTCTTGCCCTGGTAGACCCATCTGATGTCTTTCTATCCACTGTTTCATTGTAGAGGGGATTTTATGACCCTCTGTCACATTACCTTTCCATATTATACTTGCCAGGTTAAAAAAAAAGAATTGATCTAGTTTGTCCTTGTATGGAAACAAATTCTGATAATGCTTGTTGTGTTGACTTTCTCTCTTACTAATTCTTTTATTCCCTTTGGACTGTTGTGCTCCCCTTGTACTCCCATTTCAAAATGAAAATGTAGGTGTATTTTATACTGAGGTGATGGCTTTATAGGATTATTTACCATACCCTTAAGATGACGGATTGCTACTCTTCTCTTGCTGCATCTTACAGAATGATATCAGTTAATTTCACTGCCACTGTAAATTAGAAGTCCTACTCTCATCACTTGCCTGTGGGCATAGACCCTTCTTTTTGGGCAGTTAGCTGCCCACTTTTGGGGGAGCTTCTTTCTTTTGGTTTGGAAATTATTCTGACTCCAGTTTCAGTTTTGCTGCTGTGTTTCAAAGTACAGGAAAGGAATAGTTACTTCTGACAGAGTGGGGCAGCTTGAAGCTTTGGAACTTTCCCTGACCAAGTCAGGGATTGTGTAAGCCTGTGGTCCTTCTGCAAATGGCTCTTCAACTGATGACTTCAGGCAAGGCTTCTCAGACTAGTCAGTGACTGAGTTAGGTGGATGTCTAATGGGATGGATTTGCTATGAAACCATAAACAATAATAAAAAATGCAATGAAGCAAGAGGCAAGCTAAGTTCTATGTTAGAATTATGATTGCTTTTCTCAAAATAACTAATGGATTATGTTGTGAAATGTACTGAGATTCTTCAAAGGTTTTTCAATGTAAACTCTTATTTTGTCTGTGAAATGGAAGCAAAAAGGCCAAGATTGCAAGAATTTTAGGATTCAGAGGATGATTACCTTGAGAATTTTTTTTTCAATTCATATTTTTAGAGAAGGAATAACTTTTGACAGAGAAATTCTGCATGCCCAGTCATGTTATATGGTACCTGTCTTTTTCCTATTGAGGGATCCATATGAATAATAAATTACATATCTGTCTTCAGTACAAAGATGTTCCTGTGAAAGGAAAAAAATAAAGTAGATTTCTGGTGTGGATGGGGCCTGAGTAAAGGCACATTCAAACTGTTCAGTGGCCTTAGAGATTTTTTTTTTCCCATAGATGTCCTTATAGACTGAGAGTAACTAATATGGTAAGAATTAGCATAATGTCTGTTGTTCTCTTCATAGACACAATCATGTCTTGAAGTTTCTGTAATCAGATGCGTTGAATTAAAAAAATAGGAACAAACAGACTGAGAACAGAGCCCTAAGAAGACGGTAAGGAGGAGAAGCTGCTGAAAAGGAGAAACATGTTGGCTAGAAAACAGAATATAGTGAGCAAGTTATGCCTGAGCTTTTCTTAAAAGAAACCATTTTCTGGAATGACACTATTGGCTGGTAGTTTCAGAGGAAATCTAATTTTTTAAAAAAATTAAAAATATTTATTTTGGAAAAATCCTGAATATTCCAAATGGGAATCAGTAGTTCTGACATTTGTAGGCAATATATGTTAAAGAGCTTGGTAATTCATAGTAATTTATAATGAACAATTAGTATTGGCTTAAAAGTTGGTGTAGAGTTGTTTAAGAGTTATTTAGTATTTCTCTGGTACTGGTATAAATAGTGTTTGCTATTGAGGAACTGCTGCTAACTAACCCACACACATCCTTTTAGCAGTGTCAGTTTATTCTGTTCTCTGTGTTTATATTTATTTATAGTGTTTATTTATAGTGCTTATATTTATTTATATTTATAGTGTCAGTAGCTTTTTAATTGAATGGGTTTGTTAGAGGAACATAAACCAATGTCTTATGAGGAGTTTAAGAATGTAATGGAAGTTCATTGCATTTCAATGAATTTTATCCTGCAATTCTTTCTGTTATGGGCCTGATTGTGGGGACTTAGTACCTGCCTGTAATGTCAATAATTTTTGCAAATTTTTGTGAAGAATTTGAAGATGGGATAAAACTGAGAGGAAAGTTTTTGGATTCCATTCAACCACCTGGATAGGCTCACCTCTTAAGTCTGTTTTAAAAACAAGATGTGACATTCTACTAAATCTGAATCTTGAAGAGTCAGTAAGCACTGCATTTCCATACTAATTTGACACCTAAAGGAAGTCTTTATGTTACATTTGTTTTCAGGTTAGTGGAAAGCATTTTAACACTCAGCAAACTTGATTTCTTTTTTAAACTAGGGATAGCCTGGGAATCATTAAGTGCCAAATGCTTTTATCAAACCCATAAACAAAGGGGGATTCTATAGCAAATCCATTTACTCTCCGGAGATTCCAACAAAACACATTTTCACTTATTCAAAGTGAAAGAATAAATCTGTAGCTCTTTTTAAAGAGCCTTACTTCACAGCCCTAGGAGGCAGACACAGTACTGCACTTAAAACAAAAGCTGGAACAAAAGCTTTCTCACCAGGCTCAGTAAATTGTGATAATGTTTTATAGGTCTATAATACATCTGCATGTGAGAGTTATTCAGCTACTGCCCAACCTAGCAACATAGATATCCTGTAAGGGAAAAATATGTGTTGTAGGGATGTTTTTAGTTTTTTTGGTACATTACTTGACTTCAGTAACCTTCCATGAATCAGCTTCTCAGCTAAAAGGAAAAGCTATGCTCTGATAGCTGTGCTTGAGTAGGAAATTACTTCTACAGCAATGGAAAGCTTTGACAAACAACCTAGTGTTTTACCTGTGTCTAATCACACTGTATTTCTCCTGAGTTGTCTTTTTGATTGCATACATAAACACATGGGTAATTAACCTTGCCTGACTTACTTAACGATAGCACAGTTCCTGCCACAGTAGAGGCTCCTGGCTCAAGCATGGGGCTGACATTACTGAATAAATACAGCAAAGGAAAGCTGGAGGTTTGCTCCCACACAGCATAATAACCCTTGGGAATGTATCTACATGCATCCATCTGTTGTCTTATGTTGGGTATACAGACTTTTATATGGGTTTTGGTGGCAGAGACTGCTTCTGCATGTATTTCTGCCAAGCAAAGTGTCTGAAACTAATCAACTGCTAGTTTATTTAGTGCAGAATATGGAAATATCTGTTCATGTGTATTTTCTGAAAAGAACAGGCTACAGCATCTATCAGAACTCTGCTTTTTTTGATTAGGTAACTTATAGACCAGCATTGCACTTGTTAGACTGTTCACAAACATCCCTCTTACAGTGAGAGGGAGCAATCAAAGTAGTCCACAGAAACACTTAATCAAATCCATATGGGTACAGCCATTTGACCAGTGATAGGTGGATCTGTGGTGCAGGATGCTACAGCAGTACAAGCAAGTCTTTCATGGGGTGATCGGTGTTCTTTCTCCATAGTGACAGCATTTGCAACTGGAATCATTTTTTTTCATGAAGAAGCCATAGAAAGCAGATTTATTATCATTTTAAGAATGTATTACTTTCAGAAAACACGGTCTTTTTCTGATAGAAAATTAGAGGGGGTTTAGATTTGTAAGAGAGAATCTCAATCAGTATTATGCAAATTATATAAAAATAGGAAATAAATGCAAAGTTAGCTTTGTAATATTTATATATAAAACTACTTTTAAATACATAGTACATATGACCTTTTTTTTGTTGTTGTTGTTTCTGGAAGCTATGGTTTCCAAATGTGTGGGATCAACAATAGTCTTGCCCAGGTTTCATGGTGTGTTGTGGCTGAAGGCTTGAGGCTTTTAAGATGCATGTTGTGTGCAGCACACAGAACAGTAAGTAACTTGATGAGAATGGCTTAAAACATTAATTCTTACAGCTCAAAATCAAACTTATGAAAGTTTCTGAGAATGACATCTGAATTGTTACATTTATTGTAAAGGAATAATTGAAGCTGGCAACATTAGAAGAGGAGATATTATGAAGATGTCATTGTTTCAAAATGAGTTACACAGTTTACTTACAGTGTATAAACTGAACTAAGAGGACAGGGACAGGATCCTTTTTTAATGGATCTTGCTTCATTTAAATTCATGGTTTCTATTGTGTGCTGATATATTCTGCATTTTATATGTAAATGACTTTCTAGTTCACCTTGCAAATAAAAATTTTATGGTTGGAAAAAAACAAACAACAAGTCAAACCAGAAAAAATCTCCAACATGATAATATTTGGAAGGTTTAGCAAGTCATACTAGGATTGTAATTTGGCTTATTTCACAGAAAAATTTGTAGATATTTTGGTATAATTATATCATTCACTTGAAGGTGAGTTTAGACTTTGTTGATTCTGACAATGCAGTGCAGGGGCTTTGAGAATGAGAGCAGACACTATATTTAGGGCTAGTTCTTTGCCCAGAACTATTCATGTGGCTTCCTCACAGAAGTCCCAGGCAGAGCACAAGGGTTCTTTCAATAAGAAATTACTCCAAGTCCACAGCCAGGAGCCAGGGAGGTTTGATGAGAATAGAAATGAGAGAGAACAGAAATGGATTTTTTCACATGTCAGCAATAGACTGAAAAAGGTAAAAGCTTCCACACCTAGCTCCAAATAAAAATTCGATGTCTTCTAAATAGTAGTAATGAATTTTTAAGCAAGTAAATGGTTTAGTTTTTTCTTAGGAACAAAAACCTTTTGGTGTCAACAGTATCTTTGAGCTATGAAAGGAGAAAGTAAGATTTCATTCCAAGAGTGATAAATAATGACTCAGCACAGGAGTTTCCTAGTCACATTGACAGAGTATTTTGGCATATGTATTTGGTTGCACACTAAGTGAGGTCGATTTCCTCCCCACATCCTGTCTAATGATACTATTTCATAGAATCATAGAATCAGCCATAGAATCAGAATTTCTTCTCATACAGAAACAGTAGATAAGCAGTGCTCAAAACATCATCAATATTTGATTATTTATTACAGGTAAGCTTCTAAATATGCTTAGGCTTTTATGCTCATACACCTGTACAAAACAAAAGTAATGTTTTTCTCCTTGAAAGAATAACTCTTGGGCTAACATAGCAAGTAGTTCCCTACAACTTTGCTTACAACTTACTAAAGCAGTTCCGCATTCAGCCCCACTGAAAATCCATTCAAGTTTTCTATGTAACTTCATCATAATGTTTTGAAAAACTCATAGACTATGGTGAATTGAATCTTCTGTCTCCTTCTTCCAGTAACTGAATGATAATTGCATGTACTTCTGGCTTTTGAGCTCATCAGGGCATGTCCTTGAAACCTTAAAGTCTTAGCATGTGGATTGCAACTAGATGATCTTTAATGTCATTTCCAGCCCAAATCTTTCTCTGTCTCTGTGATTTTATCATATAACAGCAAAGAAATAATTTTCTGGGTTTTTTTGATGTTGTGTTGTTTTTTGGTTTTGGTGGGTTTTTTTTAAAATTTGCCTGACGACATTTGCCACGGGAGTCCCATTTGTTACACAGAGGTGAACACACTTTTTATGTTGTTCCTCCAGAAGATAATTTTTTGGAAGACCTTGTTTTTTACAGACAGTCCATCCAAACTTGGTGATAACAAATAGAGAATTTATATCAGATCCCAACCATAGGTTAATCTTCGATAGATCGTGCCATGTGCTACCAATTCCAATCAGGTCATGTTTTTTTTTCCCTCTTAGACAGATTCTTAATACAGTAGGTCATCAATCATAAGTCTTTGAACTTTTTGACAGAGAAAAATAAAGAAGAAATCTATAAGAAAATGTAAGATCCGTGTATGACTGACAGTTTTTATTATTAAGATGATACAAGGGCAATCTTGGAATTCAGAGCAATAGATTGCTAGGGCTCCTGCTCCCTGTGGACAAGACAGACATATAAATCTTAAAAATTAAATTCTTAACATTCTTGGGTCTAAGTTGAAAACAGCAGTTTGTATTCTGGCCAGGTTTAGCTTTTAACAAATGAACCAGTGTTGCATTCAGTATCATGTGAATACATAAGCAAGTAGGATTTTTGCATCTTATATATGCCTTCTGCTACCAGTCTCTCACAATAACTTTATCAGTATGACTTTCAAACAACAAACCATCTGTGATCAGCAATAAATGAATACTTCAAAACCATCCACAGAAATAGATGCTGTAAGCTCTTTGTAAATGATGATTCTTTGTAAACATGCTAGTGGTGATACAAATTAGTATAATATTATTATTAATATTAATATTAGTATAATATATCTAATATTCAGACAGTTTCAGAGTAATTTCATATGTGCTTTATCCTCACTTGTGAGTTCAGCTGATGTAAAATATCATGCTCCTGTCAATTTTTATCTTTTTGTATTTGCAACAAACAGATGATTTTAATTGGGTTCTTAGCCAGTCTGAATATTTCAGCTCTGTCCATATAATAACCTAGCAAGCCAGTGCCTTGAAAACTCTGCAATGGACTATGAGTACCTTCCAAAGAGAAGTTATTGTCACCTTGTAAGATGTAATATGATTGAATGCATAATATATCCAAGAACTAAAACAATGAATTTCTTGGTCACAAAACACTTAATTCCAGGCACAACTATATCTAAAGATAATAACAGAAATTTCAGCAAAGCTTGAGCTAATAATTTACTAGTGTTGCGCAGCAGTGGTTTTCAAAGTCTATGGTCAATAGAGGCAAAAAATATAACCCCAGCAAACCATGTGCAAAGTATCTGGTTTTTATGGGCTTCATATGGAGTTTGGTGTCATGCCTATCATGTTGAACCTGTGCATTAAGATATATAGATCATATCAGATAAACATGTTGTTATATAAAAAATTAGCATTCTGGTAACTTCACAGTTAAGACAAAAAAATCAGAATTTTTAAAAAAGGATTTTTTTGGGGGAAGAGATGGTTGGTTTTTCTTTCCTTTTCTTCGAATGCTGTGTTCTCTTTAGAAGAGAGAGGGTCAACTTCTGTTGTGTGTAACTATGAGATCTGCTGAATATATCTTTGCAAAACTTGCAGTGAAACTGAAAATCATGGGTCTCAATACTGCTATGGTGACCAGTGTTTGCACAGCCCAGAGGAAGAGATTTCTTGTTTTAATCTGCACATCTTAATTATAAATGGTCTGATCAGAAAATCAAGAGAAGTCTATGCTTTAGTTTAAGAACGGGGAAGTTTAAAAATACTGGGTGGAATATAATGACTTCTTTCCTTGACTCCTACATCTTTGACTTTCTTTCAGATATCAAGGAGACTATGAGCTATCATTTTCTTCTACAAATTAGTTGGGCATTTAAACTCTAACTGAAAAACTCAGATGTGTAGCATGCATTCCAATATTGACATTTCCAAGCAATTTCAAACCACTAATTTTTTTTTTTTTCTACTGTAGCTTTTCAACAGTAAATGCAAAAATCACAGTTAAAATCAGCTGTGCATTGCACACCTTAAAAAATTTCTTGAGGGTGCTACTTATCATCTTACTTTGCTCAAGGTTTCTTAAGTGTTGAACTGTATTATCACAAAACTACTTCATCAGTAACTTTGTTCTATAACAGGAGTGTAATCAGAAACAAATGATATTATTTGAAAGTTGAATTTATTTTAACTTAAATGTTTATTTTGCCCATCTCTTAAAATCAGAACTGAGGAACCTTGACAGAGCTACATATCATAGTTGTCATAGCTCCACTAGGACATGTCCAGTACTGGTTTTGAATGTCTCAACAGTAGCATTGCTTCTGGTTTTCTTTGGTGCAAAAGAGAGTTTTATTCCCCCTGACCTCTGCAGCAGGACTCTCCTTTTTTTATGATCACTCTGCAGGGTGGTAGAGTGGCTGATGCCTGCACAGCCCATCGGCAGGGAGAATAAACACTGTGAGTAATTTGTAGAAATAGTCCATGGAAGAAGGAAATATGATAACTTTCTTTTCCAACCAAGAGGACAGAAGTTTATGATGCAGTGAGGTATGATTTATAGGTTACTAAACATGGTATTTGATATTTGAATCCCTTTCCCTGCTTTACTACCTCACACCTTCACATTTACCCCTTGGGTTCTTCATATTTTGGGTGGATGCCACCTTGGGATAACAACATAATTCTCGATTAAAAAAACCAGCCAAACAAATAAGCTTGTATATGTTGCCTCAGGTTGAGTAAATATCTTGCTAAAAATGTTAGAGTATGCATCTCCAGCTATCTTTGTCACTGTTTTTTCTCTTGATTAAGGTAAGACACTGTCTTCCACCCACTTATGATTGAGGTAATTATCGCTTAGGTGGATAGTTCATTACTTAAGCAAATAAATTTGACTTGGAAGCCTGTAGACTTCTGGCCTTGTATGTTGCCTTATTTGACAGATAATGTCCAGCATTCATCTTTTGAAAGTTAAAAATGGCTATGTGGTCTTACTCTTTGTGGACACTTTCAGACAGCTCATATGTCTTAAAAATTCTGAACATGTTTACAACACTAGGTGCCCATAGTTTTCTATAAGCTTGCACTCTTTGAATATCTGGTTGGAACTGGGTAAGGATCAAGTCATGCTTATAAAGTTTGTTTGATTAGGTTTTGCAAATAATCTGAAGCGGTCTTGAAGACTGCTCTTCAGACAAGGATTACTTATAGCTCAGTCATTCATGACAATGATCAAAAGGCTACAGAGGAGAAAGTGTTTGACTTTGTGGTCAAAGTGTTGGACTGGGTCTCTGGAGTCCTGCTTGGGCCAGAGCCTTCCTGTATGGCCCTTGTGCCATGGTTTGCAAGATGTGGGGGTTTAAAGCTAAGAAAAAAGGGCTCTATGCTAAACAACTGAACACAGGAGTGAACACAACTAAGTCTGAAGTCAGTAATTTAATAAAGCATTTGTCAAATTCTGCCGTGGAATTGGCCTGTTGCTGTGGCATGTAAAAACAAAGGCAATGACCCAAATATGAGTTTTGTATGAACTCTGTGACTATAAAGGAGGAAAAAAGACAACTGTTTTTCATCCCTTGTTAATACTATTAGTGACTTTGCAACAGAACTGCAACTCTTTGTACTTTAACCAGAGCTAGGGTCCTTGCTCATGAAAACTTGCTACCTGGCAACTCTGTTCTGTTCTTTCTGTTCCTGGCTAATGTTCTGTTCCTGAAGCAGAACTAAAATTAATCTACTATTTGTTTGTTTGTTTGTTTTTCCTCATGTCCTTAGAGGCATCCTGTAATTTTCAAAGCTCAGAATCTTGGAGTAGCACTCACTGCACTTCATCTTCATACATGTAGGAATATAAATGCTCTTTAGTAATATGAGATCACTGCTGCAGTAGTATCTAGAACATGACAGCAATTTGGAGAGAAGAATTTCAGAGTTTCAGGGAAATAAAGACACAGAAACCTGAAAAATAAGGAATTGGTCTGTTTGGTTCACATCGGTTTTGAGGCCATTTAATTCAAGAGGAAGAATGTGATAGTGTAATAACAGTAGTTACATGAGAATAATTATTGGTGGTGGTGGCTAATTTTCTTCTCAGAGTTCACATAAAGTCAAAGCTGAATGGGGTTTTTATATGATGGCGTAGAATTTTTTTTAAATTTGAGGAAAAGCAGTGGTCTGCCACACCAGTATAAATCCAGAGATTCCAGAGGTGTCTTTAAGAGACAGTCACTAAAAGCACAGGGAAGCTGAAGCCTAGAGAGGAAGAGTGAGCTTTCTGGGATGGCTCAGACCCTTGTTGAGAGTCCAAGGGTGCAGACACACTGCAATCAGGAAACTAACATTAGCTCAGACAGGATGCATGAGTCAGGGATACTGAAAGGAGATGAAAACCGTGGTATCCGGGCATCTCCCTCTCGCCAGTTGCTGGGCACTGTTTGTGGTTCATGCTGCTGATGGGAAACAAAAACAAAAATAGTTTAAATTGGGTTAACAGCTAACAACTGCCATGTGACTTACTGAAAGGGAGAACTGTTTAGCTGTGAGGACTTGACCAGACAGGACAGTAAGGGAAAAAGCTTATAGTACTGTGTTTCCCTTTTCTTGCATGACCCTCAGGCCCCCTGAATCTGTCCATCTCAGCTAATAAAGTTTAACAGCCCAAATTGCTGAATATAACCTGAGATGCAAAGCACATGTGGTCCAAAAGCTGAATCCTAGGTTTTGTTTTTCTCCTGAGTCGTCTTCTGAATTAACACCCAGAATCTGCAGGCGTTTAAAACAGACACCATATCATCACTCCCTTACATGGTTTCATTTAGGTTGGATTCAAACCAAAAGATGCTAGTGACAGTGTTCAGATCTAATAACAGTAATTCCTCTTTCAGGTCATGCTTGTGATTTACTTAACAACACTTACAGGTGTGTATGTGTGGATGGAGGTAATTAAACAATTTAAAAGTACAGAGAGGAGTTTTTTCATTTAACATATGCTGAATACTGTACATTTGGTGTGAGCTTTACACTGGTTATTTTAGTAACTGGAGATGACTACTTAGACACAAATCAGTTCTGAGCAGTTGGTTCAGATAAACACACTACTTGTCTTGCTCTCAATACTTTCCTGACCCTTAAATCTTTGTCTCAGATCTACTCAGATCCAACTTCAACACATATTTAATTGTGTTTTTTAAAAAAATGCATGGTCTATATTTGAACACACTTGTTTCCCCTTATTTCTGGGATCTGTGAGATAGTAAATCTGATTTTTCCTCTGTTATAGTGTTTCTGTATCAGGAATAAATTTGTTGAATTTTTGCTTCTGATGTGGTTAACCTGGTTCGGCATCTGTGGGAGCAAGGAGTTCTCAAAGTTTGAGCAATTGTTTATTTTCTGCAACATTTTTAACCCAATTAAATTTTCTTGGCTATAGTTGATAATTTTGGGCAATTATAAGCTGATCCTCTGAATAGGCTGTGGCTTGTCTCTTGCTACTGAAAAGATCTATGCAGTGGTGGAGTAAGTTTTTTCTTGTGACTGAAATGTATTCTCTGCAGAGAAAGCATATTTCAAAAGTTTTCAAAATATCTTGGGAAAACAGTGAAGCAAAACTGCAAAATAAAACTGTCAGTTGTTTAAGACCTATTGCACTTGTCTGTCTAAAACCAGCCCTTGTGTCCTACCAGTCCTACACAGAAATGCTCAGTTCCCTGGTTTATATTTTCTAAAACCTAAAGGTATTTATAGTTGGACTCTAAATTGCAGCATTTTCTCCCGCTTTATTTTTTCTTCCCTTACAAGACAGTAAAAAAAAAAAAAAACACTGTTTGAATTTAATTGGCCAACAAAGCTTGAATCTGGAGAGTGGGATTTGTTGACTGGATGTACATGGAGACAATTTGAATGCATTTATATATGCTGTCTCTAATTTATAGGGCCTCAGTTTCTTAGAGCACTTTTGGCCCATTGTGTATATAAAAAAAGACTTATCTGACCTTTGTTTATATAGTATAATGGATTTGCCTTTCAAACACTGATCAGGGATGGAGGTTATCTTTGATCTCCCTAACTGTATCATTATTTTTATCTTGTGAATTAATTCATCAGTTTTATTGATAAATTCCCCGAATGGGAACATCACATTAACACAGTTTAGGGATTGTTTTAACTGTCCCTGTCATTAAGCCAAGCAAAACCTCACAAATATTATTATAAAAAAACCCACAACCCAGCATCTGTGGAACTTTTGGCAGAATCACATTTATTATGTTTATCTCAAAAGCAAAACCTAATGGTATATGTTTATTACCTATTGCACATCTCAAACTGAAGTATTTTCTTTGCCTTAGATGGCAGATTTTACTCAATAACTGTCTGACACTTTATTTAACTAGGTTGGTGCAGCCACAGGGTATTGCCAAGTTATAATTAAGACATCTACTGTCCAGAATATTTATTGTAATGCAGCTCAGTTACGTGAGAAACAACTTTTAAATGATGTGACCGTGACTGTTTTATAGTGCTGTTTTACATTTGGTAGTAGCAGTGTTTCTTTGAAGACTTCTAAGGTTTCCTTTTCATTTCTTCTAAAGGCATTTTTTTTAAGTCCCCAAACATCCAACCCTTCAAATGAATAAACACAGAAAATGTGTAAAACATTATCCCCTACAGTTCTTTCAATAATGCAGTGATTTGGGAGACACTTCAGGCTTCTGAAAGACTTTGCACCCCATTTCTAGGTATAGACATTTGTTGCTACATGCTGCAATTAATTTGCTAAATCTAAATATGTTTCAGAAAGACACAGCCTTTGGCTATGTCAAGGTGGTGTCTGGTGCACATGAGGCATGAAGGCAAAAGCAATATGTTCAGCTTAGCTTCTCATACTTCCAATCACTGAGAGGAGTTTGTTTTCTGCCTCCAAAAGTGCAGTGGGCCAGGTGAGAATCAGTAGGCATCAGCATTGCCTTCATGTGTTTTTTTCTTTCTGAACATTTTTCCACCTCCTATTTTTAGCAATCCTATCCAGCAAATGAATGGAAAGCCTGTGTTTTCTTAAATCCACATCTGACAGGAGGGCCCTTCTGATTTTTGTTTCAGAAGGTGAAAACACACATAAGTAGAAGAGGAGAAGATCTGAAAGGAGAGTGAAATTCAGAACTCTGTTCTTGCAGAAGAGTAAACTGATGTCATGCAATTCAGTAAGTGCTTATAGATGTTAGCCACTCTTGTCTTCAGTGACTGAATGGATAAAAATAGGAACTGTGGCTGCTTCATGGTATTTGTGTGTGGACAATGGCCCCTTTGGCTGACAAACCTATATATCTACAAGACCTGACCTTTCTTTGATACCAGTAGAATCCTATGGCTTTCTAAATGACCACTGAAGAGATCTCTTCATGGAGATAAGCTGATAGGCATATGAAATGATGGTGGTGAGCACAGATTAAAGTCTGGATGCAAAAGTCAGTGGCATGCTCAAGAAAAAGCCACCTGTAGGTGACAATAGACTGTCCTTGTTTGTACCTGGGACCAGCTGTCTCAGATCTACAGACTGAGTACTGGTCTCTAGGGCTGTGCTAGAGTCTGTGCCCAAGACTTGTAGTTATTCCTCAACTGTGTTTTCTTTTGTATTATTAGTTTCTTTTTGCTCACCATTTGAAAAGAGTCTGCTTAAATAGTCTTATGTATTATATCTGTGACTGACTGTACTTCAAAATTTACTTTTGAATTGATACTGCTGTAGGAGTCGTTGGGATAACATGTGAGCTGAAATACATATTTTTGTTTGCTTCGTAGGTTTGGGTTTTTTTCTTCCAGAGCTAAGTAAAACATATTGCTGCTGCCAGTGCTAATATTTAATATATTGTTCAACTCAAAATTTTTAAGGCCTATATATTTAATAAGAATAATATAAAAAAGATAAAATTATGAGACTTATTTCAGTGGATCCATTCAGGTGTTTTGAGAGACCACTCTGCATCCACTATTTCAGCTGATCATTAATATTTGTTTCATTTGTTGTTACGGAGCCTTTCTGAGTTTTCACCCTGCCTCTGATTTAGAAATGCAATACTGGTGTTTGCCTGGTTTTACTGTGAAAAGTCTGAAGCTAGTGGTTCTGGCAGACAGAGTAGGCAAAATACAAGAGTGAGGGCTTACAAAGGAAAAAAAAAAAATAGAACCGGGTATTTGGATTCCAAAGTGCTACCGCAGTGATTAAAAAATAAAATAAAAACTTGAGCCCTTCATTTGATCTGAAACATGAATACAAGTTCATTTTGAGTTTACAAAGCTGAGAACACTGGCATCCTTCAAACTTCTTTGGAAAAGCAGCCAATTCAAACTTCCTGAAAGTGAAGTTTGTGGGAAGTGGCTTAACATACTAGAAAAGTGTTTTAAACTCCAAATAGAATAAGGTATTATGCTCAAAGATGATCCTTAAGCTTAGTGAAGGAAACTACCAATTGTGGAACACTCACTGTATGGTTTGACTTATAGCACTGCTACAGCAGTGTATGCAACTCTTCAAAATAGTCTTATCGTGGGGGATGTCTCAATAAAAGAATCTTTTCATTTTCTTCTGCTGTGCAAATAGGGAAATAGGTAAGAGCTTTCAAACATTGTAATCAAACATTCATCCTTACAGACTCTTTGGAACAAAGTAAACTTTAAAGATTAACCTGACCAAACTATATTTGAAAAGGAAAAAAAAAACCATGCAAGCATGTCCTTGGATCTTTACACAAAACTACATAAAAGCCCACTGTATAAAGTATGCTCTACAGGGACATGTAGTCTATACAAAACTAAAGAACAGGCCAGACCTAAAAAATTATTTTTACTTCATCAAATTAACAGTGAGGGTGCCCTCAGTCAGGTGAAATTCTGTGTCAGAAGCCAGAGGCAAAGCTTTGGATTCTTTTTTGGGGGTTTGTTTTTGGTTTTGTTGTTGTTGTTTTGGTTTGGTTTTTTTATTTGCTTGTTTTGTTATTGGGGTTTTTTTAAGGGTGTATTTTAGAGGCTTGCCTTAGCTTTCCAGTGGTATAAATGAAATGTCCAATAGGTTGTAAACAGATTCTAATCATGGAGGTGCTGCTGTAGACCTGTAGATGATATTCTTAGCTGTAGGTGTCATATGTTACTAGATATTTCTGTTTAAAGAAAGACTGCCTGAACATAATAAATCACTAAATATTTCCCCATCTTATCCTGACTGAATGTATAGTTAAATTTCAGAAAAATTTCAGTATTCTTCTGAAAAAAATTAACTGGACACTATTTTTAACACATTTTTAAAAGTAATTTATGGGTACACACTTCTTGGTGTTTATTCCAAGACTAGAAATTGCTAAAAGCACTAGACTTCATTTTGTTTTGAGCACCTGTGCACAAGCAGAAAGGTATCAAGCATAGACAATACCTGTAATGTTAGAAAGAAATTTGTTTCTAAATATAAATGAACCTTGATTTATAGGGCTCATTATCAAAAGCTGATGCACAATGCCACGCACTAATTTCCTTTTGTCTAAAAGCTTTCAATGTGTTTCAAGTATGGAGATGGCATACAGTAAGCCCCCAGGTCTGAGAATCTGCCTGTAAAGAAAAGAAAGCAGTGAAGGATGTAAAGAAAAGAATAATTTCTTTTTATGACTTCTTGAAGATCTTTCTGCTCTCAGGTCTGGGTTATACCTGTTTTGCTTGCTGGTTCAAAAGGTCAATCTACCACTCTAATAGCGTGTTGGATATTTAAAGCTGCAAAGGACATTTCCTGTATTGCTTTTCGTATCATGCATCTATAAAAGCCTCTAAAAGCAAGGGTTAGAAACAAGCATCTCATAAATCATAGGAATAATAATATTCAAAACTTGCATTATCTACCACTGAAGAAGCTTTTTGCATTGGCTGTACCAAGAGATACCACCTTAAAATTATTTTAGGAAATTTAAATGCCTCTAGATTTAGTAAGTTTTTTCATTGGTTGACTGCTGTTTTTCAAGTATTTTTGGAGACAAGAGAGCTATCTCTATTTTTACAAGTTTTCTAGACCCGAAAGATACAACATTTTTTCAGTTAATACAATATACAGTGGAAAACAATTGTCATACACTTCCTACTATCCACAGGTGACAACAGACTTTCGCATAGTATCAGAGAGATACCAATTTTTCTGATAACTAAATGAGAAAAGGATGCGAGTACAGTAAATGTGAACTAAATTCTCTGCTAGAGTGGGGGAACAAGATGTGAGCAGAATGTTAAACCCAACCACTTCTTGCCTTCCATACTGTTTTTTGTTCAGAAGCAAGTACCTGCGAGAGTTTTGATTTCTCATTTCACTGAATCTAGGACAGGAGACCTCATTTCTTTCTTGTTTCTGCATTCAGAACATTCACAAGAATAATTTAATTTGTTTTTTTCCCCTACCACTTTGTTGCTTTCACTGCGACAACTGGAAATCTTTGCTGGAAATGCAATGGACAGGAATCAGATAATACTGTGTTTTACTGTGATACTTAATGAATGCAAAGGAAAGATTTACCATTGTTTTTATAACCCCTTTTACAAAAATTCTTGAAACAAGAAAGCCCTTTCCAGCATCTCTTCTACTGAAACCAATGTATGTTCTGTTGCTTTTCAAGTAATAGAATTTATGAGGCTTTGAGTGTGGTGAGGTTTTATTGGAACAATATCAAAGGCTTCTGTGACTTTGTTTTCCATTCATGGTGTAAAGGCCCTTCATGTCTGTGGAGCAAGGGACTGTAGCACTCCCATCCTGTATTAGTGTATCAGTAATGCACGTCACTTCATTCCCAGAATTACTTATTTGTGATCTGCAATTACAGTTTAACAGGGTTCAGAAATCTGTTGTGAGACTCTCATCAAGACACAGTAGATTGGCTCTGCTGTCTTGTTTTATTTTTTCAGTAGGGAAGAAACTGTACCAATATCAACACTTTTGCAAAATTAGATGGCCATATTCACAATTCACAGCATATTCACAGATGCTCAGTTGAGAGCTGATGAAGACTTTCAGAAGCACCAGAATAAAATTCAAATTGATTTGCTAACTTGCCATTCTAGGTCTGAGAAAATGCATACAGTGCTAGGTCATGTTTGTATTGAACAAGATGCTTGTTCTTTCTCCTCTGCTTATACCAAGGGGCACAATGTTTAAGATCTTCTTTAAGATGTGGTAGATGCAGCTTAGAATCATAGAATGTGTTGCATTGGAAGGGGCCCTAAAAGCTCATCTAGTTCAAGCCCCCCTGCAGTGAGCAGGGACATCTTTTAACTAGATCAGGTTGCTCAGAATCTTGTCAAGCCTGACCTTGAATGTCTCCAGGAATGGGGTATCCACCACCTCTCCAGGCAATCCTTTCCAGTGTTTTATTACCCTCATAGTAAATAACTTCTTCCAAATATCTAATACATAAATCTACCCTGCTCTAGTTTAAAACCATTTCTCCTCATCCTAGTGCTACATGGTCCTGTAAAAAGTCCCTCCCCAGTTTTTCCATAGGCCCCCTTCAGATACTGGAAGGCCACTATAAGGTCTCCCCAGAGTCTTCACCTCTCTAGGATGAACAACCCCAGCCACTCTTCATAGCAGAGGTGCTCCAGCCCACAGATCATATTTTTGGCCCTCCTCTGAAGCCACTCCAACAAATCCATGTCATTCTTGTGTTGAGGGTTCCAGAGCTGCACATGGTATTCCACCTGAGGTGTAACAAGAGCAGAGTAAAAGGGCAGGAACATCTCTCTCAATCTGCAGGCTCCACCTCTTCTGATGCAGCCCAGGATGTGACTGGTCCTCAGGGCTGCAAATATGCATTGTTGGCTCACATCCAGCTTTTCACCCACCAGTACCTCTGGTGTGTTGACAGCACCAGTCAGCTCAGTGTTATCAGCAAACGTGCTGAGGGTGCCATGGATCTCAGTGTCTACATCACTGATGAAGTACAACAGTGGTCCCAGTACAGCCCCTGAGGGACACCACTTGTCACTCTTCTCCATCTAGACATTGAGCCATTGACTGCTACCCACTGGATGCAACCATCCAGCCAATTCTTTACCCATCAAATACATATCTCTTCAACCTGCAGAGAAGGATGCTGTGAGGGACCATGTCAAAGGCCATGCAGAAGTCCAGATAGATGACACCCACTCCTTTTCCCTTGTCCACTGGTGTGGTCACTCCATAGTAGAAAGCCACTCATTTGATCAGCTTCATGTACTCTTCACCCAAAGATTTTTACCATCAGGGAAACAGCTTAATGTTTGTGCTCTTGGAGACTAAACCTTTTTCAGAATCTTTATTTTCAGATTTTTTTTTTTTTTTTCAGTATTTTATTTTTTTCCCCAGTAGTTTTTCAGTGATGAGGGAAATGGATCTTGGGAGCTATATAACTATGGTAACTATTAACCCAATGCATTCCCAATGCCATGGGAGCAACAAATTGGTCTGCTCTAGCCTACTCCTATACCTCCCAGAAAGGTATGACTTCCCATAGAACTAATTCTGCCTTTCAGAAAATTAATTGTGAAATCAAAGACTGAGTGAGAAGCCAGTAATTCAAAATCATAAGGATCTGAGCAAGAGCTGGTTGTGTGGGTGAGGTATGAGGCTTTGTTTGATGTGTTTCCATCTATCTTCCTTGCCTGGATATGTCTGGCACTGAATATGCTTTCTGTTCCATACTTTACTCTCCCTTTCCAGCCCAGAAAGTCACTGCTCTTGCCTGCTCATGCCTGCCTGGCCAGTAGGTGCTGTATAAGAGGAAGCCCCAAAGGTTGTTGGTAGCAAATTTTTATTTAATGAGACTTTATTCAAAAATAAAGTAGTTAGCATTTATTCTGTAGCATTTCAATGAAACAAGCCACAGATCACCAGAGCAGCAGCTACTTCAGTGTCTAGAGGCTTTAGAGCAAGGTTTGAGGTCTCTAGCAGAGGGCAACATTCCTCATTAATTTCCAGAAGAAAACTTTGAACTGAAAGTTTGTACTGGAGCTCTAATCCTTGTGTAAAACTCAGTCTCTTTCTGCCATTTTTAATGTATCAGTTGCCATAACAGTGATGACATTTTATTTTTTATAATGTACAGCAGAAGACAGGTTTGTTGCTGCACAGTAACAGATGGCCTTCTCATTAATTTGTTCTCCATGATTGCAAAGAACATCATGAAAGCAATTCTGTTGTGGATGACAGAATAGTGATGTCACTGGCAATGAAAAAAATCTTCCCATATTTATTAATTTATTTATTCTTTTGTTTTTATCTCAAGTTCAAAGGAAAGAAAGATTTTATTTGAAAAAGGATCTAGGGCTGGAAGTGTTAAGTAAAATATACTTCTCCTTAGAGGAAAGAAATTTTTTTAGTGGTTTCTGTGGTGTTAAATTCTTGTTTAGTCTAATATTCTCCTGCCTGTGTAATGTGTATGTCACAATGATTTTTTTCTAACTCTTGCTTATACTTGCTCTTTGACTGCATAGCACCTAATGTTAAGAAAGGGACACCAAAACAGATTCCTACATTTTTTTCACAGTCCTGTAACAGAAATGCTTCACTTCACCTGCTCAAAGCCACGAATCTCTCAAAGGGAAAAGTGTCCCACCGACCACAGACAGTATGTATGTGAGTGCTGCTTGTAGACTTCTCCTACCCTTCTTTTTTTTCTAATTACATTAGTTTTCTTAGCTTGGCCTTCCCTTACGTTACAAGTTTCATTACAGAGGGAGATTGTTGTCCTTTCCCATTCAGCCTCACTAGGGTTGTTTTTTTGGAAGGTTTTATTTCTTAAAAGTTCGAACACAAATATTGCTTGAAAGGACTTATAAGCCAAATTTTTATACAATTATTTCTTCTGATACTTCATTGTAAGTATCATCCCTAAAAGTCAGCTTCCTCTACCTTTTGTCTCATTTTAATAACTTGGGCTTTATACTGCAATATCAGTGCAGATATTTTAAAAAACAAAAACAACCCCCCTCAAATATTGTTATTTATAGTAATTCATAGAATCATAGAATGGCTTAGGTTGGAAGGGACCTTAATGATCCTCTACTCCAATTTCTCTGCCATGGGCAGGGATGCCTTACATACAGACAAGGTTGCTCAAAGCCTCATCCAACCTGGCCTTGGACACCTCCAGGGAGGGGTCATCCACAGCTTCTCTGGGCAATCTGTTTCAGTCTCGCCACCTTTGTACTAAAGAATTTCTTCTTAGTATCCAGTCTAAACCTATTCTCCTTCAGTTTAAAACCATTTCCCCTTGTCCTGTCACCAAACACTTATGAAAAGTCTCTCTCCAGCCTTCCTGTATGTTCTCTTCAGGTACTGGAAGGCAATTTTTTCCTCTTCGGGCTGAAAAGTCCCAGCTCCTTCAGCCTCTCCTTATAGCAGAGTTGCTCCAGCTCCTGGATCATCTTTGTGGCCCTCCTCTGGAGTCATTCCAACAGATCTCTGTCCTCCTTATGGTGGGAATACCAGAACTGGATGCAGTATTGGAGGTGGGGTCTTGGAAGAGCAGAGCAGAGAGGGAGAATCACCCCTCTGGATCTGCTGGCTGGGCTCCTTGATGCTTCCTAGGATAGGGCTGGTCTGAGCTGCATGAGTGCACTGCCAGCTCGTGTGGAACTTCTCATCAATAAACATTCCACGTTCTTTTCTTCAGGGCTACTCTGGGTCTGGGTCCAACCTTACACTTGTTGAACCTCACGCAGTTTTCACTGGCCCATTGCTCGAGCCTGCTAAGGTCCCTCCGGATTTGAAAAGGAAGCTAGTAATAAGCCTCCCAAGTATAGGAGAGGATTTATGTAGGGTTTTCTCCATAGTATCTTATAGTACTGGAGCACTCTAAGCAAGCTATAGTACACTGAAGTCCTGACATTATAAAGCATAGAGTAGGACCCCTCTTTATAAGTCAAATTCTTCAGGGGAAAAAAAAAAAAAAAAAAAAGTTAAAAAATATGGAGGAATCCAGCAGTGTTTCTGTACAAAAAAGCACTTACATGGGAGAAAGCCAAACAGGGAAAAGATTCTTTTCCATCTCCTGTGGTTGATCCCAGTTTGCTATCATTTCATTGCCTGGGAAAGGGTTATTTATTTTTGTCTTTATAATAAAACTGTTTTCTTCATTCTGCTTTTCCAAATGCAAAAAAGAACAAACTGACCCTTTATCCTGCTACCCTGTGACACAGCACTTGAACCTAGCAGTCCAGAGTTCACAAGTGCAATTTGTAGAGAATGTTAGGGAGGAAAAGAGCAGAACAGGCTGCTGGCCCCCAGCAAGCAATTGCAGGGCTGCAGAAACCATCGCCAGGCAACAAGGTATCTCAGGAGAAAGCCACTAATGCTTTTGTACAAAACAGTAATCTTTGTAAGTTTTGATGTAAAAAAACCATTAATACTCTAGTACTTGTAGAATGCATTTGCAGGAAATTTTTTCTAATCAGCTTAATAGTATTCTCTCCCATATAAAGATGCACTTCTGTTCCTACTGGAATTCCGTGTTGGTTTTCATTCCTTTTTTAGGAACCAGGTTTCACTAGATTGAGGAATTTGCATTTCATAGTTAGATTTAAATGGCCTTAAAAAAAAAATAAATTTGTTTGCAGCTTATCACTCCCAAAGTGATATGAATACATGAATACATTCAGATCCACACTGGTTATATTTAGGTTCCTTTGGGATTCCCAGTTGAAAAAAACCTAAACAAACAAACTAAAAAGACCCAACCCCCCAGAACAAAATAATCCCAAAAAACTATCCTCTGTGGAGAGATGCTGGAATGAATGCTTTTCTCATTTGTTTTTGCATAGAAACACACTTGTTTACCGCAAACTTGTTGCTTGCAAACAATTTATTTCTATTATGGAAATAGAAAACAACAAAATTAACAGCCTTCCACTGATTAAACAGTTATTTGTCACTGTGAAATCAAGACTGATAATTAGTGCACAATTTCACCTAGCAGATCTGTTTATGTCTTGTAAGTCTAGTATTGCTACTTCGTGGTCAAATTAATGCTCCCCCAAAAGCGTTTCTAAGTGGTTCAGACATAGGATGTTCACTGGTTTTAGCATGTCTTATAAATACAGATAGGAGCTTCAGCTTCTATTCATAGATTGATCACACAGTAATAGTTTTGTGTCTTTTTTCACATCCCTTTTAATCTTTCATTACATGTGCTGCTTTCCATACCTGAAATAGGATATAAGTAGGTAGTTCTAGCAGTTTTTCTTTCTAACTCATTACATCCCATTTTAATAGTGCCAGTATACAACAGAACTGACTACTTTGGTATCTACAATCTCTCTTGTTCCAGCACCACTTGTTCTGATTCACCAGGAGCTTGCAGTGCACCACACGAGTGTCCTCATCCACCAGCTGATGTGGGACTGGACTTTTGTGGGAGCTCCTCTTGATCCCTCAGTCTCCCCTCTTCTGGAGGGTTAGGGTTTGGACAAAAATTTCCATTGCTATCTTGTGATTCCTCACACCTCTGCTTCTTGCCACAGCTCCTTTTTCAGAAAGCTCTAAATTAGCTAATACATTCTCAGCCACATTACCCTATTTTGTAAGGGAATAAACTCTAGTCTGTAGCAGCCAAGCTACAGGCTCAGTTCTGGATTTAGTCTGGATTTAGGTATCTATATTTTTTAAGGTAGATAAATGTCTCACTCAGCAAGCTGGTTAAAATTGGAGCTTCTAAATTCATCAGGGTAAGGAACTAAAATACCCAACATAGCCAACAATTACGTTCTTTCAGAAGATAATGTGCTTAACTCTTATTAATGCAGCAAAAGTTTTGGGGTTCTTTTCACTATTTTGCTTCCCTCCAGTTCCAATGCAGAAAAGAATAAAGATGAGCTCAGTCTTCTTTAAGATGAACCTAAAGGAAGGAAAAACGATACTACTAGAACTAACTCCTCACTGAAGCCACTTATCTTGTACCCCAGACACTGAAATTAATGGGGAAGATCTATTTTCTCTTGCAAATTCACCTTCACTGTGGGAACTTAGAAGCCTGCAAAAATAAACAGCTTCCAAGATAGAGCTCCGATAATATAAATTATTTGTGCACCAGGAATTATACATATTAAGATTTTTTAAATATATATATATATACATGTAGCCTTGGCTCATGGCATTCTGATGCTTTGTCTAAAAAGGGATTTTTCATTTCTTAGCAGTTAATTTGCACTGTCATTAAATGTGTAAAATTTAAAAGATAACTGCAATAGTAGGAACTTAAGCATATATAAAATATTTGTTAAAAAAACTTGTTGATAATTCAAAAGAAAAGGGAAGAGCCAGACTGACCTAGGTGCCTAATGTATGTGAAAATTATTTCAGGTGCTTGAATCTAAAACTGAAATTTTTCAAAACCTTGTAGTACTCTGCTTCATCCTGGAACCTGAAATGTTTTAGTACTTAGCCGTGCTCTACAATTTTTTTCTATGAATCTTGGGTTTTGATTTTTTCCAGATGCATCTCATTTTCCCAAGGGCAGTGGAAAGGAAGAAGAAAAAGGGCAAATTAGATGACAGCATATAGACACTGAACCAAGGCACTAAAAAGAGTAAAGATGTAAAAATAGTAACTATAATGTGTTTAAGCAACCTGGAGTTAATACACACCTTTATTTTTTACTTGCAAAGCTGAAAGGATGACTAAAAGCACTCTGTAAAGCATAGCCAAAAGCATTGATGTACTGGTCAAGCCCTCTTGATTATTCCACACAGGAGGTGCCTTGCTTGGTATTCAGGAGGCACAAATTTTCCCTAGATCTAAGCCCCTAGAAGTTTGATTTGGTGCCTGTGGTCACATCACAGGTACTGTTGTGCAAAACTGAGGATGGAGGAGGACATGCCCCATTAATCTGATGCAGAGCACCCTTGCAACAGTGAATTTTAGAGACATAAGCCTGAGAAACTGTGAAGCAATGGAAACAAAATGATGAATTTTCATCCAGGAATGGTGGTCTTGAGAGCTTCTTGTTTTCAATTCCTGTTCCCAGCACTAAATATATTATTTTGGCTACTGTTTAATATGAAATACTGTTTGGAATATTCTCTATCTCAGATGACAATGAATAAGCTAGTCAATTGTCACATACCTGCTGATGCTCAGGTTTACTGAACATTGCCTTTTTTTTATTTTAATTTTTTTTTCCACGCTGCAGACTGTTCCACCTTAAACAAAAACAAAAACAACCCAAAACAAACAAACAAAAGGCAAAGTGCCTACATCCTTCTGGTTCACTCACTTCTCAGGATTAGGGGGAAATTTCCCCACCTGCTGTGCAGGCAGCCTAGTCAAGATGGCTTTAAAATAAAAAACAGACTTCTGTTCTCCCTTCAAAAACAACTTTGAGGAGAATCTCTGAAGAGAGGGTTCTAGGCTATGGATTCTGAGTGAAGTAAGTAGAACCCTAAGCCCAAGAGAAGGGAAGGTGTAGATGCAAAGAAATTATGATGATATCTTATTGACTAACCATATTTAACCACAGGTGCCTGTTTTGAAACCTAAATGTTTGGATACCATTTTTATCACCAAACCCTTCCAGTACTCCCCATGGTGTACATGGATTTGAAGGCAGGCTTTGAAGCCAAGGACTTGTCAAAATTTCTATCTAAACCAACAAAGATGTTGTGACAGATTAACAGTTACGGATTATTTTCTTGAAAGGCACGTAATATCCAGTCCTGAACCTATTTCTGTGTTGGTCAGTGTTTTAATTTGATGTAAAATGAAGTCTAAGAATGAAGTCTTAGCTACAGGAATGTTGGCTATAGGGGGTCTTCATGTCTCTCAATAAAAATTTAGGAACTTTAAACTTCTAGGAAAAAACAGTATGTTGGATGCCCACCTCCCTGGAAGTGTTCAAGGAAAGGTTGGAAGGAACTTTGAACAGCCTGGTCTAGTAGGATCTAGATGATCTTTAAGATCCCTTCCAACCCAAATCATTGCATGATTCTTTTATTGTATGATTAAATTTAGTCTAACCAAATTACCATGGTAAAGGGAGGGAGAAACACAAAAATGTGTGTAATATTAAATTAGCATGTGTTTTTGTCCAGCTCATCATTACAACAGCTTTTGCATTCTGGACTTTCAGTTTGCACACATAACTATTTTATTATTATAGAAAAGATAAGCAGTTTTACCTATTAACATGATTTCTAAAATAGCTAATTTAAAGAAAAATAAATGAGCTTACTAGATAGAGAAGAAGGCAGGAGAGGGTATACTTTAGTGTCATTGTTATGGAAAATCCTGGAACAGAGAGAGTGCATAAACAAGTACATCTTGGCAAAAGTACAAAGAAAAATTTCTCTAGCACAAATCTTTTTGTTTGGTTGTTTCTTTCCTATTGTCAGCATTGGTGTAGTGAGCAAAAATGAGATGCCAGAACTGCATCTACTTGTCTGCCAATACAGAGTGGAAGTTCCGTACATTTTAAGTTTTTCCATGGGCCCATATTAGTATCATCTCACTGTCGAAACAAAACAAAACAAATGAAATAGAATAACATTTTAAAAAAATGTTTAAAATGCTTTAAAAACCCAACCAACCAACCAAAAAACCACCACCAAACCCCAAACCAAAACAAAAGGGGCAAAGGCACTCACAGTTAATAGCAGAGACAATGTTTGAAATAAGAACAAGAATTAGAAAAAGAATTATTCAAATGCCATCACTCTTTTTGGCTCAAATAGTCAACAGTTGAGGATTTTACCTTTAGAAGTAGTTAATAACTGTCAGTATGCAATTGCTGCTTCATTTTGAAAGAGAGACAACCAGCAAGTCCATATATCTGCTTGATAATATTTTATCATCAACCTATACAACTTAACATACATCAAACTTTTAGCTAAGGACAAGTAAGTGGTTATAAGCATCTAGTTTACAAACCATAATTACATACAATATGCTCTATTATAATTTATTGCTAGTGCTATAACTGGATATGTTTTTTCCAACCATATTACCAGTCTGTTATTATACCCAGACAGGGCACATACCGTACAGGGTTCACTTGGTAATCAACAACACTGTATCTGGTCAGATGAGGTGGAAACTTACTTGCAGGAATGGAGCTTCATCATTGAAATCTACTTCACAATGGAGAGCAGAGATTACGGTGTGAGGCTGGAAGTAGAAGTAAATGCTTTTGAGACCCAAAGGTTACCCTAAGTTTGGGTGAAGGAGTCATCCATTGATAAGCCACTCTAAATAGCCTAGCAGGATGGGGATCAAACATAATATTCTGGAGTTTCTTGAAAGGCACAGACTTTTCTTGTGGCAAGACACAAAACACTGGCCTGTAAGTGGAAGAAGAATTGAACTCAGTGAGTTGGAAAGCATACCATTTTCAGTTGGTTTTTTTCCCCTCTCCCATAGATG
Source organism: Florisuga fusca (assembly GCA_038090715.1). Classification (NCBI taxonomy): domain Eukaryota; kingdom Metazoa; phylum Chordata; class Aves; order Apodiformes; family Trochilidae; genus Florisuga; species Florisuga fusca. The sequence goes on along the minus strand of JAAWXA010000025.1, from coordinate 11,261,209 downwards.
TCTGCAAGACAGAATAAATTCTAAACTTACACAGCTTTTTTTCCTTTCCCTAAAGCACCGTGTCAGGTGTCTAAGTTCAAAACCCCTTATTTCAGGGAAAACAGAATTTGCTTCCATTTGCCTAAGTATATTTTTTCTAAAAGTCTTGTTGTATTTTCAGGGGTTTAAATAATAGAACTCAGCATCCTTGCCAAGAGAAAAGGATGGGGTGTGATCAAGTGGCCCAAGCAGGGACACACATGTCCCCTCGCAGTTCTACAATACGCATCTGATTATGCCATATGTGTCTCTGCTGTTCTAATGCAGAGATTATTTTCAGTGACCAAAATGTACAACTGTTTGTGCAGTAACAATATACACAGATTATTTTTAGTTCAAACATGTGGCACTACTCACAGTGCAGCTGCTTTCATGCATTAATGCATTGTGATACAAAACCCTAACTGCAAGAACCCAAATTAATTGCAAGCAATGAGACATTTTGGACTGAAAATCCCTTTTGGCTATGTTGGAATTGAGCTGTTGACTTTTCAAGCTAAAAGAGATATGAATCATGGAAAATATTTCATTCTTAACCCCTCAAAGTACCCAATATTCCTGAACTAATGCAAAATGTAGTTATGTGTTGGCTTAGAAATGACAGCTTCTCTGCCAAAGGTTAATTTAGACTATTCATCCAAGATTAGTTGCAAGTTTTTAAAACTGTAAATAAGTTCTTGTTCCTAAACAGCACAGGTTTTCAAAGCAGGGAGTATAACCCACAGCCTATAAAAGGAAAAGATTTAAAGCAGAAATGGGACATTTGACTTCTGCATATTTGGAACATTTAATCACCCTCTTGGTTCTATGGAATAAGTTAGACTGGCAGCTTTTTCTTCAGCTCCTTACTGAAAGTATCTTTCTTTACTAGAGCCTTAATGCTTTATAGGATGATGTAGAAGCTAGTCTTGCATCTTTTACAGACAACTGTAGAACTCTTTGTTTCAGAGGAGAAGAGGCACAAAGACTGTAAATGCCTGAAGGTATGGACTGTAACTTCTTCTGTTTGAACTACGGTGTCCATCTGTCCTATTCATATCACAAGCTAATAATGTATGCATAAAATAATTAATATTAGAACTAATAGAAGGATTTTAATCACATTCTATTCGATAGGAAGAGATCTGTAAATCTTCAGATGTTTTTAACTGTTAGCACAGGGAAAAAGAGTCCTAGATATAGAAGTACTTTCTCAGGACTTACACTGCTAAAAAAGAAATAGAGTTGGGGAGCAAAAGTAATTTTTATGATACCTAGCTGTCAGGCATACAAATTTTGACAGATTTGGCTGTGGCACTTCAAAACACTGATTCTATTGAATCACCTCCTACTGCCCCTTTGCTGCAGACAACCGCCGATATAAATTTGTTACCCTGGGTCTGCCTTATTTAGTGTAATCTTAGCAAATGTTTACACTCACTGCCAGTTTAACTCAATTATTCGTGCTGTGAATTACCATTTTAAATAAGCGCATATGTTGCTCTGTTGTCCTGACCTGACGAAGAAAAAAAAGGATAATTCAGGTCACTAAACTCTTGAAACAGGCACACCCACATCCACCAGAGAATCTTGCGTTATTTCATCTCATTTTCACATTTCTTTTCCACCTCTGAAATTCCTGTGGGTGCATGTGGGAGCACAAAGTTTTAATCCTGTTTAGGTTGTAAGCAAATGTGGTTTTGATAGGTTCATGTCTGACTCAAGTAGTCAGCAGCTTAGTATTTACAGTAAGATGAACATTTAAAATTAAAGACAATATTTAGCACCATACTTGGTGTCACCAAAGCAAATTCTTCAAAGCTGACGGTGGCAGCATTATGAAGCATAGGAGAATCAAGGATAGGTGAGCACACAGGCCCACAGGTAGTAAATAATCTGCACTGCCATTCAGTATGTGCCCCAGTGCACAGTGGCTGCCAGGTGCATCCTTTGACTTGAATTCTTTTCCAGTCAGGAAGTTTGTGGACCTGTGTCTTCTCTCAAAATGGTGGTACCTGCAGTGTTACATGTGGCTGAGATCTTGAAGAGTCAGGCCTCAAGCTGCAAGCAGTCAGGATTGTGTTTACAGCCTCAGAAGACCCTCAGGAAATAACTGTGCTTCCTGCAAACCCATTTAACCTCACCACACAGGAACTGGGTTCTCACATTTAGTTCAAATGGCCAATGCCTCTGGACTTCAGTAATGCATTGCTGATCACACTGTGTCCTCCAGAGCAGGGAAAGCTGATGTCTCCAGAGCAGAACTCCTCCAGACCTATCTTCTATTCACCTCCCAGAGACTTACCCTGCATGAAAAAAAAAGCACAAAACCTTAATACACCTGGTGAAAACCCTGATGCCAGACTACTATTTTCTTGAAAGTGCATGTTGGTGATGGTCTTTTCTCCTGAGCCTCTTCTTCAGTAGGCACTCACTGTCATCCAGAAACATTCTAAAAATAAGCAGCTCTCAAACAAGGAGTTTAGATCAGAGGAACAACGGGTACTCTTTTCTGTATTTCCCTCAAGCAGTCCTAATTTTTCATTTGACAGCCAAATCAAAAGCTGTCTGTAGAATTTCTGTCCCAGCAGCTCTACATCAGAAACCGGAGTGCATAACCCATGTGTAGCTATAGTTGAGAATTCTTATGTGGTCCATTTGGCCTTTCCAGAACCTGAATTTCAAAAATCCAAATGCTCATTTTAAGGTCACAGAGATTGCATACATCACTTTACTGCATGAACAAGACCAGTTATTAGATGTACTCTTTGAGTTGACCTATGGAAAGTATCATTCTGTTGAACTTCATTTTGCACTTATTTCTAAGGTCTAGTGTAATTTCCTTAAACAGGTAAGGACTTTCTGTAAGGCCACAAAGACCACAGCAACTTACCATATCCAGTGCTTTTGTCATATCAATGAAATCTTGCAAGGTGATGGCTTCTGCACACATGCCTTGGTAAAGGTCTTGACCACTTTTTTCCCTGGGAATTTTATGAGTTTGCAACCACTAAGATCCTGGAAGTCTTCCTCCTGCGTCATGCAGAAACAACAGCATGGGGTAGGAAATCTAGTTGGCCTAAGCTACTTAGTGAGGAACTTTTGATCTTCTTGTTGACTGGGCCAGGCACCTTTCCATTCTTCCTGATTGTCACTGCATGTGACAATGACATCTACAGCACTGCCAAACTACAGCCTTTTCCTGATCCAGTTTAGAATAGAATACTCTATTTCAGCTGGAAGGGACCTACAATAATAATCTAGTCCAACTGCCTGACCTGACCAGTTCATCACTGACCAAGTCAAAGCGTGATAAGGGCATTTTCCAAATGCTTCTTAAACACTGACAGGCTTGGGGCATCAACCACCTCTTGAGGAACCCTATCACACTGTTTGACCACCCTCTCAGTAGAGAAATTCTTCCTATTGTCCAGCCTAGACCTCCCCTGGCAAAGCTTTGCATCATTCCCATGTGTCCTGCCGCTAGTTACCTGGGAGAAGAGATCAGATCAGCACCTTCTGCTCCACTTCCCCCCCTCAGGAAACTGTCAAGAACCGTAAGGTTTCCCCTCAGCTTTACTGCAACATGTTTGCACCTCTAGCACATCCTGTGATAGAAATTCTGTAATTGCACAGCACTCAGAAGTATCCTTAGGGTCTCATCCTGAATTTAGTAATGCCATGATGTGAGAAAACCATCTGCGTGGCTGGCAGTAGTGGCAATGGACAAGAAGCTCTAATGCTGAACTCAACTGAGTTTTGGTAGGATCAATATCAGCTATTGACCTCTCAGTTACTTATGTATCATTACAGCCTTGAACTAATACACTGGTTAGTTATGGCCCTAAATGGGGAACCGCTACTCCTCTCACTGCAAGTCATTTGTAGCCAGGCTTTACAGGAAGGGCTGAGTTTGGCTGTTTTTTTTTTCTTTCACATATTTTAGCCACTTTCACATGCTGCCACGGTTTAGCTTGTAAGCTGAGACAGTAGCTACCAGATGGAATGATCATAGCAATATGAGCTTGTTGGAGACCCTAAGGTCAACAACTACCACTTTAGCTGACTGTAAAACTCACAAGATAAAATTTTTTTCTGGACTCATAGATTTCCCTATAACTTCATGTTACTATCCTAATTGTTTTGACAAAACCCTCCAGGGCCAAGAGAAGAGGAAAGTGCTGCATTTCCAGCATGGATTCCTTATGGACTTTTCTATCCCAGAAAGTAGTATCTTTCTAGATTCTCTAAGCTCTTACTAATACTAGTGAAAATGGGTTTTGAGCTGCCCTGAGGCATACTTATTCACATTTAATAGCACACACTGAAATTATGTTCTGATAGATATTTTGTTAGCTGTGTTTTGTGCCAAACACTTACACAGTCATTACAAGAGGCCTGGTAGTCCAATCTGTGATACTGCTTTAAAATGGAAAACTATAAAAATCCCCTTTTCTCTCTTTCTTTTACACATACAGTGGCACTATTTTACTTGGATTGTATCCTCCTTTCTCCTCTTACCTGGAAAAAAAAATATATTAAAAAAGCAAAACGCCCACAAAAATACTGTTGAACATTTTCTTTGCCTCAAAATCTTCATTGCATTTAATTATAATTAAGCATCTGTCCTCACAGTTACCTTGTGATGTCTTAATTAATCCATGTTTATCTTCTGGTCTTCCCATAGAAAAAATTAGCAAAAGAGGGTGTGTGCTTTAGATCCTGCCTTGTTCCATGCTTATTTTCCTTACCTCTCTGGGCTACGTAATTTAAGACAATATTTCCTCCATCTTATCCCCCTGCAAAAAAATGTGAGAGCTGAAATTAGAAGAACTGTGAAAATGCAAGCCAGAACGGAGGAGCAGAGATCACAAGAATTTAACAGTTGAAAATGTGATTTGTCAGCACTACTTTGGTGCATCCAGGATGTCCTAAAGCATGAGCAATATTAAACTACAGAAACAACTACATGAAGTGATATAAAACTCTTCATCAAATTGAACCTTCAGGACCAGCTAGTGTGTGTCTGTCTCTTATGTGCACTAAATAATAAATTCCGTAGTTGAAATCATGTTTCATAAGTCAGCTAAAGTGGCTCAGGACAGGCCTTATAGGTGGCATACTTAGTTAGATCTGTAGTAGTAATTATTTTTGCCAGCTTTTAACTTACTTGTGTGATGTTGCATAGCAATGTGCTGTTCTGTTATTTGTTTTCTCTTAATTCTTAAATATATAAAAGAAGTACAATCTCTAACATTTCTGATTAAAAAGCCTTTTGTATTACCTCCCATGTATTACAAACAGGATAAAACACTTTTCTAGGCCTGTTTTTTACACGTATTTTGCTAAGCAGCTGTTCCTCTTCAGATCTGCTATGTGTTTCATGACTTAAATATGCTAAATATTAGGTCTCCATGACTGAGCCATATTAAGCAGCCTTGAGGTGTGACTGAGTCTCTAAGAATAAGTGCAGAAGTGTAGCGCAGTTTTTATACTCTACACAAAGTTATTCTCATTTCTGTGAATGGCTAAAGGTATAGAACTTTTCCAATAAACTCTGCTCAGAAGGATTTTCTCATGGTGCTATTGTTTATGTTATATCACATGTTATTTCCTACACATTAACAAGCTTCAACAACCACTTACCTTCCTGGATTCTTCATTATGCATTTATTCTCTTCAGTTAACAGGTTAGGACACTATTACTAGCAAATCCCTTTTCTTTTGACTTCACCTCCAGCAGCTTTTCTGCTCCACTCTGGATGCAAAGTGCACTCCACAGAATGGAAAGCACCAGGATTTGGCTGAAAACCACTGCCTGCTACAGCCAGTCTCAGTGGAAGTGGCAGAAATTCCAGCTCCAATGGGAAGATCTGTCCTGAGCAAGACTGGACAGGCAACTGGGCTGCAGGGAGGGGAGTGGGGGGCACGAAAAAACTGTCTTCAGAGATCACAGAGATTATATTTAACAGGTTAAGCAAGAACTGGCTCCTGCTAATAGTGATATTTGATATCCATATGTTATGCAATTGTAAATTTTAATGCAGATTTAGACATTTTCTTTTACTACCTTTCCAGAAAATTGTAACTGTGCGGATTGTAGGAGATGAAGTGGCATATGCAACAGGAGGCAGGAAAAGCCAGCCAACCTCACTGGCCTCTACCTTGCAGATCCTTGTCCTCAACCACACATATTGATGCTTGTTCATTCAGTACTGAACTGACTAAAATAGACACTGGAAGGGTATATGATGTAACCATGCTTTACTCAGAATATGAATAAGGCAGACTTTCCAAATAAAGACATTGAGTCAGACTTGGAAAAATTACTTTGGCAGCTCCTGTTCTGATCCATGGCCTAAAGGCATGAGACCAAAACCTCTGGTTTTGTGTATTATGCTCAGAGCTAACTATGCAATAGCACTGCAACCCACCAGTTTTGTGGAGGTTTTTGGTTGTTTTTTTTTTTTAAACATTTTAACATTAGGGATAGCAAAGAAATACTTTGTGCCTGGGATTCTGAAGGATCCGTAAGAACTTATGCTGTAGCACCCTGCAGCAATACAGATCACAACCATTTTCTCCAGTTTTCAAAATGTCTGGTAAATCAATTTTCCTTGCTCATGCTCAGAATATTGAGCACTACTACGTTTATCTTTGCTGACAAAATAGGGCAGAATCTTACACTGCATTATGAAGACATCTAAAAAATATGTTCTTCTAGTATGACCATATATTCCCTTTAGAAAATGTCATGCAACAAATCCAAAAGTATGACATAGCACCTGTCTCTTAATCCATCCAAAACATCCTCTCCAGAGGCTAAACTAATGCAGAAATGGCTACGTAGCCATCCCTCAGACCACTGCCCAACAAATAGCAGCTAATGCATACAGAGTGCCTGCATTTCTTACCCCTACATAACCTTAATTACTCTTTCTTTCAATTCTAGTACTGCATCTGCTACTTAATAACATGGGTCTTGGCAAGATGGGGTGATGATATGCCTATGCAAGTATATTCAGTAACACAGAATGTGGTCTGTGAGCCTAAGCAAGGATTTAGCCAGCTCTCATAATTTCGTGTTTTGCTTTACAATTTTAAATGGGACCTGAAATATTGCTGAAGTCCCTGTCTCTTATTCCATCCTCTTATCCCAGGGATGATTCAGTGACTGATTCAGTTCCTATACAGTCAAGGTAAGGACTTCATTTGTTAAAAAACACACCAGAAAAGAAGAGGAACAGATGGAGATAAAAAGGAAGGCCTGAAGTGTTTGAGACTAGGGGTTTGCAGCCCTGACTTTAAAGAGTACTGCCAGACACAGCACAGCCTATAGTTACTATGGTACTGACAGATTTAGCACATTATCAGCAGATCAACACCATTTTAAAATGAAAAATGTATGCCAGCAGAGCACTAGGAATAGATAAGGAGCTGAAAGGACAGCCCTACAACATCAGTGACTGACAAAGTATTAGGAAATCTAGGTAGCACAGCAGAAGCAGCAAGCAGCACTATCAACTATTTGACTACCATCAAAAGGCAATTCAGATTTAAAACTGGTCAGAAATGCAAAGCCTGCTCTTGGCAGCATCTTGCACCTGAGGAAGTCCCTCAGAGCTCTTGTGCCAGGAACCCACGGCCAGATGTGTGGGTTTCTCTGCTCTGTCTTTCTAGTGAGAAATAAACTACCTAATCAGAGCAGTTCAAAACCCAACATATCAAATCCCACACCATAAATATTAACTGAACTCTAGTGTCCTGACATACAGTAATATCCCACCTAAAATACTTAAATCATTATTTTCATTCACATTGGTGATTCCTCTTAAATTTAGCAATGGAGAACATGGAAGCAGTCCCCCATCAGCTTCAACAGAAAGAGGTCTTAATTCAGGTCAAGAATTAGGTTCAAATTTTCCTTTGTCAGCCACTTCCTGAAGAGTTCCCATTTAGTTCAGTCTTTCAATATTCAGCCACCCTTGCAGTTTGCCTTTTGGAAATTATTTGCTTTCCAGGTAACATCACTGGAAATCCTAATTACAATAATATGAAAAAAATCAAAGGTTCACAAGAGGAAGGGGACCAAATAGATGGACATCTTGACAAGGTACATTAATGTTTTTCAGTAGAATTGAAAGACATAAAGAATACACCCTAGCATGTCTATTAGGATCCCTCAATAAATTTTACCACTTACATTTTTTCCTGCCACAAACATAATTCTTAAATAGATGTTGAGGCCCAGGTCTTCCACAGATGCTAGGCACTTCTGTCCCTCAGGATCTGATTTTATCATGCAGGCACCATAGATCTTCAGGAAGACCAGGACACTTTCAAAATGCCATTGAACCACAAAGGAGCTGATCAGGTACTACTGGTGTCCCACAGTTCAGGCTGCCTTGAAACTCCTTCAGGCTGCATCAGATGTGTATGGTTTGAATGAGATTCACAAGTGGGGTGATCCTCTGCCTGTCTTACTGGGGGTGTTCCTTGTACCCAGATATATCAAAGCTGACTGGACTGCCCTCAAAGGTACAGGTAAAAAAGAATGTATACAGCCCAGTAATTAAGGTGCTACCTGGATCTGAGTGAACGAGGCTCAATTCTCTATTCCATATAGATCCACTGTCATTTCACTGCAGAGAACAGACTTACTAAGTTAGAAAAATAAATATAATTTTTTTTCTACATGCACATTGATTTAATGAACACTGTTATGTTCAGAGATATAGGAACGGGAGAGCCATGGGAATACACAAAGGAAAGGGGTATCTCTTTCATCAGATTCCTTGAGATTCCCTCTACTACTACGTTCTTACGTAACTACACAATCTCCTTTTACATACAAAAGTAGCTGTAAAATCTTGTACCTCCCTCCCCCCTTCCCCTGCCACAGTTTTGGGATTCCTTAATACTGAGTGCCTGATTCCTAAAAGACCAGGCATTACTATAATTTTTTGTGTATATGACCTTGGTCCCGCAGGCTACTTTAAACAGAAAAATCCTGTATCCGCATAAAACCTTACAGAACAATGTCTTAGACTGCCTACAAATATTGTTCCAGTACCTTCAGGACAAGGGATGAGCTACCAAGCCAGTACCTCAAGCCCTGACCACTGCAGCACACAGTTCTATAGATTTCAGTGCAGCACTTACCTGTGCCACCATCAGAGGTCTCCTGCTTTTATCTGTGTAGAATTATCAGACTAAAGTAAGGATAGCTAAATAGCCACATCACATACTTAGATATATCCAACTATTTGCCAGCCCTGTTGACCCAATTCAGCACATTCAGAACTGTGGAGCCTCACTTCATTTTATACGAAATAATTTCTATAGACAGAATATAATTGCAGCAAAATAAAAATATTTACACATGAACGTAAAATCTGAGCTACTTCTATACTCCTAAAAAATTAGAATCCAAAACTGTCAGGCTTAAAAAATTTTCACCATAGAAGAGAGCCTTTTAGCTGGGCTGCCTGGAATAGCTTGTTTCTCAGCCAGGTTTCCCAGAAACAACCACCCAGTTAGTTGGTCAGATCTCCTCCAGGAGGTGGTGAAGGGAGGAAGCAAAACTTAGCTGGTTTTTATTTAGCTTTGCTTCAAAATAAACAAATGCAAACAGGTCTTTCCAGTGACCTCATGAATTTAAACTCAGACCTTACTGAAACTTGGAGTTACATCCTGTGCTTGAAAAGGGGTTTTTTTGTAAGAAAACTATGTTAGACATTGTCCTAAAGTCATCTTCCTAACCTGATGAATAGTTTAGGGTCACCACAAACCCCAAAGTCATAATTTTTTAACACTCATCTGCTTACCTCAAATTGTTTATCATAAGCATCATATTCTCTAATTTTTTTTTAATAGTTTCACTGTAGAGCATAATTATGAAAATAATGCTTACAGTAAAGGAGTATTCTTAACCGGAGTTGTAACTAATGCTCAAAACATGCCTTAAAGAAGAGAATTGCAAGATACAAAAGACTACAAGTCAAAATTTAATATAAATGCTAGTGTGCTCAAGTACTAAAAATCTAGCTTAAGCTGACATGAAGGATGCATCTTAGTTTACAGGCCACAAGACCAGATAGTTGCACTTACCCACGAAATGTTCTTAGAACAGAAAAAAGGATCTGAGTCCATGTGCCTCATTTCTCTTGATTTATTCAATAAAATCATAAATCAGATTGGGGTGATACGAAGCCCACTATTTGCCTAATAGTTGTGTATAGGTTACCTGTAAAAAAGAGAATGAGTGTGTGTAATATGAATAATTCTGGCAGTTTAGCCATCTAAGAGTTAAAAAAAAAAAAGAAAAGAAAAGAAAAGAAAAGCTGGTCAGAAAATGAGGGAGAAAAGAATGAAATATGACTATTTTTTCAATGCAAGCATTTTAAAATCAGCTCAGGTTTTTAAAATAGTCCTATGAATATGCAATATCCAATCTGGAACAGGGCAAAAATTTCTCAGAAAGGAAAGCAAGGAGACAACTGATTAGGAATAGTCAGGAAATCTATTTTAGCCAATCCAAAGAAAGCCTTACAGTCTGCTTTCTCCATTAAGCCCCATCAGATTACTTTTTTTTTTTTTTTAAGAATTTAAATTATCTTTACTTTACTTTGCTTCAGTAAAAATAAAAGATTGCCAAAGAAAATTTATGATTTTATGGAGGTTTTATAGGCTGTGCAGAATTTCTAAGATATTCTCCTGAGAAGGAATCTTTTCGAAGCTAAACAGTAGACAGCATTCAATACTTTCCAGACTCTTAGTTTGCTAATCCTTGATAAAACTAGATAAAACTAATAATTGAGAGAAGAAAGAATGCTAAAACCATATATTTTAACTACATTATATATAAAATCATCTCCTCAATAGCTTGGCACAGGGAGAACTCCTTTGATGCAGTTGAATCTACAAAGTGCAATAGTTCTGCATTTTTATCTGTCAGGGCAGAGTGAGCTGGCAGCAGCAGCAACCACTAGCCTGGATAATTTATTGACTGTAAGAACTAAACAAAGCTAGAAAACCCACCACAAATCTGTAAAAATGAAAATCAGGAGTAGATGCTGTACTCATAAGCCTATTTTTCAAATGCTCAGGGGTCGAGCATCAAAAGCAGAAAATGTACAGTAATTCATGGCAAATCTACAATTTGGCTACACAGAGGCCCAAATAATGTCTTTTTCTACTTGGACACACCTGAAAGAAAGAACCAGCAGTAGCTGCTGCCTTCAAGAGTGTGGGCTGAAGGTAATCATAATGCAGCTGCTTGAACTTCCTGACTACACAGGAAAACCAAATTGTGCTGCTGGCAGAAATTCCTGTGTCAGGTGCATGTCTTCTACATCCAGAGCCAGTGATCAGCTTTTTATTGGCTTGCCTCTTGCAGCTTGCATGGGGGGGAGTACAGAACTTTTTAACTATTACAGCAGCTCCTGCTGTTCTTCCCTCTCCCAGAAATATCCCTTCTTCTCTCTTAAACTGATGTAAATCTTGGGAGTGGATGCACAGACTCATATCCTCCCTTTTAAACTGTAGGAGTAGAGTAATAACTGCTCTAAAGGGAGAAATCAATGCCTTGTTCATAGTGATAATGGAGATTAAAGGGAAAACTGGAGCATAATGCATACACAAAGAGGGCAGAGAAACTTTCCTGAGGAAGTATACAGTGTGGACATATTATATCATGCTGGGAGGGGGAGTGTATATAGTGATAGGTACATGGGAACAGCAAACTGAAAGAAATGAGATATAGGTGTGAAAAATTCCAATATGTGGGACTACTTGTTTTTTTTCTAATACGTATTTGAATGTTCAGTCTGAGAGTTTACCAATGGTTCAGACTGCATAGAGGTATTAATAAGATGTCCTGGCAGCACAAATACTTGATATTCACAGGGAACAAAAACAAAAACAAACCAAACAAAAAATATAAAAATAATTAAAAAAAAAAAAAAAAATTGCAACTACAGAAAGATACAGTTAAACATAAGGCACACAGAACCCCCCAAAATAAATTTCCCCAGATACTTATCCACAAAAGAGTTTGAATTCTTCTTTGGAATATAAACCACTTCCACCTCCTTAGAAATGCTAATATCCCATGGCTGCATGAGCCATGGTCATCTGCTGGCCTCAAACAGATGTTTCATTAAGCTCAAAATAAATCATTGGCCCACATTGAGATAAAATGCTCTTTCCTGCACCACACAGCAGTGTTCAAATTTCAGGGTGAAGGCTTTCCACACAATTAATCATGTCTTTCATGGGAGCACACATACTGATCATGTTTTATACAATCTTATGAACAGGATTAATACACACAGCTTACTCCAAGATCTTGAGGGACTGTTGTTTTATTTCAGTCACTAAGGGGCAAGTTGCTCTTTCAAGGATAATTTACCAGTGACTTTTTTGAATAACAACAGTCTAAGTATGAATTCCCACATTAAAGTCCCTATTTTTACTATTTCATTTTCCTGATCAATGAAACAATCAGCAAAGAACTGAGGCCTATGCACATTTCTTAGCAAGAAGAAAACTTTGAAATTAGTAGGAAATATTGGGACTTTATTGCACAGTAGGAACCAACCTGGTAGCCAGAATACTTCCTTGTTATGACACTGCTATAGTTTTGCTCATGGGATTTTATCTTTTACACTGAGAAAACAGTGAAGGGTGAAATAGGTGTGGTGCTTACTAAATATTCATAACCTGAGGGCACTGCACAGTGCAGGCAGAATCCTGTGCTGCTCATTGTTTAAGGTCCAAGGATATGTGTACTTTAGAATACGGGCAGAGTATGTGGCGTTTATTTTAATTCCTCTTTACTATTAAATTTTGCTTTTGAAACAACATAAAGAGTTAAGAGTCACAAATCACCACTTCCATTATGTAAAAAACAGTAAAAACTGCTTTCAAGCAGCAGATTTTACAGCTTTTGCTCCTGTTTGGCAATGCTGAATAAGACAACAGCTTTCCCTCTTCTGGAATGATGTCCCAATAAATCTTTGATGATTATACAAAGTTTCAAATGTCATCAATAATTGTTCAGACTCACCCACTGTTTATGTCTTCTCTGCCAGACAACAAATAGCTTGTGCCACTTTCTGATCTGATTAGAATCAAGTAGAATGAAAGAATTCTACTTTTTAATTTTCTTGTTCCCTCATCTTTCATGGGATTAAATATTTACATTCTAATAAAAAACCCAGAAAGACACTGATAATTTCTTCCATCTTGGTGGAATTTCAGTTTCAGTTGCTGATTTTAGCTGTGCTCTTTCCCACCTTTAGAAAAGATATAATACCTTACGCTTTCAATGAACTGAAAAAATACTATTTAAGAAGGCATTAATAAGATTACGCTGAGATATGATTTTAAGGCAAGTTGGAATTAGGATGAGAGTTTCAACATGTTTCTGCAAATATTTTGGCCCACATAAGTAATAAATATATCTTAACTGGAAAGTAAATTGCTTAATGAGCTTCTTCCTGAAAGCATTTTTTGTCAAACTACATCAGGATTTTCCTATGAAGGACCTTCCATAAATGGAAAGCCTTACAAACCCTGCTCTGTTTAGTGCACTCCTGAGGAAAACAATCAAATATCTAACTTCACACTGATATGGGATAACCCCTTATTATTCTTGTCCTTGTAAAAGGACTCATTCCATTGATTTATGCAAATGGTGACTATAAAAGAAAAAAACAGGTTAATTAGGATTCTACAGAATTGCATCCATCTAACCTGTATAACCCTCTCATCTGGGAGAGTCTTTCAGTTCTGGCTGAGAAGCCAATTTTAAGTCAAACACCCTTCACAGCTGTATGTTTGTTGCAATCTCCAAACCCAGTACTGTGCCCCATTCTGATTTCCCAAACATTTGAAATCAAATTAGTTCTATTTTTGTTCCTAATGGGACGAGGTGGTTAAAGAGAATAGGAAGCAAAGTCATTAAAAAAAAAAAAAACAAAAAAACCAAACAGTTTTGGCAAGTATACCAGATGAATAATTAAGTGCACTCTTTGCTCAACAGTGCAAAGAGAAGTTAATTCCTGAAAGTTTTTATTAGGAGGCATTGTGTAGTACCTTCAAAGTATGTGGGGCAAGGGTGGGGGCTGGGAACAGGAGTGATCCAAAGAGAGTTAGGGATTAGATTCCTGAGAGATTGCAAGAGTCATCTAGGGTTAATAAAACGAACCAAGTAAGGAGAAAACATTGCCTGTAATGAAGTCTATTGATTATGAAACTGCCTCCAAAGGGAGCAGTGTTTGACTTTTAAGAATAAAACCAATCAAAGCACTAAAGGCTGGCTAGTAAAAGCACACAGCTGTACTAACAGGGAGTGCGACCTGACCTGGGGAAAGTTTTAGCTTTTAAAAGTTTTTCTGCAAAGTGTAGTATTTGTGTACAAGTACAAAACGTAGTAAAAGTTTTTACCTGTCCCTACACAAACGTCAGTGTCATTCTCTGCAGGTGCCAGCTGGCATCTGGTTCACACAAGCAAGCTACCCATCCCATCAATCAAATATTTGCAATAGCTATAGATAAACTTGTGTTTCCACACACATTTTGCTACACCGAAATGAGAATACTGTAGAAAGCTGAACTCTGAGAGTCACAAATCACTGAACTCCAGATTCCTTGTATATAAGATTGTTTGTCATAGGTTTCTTCAGCTAGAAATTGCATTACTTACAGAAAAAAAAATCAAGGCCACACTGACTAGGAGTTATTAATGTTTCTACATCCATCTAAACCAAACCACTTTCTATTCCACTATACTCACAGAAGTTTCATATAGAATAGAATGTAGAATTCAAATTAAATTACCTATATAGTTCTTGCCAAAGAAACAAAAAAAAAGTTCTTGGCCTCACTGGGAAGCTCAAAAGGTGAATTTAGTATTGTAAAAGACAACTGTGTGTGTTTCTTTTCTGTTTGACTGGAACCCATATGTAGGAAGTCAAAGAATGAAAAACAAATAGTTTTCTAGATAAAAAGGGTAATAATTCTGTTTCCTCCCTGCCTCTACCTTCTTCTACAACAAATTGTTTGACCCTTATTCTCCCAAAACCTAGATTTGGGGATTTGCTCAGCAAAGACTTAGAATTTTAGCAGATGTATGACCTATTCCTCAATGAGAAAAATCATATTATTTGCAGGTAACACAAATATGCACAGATGTAAATTAGATGGAAGAAAGCAATAGTTAAGAGCATTGTTGTTCTAACAATCAATTATATTAAGGAACACAATTTGTCTTAGTCACAAGTCACAACAGGGGAAAAAAAATAAAATCAGATAAGTGAGTGGTTACACTTCAAGTCTCAGAGAGCTTACTAAAATGGCAGTATACACAAAAACCTACAGACCCAAATTATTGGGTCCAATAATCCAAATTACTACTTCAGTGGTGACTTCAATAAAGAAACAGATTCAATGCAGAAATCTTGACCAATTCCATGTAATTGTGTATATGGGTTGCTATGCTCTTTCAGTGTCATCAATTCCAGGTACCTTTCTACCTACGGTAATGTGGGACTTTTTCTCCACCTTCCCTCTCATGTATTTTAATTGACTAGTTTGTATCTGAAATTTAAAAACCAGTGGTCTGCAGAAGCAATGTGGAAAAAAAAAACAACAAAAAACTTGCTTCTGGAGTCAGATTCAGGCTCTGCCCAACTCAGTCACACAAACTGTAATGATTTGCAGTGAGATCATCACCAGTTGTCTACTTGAAACAGATGGAATGAGGACATGAGCTTTCTTAGTAGGCTGCTAGAACACAATATAAAGAAACATTGCTGTCCTTGTTTCCAAAGAGTTATAGCTGACCTTGCAGGTGTACCATGATTGTTCCACAAACTGTCAAAGCAGAGATATCTTGTAGGATTTTTACAGATTTTTAAGAAAAGTTGATCACTGAAACAGTTAATCTAAACCTCCACACTTACAAGAACAAAATAGAATAGCTGTTTAATGAAGTGACAGATAAAGGTGGTTTTCAAAAATAATTAAGAATATATAATATTCTCCAAGAATAAAACGAGTAGCACTCATAATTTCGTTGTTGCTAAACAATTAACCCTGGAGTCAAAGGACATTTTAACCTATTTTATTAAAGCTTCAGGTTGCATCTCCAAAGAACTAAGCCAGTTCCAAAATGGGAGTTACATGCAACTGAACTTATTGCCTTTCAGTCACTTAGTAACTCTAGAAATATTGCACAGCACTTAATGGGATTAGGGCAAAATAAATCATAAAGGACATGGATTGTGCAACTCTGAAGTGTGCTGAGCTCATAATTGCTGTAATCAGATTGGGTCACCATTAAGTTTATGCCTTGGAAGTGCAGATCTGATGATAAGTGCTTATTGATTCTGGTTGCTTGCTGGAGATAGAAGTGAAAACATTGGAGAGAGCTGGAGAGAACTAAGACCATACAAAGTAATATTTAAACTTCGGTGGAGAGATTTTCATATCTTACTTGTTGGAAATGTTTACACAGTATTAATTATTACTAAATACAGCTATTTTATATACTATATAAATAGAACTTTGTTGCATAGGCTCATTAGATATCCTACAGTTAGTTTATACCTGAAGGGACACCAAATTCTATTTTCCCATAAAAGAATAAATCTCCATGCTCTAGTGCTCAGTTATATGATCCAAGTATTGTCTTCTGAGCTAATAGAAGCAGGAATAATTCTGTTTTAGCTTCCCTTAAATTTCAATTCACCTTAAAAGCTACCAGAGTTCCTAATTTGTGGCTGACACCTCAAAAAAGGGCAGAAGGACAGAACAAATCTTCTGGTACTTATTCTTCTCGTTTTCCAAATCTTCATGCTTCAAGTCACACAGTCTCTATTTCAGGCCTATTTGAGCAGAGTTAAAGGGGGTTAATACTCCAAACACTGCACCACACCGGATTACTGGGAACATCCTGTCCCATGCCACAGCAAACAACAGCAAATACAGTTTTCTCTAATTCAGGAAAGCACACCACAAACTTATGTCTTTTAAGAAGAGATCAGGCCATGCATGCACAGCTGAAGGGTCTCAACTTAGACTCATATTACCAGAACAAAATCTAGAAAGTTCTTTTGAGTTACAGGGTAAGACTCACTTTACTCACTCCTGAGTAAAAATGGTGTGTAAACCAGGCAACTCAGCCACAACAGGATCTGCCTATACTCCCTCCCTTATTCTGTGGTCTTTGTGGTATACCCAAATATCCCAGAAGAGGATGATATCACTGTGGAAGCAGCAGCAGTTTGTCTCTCTGTGCATCTATATAGGCAGTTGCTTGTCAAGAGTATTCTCCTGTGGCAAAACTATGACTTTTCTTTTCTTTCCTCTTCTAAACATGTTCCCCATTGAAAGGGTAAGATAGAAGGGTGGAGAAACTCAGCTTGGTAGTGGCCAGCTCAAGACAGCTCATTAGACTTAAACTGCTGTAGTTCTTAGGTATGCAAAAATATTAATCCTTTAAAAAGAAAAAGAACCCAAGATCCAAACAAAAACCCAGAAATACATGGTAGTCCCCCAACTGATTTTGATTGCTCATCAGAAATAAGACAAGTACTAGTTAAGTCAGACTTGGTAAATAGATGTACTGTGTATGAATGTATACCCAACCTAACATTAAAAGCAAAGTCTGGAGCAGCTGCAGTATTTTAAGCAGTTACCACTAGAAATTTTTTCAAATCTATCTTCTGAGTCTCCCAGTAATTACTAGCTGTATGCAACATACCATTTTTCTGTCTTGTTAAGAAGCCAATAATATAATTAGATTTCATGCAAACTCCGAAACTGTTTATTGTAACTTGCTATAAAAGATATAAAAATAAAACCAAAACTTTTGTCTCCAATACAGGATTAAGAAGACCCACTGGGAACACACTTACATAAACTGAGACTTAATCTCATAGATACATCAAGGCCAAACACTATGTTAGATCATTTATCTGTGTGAATAGGATCATGTGCATTCACAAGACAAACGTGCTGATTGTTTAGAAATCACAAACTTCACAGAATATGCTTATAGTAACATTTAATACAAATGAAACTACTAAGCCTAGGAAATCAAAGTGAACAGCCTCCGTGCAACCCCCCCAATATGAATAGTTCCTAAGGAATCAAACTATCTAGTCAAAATAAGTGATTTACTTAACAGTGATTTCTGGTACCTCAGCTAACACCCAGTTCATTGGGAGTTAAGTAGCCAGCTTTTCTAGTTCTAGTTGTCATTTTTCATCATGGCAATTAATTTTTTTCCTAAAATTTACCAGCAAGGGAAGGAGAAGCACAGGAAGGAATCTGAGAAGTGACTGCAGCATTTGGGAAATAAGATATCACTGCACACTGAATTCCTAGCACTGATGCTGGGGTAGAATGTAGGTTAAGAAGGCCAGGCAGCTACAGATCTGAGCTATGAAACACAATCCTAGTTAAAATGTTTTCAGATATATCTTTGTTTCCAAACCTTTAGCTGCAATCCTGACCTTAAACACTGGCTAAATAGACCCTTTTGTTTCACTGTTAAGCTTATGTAGAGCTAGAGTGGGGAGAAGGAGGAGGATGGGAGCAGAATCAGAAGAAAGCTGAGGTTCTTAACAGCTTCCAGGAACTAAGGAGTGTTTCCCATCAAGGATCAGCCTGCCACGAGTCTGGGTGGGACTTGTACCTCCAGTGACAGCTTCTGGGAAGAAGCTCCCTCAGGCAGGTATAAATCAATAAATACTCTGCTGCAAAGGAAAAGTGGTTGAGAGACATACCAACAGTGCCGGGTGAACTGTGTATTATTGTAACCTCAGGCAAAACGAAGCTGACAAATGATATCACTTGCACTCCCAAATGGGTGGCAGGCATCCAGGAGAACACAATAAAGTGTTAGGACCCTAAAAGGAATGGTAATAACACCATTTACTTTCAAGTCTGAAATCCACCTCCAATGTCTATGCCTAGTCCCTGAATGGACATGGTTTATATTTTCTTCATGGTGAAAATTGAAACATGGCTTCATTTTCTTCATTCCAGTAAGTAAGTATATTGGCAACAGAAGTGAAAACCTTTAAACCAGTGATTAGAAATGACACAAAGTTATTTTTAATAGGGCACTGAAACTTGCAAACTAGCAACAGTAAGAATCTTCGTGCTCTCTATCATATTACTTTTGCCAAAGTAATACTTGAATGACTTCAATTCTTAATTAAAATCAGCTAGCTGAAGGAGAGGAATATTCTATCATGTACAGGAAGGGATCTAGATGAGTTGGTAGCCCAGTGCTATACCATTGAATTTTAAACTTCTTGGCCACACTTGGCTAATTCAATCGACAATCTTGCAGGATCACTGATACTGTGCTCCTGTTTAACTTGTATGTTTAACAAGTTTTTCAGTTATTTTCAGTTGTTAGGAGATACCCTATCATTCAGCTGGATTTAAGTCCCCTGACTTTTTCTTCCAAGTTGTCAAAAGCCTGACACAGAAGGTGACCAAAGCCCTCCAAACAAAGATTTTAGCATAAAAACAAAAAAAAATAGGATTTCCTCATGTCAGCAACTCCAGCCAGGAACATCTCTTCTGAATTTAACTTGCATGCTGATTTGGCTTTGCCTTTCTAATATCTGCACAGTAGCAAATGTGTATGTAAGCCCCTTCAGCCATACATACAGAACATAATGCACACCATTCTCTTCCCGGGTGAAATTTTGGGGGCAAGAGGAAGAAGAAAGGAAAAGAAAGGAAAGCATCATGTGAGACTAGTCACCTTGATTAAGCTAATACTGGCAGATGCTCAGATAACACGGTAGAGACAGTAAGGATGAGAACACACTACAATAGGGATGCAACTTTCTGTCTGAAATGTGGATTTAAAAAGAACTCATTTTCTAGAGTAAAATACCTCAGTTCCAATGCATTTCTTTGAAAGGCCTGAATCTATATTTATCATAGAAGTATCCTCACAAGAACACATCTTGGCAGTTGATGTTGCAGCCTTTAAACAGGTTTGAAAAGAGGCATGTTTTCAAGTTCTGATACTACTAGAAACGCAATCACAGTGGAGTAACAAAAAAATTGTACTACTGTGTCTGATCCAATCAAGATAAAGTTTGCATTTCACATGTCTGATAATCACAAGCTGCCTAGCTGTTCAGAAAATCTCAAAATCAATCCAGTTGTAAGCATGGCATTCATAACAGAATTCCCACACACTCAAGAAAAAGATTCCCAAATTATAAGCAAGCCAGGCTGAGACTGATCAGTAGTGTAGAAAAAAAGAACTGTAAAGGATTACTTTATTACTTTTGTTGCCAGCTTTTGCAGTCTGTCCTGTTCATGGACATTCTTAATTTAGGAATTCTAAATATGAGAAATATTCTGTCTCTAAGATGGCTGGAGGAACATCAGCCATTGCAGAGAGGACAATAGTGTCCTCTCCCCTCCATTCAACCTGAAAAAACCTGCATCATATAAATACACCATAAAACTTGCTCTCAGCTGAGCAGAAAGTCCAAATAGACCTGGTCTCTCTTGAACTCTGGATGTTCTGTAGGTCAAGAGGGAGCTCATTAAACTGTGTTACCAAAAAAACCACCACTGAAATATATACACACGCACACATACACACATATACAATTATATTTAAAACTGAAACTTCAGGCATCATTGCTGAGAGCTGGGTGGCAATCAGAATAAATGGGAACTAGCATGACATAAGGTGTGTGTAATTATTTTTGTTTTTTAGACACCACACACATCGTGAAACAAGAATTCCAGGACTCATATTCTGGTTTATGCTGTTTGTGAAGCTTCACTATTGGCCTGTTCACAGTTTTCTTGAATAATAACTATGCAATTTTGTAGCATTTTACATAGGTCTCCAGATTAATTTATCTGGATTGAATCCATGAATACAGCTTGGTGGTATTTTATCACTTAGAGGAGCAAACATGCTAAACTGCAGATAAACATACACATCGAGGACTAAAATTCCTCTTATTTCAGTATGTTGAAAATGCTCTCTAATATCCTGTGACTCCACCTTGAATCTCACTGGAAGAAAACCATTTTCCCTGCTTTTAAGTTCATGCTTCATATCTTCGCTTTTAAGCCTTAGTAAATCTGTACCCTACCAAAACCTGTCCTTATTACATTGTGTACCATGGACCTTGCTCTACTTCATTAACTATTGCAGCTTCTTTTCTTCCCATGCTCCGTTCGTGCTACTATTCCTATTTTCTCCCTCACTATTTTATGCCAGATCCCAGTCTGTCACATTCCGAATGCAGAAATGGAAAGCAACAACACTGCTTATCCTTCAGAATAATATATAAAAAAAAAGAAAAAGACTACAAAAGGGAAGTCATTATTGCTTTATGGGCTGATTTGGTGCAAAGCAACGTAGTACCTGAAATTTCCAGGGCTGCTGCCACAGTAGTGCTCCCAGGCTGGCCAAAGTCTGCTCTTAGAATGACACCCGGTGGCCACAAAACCGAACAGCAAGGAGGTCTCGGTGGCCTCTGGCCTCGCTCCCTCTTCCCAGGGGCAGGAGCCATCACGGGCAGGCATCAGCTGGGAATCCTTCATAGGAATCTGCAAAACACAGGAAAACCCTGCGTGAAATTCAAATTAAGATACAAAGTTTGAGTAATATATAGTGGTTTAGACAATTACATACCATTTGTGTTGGGGTTTTTTTGTTGGTGTTTTTTTTTGGTTGGTTGGTTTTTTGTTTGCTTGGGGTTTTTTTCTTTGTTTTTTTTGACGAATGTTGAAAAGTAATTGTTAACGGTTTCAGAATTCTTAAAATCAAATTCCTTGTTTCATTTATTTTTGTTTAATTCTGGAAACACCTAGCAGTAGGTGAGTGGTATTTCCAAAGTATAACTACAGCTTCAGGATTAAGTTATAAATTGCTATTTCAAAGTAGGAAAGACTGGTTTATCTATTCTTAAAAGCTGTACAACTACAATGCATTTATTCTAAGTTATAGGATAAAGAAATCCAAATTAGAAGCATACATTGTCGTACTTAAAATAGCTTTGAACCAAGTCAAACAGTAACAGTGTTCAGTAAATCATCAAGTGTCAAGTAAGGCATCATGTTCTAGAAATGTAACTAGCAACTGAACATCAGTGAGAGTTAAGAGCTTTTTGCCACATATTTTATTCTCCTTATGTGCCATATGAGTCAGAAAAGAGCTTTTCTCAATTAACAACCAAGCAAAAAATGATTTGACAATGTTTTCTGAAGAGTAATAAGAAATGCACCATTTTAAGGGAAACAAGCAAGAGAACTTCAGCACAGATTTTTGGTGCTACATTCTTAAGTCTCTTGGCAAGGGAGATGGAACGGGAATATTTCTTGCTTGTCAGCTTTCATTTGTCTCATTTTATTTCTCAGATCAGAGTCAAAATTCCTGGTGAAGCCATAAGCCTCTTTATAATAGCTAGGGATATCACAGAAGACAATTGATCTTTTTTCCTGTTAAGAAATATATATATTTTTTTCTCCAGTAAGTGCAGACAGATAACTACAGCTTCTCAGACATCCTTGCACAAGGGGAATTCTTGAGGCAATGGTAACTTTCTGCTTCATTTGGTGACTCTTGCACCTCACTGAGCATCAGTATAATGTTTCACTGCTTTTCCATCTCATGTACGCCTTCACATCTCACCTTAGGAAGATAAGGGTTAAAACAACAAAGATATTTGTTTATATAAGCATAATGAAATTTTCAGGTACGTTCTTTGCTGTACCAGTTTATTAAGTATAATATTAGTATAAAACATCTCAGAGAGATTAGCACTGAATACAGAACAGGACACACAAGGCAAGTGTAACAGACACCACCAGTCTGAAAACAATGACAAAAATGTGTCACTTATCAGTAAGTTATACATGGGTACTCACTGGCCAAGCAAGTATGCAAGAATGTAAAGCTTGTGGCAGATCCAGGGACAGAATGAAATCTAAACAAGAAGCATAGCCATGGGAAGAGTGGCCTCCCACTGTAGTAACTTTTTTTTTAAGCTGGATACTGCCAAGAGACAGGCAAAGCTGTTGGAGCATGCATACAGCTAATCCTTGAGATACCATGGAGCCAGACCAAAGATAGCACTGGGAAGGCAGATGGAGGGTTAAAACACAGCCCTATAAACTGCTGCCAGCTGCCAGGGGATGCAAAGCTCTGTGTTCAAACAAGCAAGGCTGGGACAGAGCAGCATGCAGAGGGAGACAAGTCCAAGAGCCTCCTTCGATCTTCTTCCTCAGTGGATACATTCAACAGTGGAAAAGTTTTAAATACTTCTCGTTTGTTTGTAAATTCACTTGCTTGTTGTTCACTGAAAAATAAAAACTCATTATCACCTAGGAAGTATAAATGCTAATTGCCAATCTCCTGTGATATTTTTGTACTCTATCCACCTGCTTCCTAATGGTGGATTCCTGAGTTAAGACAAATTATGATTTTTAAGTATCAGGCTCAGGTGTGGGAAAACAACAGTTGACAATATCAGGGTAAACCAGCCACAAGGTATCAAAGGCTAATTGCATGGAATTTTAAACTATCTTATTTTCACACACATAATACTATCATTACACGTGTGCCACCATTTTTATACAACTCCATATATATATATATATATATATACTGGATTATGGTTAAATAAGGTCTAACTCTGAACTGCCAACCTGACTTGAGAAGCTGAGCAGTCCCACAACATATCAGGAGCAACCTCAACAATCACATTTCTGAATGGCAGGGTTTTTTTTCCCTGCATTAAAACTAAGGCTCCTGCAGACTAGATCTGTTCTTTGCAACCCAAATGCTGCCTGCATGTTGCATTGAGTCCTACCTTCCCCTCTCCCTCACTCGCCTCCACTGTGAATTTCAAAAGTCAGGTCTGTATATTAGATGAGGAAATGAAACACAGACACAGACACAACCCTCCTGTCCTCCCCCTCAGATCTTGAGAGACTTCCAGCTTTGAAAAGTGAAGGTGTGAAAGCAGAGGCATGGAGATAACCACCACCCCTGAACCTGCCAGAGGTAGAGGCAAATGCAGCACTCAAGCCAATCCCATCCCTGCTGCTTTCTGCACTAATTCTGAACTCTCACATAACTGGAAAATGAACCATAACAAGTTTTTTCTTAGTGAATATCCAAGGTAAAATTTCTGCTGATGTTCAGCTGCTTGCTCCTTAGATTACCTTTAGCAAAAGCCTTTTCAGATGGTAATTTCTATTCTTCTAATAGTTGGAACACTCACAACTTTCACATTCTATAAATTCTTATGATGAATTACCCTGATGCGAATTTACAAAGTTCTCACAACAGTGAAATCTCTTAGAAAAGGTTTTTTCCATTTTTTAGCATGATATTCACATTCCCAAATTTGACAGACACAATGGTAGTTGGTGTTGGCATTCACTGTTGTGTTACTCTGGCTTGTATGTTCATTCATGTAGTTTGTTTTAAAGAATTCCCTCTGGCTGTTACTCCTTTTCAACACATTTTTGCTTTAAGTGCTGTTTTATGTAAAAATCCAAAATATATTTTTAATAGAGACACAAGATCAGTATATTTCAGAACCTTACAGGATAATTCAGTATCAGTTCTTTGGATTTTAAATTCCTGAAAAAAGATTTTCTCCCCTTCATTTTCCTGTCCTCCTCTCCCGCATTTACCTCTGTGTCTTTTTCATACAATCACCTTTGGTTGGAACCCCTTTTCTAATTTGTGCACTCTCTGTCTCCTGACTTTTAGAATATTTTTACTAATAGATCCATGAACTTATCTGTAATTCCAAGAGGCATATTCTCCCTCCCCATCACTGGTAGCATGCAATGGAGTTCTGCCTCTATTTTGCTCACAAGGATAGGCTTTTCTTTTTATTCCATGCTGAGCTGATGACATTGCACTGGTAATACTCGATTAAAACAAACAAAACCATGTCTTTTACTGTGGGAGAGGAAAGACAAATGAGTCAAGGAGGAATAACAGAAAGAACTTCTCAAGGTCTGAGAAGCAATAAATCCGCAGCAGAAAGCCCTCCCTTACACCACGTGAATGTGACTGCCACGCAAAGCTACCATAAGCATTGCAGGCAGCTATTTATATACATTTCTGTGAAGCACCCAAGGACAAGAGAGATCTCAGTTGTGCAAGGCTGACCCTCAAGTAAACAGGTATCAAGAAATAAAATCCCTCTATCATGGCATGTTACACAACGTGAAAACTTCACATTCACTTGTGGGGATGACAAGAATATTAATTCTTCAGTCTGCATTCCATTGCATATGGTATGCATTATACCATACCTTTCACTGAACAGAACTCAAGAACTCAAAAACTTTTTTTTTTTTTTTTTCAGATTAGTTATTTTCATCCTAAACTTTATCAAAACTTTACTACTAGGTAAGCACATGGTCATGACTGCTCTGTAAGCAAGTCCTTTAATATTACACTCATTTGCAAATTGAATTATAAAAGAAAAGGTGAAATGTCCTGTGTGCCTTTTGTGTCAGAAACAGAAGAGAAACTTTTTCTATAACCATTTGAACTGTTAGTTCTTTGGAAACAAGGATGCAAAAAAGTTGATGAAACTGGCTTTTAACAAATTACCAGAATTTCAAATGGGAAATCACAAAAGCCAAGAAATGTTAATTATGTAGGAAATAACATTCTATCGAGCATGTGGATTGTGCAAATAGAGTTTTATTTAGTGATTGTACTTGTTTCTCCTCTACTAGCAGCTCAAATGACTGCATAAATAGCAACTAGTGGTAAATGCAACTATCACTTTTAAAAAGACCTGTGTTACCATGGAAACTCTGGAGGGATATTGAAGTGATGATTAAGGTTGAGAAAGTCAGCCTTACATTCTGCTTGTTTTCCCACAGTAGAGGAGAGGAGGTGACTGTGCCATTTGCAGATAGGCTGGAAACACAACTGGGGAGAGGAAAACTGTAATAGTAGTGTGCTCAGCTGGCAAATAATCCAGCTATTTCCATAATTATGGCAATAATTAATGTATAATCCACACTAGATAGCTAAATAAAAATCTTCTGGCTGTTAATGCTGGTATAAATTGCAGAGCAATTTAAATAAAAAGCAAAACTTGGCATGAATTAAGCATGAGACTCTAGGTTAGGGGCTGTCCAAACACTCCATCAGGGGCTGTGATCTGGGTAGGGCTGTGAGTCCAGTTATGCCTGTGCACAGCACCTCCCAAATTCCTTTTTGAGGCCTGTGAAATCTCTTTTTAGGATGGATACAAAACATTAGTTTAACTCCTGGCATCTGAGGCTTGACTAGCTCAGCAGGTCTGCAACAGGTACACAGAGCCCTACGGAGCAGGAAAATTTTCAATCACTTCAGGAAAAAACAAAACAAAACACCAAAACCCCTCTCTTGCATTGTTCTAAGCACTACAAAATCATGGGTAACAAACCTTCAGCTCAGCTTTCCTGGAAGCACTGTTGAGATCAAAAGGTTGTTTTCCTGATGTGGGTATTAGGTACCTTTTAAAGTCTATAGCCCTCAGTAATACAATACTCCATATTTTGACATCCAGTTCTTTGCAGTCTTAGATATGTAATTACAGCCATTACAGGAGTGTTACAGCTGCTCATAAAACTAATGGAGGAAACTGTATATTTCGATATAGATATCAAAAACCAAACCAAAACAAAGCCAAAAGCAAACCCCACAAACAAATGAACAGCCCAACAAAACAAAACAAACAAACAAAAATAAGCAACTGACAAAATATCTCTGAAACTCCAGAGACTGGGAACCCCAGAGACTGATCACCAGCTTGACAAGAAGTAAGGTGGTAGCATTGATATACATAAAGTAAAACTTTTTTACATGCATGCTTTTCAACAGCCTGCCTCCAGAATAGCCAGTCCTCTTATTTTTAGAATAACTTCAGAGGTGGGACACTGATATCCCAGGACACTGGCAAATACTATAGTCAGGCCCTCTGCAGCAGGACAAACTCTCCCTTTTCCTCTTCATGTACCAAGGTGATCGTTTGTCCTGTCCACTCTCACCTCCATCTCCTCTGAGGTATTAGGAACAAATTCTTTCCAGAGAGGGTGATCAGGCATTGGAATGGGCTGCCCAGGGAGGTGGTGGATTCTCTGTCCCTGGAGGTTTTTAAGAAGAGACTGGATGTGGCACTCAGTGCCATGGTCTGGTAACCACAGAAGAAAAAACAAACAAACAAAATAATTAAAAAAAAATTCGTTCCTATGTAACTTCATATTGTACAAGTATGAATAAAAGGGATCCATGTTTTCACTGCTTGTATTGGACAGAAATCATTGAGATTTGTTCCAACTGGCTGGTGCTAGACTTCAATGAATTTTTGAGGAGGCTCAAAATTCCCAACAGAGATTAAGATATTGACTAGAGAGAGGTGGAAGGAACTTGTGGTTGTTGACATGGTTAGAGATAGAATAGCTGATTCTTACTGAACTAAACAAGCTGCCTCCACAAATACTTTCCCTGATGAAATAAGGATGTGTTCTTACCTTAGGTAAGCTTGTGTGTACCAATCATCTTAATAATGTTGAAACTACATACTTGGGACTGCACAAAGATGGATCTGTGAGACTTTAAATCTACCTTTTCTCTGAAGAAAATTACTAACCCAGAAATCAGACATATTTTCTCCAAGATGTGCCAACTGTTCATCAATGTTCACTTAATTTTAAAAAGATGCTTGCTTCAGTCTTGTCACAAATTCTCACTAGAAGTCTCCAAGTACATTTAGTAATGTTTAGAAATGTTTTGGCAGACCCTGACAAGGAGTTCTAGTCACTTAATAATAATCCTTCAAGCAAACGGAGCTCTTTTCACTGTCAGGACATGAGATTGAAGCAAGCTTCTTGCCCATTGGTTCATTTTTCCATGAAGACCCATGTCGTCCTTTAAAGGTAGAAAGTGGCCTACACATCATTCTGCTTCAGCTTTGTGGTATTTCAGTCATTTTAGTTTTAGCACTTTGAAAAAAGAAACCACAACACAATAACAAGATGCCATAACATTTCTAAATAAAACAAAATTTTGGATTCGTTAAGATATTATTGGTTGTACTGTGGTGCTTTGACCTTTTGTTAAAGCCAAGATGAGGGCTCTAAAAGGAAAGAAAATACAAAAACTTGGAAAATGTTTGCATACCCCAGGAAGTTCTGTGTTACTGTGGATAGAGAGGGCTATATTCCCCATGGATGTTCTATGAAAGAAGAGATAAGAATACCTGCAGGAATGTCTGTCTCCCTTCATTGTTTAGGTGGAAAGAAATGTCTCCTGGTAAGTCTTGGCGCTAAAGTACACTTAGTGACAAGCATTGTCACTTCTCACTTTAAAAATTCTTTTCAATGACAATTTTTTAAAGGAGAGTTTCTCAAAATCAGACTTCTAAAAGTTCTAATTTTTATTGTCATTTAGTTTGCAGGACTAAATTAGAATAATCAGGCTTTACACTAAACATCAACTTGATGTAATGCCTTAATGCCTCTGAAAGGTTTTAATATGCTGAAGATGATCAATGCATGATGGAAGATCCAGTGAAACAAGGCTGAATTCTCATGAACTGAAAATCCTATGCAAAAGTGCAACACCATTTATAGCCCTTGACTATCCATTTGGATAAATACTGAATGTTACATTCTAAAAGCATATGGAAACAACTAATATATGCCTTCCTATCAGTTTAGCTAAAATTTGCATATTAAGTTTTAATAACATTTGCCATCACATAGGAACCATGCTGATTGTTATGATCCTACCCTAGATGCATCATGAGAGCAAAGGCTTCCCAAAAAAACAAATCAAATCAACATCACCACCACCCCAAAGCACAAAAAACCAAACCCATTCTTGTAGAATAAATAAGTACCCAATCCTAAACTACTACAATTTTCATGCAAAGGGCTCTCTTCAACAAGGACAGCACTGTTACAGCTATTACAGTCTTCTTTTATCTTAAAATACTAGAGGGAAGAATTAGGCTTGATGTTCAGAAGATACCACTTTGAGGAGGAGAGAAGGAATAGAGGGGGAAAAAAAACAATAAGGAACCAATGGATTTCTTTTTTTTTCCCCTCCAGGTAATTTTGATGACAATGGTCTAAGGCAAGTGTGATGAAACTACAAGCTTTGCTTCAGCAATGTCATTACATGTCATGGCATTCTGTATTTGACATTTATTGAACTTGTCTTCCTGGAAACAGACCAAAAGATTACAATGGCTCGCTAGGAATTACACCCTTCAAAGGAAAATACAATTACCTTTATTTTTACTTATAAAATTAGGCCTTTTGGTCTTTCAAATAAGAAAAAAATACACTTTTCTTCTGTAGGCACATGATAGTAGGCACATAATGCACTCTCACTAATTAAAAGACTATGTGCTTAAAAACCTATAAGTTTGGTGAATTTTAATGTAAATAAAAACAATAAAAAAAGTCAGGCATGACTTGAGAACATGCTGTATTAAGCAGGTATGCAGGTACATGCAAGGAGAATGAATTTCATACATTCTTAGGATGTGACTGAATTGAGATGTTACCTCTATTTCTCTTTAAATATATTGCTTCCTGGTCACAGTTCTACTTGTAGGAAATGAGGCATTAAGCAAAGATATCATGGTGATGGCTGACTACCATTCAGGTTATTTAAGATGCAAAATGCTAGGAAAAAAAAAAAAAGGAATCATTACACTTAAGCCCTTTGTGATAAAATAAAATTTGGGAATGTTCCAGCAGAAAGTCTTTCATATTCCTCCAGTCCCTAAACTGAAATACAGACAATGTCTATAAAATTACAGATTAAAATATGGTGGTGATCAGGTAAAGTTATTCATACACAAGGAAAAAAAAAAAAAAAAGAGATAAAGGTAACACCCTAGTCATTTGCTAAGAATACTGCACTGCCACACTCATATCAGTTTTTGACAACTCTGTTCTATTTTCTAATTTTAAAATAATCAAATAAGTGTTTTGTTACTGATTAGAGATTTGAAATTCAATTGAAATCTTTGGAGGCAGAAAAAAGAGTATTCATTGTGAATTCATTTTTAAATTTCTTAGTCCTGGTCAGGGCTAAACATTCTGGTATCATAGCACAATACATTATACAAAGCTAAATCTCTCTCTCTATAGTATTAAAAGTACCACATTATAAACTCAAGACCAAGGCAAAAATTACCACTTCTTTGGCTGTGACCACACAAGAGTCTCAGAGGAACAGTTTAGCAAAATTCTTCTTAAACAGAATTTGTTCAGCCTTATAATTATGTTTTTATGACATTGATTGATTCTGGTTTCCTGGACTTCATCAGTCTTACATATCCATTTGTACACCAGCTCCACCGCCTCCAGTTCAGCCATTCTAAGTTCATTGTTACACATCAAGCCTCAAGTAATTGGAAGTCAGATCAATAACACCAAGCGTGTAAATCAATCAAAGTTACACTGCAGATCATGTAAGAAAGAGGTCTGTCTTGTATGGTTCACTTGAGCTATGAAAACTGTTTGAAGGAGAAGAGGACAGATGCATTAGGACAGCTGTGACTTCTGCTGAAATTGATGTAGAACTCTGACTCTATTAGAAGATGATACACAACATGTATGCTAAATCTGGTGTTCTGATACTTCAGCCAAGGTAAATTCAGACAGGGCTGGTAACTTTTAACTTGGATAAAGGATAACGTAGGAAAGGCAGTTTGTGGTGATATAAAAGGATCTGATTACCATGCAAACTCTTTTAACTAAGGAGGTTACCTGGCATTCCTTTTTCTACCCTGACATTGCTTTCAGACAGGAATGAAGCTTCTGTACTGGCAGATTTGCTACATTCACGCACCCCTGGGTAAGTAACCAGCCAGTATTAAATCCAGTACAAGGAAACATCAAAAGAGAAAAATAGATTAGAAATATCTTGCAGTATCTGATGATGTGCATACACATACACACACATGCAAACATCCACATCCACCCCCTTCCCCTCCCACTGTTTAGCACACACCACAGAAGGTACTGATACAGAAATCCAGTGAAAAGAGATAAAAATATTCTCTTCCTGCTTCCCTTTATCCCTCCTTCTAGAAGAAAAATCTTAAAGCTCAGTCTTCTTGCCTACTCAACTCCTAACCTTTTTTTAAACTTGACAAAAGATCCTTTATCAGCTGTGCAGCCATGCCAGTGCAGAAAAGCATCCTTCACACAGAAGCATTCCCAAGTCTTCAAAACAAAAATAGACTCATGAGTGACAAATGCCCTGGGATTCCTTATCTGCTCCAGTCAACTTTGGGCATGAATATAGACTAATACAGCCACAGTCTTGACAACAATTGCACAAGGGTCTATACAGCTGGAAGATCCTCCTCCTCTAAAAATATCAGGATCACATCTAAAATTTCTGAGTGGTTGTATAGAAGAGCAAAGGTTATGATTAAATAAAGCAAGACTGGACCATGAAATACAAAATATTGTCAGATAGCCATGGCCTTTCACATTGTAACTGGAGAAAATTGTTCACATTATGCTCACATTTCTTATTGCATATCTGACAATAAAAAGAATTGAGTTTCAGTGAATGTATATTGTGGTTTATATTGCCAATGCTGATGTACACATTGAAACATAGTAGTTGATGTATATGACATGATAAAAGCAAGAGAAAGACACTAATATCAATCCAACAACTGTTATCATGTTATGCAGCCATATTATTTTCACTCAGTAGCTTGAGGATTCAGCAGCAGATCTTAAGTACATTGCTACAGAAAGTGAATTTTACTTTAAAAAAAAAATCAATAACTTGGACTTCTCACAGGAATTACAGTTTGTGTCTGTACCACAGAGCAGTTCAAGTCCCAGAGTTCTGCTAAGATCTAGAAGTGGACATGAGCATTAGCTGCCCATCACTGTTTGAAAGGTTATGGTTGATCCTGCAAGATCAACATAGTGAATTCTTTGTAAGACACTCTTAACAAAGCAAAGTTTATCCAAGTGCATTGGCATAACTGCCTGAAGACACAAGAGATATAAAATTCATTGTTTGTTTGCATCTTGACCAGTACACTACAAAATGGTAGTTCCAGAAGAATTTACAGTCTAAAAATAAAACACCACTATGTGGGCAAACAAAAAAGCACAAGACCAGGAAGAAATTATATTGGTGAGCCTAAGTATCAGAGGTTCAGCCAAATCTACAAGCCAGGTATGGTTAAAAGCACACAGACATGTGAACTTAACCCACTCTATTTGAAACACAAAGAGCTATTATGTCCTTTAGATAAATTCTCAGGAACCAAGGATATTCTTCAACACAATCCAGTGTCCCAAATGTGTGTTAAGCAATTGACCAATAGAAATTACTTCTGCATACATTTTTGGTCAAACTAATGAGCTGAACACTGCCACAAAAGAAGAGAGATCCTTCAAACAGTGTTAATTTTGTGCTCTTTTCCTTATTCTATGAGCAGAGATAAAAGTTTAAATAGGACAGGACATAAGGTAGAAACTAGGGACCACAAAGTACTAGTACAGACTAACACAGAGTACATCAATGAACAGTAAAAGGATCTGTTGTGCATAAGGAAAACCCTTTTCACTGAAAATAATGGATAAGTTATCAGGGCCATAACACAAGACCTCCAATTAGGGCTCTTGAAAGTTTTACTCATTGTGTCATTAGAACAACTTGTTTGTAGCTGTGTCATTTATGTTACAGTTGGGAGAACTGTAACTGTTCTGTTACTGGGTGTAACTGTTATCACTGCATAAATACTCATATATTACCTGTTCCTGAGATATCAAAAATATTGCTTCAGTTTCTTAAAGGAAGAGATATTAAAAAGGCCTCTGCAGTCAGTCTGCAAGACATGCTGGGAAAATTTGCAATAGAGAGCATGGAAAATTCTACCACCTTCCTCTAAAAATTGGTAATATTACTTAATAGGAAAGGCTGAGTCACTGAAATTAATTTCACATCCAGAAAATGTCTGTGGTAACCAGGTAAGTCACCTATTTATATAGCCAGATGCTTTGGGAAAAGGGTCCTTTAGAACTTGTGTGGCAAGGGTGAGAAAGTCAGTATGTTCTCAGTAGCCAACCTGCTTTTCCCAAAATTCATTATCAGAGAGAAAAACAGAGTACTCCACTTCTGAGTGGCCTCAAAAAAAAAAAAAAAAAAAAAAGGCTGACCTAAATAAAAGCCTAATTCCAGGTAAATTTTTTTTTCCTGAAAGAACTGTACTCACAGGTAAGAATGAATGGGAAAAGCCTGAGGCAGCCTGCTCCCCTAAAATGAAACTGAATTAGAGGATGAGACACATGAATATTTCCCTCTTACGTGTAACCTCTTTTCATAGGCAAAGCAATTAAATGACAACATGCAAATCTATCACTCAGGATAGATGTCAAGTCTTGAAAACCAGTTATGATTTAAAATTTTATAAATAACTGATTCTGGCAAACAGATAAATACACTGCAGCACATATATCCTGACTGTATAATTAACCATATATGTGCATATCTACACAAATCCAATAGGTAGAATCAAACCCAGTAGAGCAGTATGCTCCACTCACAAAAAAAAGTAATAGTTTAGCTTTGCTATAGAGTTATCTTCAGGCAAGAAGATACATCAACAAAAGATTCTGAGTCTCATTTATTAGTGGCTCATGATTTTGCTGTGCAACACATCATGCTGGTGCACCTTATCTGACCCCTCTATTCCATGTGGTGATTTGCAGGAAGAAAGATGTTCAGTGTCTGTTGAGAAAAGGAAGAGGAAGAGGAGTATGTAGGTTGAATAATAAATTTGCATAAATGGGGCCCATAGAGTCGTGATATTTGTCTTAGTAGATTTTGCTGTAATTTAGATGGGCACAGTAGCCCCTTCCTGTCTCCTTCCATTCACTTCTTCCTAAACAACAAATTTTCCATATTTACCAGTTGCACAGGGGAATGCCTTGGGGACAGCCTAAAGACTTTCAGTGACTGGGGGCAGGCCTCCATTTCCACACAGGAATGTTAAAATATCAGTGTCATAGGCACAGCAGTAATGTGAAATTTAGTGTGGGGAAAGGTACAATCAAATCATTCTGCATGTCTAGATGTGTATTTGTCAGAAAACACATTACCATGGATAAGAGAAGGTTTCTAGCTGGACAGAGATGGTGCTACAATGCAAAGTGCATAACAACAACAACAACAAGAAGGTGATTCTGTCAATGCATGTAGCTGTGCATTCCAATTAGACCACAGGGTGGGAAAAAAAATAGTCCCCTAGTGGTTAAAGAAGGGGTACCTGTGCTATGTTTCTAGAAAATCCTAGGAAAGGGAAATCTGAACCTTAGAGAAATAAGTATCTACAATTTTTTCAAAGCTTAGTCTGAAATTAATCATTTGTAAAAAACAAATTTGTTTTGCAGGAACACTACAGGCTCCCTGTAAAAAAACCCCAAACCATTGTGCACGTGTGGCAGGTCTGGATCCTTGAAGACCAGCCCCTCTGAGGGGAGAGCAACTTGCAATGATGATGTGTTCTAGAGGGCAGTGCCACTTAATGCTGAGCCAATCCAGGAGAAAAAAAAAAAAGAATTTGGGCCAGTTTAGCAAGTAAAGATTCAAATATTTTCTTTTCACTTGTTGATAATGGCAGGAGGCTAACCAGCCCTGTGATGAACAAAAGCAAGGCAAACCCTTTCATTCTTGTTTGGGAGAAAACTTTTACTGAGCTGAATGCCAGTGAGAGAGCTTCCAAGTTCAGCTCAGCTCTGCCAGTGACACTTGCAGCACGTGCAGCAATAATTTCTATAAATGCATTTCTGTGTTCTCTGTGAGCTTTGTACTGCTACATCACAGTCACAGTTTGCCAGACACTCCAACCAAAACAAGTAATACTATTGGTACAGGAGCTATTTTCATAAAGTAACTAAACAGGAAGAAAGAGGAGAAGGAAGAGAGAAGGAAGAAAAATAGGTATTTGTCTAGATACAGAAAAGAAACCAAAAAAGTCATTCTAGAGCATGGCATCCTGCATTTCTTCTCCTGCCTTACCATATTTCTTCCTTTATTTGGGTCCTAAATTCCAAACTCTTCTTTAAGAGTTAAGTCTTGTGCAACATAAATTATAAAAAAAAAACCAACAACCCAAACCAAAACAACAAAAAGTAATGAAAAAACCCCAAAGGAAACAAACAAATAAAAATCTAAACAAGGCAATCAAAAGCTTTCCCATTTTGCTACAGACTGGAAATTGCATCTACTGAGCCTCTCACCCCCACCCTTCCAAACAATCAAAGCAGTTTGCAAAGACATCTGCAACTAGCTGTTCTGATGGTAATGCTAGTGAAAATGCTCATCAGCATTTTTACAAAACTTTATTTTATTAACTCCTACAATAAACAAAATGCAATAACTGAGTTAATTTGCGTTGTCATTGCTCTCATTTCTGTTCTCTAACCAAGACTTGCAGAGTGTCAAATCCCTTACAGTGGGCTCCAAATCCCCCATTATTTCTACAGTAGCTACTCTTGCTCACCAAGAGGAAGGAATCTTTATTTGTGGATCCAATAAACAGCACACTTACAGCTTTGTGACTTGCCCCTACCTAAAGGTAGAATGAATTCTCCCCATATGATACCATCACCTCCTTTTACCTACAAGCTCAGCTATTTCCCAGTTGCCAACAGTAACACCACTTTGTGTCAGATTCTGAACTCTTCTCCTGCATGGTTTGAATGTGATCCTATGCACCCCGTGAAAAGATATGGGATACAGCAAACTTGGATTTGTTGTGTTTTGTTCTTTTCTCCTCTCTTTTTGATACTGGTACATGAAGCTATATAAATCTCAGCACAGGACCCT
Source organism: Florisuga fusca (assembly GCA_038090715.1). NCBI lineage: Eukaryota > Metazoa > Chordata > Aves > Apodiformes > Trochilidae > Florisuga > Florisuga fusca. The sequence continues at coordinate 11,225,271 of JAAWXA010000025.1, read as the reverse complement.
CATAACTTCTTTTTTTTTCCCTCTGTCTCCAGAGGAGCTTCTTCATGTTTACTTCCAAACTTTACATATTTAACCAAAGTTCAGATTTACTTATTTAAAATAAAATACATTTACACCTTCAAAGAGTTACCTTGGTTTAAGAATAGTTATTAAGAAAGTTTGGTTAATGTGATGAATTCAGATCAAATATACCTAGAAATAAATAAAACATGCTTATATATTTACATTGATGTTAAGATTATTACAGAAAACAAGAGCTGGGGCTCATTTACATCAGGGTAAATCTGTTAATGAAGAAGTCAGAATAATTCTACAGAACTCTCACTGCTCACTTTCCCACAGATTTCCCTTCTATTTAGACTACAAATAGGATTTCAAATATTTATCTTGCAAGGATTAATACATCCCCACTATAAATCTAGCTCCTGTGCTGCAATGTGAGTTACTCAAGTGCTCCATAATCAAAAAGTAACTATAAATTGCAACTGATTAATTCAAGGTGCAGGACTGGAGAACAGCCTGCAAAATCCTTCCCCAGCTTTCAAAATTATAGCCTTTCAGATCCACCCTGCTATAGAGTCGGTCACATTGCAGAGTTCAGATTTAGATTTATTATGTGCTTATGTGCACTCGAAAGACTTACTCATCAGCTTTTCCTTATAAAAGCCTTACAGTCCCAACTTCATTTAGATGCAGAGAGGATAGATTTTTCAGCAAGGCATTTGCCTTTTTCTGATCCATCCACCCAAGGCTCTGTCCTGAGCTATCACATTTATCTGTCAGATGGTGGAAACTAGAACACAGATAGGGAGATTTTTATGCTCATCTTCTTTATTCAGAAATTCTCTATTCCATCGTGAGATTTATTAAAATTTTGTACAGAAGTGAGCAAAACGATATCACCCACATACATGAAGCCAGCTCTGCTTGAATTTTTGTTTTCTCTGCTCAAATTTTTATTGTTTTCATTTAAATAGCAAGAATGTTAACTTCTAAATCTCTGAATTTCAAAGCCATTAAGAATTCCATCAGGACTGATAACTTCCATTCAGCACAGTTTAAAAAGTACTGTGTCAAGCCCAAATTCTTGGCTATTTAGTTGCCTCTTTGCAGAAGAGGCATCGCAGGATTTAGCCCAAAGTTTGGATGCCTTGGCTTTGTCATTCACCTAAATTTACTGCTGAACTCTGTAGGATACTGTTCCTTAAGACAGAAGTAGTAGCCCTGATTCATGGTCACCAGCCTGATCTGATGTCCTTGGGTAGTGAATAAAGTCCCTTCTGGCCAATACCTTGGCACTGAGAGAGAACACAGCAGATACCAAACAGCTCATCTGTCTGGTCTGCAGCTTAAATACATTGCAGCAATAATTTCTGCAAATGTTTCTCCCTCTCTTTCTGGAGATATTGCCAAGTCATCTGTCTGTGTCCCTTTTGGAAAACCAGGGAAGGCAGCTGTGATGAACCCTTTGTGTGCAACACCACCCTTCCTGCCCCAGCAAGGAACACCAGAGCAGTTGTTACAAGCCCATCTACACCAAAAGACTGGCAGCTGATCTGAATATTAAATGATGTCTCATGATAAGTGAAACTAGCTAAGGTTGCATTGATTTCAGCCCAGTTGAAAAAAAGTACAGTTTGTCAAAAGTAGGGAAAAAATAAAAATAAAAAAATAGTAAACTTACTTTTATACTTTCATGAAGATGATTTATGTGCTCAAGTGGTCAGCTCTCAGACTTGAAAGTCTGTAACCATTAGCGAAATAACAACGTAGGAAACAAAACAAAAGTAAAACGATCCCCCAGCATTAAAATCCTGGTAGTTTGCTGTTGCCACATGTAAAATAAACAGTAAATTTATAAAAGGGCTTCATAGAGCACTGGCTTTAGATGATCACTCTTTAACTTGTTTTCTATAAGCTGAAGAGCATGCCATTCTGTGATGACACAAGGCAGAGGTCAGCTTTCTTTTAGTCTTGGTTTCTGTTACAAAAAATGTAACTGTAAAGAGCGAGTATTTTTCATACCCTTCAGTGTATTTATTTGAACACATTTAGTTCATCCTTGATGACCACTGTCCACAAAAGCACTGTCCCAAAAGCACAAAAGCAGGTTGCATTGTCCTGAACAGCCTTTTAGATTTTTCCCCTCCTTGTATGTTTCACAGGTTTATTTTTAACTTGTTTTTCCATCAGACTGTAGACACTGAAATCCTTCCATTATTACATGGTTTTCTAGTGAATGCTGCAGTGTGAACATTGTAAATGGGATCACATGCAGACGTTGCAGTGTAAGTAGAATGTGGAAGCTTCAGCTACTGTATACAAGATATTTCAGAAAGTCTTTCTAGCAGAGTGCATGCACTTTGTCTCCAGCTTCCAGACAACCTATCATACAGCACTCAAGGCAGCCAGGGCTTTTATGGGAAACATATGGTAAAGGAAAGTCATGACCTACCTAGTAACTAAAATGAAAAGAAACTTTGAAAAAAGTGGGTCCAGCTCCTTTTTCAGTTCCCCGGAGAAAGACAAGTCATGCCATTGAAGTCAGATGAATTACAGCAGTGAAATCTTACTGTGAACCCCAAAATTAAACTGCTGCAAAGTCCTGGTAGTTCTAGATGATTAAGGAAAATGTGTATTTTGATTCAGCAAGCCTTCATGTGAACAAACCCATCACAACTGCCTCATCTACCAACCAGACAATAGCTGCTCCCCCAAACTACAGAGGTTTTGGGTGATTCAGAGAGATGTTATAAAACTGCATCTATGTTACATCTTTATCCTAGAGCATCCAGTGGTACCCCACTTCCAGCAATGCTGCTCTCTCCTGCACTTCCCTGTTACTGCCCATTCCCAGGACTCTTGTTAAAGGATTAATAGTGGGCACTGGAGGCTGTAATAGAGAGACCTGAAGGCTAATTTGTTCCAGGGAAGTCACTGGGCACTCAGTCCACTAACCAGACTCAGGTTAGGGAAACACAGAAGCAACATCTGAAGTACCTGCTCTTCAGCTGCAGCAATCTTGACCTCTCTGTTATGACAGTTTCCTAAAATATGTAAATTGTAAGCCTTTCAGGTAGAAGTCAGCTTTAAAACTCTCAAGCATGCAACATCTTGCAAGCAGTGAGTCAGCTTTTAGTTTGAAATTTAAATTACACACCCACAGATTATAGTTTGGTTCCCAAATTCTAAGATGCTGTACTTCCTTGCAGGAAAAATGTTCACTGCTTTTACAGGGTTTTGCACAGAAATAACTACTTCAGGAACGTTGGAAGAATGCACTTGGTAATTAGTTGCTTAGGACAGATGACAAGTTCCTGAACAAGATATTCCTGCAAGTTAAGAAAAAAAACCCTAAAATAATTCCCTGCAATCCACTATTATGTGATGAAACAGAGGAAGAGGAAAGAGAAGAAGAGAAGGGAGCATGGTCAAGTGTAACTCCACAAACACAGTTAGAAGCGACTGTATTGGTACTGGCAGAATTCCTCCCTTCTATGCTGCATCCTGTGCTCCAAGCTGCTTGTGAAGAAACAAAACCCCCACAATATGTATCACTGGAAGAGGTCAAAAACTGCATATGATCATTCTGGGGGAGCAGGAAACTTTTCACTTCCCTTTCTCTGGGGAGAGAAGAATTTAGACTCTCACCAAAGCCACCAACATCCCACACACAGAGAAAGAAAAATTACTTAAATCACTTCCAAACATCAGAGTAACTGAAGTAAAAAAAAAAAAAAAAAAGTTAAGAAAGGGCACCAGTAGTACAACCAACTGGCAAATGCCTGAAGCTTAAAACTCATTTATTCTCCTTCCCAGCTTTATTCCCTCTACATAGGCTACACATAGAAGGTTTGCATTTGAAAAGGACTTGCTCATCCTTCCTAGGGGATCAGAGCAGAAGGAAATCTTACTGCTGACTTCAGAACTTCATTAGTTCCCACAGCAACAGACCCATCACACACATAGCCCTTTCAGCTCCTGGAACAGCCTTGCAAGCAAGACCTTGTTTGTGGTGACTGCATTTTTGAGAGAAAAGTTTTTGTCACAGAGATTCCTCTGCAGTTTAGTACTTCACCATACCCCCCACTAACCAAAGCAAGCTATATTACTTTACTCTTAAGCACTGTAGTTGGAAATTCACCAGCACTACTTTAAGCAACAGAGATTGACATCTTAGAGAATGAGACTCTCCTAAATGAAAAAAAAGAAGTGGTTAGAAGTATTCCCTCTAAAAACTACTTCTCAATAAATGTAAACATCCCATTATCTTTAGTATCTGCATCTGTTGTCTCTCCTGTCTCTTCTTCATCTCATATACCTAAGACTCCTTGTCGTTTGGGTGTCATGCATGGACCAGAAGACACTACCAATGACAGGGCTGAGTGTGACACTCTTCTTGCATTCACTCAAAGACAAATACCTATTTCTGTATACAAAATCATGATTTAACACCTTGTCTTTTACCAACATTGCAGAAATTGTCTCAGCTGCTGCCATCTGGTACTCTTTATTTTTATCTTTTTGGGGTTTTTTTTGTGAAGAAATAGTAAAATCTTTGCACAAGTAAAGATTTGCAGTAAATCATGTAAATGGCCTCAAGGAGGAAACAGCTTTGTCCCAGATGATCAACACAATTTACAGTTGAAATAAGAAAGAAATTAATACAGATGAAAACCAAACTTTATTTCATATTAAATGTATAGATTCTATGGATGAACTCCTTGATGAACATTGAATGTCTTGGGCAGCATTTAGGGAGTGGCAGTCTTAAAATACTGTAACAGAGGAGGCAGGAAGGAAGCAGATCTACTTCAGTATAACTTCTCTAAGTAAAAGCTTTGGCTTTTTTTGTTTTTTTTTTTCTCTGTAGGAAGTCACTGAATACTTGATCCTCTGAGCAAAATGGTCTCTGAGGATGTAACCTGATTTCATAAAGATTTCAGGGAAACCGAACAAGAACATTCAATGCAGTTTCCTCTCCCACCCCCCACACAGAAAGATCACCCTTTCCAGTTGGAAATGTACTTCTTTATTTTGTGCTTATGGGAAATGTGAATTTTTCTGAAGTCACATCAAGGGAGACTTCCACTGTCAACATATTCTAATTTGTTCTCCTTAAATCATTTCAGTTGATGGATGATGGTGTAATTTGGGAAGATTAGATAAGAGACAAAGCAATCTGTGGACAATAAAAAATTTCAGATAACATATTCAGTTTGTAAGGACTTAAGAAAATGATACAGTCTCCTGCTTACTGATGCAGTGTTGAGCTGACTGCCACAGAACGAAAGATGGCAGATATACTTCTACTCATGGTGCTCATGCATGTGATACCAGTGCTCCCCTAAAAGCCATGTATAGAATACCATCATAACTCAAATCAGCTCAGGACAAGCAAATAGAAAAAGTAATGAGGAGCATTAAATGAGGGTAAGAAGTCTTGCTGGGAGATAGAAAAATAACCCAATTGTTATCCTAATGCCAACATGTTTATTCAAGTATTTCACCCTTCATAGGTAAAGTGCATTTCTTTCACAGTTCCCTTTGTAGCACTACACTTTCATGTCTGATAGAAAACAGGAGAGAGAAATGGTCACTTCCAGTGATTTCAGAAAAACAAAAGAAGTCAGCTAGTACAAGTTCTGCTCTTGGAGAGAAATAAATGTTTATTGCCACAGCTAAGATGCACAGCACTGAGATAACTCTTAGAACAACTTGTTTTCCACAGCAGGCACCTCTGTATCCCAGTCTAAAATGGCAACATGGAGAACATGTAGAGATACACAGATTTATACAGAAAGAGCTGTGGGCTAATTTTTATCATCAATTGAAAGAATGGAGTAATTTCTGATATAAAGCAAATTTATATCTCTTCAAGATCCTGGATGGGGTACAATTCACAATGCATCTGGAAAAAACTACCAATTTAATGGAATTTGTCTGTACCAGATGTAGAAGGCTCATTGATTTTAAAGATATTCCTACTGATACTTAGTCCAGATGTCATGAGGCTGAACACACTATCCTTGAGATTATGCTTCAGAGTATTTAATACACATTGCCCTATATGGAACGTTCAAGATTCACAGTTTTCAGATTGCAATGTCTGCAAAATAACCAAATAATTTTAGAGCCTGTAGCTGTGTTGGGTTTTTTGGTTGGTTGGTTTGGGGTTCTTTTGGGGTTTTTTAATTACTCCCACAGACTGAGGTTTCTGCATTAGCCCTGTGTTGGGAGTTACTTGGATTAAATCATACATCACTTCTTTCCCACCACTCCACAGCTCTCTGAAACACAGCTCCTTCCTAGCACATGCTCATGGCTTCACAGAGCAGGGAGGAAGAGAAGGGCAAGGGTGACAACTTGTAATGAGACTCAGAGTACATACAGCTACTGGCTGCAGTACTTATATCTCTACAAAAAGATCTACCAGTAATTTCCATTTTCCTTTCACAGTATTTCGATTCTGCTGACTTCATAAAAGGTGATCTATGCATACCAGTTGATGGCGGTTGTGTTCCTTACTAAAGAGCTAAGAACTGGAAGGGTTGTTTCTTCAGTGCAGCAGTAAGCCAAGTACTTCCCATAGCAAGGTTTTTTATCTTAAATCATGTCATGTCTGTTAACCTACTCTTACAGGAAATATTTCAATTGCTAATTATATTACTTCACATTTCCCTCTCTGAAAGCTGCTAACAGTAATGTAAAAATATCTCCAGTCTTTTACTCTATGAGATTTGAAAAAGCCTCCACACACAGTAGCAACCTTACTCTCCCAAAATTTAGAATGAAATACTAAACCTAAATACAGCAGAGTCAAAGTAATTTTTAACATTTTTCTCCAAAAGTCTTTATAGACCCCAAATCAAGCTAAGGCATGACAGCAGTCAAAGAGCTCTGAGGAATGTGCAGAATGGCTTCTCACCATCCTTTTCAGGGCAAACATTCAGAGATGTAACAAGAACACTACTTCCACTACTGTTATTTAATATCTACAAGGAAATTCAGTGGCATTTCAAGTGTTCTCTACTGCCTTCCTTTCATGGTGTTTTTTTGCCAGTCTCATTCCCTTCCAAGTTTCTTTGTCACTCACTTTTGCTGGAGAGTTAAAGACATAATTACATCAAAAGGACCTTCATCCCATAATACTAGTAATGAAAGCATCTAAGGTTCTGCCAAAATATTGTTTGTCCTCCCTTCTCAAGGAATCATTTAAATTATTTTCTTCCTTTCAGAGACCCAAACTTCTAACCACAATCTGATTTGCTGCTCAGGTGTTTATAGGGCTACATAATTTTATTGAACCTTCAAGAAAGAATTTATAGGCTCTATGAAAACTAATGCAGGTCAAATAAGACAGACCAATGACTAAAGCAGTACAACATATTTCTTGGTCTCCCTTCAGTATTTTTTGCTTACCCTCCTGTGATAGTCTCTCTAGACTGTAGGCATACCTCACCTATCAGTGACAGGCCTTTGGATTTTAATGTCTAGCAAATGAAATTTTGCCAGTCCTTCAATGGCCTCTTCATATCTCTTATAGCTTGTAGATGGTCCACTGGAAAATATATGATTTTATGATTGTTCTATTTTGTTTGTATCTATCCTTTAAAATTATATACAAGTAGTTTTCATCATGTTCCTTTAATCCAAAATTTTTCTATTCTTTTTTTTACTGAATTAATACTACAGAGAAATGTTATGGCAACTGCAATCTTGTTTGGTGGTTGGTTTGCAAATCTGAAATGCATTCACTTTTGCCTTTAAAGAAGACTGACTGAAAAAGATGTGCATTTGCAAGGGATTCCCATATATTATACATATGACCATTATATATACTGACCATGCAGATTTGTACTTGACAAACAGAATAAAAAGACTGTCAAGAGCCTTATTTGCCAAGAAACTGAAGCTTTTCTGAACATTCAGTTGAAGACTATTTTTTCTTATACTCAGTTCTTTTACCCTGTTTACCTCTGTAGTTTGATCAAAATCTAGATGCGCCTTACAATATGCTGTTGGACACAAGCATATGCATTTTAAGTCTAGTTGGGTCCTAAAAATTCAACTCTAAAGGTCTATGGCATTGAATCTGTTCTCAATTCTACACAGAAATTACTAGGGTTCAAATCAACAAAGCCTGTATTCAGCATTATGCCTAAATTTTTATCATCATTTGAATTCCTTACAAAACAGAAGATTACAAAGTATTTGGCACTTGCACCAGTCCAGCTTAGTTCAGGTTTCAAGTGCAGTTCCATTGTCTTTATGAAAATCTCAGCCACCACTATAAGACTAGTAATTCTGAAGTGCTCCAGATCCAGATTTCTCTTTCTGCTTAGGTTTTGGGCATGACAAATGACATGGTTTCATCTTGCTGTCACAAAAATTGTCATATTTGTAACAAAGCAAGAGTTTTATATTTTAGAATCATACATTTAAAAAAGTAATATTATTTTTGTGTCTTGATTTGACAGCTGTGGAATCTAGTTTTCATGAAGTTCCATTTTCACTCACTCAGCCCTCTGAGATTTACAATGCTCAGTGTCCTAACAGTATAAAGGGAAATAATTGCCAAGTGCAATCCTATAGGAACATCTACTTCTGTTGTGACAATTCATGCTGCTGAAATTCTTTTAAAAGCTGAAGAAGAAAATGTGTGACTGGTTGGTCTTTGCATGCTGCTGCAACTATTTAGACAGCATGGAATTGAAGTGTTCCATACCACACCTGTGGCATTTGACCAAAAAACTGTAATATGAGAAAGCCCTTGTAAGCTTCTAAATGAGCCCTATGATGTATTTGTATTTGTCTGTTACAGGTAACCTTGCTCCTTCCAATAAATGGAAGCAAAGGTACTATCCACCCCTGCCAATCTGAGGAAATTTCATTATTCCTATATATATGTATACATGCAAATGGGTAGATACAAATATGCAGATATGCACACACAGCTGTATTTTTCTATCAGTTTTGTATACTGTAACAAGGCAAAAAACCACCAAAATAATTAGTTGGGTTTTTTTCTCTCTCTGCTTTCAGACTACTTTCCCTTTGAAAACATTTTTCATTCTCTAAATTAAAAAACTCAAAGCAATATGTTTTAAGTATGCTTCCCACACCAATATTTTAAAAAGCACTCACTGATTAAGTCTTAGCCCAACACAGTCTCAAAAAACATTCCCTGCTGTCCAAAACATCATTAACGTTCTAAGCAACCAAAGAGCCATTATTGTTTTCCTGCTGCAACATAAAGTAGCAACCTATATAATGCCTCATAAAGTGATAACAAGCCCCAGCTATCCAGTCTTTCATCAAATACTCAGTTGAAGTAGTCAGTCTCATAAGTCCCTGCAGTCTAAGAAATTTTCTGTAGGACCAAAAAAAACCAACCACACAAACAAAAAAACCCACCAGAAAACCCCCCAAAAACCCACCAAACCAAAAAATCCTAACCCCAAAGAACAAAGACCCCCATTTGCTCAACAACCTATCCTCATTCTTGAAATTATAAGGCAGATGTAAGGGTTCTCCGCAGAACCCTTAGATAGTTTTACACAAGCAAATTAAAATCACAAAATCATGAAGGATGCCTGAAACTACTTACAAATGCCATCCTAAATTCCTGGGCTAAAATGCACTCTGCCCTCAGTGAGTAATAATGGCTGGGGGCCCATTCGCTGTTTTTGGTGAACAGTCTGTAAACCACATCACCTCGACATGGAAAACACTTGAAATAAACATGTTTGATTGCAATTCAACAAAAACAGACTGACAGAGAAGCACCCTGGCAGAAAACCAAAGAGTAACTTTGGAAGAAAACCCACCAACCCTTCACTTACCAGCTACTCAAATTCTGTCAGATCACCATGGCACACAAAGACAAAAACTAGGAGACTCCATTCCCTGTGCTTTTTAAGCTCATATCACTTCTCTATGAACATAATACAAATTTTTAGTGCCTCTTAAAAGATGTTAAAGTAAGCATATTTCAAAGCAAATAGAAAGGATAGAAAAGGAAGACTTATGAAAAGTGTGCTTATGTCTTGAGGAGAAGTACTGCAGTATGTTTGGCTAGATGTACTGAGTGACAAATTATATATTTTACAGACAAAAAATCTAAACTAACAAGCAGACTCCTTGCTGATTTCAGAGATTCATAGATTAGGAACCTTTTATTTTTATTTCCAATTGGGAAGGATTTATTGGATGAAGTAAAAGGCTTACCAAGCAGCAAAACCCACAATGAAGCATATGATTTACACTACAGAAAAGATGAATGAAAGAATGGTGATTTTCTGCTGAAGAGGGTTTTTTTGTCTAAACAGATTTCCTTTTGCCCCTAATTTCCCAATGACATCATTGCATCTACATCTTTTTCATGCAAAATAAAAAAGAGGGGTCTGAAACTTCTCAAAGATCACCTGCACAGTTTCTATAAGACCATTAGATTTCATCCAGAAAGTTCAATAAAGTACAGCAAGATAACGTCCGTAGTGCAATGTTTGTACTAGGTAAAAATTAGTAGACAAACTATAGGGACAAGGTTGGCACCCCACATCCAGCCTTTCCATTCAACAGTTAAGCTCCACCAGAAGAACACTTACCAGCTTTTCACATGGAAGCATGGAACAACAAAATCAGATTGCATCTTCTCCTTCCTTAGTCAGTTTTTCCTCTTTGTCAACTTAAATATCTAAACTACTGAGAAAATGCCAAGGGGATCATTGATATCCTGAAAGTCTGGAGAAAGAAAGGGGAAAGAGGTACCTGAAATAATACCATTAGAAGCAAAACTCACTACTGCCTCTAGATACAAATGGCATAATCAAACTGCAGCTAACATAACTTAATCTTCTCATGCCATCACTGCATTCTCAATCACCAAAGAAAGAACAATTAATAAAAGACTGAAGGCAGAAACAGAAAAGCAGACTCTTAGACAGTAAGGATGCGTAAGGAGTACATAGTTTTTGTGTGCATCTACTCTAATTCTGATTCTTCAGGTTGAGAGATAGGTGTGAAAAACAATCCATATTCCAAGGATCAATCCTGTTTAACTTTGTAAAAACAAAACATTTAACAAAATATTTGTCTTTTGTACAGAAAAAGCATTATGGTATACCAAGATAATTATCTCTCAGCCTCTACCTGTCCATATATTTTTTTTAATTGTGTACATGCAAGCAGAAGAAAGTGATCATGGTATAGCAAGGGAAGACACTGAGGATCCTGGTTTGCTGAACACAAGCTAGCACACACCACACAGTAGAAAGAAAAGTTTTAGAATAATCCATAGCAAAACCAAGGCAAATATAATTATGCCATTGTCTAATGGTAAATAGAGACACAGCTTACAAAGAGATGAAGAAATTGCCCAATGTTAAATTAAAGTGCACCAGATGCGGGGGGTAGTCCTTCAAAATCCGAAACAACAACAGTGAATTGGTTTCATAAATCCAAAAGTGCATGAAGGCTTTTGCAAGCCAGAATGAGACACAGGCAAAAGCTAGGATTCCAACAATCTACAATATTGCCAGTGCTTGAGCACTACATACACACATCAAAATAGAAAGTTTCTTTCCACCACAACTTACCTGCCAAGTATATCCAAAATTTACCTTTCTTCTTACCTATGGCATTTTTATTGCAAGCTTTGAGATGTCTCTCCAACACTGACTCCCTTTTTCCCCTTCCCTCCTAGGAAAAACACAACCTGCCACCACCACCAAATCTAAGCAAATAAATCAAACTTACGACTGAAACTTTGATACTGTAACTCTTCACTCCTGCTAATCCAAAAAATGATGTAAGAGAGAAGACTGAAAGGAAAAGCCTTTCACAGATCTAGGCTGGAACAAAGTCAACTCTAGCCTGAAGTCTAAAAACAGCACTAATCATCATTAAAGTCTGGAACATGACTTAGACAAAAGGGTAAATGAAAAATTCTTTAACTCTTCACATCTTTTTAAACTGTGTTATTTTTTTCTACTCCATTTCTTGTTCCTTAGTGTATGAAAAAATAAAGTTAAACAGCTTTAGGCAGGTAAACTTAGAAATGGCTCTCACATTCCCGTTGGGAAGTTACACAATACAATATCTAAACTTACTGAGTTTTGCAAGGGCCACCTTAATAAATGCTAAGTATTCTTTTTATTTTGGTTTATAGAAAAAGCAAAGAAATTGTACTGAGTCTTTTGTTATTTTAAAAATAAAAATGGAATCTTTAGCAGGAGATGTTCAGGCTAAGAAAACAGGTATGATAATGCAATAGGTTAAGGCAAGGCAAGGGTCAGGGTTAGACTGTGGTGATAACTAATTTATCAGTGAAATATATCACATAAAGAATATTTTCATTTCATATGAACTTGATATAATACATTCTAAAAGCAAATTTACTTCACTATTGCTTACTTAAGAGCACATTTTATTACTAGTATTTTACCAACACATTAGTTAATAAGTTACATTGTTGTCATATGTTCACAAAGGCTTTATCTTTTTATTTGAAAGTAAAATAACAGAAAAAAAACAGTCGTACCTACTTGAAAAAAGAACTAATAGTACAATTAAAAGCAAGAACAACAAAAAGGTAACATAGAGCAGAAATGTTACCATGGTATTTAGAGACAAAAACATTCACTGGAAACCTTTAATAACTACTGTGGCTTAACAGGGAATGAATATAGGCAGATCATAGAAATGATTGCAACATACTTCCCTCACCAGAAAAATTACTTAGCAGAGAACAGAGTCAGAACATTTATTATTTGGAAATCCCAGAAGAAGGTAGAGCAGCACCAGTTCCTAGGAAAGTTCTAAAAAGTAGCTTAACCTGGTAAACTGGATCATAGCTTTCGCATTGCCATCTGCATAGGCTTGGAAAAGAGGGTCAGCATCCACCCCAGAAACCTTCCTTTCTTCCTGCCTCTGTAGTAGAGAAAGCAATGAAGCTGAAGATGTTCAGCTGCTAGGAATACATACAAAATGACCCCTGCACATAGAACCATTGACAGTTCAACTCAGCAGCTTTAGCATTTTGCAGCAAGTTTGTAACACAGCAGTGAATTATCTGGTTAAATAGTAATGAACTGTTATTTGCCATGCTAATTTAGGAACTTCCTGACCTAGTAATGGTTTCATTGCTAAAACCACCATACAAGGACCTCTTTCACTTGATAGCCAATTGCTGAGACACTTGTGTATAGAGGGACCTTTGCAAGCACCAGCTTGAATACCAGCTGGGATACCTAATGAGATACAGCCACACCTTTCATACCATTTCTATACTACTAAGGAGTAGAAAAACTTCTGCAGCCCATGCTGATTATGATACATTTTTTTCAGTAATATACTTAATGAAGCAAGGTTTCTCCTACCCACACAATTAGACCTGTGATGGGGGATGTCTGTGCTGTGCCTGTAATTTGAGAGCTGAGCACTTTACAACCTTTAATACAGGTTTGTTTTTTTTTTTTTCACTTGTATGGTATGTGAATGTGGCTGAGCCAAACTGAAGCACAACAGAAGCTAAGCAATATATTCAGGAATGTATTGGAGGTATTTGGTAGAAAGGGAAATCTAGTTTGTGTTGTGAGTTCTAGGTTGAGTGAAATACCAAATAATCATTTTAATTATCTCCCCCCCTTCTTTTTTCCTAAAAAAAAAAAAAAAAAAAAAAAAAAGCTGCCTCTGTGCTTACAGCATTTGTAGAATGCAATGATGCAATGAGTAAAGAGCAATTTGCAATTTTTAAGAACAAATTTTAATAAAAAGTTGCTAAAAATAAACCATAGTAGTACTTTAAATTATTTTAGGAAACACACAAAGAAATAAGGCTAGAAAAGGGTACTATTTAACAAAAACTTTTCTCCCAGTTTTCAGAGCTTTTCATTTCCTATAAATATAAATCCTAGTGGTGCTTAAAAACTTACTGTATTATAAAAAATAAAAAAAATTAAAAATACTTAAAAACTGAATTTCACACATTATACACATATCATAGTGAACCAAACTCAAATTAACAAAACAAAATTATTACCATTCTAAGTGCTTAGGAGCCTGTGTCTTTCCAGTTATCTTTAATGTGGAAATGTGGAAGACATCAGCCATAAATCCACGTTAGTTCTTTCAAGTCACAGAACAGGAACCTAGTGAGGCAGTTATTGGCACTCATTCTGTGGCATGGTGAACATACCTGATGTATGAAGTATGAATTATGGACTGTGTCATGTAGAGGTGAACACGAAGATTAAATTTAGCTTTCTATGAGAGAACTCTGCAAGGAGGGCAGTCTCATTTTCATGTCATTGCTGGTGGCTCCCCTGCAGCAATCACAGTAACAGTGGGAGAGAGAACCCCAGTATGCCTGAATGAGGAATTAGCATCAGTGCATTAGTTTTCAGTTGGGAAAGTCAGAATTAGAAAAACAGGCTCACAACTATAAAAATGTCATTCATGTTGCTAGGCAGCTGCACTCATTTACTTGATCCCATTGCTTTTTGGCAACATGCTTTTTATGCTACAGCTTTTCTTTTTTCCTTTAGGACTTTCATGGCAGGCCAGTATTTTCCTCTGGCATGACAGTTTACTACCAATCCATTATCCATTACCTTCCTGGCACGTGCAGACTTCAGAAAAAGCATGTCTGGGATTTGGCACTCTACCTGGTGCCTGATAAATGTTATAAATTTTATTCCTTCTCTTGTGGTGCAAAGTGGAAAAATACGGCATGCAGTTATGCCAGCATTACATTGTCCTCAGCCAAGGCTGTTTTTCGTTGGAAAGTCCTCCAAAAAGAACTGAAATAATTAAGTGTCTCTAAAACCACCACAACAGAAGAGGTAATAAAGAAAAGTGGGAGTTCTATTGGAAATTTTTGCTTTTCTGAAAACACTAAAAGAGTTTATATTTTGAAAATAAAGCTTCTCATGCTAAAACCTTTGAAACTTTGCCTTTAAATCAGTAGTCTGTCATCCATTTCTGAGTAAACTGAACATCAAACAGGAAAGAAACCAGCGAGGCTGCACCTTGATTATGGTGTTCATTTCTGGGGCCCCCACTACAATGAGGACATTGAGGTGCTGGTGTGGCCAAAGAAGGGAAAAAAAGCTGGTGAAGGGTCAGGAGCACAAATCCTACTAGAAGTAGCTGAGGAAACTGGGATTATTTAGTCTGGAGGAAAGGAGGTGAAGGGGAGACCTTATCACTCTCAGAGAAGTTTTAGGCTGGATCTTAGGAAACATATCTTCATTTAAAGGGTTGTCAGGCACTAGAAGAGGCTGCCCAAGGAAGTGTTTGAGTCATCATCCCTGGAGGTAACTAAAAGATGTATATATGTGGTGCCTAGGGACATGGTTTAGTGGTGGCACTATGGTTGGACTTGTTGATATTCGTGGTGTTTTCCAACCAAAATGACACTATGGCAATTTTGCCATAACTACAGGAAAAGGAAAAGAAAAAGGAAAAGAAATGAAAATCACAAGACAAAATAATGAAAATCTGGATTATAGATAAAGGAGTCACTGTCATTGTCTGACTAGAATGTATAGACATTCATTATAGGACACTTTACACTCTGATTAGTAGGTACATTAGGTTATTCTGGATATCAATCCTATTTGTCCATGAGTAAGAGAAGAACAAAACTGAAATTAATTGCAATAATAAGAGCTCTATTAAAAAAAAAATAAATACATAGTCTGAAGTATCTCCTAAAACTCTTGTTGATGCTAATAAAAATTATGAAAATGTTGTTCTTTTCAGATTTAGCTTCATCTTAGCTTCTGTAAGTGACATTGCCTAAATATACCAATTTGTCATTTTGACTATAAAGCAGCCATATTGCAAGCCACATCTCTTCCCATAGACTATTATGTCCAGGTAAAATCTACAGTTTAGAATAATCTCTTTTATTAAAATTGTTGTTCTATGACTTGAGGCTTTTGGCTGATACATAAGCATACCATTAGGGTACAGAAATGTGTATCTTGTTTTCATTTTTCCTCTGCTCTAAAGATTTGTTAAGCCTGCCTGTCATATGTTTGCTGATTAGACTCAAAGAGCCACAAATCAAATTTTCATCTTCACATCATAGCAACTAAAGAAAGTGTAACTTATTTTGTGTAGTACACCAGTCAGCTTCAGAAACACAGCCAGCCCTTGCAGAGCATGGAAATGAACAGGTATAATGAGACAGAGTTAAATTCCAGAGGTGTCATTCATAGAATCATAGAATCATAGAATTGGCTGGGTTGGAAGGGACCTCAGAGATCATCAAGTCCAACCCTTGACCCACTACTGCTGTGGTTACCAGCCCATGGCACTGAGTGCCACATCCAGTCTCTTTTTAAATATCTCCAGGGATGGAGAATCCACTACTTCCCTGGGCAGCCCATTCCAACGCCTGATCACCCTCTTGGTGAAGAAAATCTTTCTAATATCCAACCTAAACCTCCCCTGGCACAACTTAAGACTGTGTCCTCTTGTCTTGCTGAGAGGTGCCTGGGAAAAGAGACCAAAAGAGATTATTGTCAACTTACTGGCCTTGTTGGTGCATTGTAGCATGACTACTTTCTTGGTGCACATTTAGGATGACCATGTGTCTCACTTTGGGTTTTGCCAGTGGTGGGTAATGTAAGGTCACCCTAACTGAGTGCTAATAAAACCCCTACATCACCTCACACTTCTATGAATTCTCTAGCTAACACATATCATACTGGAGAATTAATTTCTAAATGCTCAACTGATTTTTTAAAGAAACTGCCCAGATCCTCTGGATAAACTGAGATCTATTTTATCAAAGCCAGGGCTAGGAGAAGTGGTAAAATAGTGTCATTATGCACATCCATGCCTCTCTAGACTTGGGCCTGCGGGGTGCAACCCTGACTTGTGCCAGCTGCTAATATCTGTGCCAGAACAAGCAAGAATCAGCTTTTATGTCAGTGGATGGGAAACTGCTGTCAAAGAAACTTCGAAAATATTCCTTTTGCATACTGGGATCCTGTAAACATCAAGGAGTATTTTAGAGCCCAGATAAACATGGCAAAATCCTGTCTCCATTCAGATTTTTGCCATGGATATCAGAGGAGGAAGGATTTTTGATGGCTGTTTAAGGCTGCTTTGCTTCAGAGGATGTAATGTCTGTCCAGAGTTTGTGGAGGTCTAGTGGAATGCCAGGTAGGAAAACCCACACACCCCACACTTTTTAGAGCATTGAGAGATCTTTTTTGCTTCAGAGAGCTCTGCCATGCTTGGAGCTTTTATTCACTGCCAGCAGCCAACACCGCTTAGGTAAATGGCAGACTTTGGCTGCAGTTCTCTAGAGCATGGTATTTTGTTTGGGGTTTTTCTAATGGAAAGATGAAATACAAGCTTCCAGCCTTAAAAAGGGGAGTGAAAGTAGTGTTTGGTGCCATTGGATTGGCGGAAAATCCAAATTTTGTATAGGTTCTCTTGCATTAGGGTTAGTGTTAGGGTTAGGGTTAGGGTTAGCAGTCTGGAAGATAGTTTGCTTGTAAGTAAATATTTTTGAGTAATTTTTATTCTGCCTTGCAGAACTGTAAACTATTAAACACATGGAAGAATTCAAACCAAAAATGTTTCGAAGCCCAGATGCAGTCTATGCAACTTTGGGAAACATTTTGCTCTTATTCAACTCAGTGTAAGTCAGAAATATCTAAAAAATATTTAATGGAGTTCTTATCTTACACCATTTCAGCCATGAAGAAAAATCAGCCAATATACTTTATGTTTTTGTATGTTTTGCTTTGTTTTTGTATGTTTTCCGTATGTTTTGTTTCGTTTTAAGAAGGTTAAGAACACAAGAAATATTAAAATTTGTATTAGCTGGTCAGTTTGACTTTAATATAAATATGTTCTACAATGTAGGCATAGGTATAGACATAGTATTTTAAGTCTTCAACTGGCAGTAGCAACACGTCATAAGAGTCCTTGGTAACAAATGAAAATTGGACACTGATGGGCCACACATGATGATATGTCACTTTTAAAAACAGGCAGCATGAAAATTACTGAAATAAAATTTAAAAAGCTACTACAGCCTATTTCATTTAACACGCTAGTGTGATGAGAGAAACTTTCTATCTATTTTCTTTAGAAGGATTATTTTTTAAAAGAAGAACATGGGTTGGTGAAGAATTATGGTGGTGAAACTATAATAGAGTATATTCTGGAATGCTTAAGATGAAGAAGTGAAATATCAATTCTCTTTTTATTACAAACATTAAGGTCACCCTATTGATCCATAAAATAGCTCATGTAATCTCATGTCAGCAGCACTTAAATATTTAAATAATGTACTCTAGTATCAGAAGCCTCAAGGGGGCAAATAATCTGGAAGCTTGATGTTGTTAGTGAAATTAACAGGGGGGAAAAGTAAAGGTGCCCACACCAGTGTCATGTAGCAGTGAACAGCTAGAAAAGAACAGCTTTGCTGAATTACAGCAGATGTCCATCTAGTCTGATATCTTCAGCCATTAGCTGAGGGTTAAGAGGGGTGTGAGGATATAGAAACACTTCACTGTTATACCCTTCCAGCTTCTCAGGAGTTTCCCTAAGCCAGAAGGTGACTACTGGCTACTAAAATTACAGAATAATTTTATAGAAACATTTTCTAGGCTCAAGTCCAAGTTCTCAGTCATATTGCTAAAGCACATGTTTCAGCCAACTTTCAGTTAAATTTCTAATATTTCTTTTGAAATTTATTTACATGATTAAAAAAAAACAACCCACCACAATAACTGAAGATCTGGTTAAACAGGCAAGACCTGCACATCATGATATAGTTGAAGGATCTGGGCTTACTAAAATAACAGTATTAAAACAAAAATACAGAAATGTCCTAGTTTTTTTAGGCTCAATAAACTTGCAAAAGATCACATCATTACCTGAACATAGATTTTTTTTGTCTGAGGTTTCTCGTTAACTCCACTCTGATTACAAATCAGAGATTTATACAAATTAGACTCAAATTTTTTTGGAAAATCTTGTATTATAGGTTATTTATTATGTTATTTTTAATCTTACAGTGCAGTACCTGAGATTTAGCAAAGGTCAGTGCCCTGTTATGCTGGGCATTGTGAGGACACATACAAAGACCTGCTGTTTACAGTTGTCCTGGTTTGGGCCAGGATAAAGGTAATTTTCTGTCTTGTCTTTTGCTTTCAGTGAAGCCTCTTATAAGTAGCTGCATTTGCTGAAATTAACAGCAAGTTTCTCAGTCAGTGTCTGCTTCTGGGACTGATAACTCTCGATGTTTATATGTACAGCTAGAGACTGGTGTGCAGAGCCAAGGACACTGCTCAGCTCTGAGGAACATTTTGCACCCCAGAAGGAGAAAAGGAGTAAAGAGGTCACAACTGCAAACTCTCCCTTAGGGAGGAACGGACAAGATAGATGCCAAATTGACCAGAGTATTCCATCCCATACACGTCATACTCAGTATAAATTTGAGGGATCACAAGGGTCAAACCCCTTCCTGCTTCCCCTTCTTCACCTGTCCCTGTTTTGCTTTGGCATCCTGGGAGGATTCTGTCCGTTCGTCTGCCTGTGGTCCTGATCCGTGACAGCCTGAATCTGTGTGTTCCTGCCTCCAGCTCCTGACTTCTCCTGACCCCAGGAGTCCAGCCTGGACTTTCCCAGGGCTGCCCTGCAGCCTTGGTGGTGATGTGAGAGTTACTGGAGGAAAGGGGGGAGGAATGTGGTATCAATTTTTCCTGTATATTTCTATATTTGTATATATTTAGTAATCTTTCCTATTTATCATTACTGTTTCATTAAAGCTGTGTAGTTTAGTTTCCAACCCATAAGTCTCTTTCCCTTATTCTCTCTCCTTTCCTTATCAGGGAGGAGAGGGGGATTAATAGAAAAATCTGTTATTCGGTTTAATTGCCGGGCCAGTGTTAAACCGTGACAGTCACTGAGGTGCTTTCAGTATTCAGAATAAACAATAAATTGCATGCTTAGTAGGAATTAGAGATAAAGTAGGAGGACCTTGATTTAGCACAACAAATGTATTAAATTTTTGACAGCTCTACCTGACCACAGAAAATCAGAGAAACCACCACTATATGGTTGCAATGTTCAGACACATTTTATAGGTTTTGTAGTTATTATCTGGACATGCTTCAGGAACTTCAAAGAGTTCTTTTGTATTTGATATAGACTAACAAAATATAGCAAAGTCTAGCAACACTCATTTCAGATATTCCAGATCTCAAACTTGCAAGAGGAAAAAAAAGTTACTGATAGAGTTTGTGGATTTAACAGGTTTGTGCACCTCATCAGAAGTACTCCATGACATGGCAAATTCATTTTCACATGTTCCTAGGTATTCTCTACTGTTCAGAGTATATTACCAGTCATAACCAGAAGATACGTGGCATACCAATCGCTGGTTCCTGATTATGAGCCCTTCTGTAACATGGCTTTTTTTACTGTGAATTTTACTGAATTGTAATAATGACTAATCAGCTGAACATTCAGATCA
Source organism: Florisuga fusca (assembly GCA_038090715.1). NCBI lineage: Eukaryota > Metazoa > Chordata > Aves > Apodiformes > Trochilidae > Florisuga > Florisuga fusca. Next base: position 11,204,759 of record JAAWXA010000025.1, on the reverse strand, counting down.
AATGAAAAAAGCAAGGACTTCAGAAGTTATATTGGTCATAATACATACTGCAAAAGAAAAAAACCTATTCATAAATAACTCTTCTTTCTTCCCCTAGATACCCATTCTCTTCCATTGCTTCTGGCAACCAGAGTACATACATAATCCCTTGCTGCATTCAGAAACTCACAATGTCCTGTAAATGCATTCAAAGCATCTCGACTAATTTCATTTATCAGAAAAGCCATCTCATTCACAAATGCAGAGGCAATAGATAAAATCTAGAAACTTTATCTGTCGGTTTAAAATACGATCTTCTTTTGCCTTCTTGGGTGCACTTTCAAACCTACAGCTCCTCTGTGTCTCTGTACATGTAGGTATATGTCTCAGTGCATGCATGCCTCTTTGCAGTTCAATGTATGAGCATGCACTGAACTGGCAAATGCTCTAAATGAGGTAACTCCACTGAGAAATAAACAAAGTTCCACATAGCTATGTCTCAGTAGATCTCTCCATAAATCTACAGAAAGCAGAAGATGCAGCATCATGAGGCAGCATCAGCAGAGAGGAAGGGGCTACTTTGGTGCTGTCACATTTTAAAGCTAGGGACAAAGTGAGCTGTGCTAGACATGGTCTTCTGTGAGCAGAAAGCAAGTTATAGGTAATCAGTGCCACTTCCATGGACTCATTTTCCAATGTTTTCCATATTTCTGAATGGGTCATTGCTGCTCTGATTTCCAGCTTTACCTGCTGAATGCACTAATATCTCATAAGGACTCATAAAAGGTGGTTGAAATTTCATTGAAACATGTCAGCCAAGCATAATATTTCAGAGGTGATAAAGCCTCTGATAAAACTATGTATTACAGCCATAATTCATATGTATCACAGAAGCATGTTATCTCAGAGAAAAACTGGATTTTGTGTTTAATTCATAATTATTAGAAATAATACCAGAATTATTTATAGCTTTTCAGTAAAAAGTTGCTTCTCTGATGGTTTAGAAGTTCACCAAGGTATCTGGATTTGCTTTGTAAGGTTGAAAGTCACAAAAATTATAAAATGTTAAGAACTAACTTTCAAATATTTTTTGGCAGAAGAGACAAGTTTCCTGTACAAGAACTGTAAAATATTTCTTATGAACCTCAGATAACTGGATAATAAGTTAGTTTCAAAGAGCATCTTAAGAGAAAAATTAATCTAAATTTCACAAGTCTATAGTCCTGAAATCTCTTCTTTTATTGTCTGTCACCCCATTTCTGTGTCTTGGAAGTTCCGAGAGAACCAGGGGATTTGGCATTATTCCCCAAGGCACAAATCAAGATTTAGGCCAAACCTGTCAAAGAAGAATTTTTTAAGACAACAGTTTTCCCCATGCAGACATCCAGAATTATGAAATAAAACCCTCTAAATTTTCACTAACAGTTATGAAAAAATACAGTGTTGTTTCTACCATAGTTTGCTGTCAAAAGTTGTTCAATTACACTCAATACATATGCGTGTTTCCTAAATTCTTTGGAATCCATGGGCTGATTTCACCTGAAATTCAACAGAAGGACATTGATCTCAAAGGATATTATGTTTCCATTTGATCTGCAGAATTCTGTCCCAACAAAACCAGAACAGGGTCCAACTCTGCTTAACATCTTTGTGAGTGATCTGGATGATGGGAGGAAGCGTACCCTGATGAAGTTAGCCAATGATAACACACTAAGTGGGAGAGTTCACAGTTTGCTGTGGCAAGGCTTGGACAGGCTGGAAGGTCTAACAAGAAGCTTATGAAGTTCAACAAAGACAAATGTAAAGCTTTGCACCTGGTAAAATCATAATCCAGGATGGTAGCACAGGCTGGGATTCACCTGGCTAGAGAGCAGCTCTGTGGTGTCTTGGTGGACAAAAGATCAATATGAGTGCTGCAGCAGCAAAGAAAGCCAACAGGATGCTGGGTTGCATCAACAAGGGAAACCAGCAGAAACAAAGACAACATAATCTCGCTCTACTCAGTGCCTGGCGGACCACACCAGGAACACTGTTTTTCAGCTTTTGTCTCCACTATACACAAAAGATGTGGACAGGCTGGAGGGGGTCCAGAGGAGGGTCACAGAGATGATCAAAGGACTAGGAAGCTTGCCATATGAGGAAGAGCTGAGAGAACTGGGTTTCTTCATCCTGGAGAAAAGGCTGTTCGGGGAGACTTCAGCATCATGTTCCATTACTTAAAAGGTGGATACAGTGAAGACAGAGACTCCCTTTTACAAGGAGTCATATGGGAAAGAAGAGAGGTAAGGATGGACACAGGAGGAAAATGTTTCACAATGAGAACAACCAGCCATAGGAATAATCTCCCCAGGGAAGGGCTGACTCCCCTAACATTGGGCACTTGTAAGATTCAACTGGACAGGGTGCTGGGCCACCTTGTCTAGATCATGCTTTTGCCAAGAAAGGTTGAACCAGATGATCCTTGAGGTCCCTTCCAACCCAGTATTCTGTGGTCCTATGATATAGGGAGATTATGAAACAAGAAGATACCTTATGAAAAGAAAGTTTTGAATTTATCTTGTATATAATTTCCATTTTGGGTCTTTCATACAAGTGATTCCAAGGAAGTAAAACAAGTGAATTATATACAGTATTCTGATCACTTTGATCATTCCTGCAGCTCTGGATACGGTCAGGTCTTTCCATTTTGGAAGCCAAGGAAGAACTTCAAAGAGCAGGTTTAAAGTGCAACACTTTTGCATCCTTCAAGGATTAATCTTCCCTAATAGTGAACTATACTGACAGTCCCTAACAGTGAACTCTCAGCTGGACATGTTATGCTGTACAAAGGATGGCACTATGGTAGCTAAAATTTCATTGAACCAGCACAGGTGTCTCTGCCAAGTACTTCCCTGCCTTTCTGGGGCTAGAATAACCAAAATGAGATCAGACCTGCCAGTACCTGCCAATGCAGGCATGCCCTCCTTCGTATATTTGCAATAGGATTTTTGGCAAATTATAATCAGGAGAAAATGGGTGGGTGTGGAAAAAGGTTAGAACTTGTCTGGAATTTTTGGTGAAACATCAAGAAATTCTGATTCTTCAAAACACAGTCTTTTTTTTTTTTTTTTTCAAAAGGATAGTTCATATTGAGAGCCAAGTGCGTGGCCAAAAGCAAAGACCTAGAAACCTAGATAATCATAGAATCAAATAATGACAATTTTCATCTGGGATTTAGGTAGCCAGCATTCTAAATCCTTGGTTTTTCATCAGATATAGCAGAGATATAAGACCCAGACTCTTATTTTCCAAATGACAATCTGGTCTTCAGCTGAGATAAGGAAAGCAGTAAACATAGTAATTACAGACTTTTGCAACACTTGAGGATGTCCAAATATTGTGTGTAAAAGCCTTACTGAGGAAAGCAGGGTTTGGCAAGTCAAATTGCCAGTATCTGAATTCACACATGAACTTTGCTACACACAGATGTATAAGGCTTTAGTAGTTTTTAAAGCTACTATAGCTCTAACCTCTACTGTAAAGAGTGATTCAAGAACAGAATCCTTCTTCTCTCAGCTCATGTATGCAAATCTCTTTGACTCGGGTAGCCAGAATCTTTGTTTATGGGCATATCCACAGAAATTAACATGTATCCTATTATCAGGATTTTATTCTTCACAACAATGTTCTATAACGATACAAAAAAAAAAAATCTTTAAAGGAGTTACTCATGAAGTGTGAGGACAAAATTGCTCTAAATTTGAACTTGTTTTCCTGTTCCTAACTAGAGCTTTTAGCAGTAGTTTCCTACCTAATTTGCAATGTTCCCCTGTTAATTATGCTGTTGATATTTTCGTCAGGCTCCTGGTATTTAACGGATATGAATGAACAGATTGATTGAAAACAGATATCATAGCTTCAGATCCCAATAACTCATATGAAATATTTTTTCCCTAGGCCAGCTTTGTATGACTCTAGATAACAGGCCATGTTATCATCAGTAAAAAAATTGTCCAAAACAGCATCACCATTCACTCACATCCCATAGCAAGCTTCACACTTCTGAGCCCTGCTTATTGCACAATGTAATGTAATGTCAAGGAAATTTAGGAAGGGAAATAATGTAGGCTCAGATTCAGGATACAAACATGAAGTACAAAATGTCTGTGGATGTCCTGAGCGATGTCAATGAGTATTAGCTTCTTATCAGAAAAAAACCCAACATGTTGAAAAGATTTAAGTAAAAGTTTAAAGACTTCACTGCAAAGACCACACAGAGGATTGAACTCTTTCAGTTATTCAGCACAGAGAGCTAATGCAGGGTTTCTGTCCAGAATTACAGTGAAAGGTTACCCTTATTACCCCCCAGATTTATGAGCCTAAACTCAAAGGCAGAAAAACAGTGTTTTACAAAGCCAGTCTAGTCAATATGCTTTTGCTGGATTGAGTTCTTAGGACAAAAAAAAAAAAATAAAAAATCAACCTTTGGTGTTTATTTTCAAATATAAATTTAAAGGGAAGAATAATTTTTTAGAAGAACCTAGAATGATGCACTAGAATATGTTTAGGGAAAAAAAGTACATCAAAGCACATACACACATCTCTGTATGTGTGTGTATGGAAATATGGGTTCCTCCTTGTTTTAAAAATTAATCCTAATTATAGATTATATTTAAATAGTTCCCTTGAATTTCCCAGAAAAATAATTTTATCAAAATACAAGTCTACACCCCAATAATTCCTTTATTTGGAAACCAAAATAATAACAAGGATAAGCAATCTAGGAGGGTATAATCACACTAACAGCAGGAAAGCAAAGGCACAAATCTGTGAAAAAAGATAATGGATTTGGTCACCTTTCTCAAGAAGAGGATTCTTTCTGTTGAGCATCAAACATTATATTTATGTGATATTGTAATAATTTATACTGTCTTTATTTTTGCCGTAGTTACTGTTTTAATTCCTGATGTATTTTACTGTTCCACTAAGACCCAGTGCAACCAACATTCATCCTTATTATTCTTTTTAAAAGTACAATTGCAATTTTGTAAATGTCTGATAAGACTGCATGCAATTTTAAAAAAGATGCAATATATATTGTTTTGCTATCAGGGCACACTGAAAATATATTCTCCCATTTTCTATTCATAGACAGATAATCTGGTAGTTACACATAAAGTTAGATTCAAAATTTTCTAATAACATATTTTATTATGTAGTGAAATAGGGTGGTGTTGCGTGTGTGTTATATAGTCTGCTGCTAATCATTTTCAGATCATTGGAAGCAAATTGGAAAATTTTAATAAGGCTTTTCCCTAAAGCACTGATGCTGAAGCCAACAGTACATTGGCCAATTTAATTAACTACTGTGTATATTGGTTCTACTACTTCAGCTTCACCTGACCCCTTTGTGAGCCCTTTGCCAGGTGGCTAAGGGCAGAGAAAAAGGACCAGCTATGATATATCAAGGGCAACAAGTAAACAAACCAGCTAAAGGCCACCCTAAGAGGCAGGAAAACTAAATGCATCTTCTTTATATGGCTTTCACATGCAAAATCATTACTGTAATTATGTTTTAGAATTTTTTCTGAAAATGAATGAAATACATACACACACATAGATAGGTCACTGAATAATAAAAGATGTGTGAACTCCTTCTGAGAACTCACTGTGGAGCTCTAGCCCAAGACACCAGTCAGAATATCCCACTGGTAATGTGTTACAATTATAGTAATTAATTTATCCACTGATGTCCACTTGTAAATCGGATCAGAGCACTGTAGTACCTCTTGTCAGGTCTGCTTCTACTGCCCAGAGAGCTTGTTGCTAAATCCCAGCTAAAGGCACCATTCTCTTACTTCTGAATGAAGTTTATTCCCAGAATAGGTATGGAGGCCCCCAGGACGACGTATGGCTCTTTTTAAGCTTCCAGCTGTATATAGCTCCCTCTATTATCTCATGTCACATTTGTTCAGTGGCTTCAAATGACTCCTTAGCTGGAGAGCACAAAGGACCCTGAGAGAGCTTAACAAAATCCCAGGCTGAACTCAGTACCAGCTCTTGATCTGTCCTTTCCCTTCACTTGTTGGCAAAAACACCCTCCCCACCCCCATCAGGCTGAAGCTACTTATGGGGCTTCTCAGTGTTCCTTGAGGAACTGATTGGCAGCCTATGCAAATGAAACTTACTACTAGAATTTATCCTCTCCACCAACTCAGGCAGTGATTTATTTTCTAGAACTATTGGCAGTACAGCTTATACATGAAAATGGAGTATGTAATGCTACACTGGATTACTGCAGAGTGACCAACAATTTCCATTTGTAAGCTTGCCCTCAGTGCATTTAAAATTAATGTCAGATAATCCTCATTGCAATTAATGAATCATTATGTCTAATCAAGCGTGTATGCATCAAAGCAGAACAGGACAGAAATAACTGGCAACAAGAGTAGTTGGCACCACGAATGTACTCCTTAGGGAAAGGAAATTAAAATGTGGACCATTCACTACCTATGGCTACCAATAAAATTGCAGAAATGCTGATGAATAAAATTCTCTTCCCACATATTTGTCTATGCAAGCACGCATGCAAAAACATGCACAATTTTTTGTTCTGCTGTTGCTCCTCAGAAAAGAAACTGACACATTGTTCCTTCTGTCTATCTTGTGTCAAAGTGTGAGTGTTCATAATGGTATTTTTTCTAGTGTATTCTGAAGTTACTTTAGTGACAGGGCTTCTTCCAGTGGAAATCATCCCACAGCATGAATAGGCTACCATTTCATAGTCTCTTTCTACATTTCTGCTCAGCTGAAGTTAATGTACTTACTTTATTCTGTTAAACATCACCACAAACATACTGCAGTAGTGCTGTTCCTTTTTTGTTATTAGCTCTTTCATTTGCAGATTATCATATTCTGTACAGATACTCTTCATGCAAGCTACATTTGTATAAAAGTATAAGCATAAACTACTATTGTGAGAGACAGGGAGAGAATGTGCATAAAAGAACTGTTCTTCCAGTTCTATGCTAATGGGTTTTTTTTCTAGGCAGAAATACCCAGAAAAAAGCACATTTCCAGCACTGGACATTTCCTAAATTTATCTCAATAAACATGATATTAGATTTTTTCCAAAATAGGTGGCACAGAGTATGCTTAGCCAGAAATAATGATATTTTAATAGTGATTATACATACACAGATCATTAAGGCTCGGAACTAAAAGTCCAGGGCATTAAATTAATTCTTGGTCGGGGTTTGTCAGGTGAATCTGGCCAACTACTTTCGCTTGCCAGAGCTGGACTGCTTTTCAGCCTGCCTCACATCCAAGCTCAGGTGTTGGCTGCCCACAGGTCTTAACCCCTGCAAGAGGCTGTTCTTATCCAGCCCTTCCTGATATTTCCTTTTAGTCACAATGTTCCCACAAGCAATCTTTAACAGCTAGGTAGATGTTAAAGGCAAGACTATTCATGCTCTTGCTGCTAAATATACATGCCTGCTGCAAATGCCAAAAGTGGAGTTGGCTGAAGAGCACTGGGTAGGTAGGAAAGGTAAGTAGCTACTCAAGGGTGGTATAAGGCACCTGCATATGCACAAGGGTAGTCATAAACCAGTTACCAACTCCTGCAGCAACAAGGACTGTGGCATATCCCACCTTCCCCTCCCTCAGCTATCCAGTCCGTTTTCAAGATGTCTTAGACTTTTATTCCAGTGAGAATAAGGGAAAAGCTTACATGGAATATAATAGGGAAAAGCTAGACTTCTGTACCCTGTCATCAACTCTCAGGTGCACAGGAATATAAGAAATCAACCCAAACAATGATGGTTTATGTTATGGCCTTTCAGTGATCACACAGATCCTGAAGATCTAGTCACTAGTCACTATGCTAGTCACCAGTCTGTGACGCTAAAATACCAGTTACAGGAAAAAAAATTCTATTTTCCATCCATAATTTGACAGCTGAGATGTGAGAGGTTAGAAAGAAGCTTCCCCCACCACCTCTGCATTATTTCACACATTTGGGACTTCTTTCTTCATTTAGATCCCAACCCATACTCTCGGGAGGAGTACACAATGATCTGCTTCTATTTTGAGATGCAAAGTACAGCTAGAACAGACACAGGGTGCTCATTTCTCAGATTTTCTCATCTAACAATCCTTCCTCCTGATATTTCAAATTCTGGTCCTCTTGCTGACTAAAAAAAGTAGGATTTACAAACAATATGATGAATTAATTAACTATGGTGCTCGTGTGACAGAATCACCCTTATCCCTTTTTTCTTGTATAGTAAAAAATGCAACTGTAAAAATCCTTAAAAGGAAATTTCCTTTATTCATCCTTCTCTCAAATCCCTTTTAAGTGATTGCTCTCTTTTTAGATTTTTTTTTCAGTAGGAAAATACACAAAGTTAGATCTTCCCTTGCAAAGACAACACAAAATGAAGTGTAAAATTTTACTTCCTACATGCTTATTTCTGCACTAAAATACTTTTATATTTTACACACAGAAGTTTCATAATGAACATTAACATTTAGAAACTTCAAAGGTTCACTATTTTTATTCCTACTTCAATGTATATTATGCTTTTTTTTCCTCAGTACTCATTAATGTGTGGGATACAAGTGCTGCAAAAAGAGATCTGCTGTTTATTCTTCCAGAATGGCACAAGCTGCTTTTCTCATTCTTACTGTGAACTGCTTTGAACATCATTTCCACTGAGTATGCCAACTTTTCATACTTTCTGAGCCAAGGCCTCCTAATTTCATAGCCAGATTGCATCACCATGCAAGCTCCATTTCTATTTTATACTTTAAGGATTACAGTGATGAAATCTGACTCTGTCACCTTAGGGCTAAAAAGACTGAAGTTTTGATCAGTGTTCACTGTCAGCTTTAGCACACAGTTTCTTTAGTCCTGCTTAGTGTGCTGAAGCCATTAAAATTAGTTTTGCTGTACTTAATTTGGGTTTTTGGACTGGAAAAAATCTTTAATTTAATAATAAAATTTTTCCACGTCAACCTCATTTTTTAATCAGTTAAAATTTCATTAAATATGTAGTGGGTTCAGCCATGCTTTGAGACTTATGTGACACTGCATAAAATTCATAGATCAATTGCTAATGACTGTCAAATTTCTGTCAAGGTCTTCAAACAACATACTTTTGAACACATGAAATGCAGGGCATTTCTCTTAAACAAAAATAAGCTAAATGACAACACTCCAGGAAACAGTAAGATGTGGAAATAAATGTAGTGGAAAACGGACAAATCACCTCTAATTGGTCCTGCATTCCCAATTTATCCCCCTCCCCCACTGCATTCCACAGGTTTTTAAACAGATGAGAATATATACAAGGAGAAATCTAATATGTGATCAGTACTTATGGTTAATGAAGCAGAAGATAACCTGAATTATCATACCTGGAGATTACTCTGTGCTAGCATCTTTTTCAACAGAGCTGTTTCACTCTTTTCCTGACCTATAGATCATCCTGCTATATTGTAAATCACCACTGTTATCAAATTTTGACAAACCATTAAGTGGTTTATTAAATCAATGTAGAACATCTTGAGGACCTGAGTAAGATTACAAAACTAATTCCTGCAATGGAGATTTCATTTCTCAAAAAATGCAAGACCAGTCACGAGACCATTGAGATCTAAATTCACCAAAATTAACACTCATATTCAGCAGGTTGTGAAATTCAGTTACTAGTCAGGAACCCTTATATAGTGCTGATAGCTGTTTAATACTTCTTAACTTAGTGATGTTTTAGCTGTGTTGACAAGGACTATGCAGTTACTCACTTCAAAATATCTTTGTTCTCTTAAAGGGACAAGGCCCCTTTATTAATTTACCAACTACTGTACATAATTATTTCTAGGCAGAGTTCAACTTTATCAAGGGAGCCCATGGAAAATCTCTGGACTGAAAGACTGCACAAGGTTGGCACTTGGTTGAACTGGCAGACATTAAAGTGAGGCACAAATCTCATCATTAGTGTGCACACCAGCTTTTAGTTCTCTCATAGTGGAAGGGACTGCAGAAACAAGGTTTTGGGGAAAAAAAAAAAGGCAGATGTATAAAATAGGTATATTGTTTCAATGACCCATGAAATAAGAATGAACGAGCAACACATTCTTCCAAAAGGGATATATTCAGAATGCTAAGACACCCAGAGATATGACCCCAGGGATAATTATTTTGCCTCTCAGTGATTTCTACCACTCTGTATAAAAACTTCAGCTCCTGTGTTTTCTTTGTCACCCACACTGATTTATTCCACGTATCACTTAAGTATGATCTTACTAAAGCAATAAAATTCCATTAGCAACTATACAAATATACCTGCAATTCACAAGTTTTGAATATGACTGGAGGTTCTGATTTTATATAAATAATATTATTTAAGTGGGCATCTATTTGTAGACTACTGTGATATTTGGATGCCTACAAGTCTACTGCTATTTTTAAGTTTCTTATCAGAAAAGGCACATGCAGAACTTTAATTTTCAAAAAGCCAGTATGTGCTACCTTGCATCTTTGAGAATGTATCCTGTGTCCTTTTAGTTGCTCACAATGACATAGTATATTTTTTCTCTTTTTAAAAAATTACAGCTCTATTTGGAAGTACCTAGTCTTCAATGCTACAAAACTTAAATAACTAACATGGAGACAGACATTTGCATTACTGTCTGTGATATCCAGAATATGAAAACTTTTTCCCACATCTACCTTTGTAAGTGTGTACTTAGTTCCCTAATATCAATCCTTAGGCTATACAAGCATATACATGAATTTAATATGATTTTTGCCCCATAATTTCTGTCTGTTTGCTAATCTGGATGTCATTTAAATCTCTACCTAGCTAATGATCCTGATTAAAGATTAATAGAAGCTTCATTATTGTACAATTAGAAAAGTTTATTACCCAAAAAACACATCCTATATCCCCCATTCTTTAGTCTTCTATTTTCTGGGAACCTAATCTTTTTATCCTATTTCATCATAATGAATACAAGAGAGCTACAAGACAGTTACATTACACTTCTATTCTTCCTTCAGCAGACTGGCATGTTCTTTATTATTAAAATGGAGTTGTATACCATAGCAGATTCTGTTCAGTTTTTGGTATGAAATGTTTAACAAAGGTTTTGGAGATTCTGCAGCCCAAATAGCTTTCACACAGAGGAATTCTAAAATGTATAAAAAAAAAGAAATAATGGACAACAGGTGAAGATGTGATATAATTTACTCAATAACAATCTTAGGTCAAATACCTATATATATTGGCAAATCTGTCCAAGGAGTGGCTCTGGAGAGATTGAAATTTGTAAACTATGGGCTTTTTAGAGGAAAAATGTCAGTGAGTCCAGAAATTGTGAAGAATCATTCAGTTTTCATATATGTATGATGAGGAAGACTGGGAAAATTAGTTCAGGAACTCTGAGGGTGATTTATATATAAATTATATTTAAAAAAAAAAAAAAATAAATTATATAAATTATCACCCTCAGAGTTCCTGACTCTTAGCAGGCCTTCAATTGCAGGTGACAATGCTTCATACCATTATCACTATCTTTACTGTTTTACGTGCTTAATTCTTTTCTATTGCTCCATGATTCACTGCAGTATATAATACAGAAGGATAACACATGCTGGAACCTACTTCAGCTGTACATGTTGTCCTGGTCTGTATTACTCCTATACCAGTATTTATCTTGGAACTATGGGAAAGAATAAGACCCCTTTCATACACAGGTTTGGGACCCTATGTTATCTGGAAATGAATGTATTTATATGTCTGTACATATATACATATAGAACTCATATGGATGTAGATCAAATGGTCCTGAGCTTGCATCATATTTGCCTATACAAAATAAAAGGATTTCTTTCTACCATTCTGCTTTCACTAATACAAGCCTGTGTCCTTTTGAATGTAGTCAGCAACATTAAAATGAATCATAAAGTTACAGTGTCCACTATGTTTTCCAATGCAAAGGTTCACTGGGAGAATGAAATTAACTATGTGCATCAGGAAGAGGAGTGAGCAAGAAAGAAAAAGAGAGTAGCCAGTAAGCAAAGACTGGCAGAATAGAAGGAAGTATGACAGTGTGAGAAGTGGAAGAGAGAAAAGGGTAGACAGAAAAGCAGAGGTACTAAGGATATGAGATGAACTTTTGTGAAAAGGACAAAAACAGAGAATATAAGATAGAAGAATGAAAAGAAAAAAAAAAAAAGAATCTCATCTCTTTTCAATTTTTCCTTTTGTAAAAATACTTTCGGATCACAACTGCACACATCATCAGTCCCTGAACAAAACAAAAATTCATTAAAATAAATACTCTGTCAGAGTACTGACTGCCTACAGCCATAGGTTAATGAGTATCTGTCTAAGTGGTGAGTCCTGCATGTAAATGAGGAATGTGAAGCTCAAAAGGTTACAATTCTAGTCCAGAGCACAGTACCAGTTCATTGTGAGATTCTATAATGGACAAAACTAATTTTCCTTTTCTAAGACCAATATGCTAAATAAAAAATAGGGCTTTGCTAATAAAATAGAAGAGATCATAACCAAAGAATTAATCCTCTTTAAGAAAACAATATAAGTCAGTTGAATTGCTAGGGGTTGAAGCTCCATCTTCAGCAGAGGCATACAATTTTCATTTTCAGCAGCAGTTGCTAGGATCGACTGCTGTTCCCTAGCAACATAATTTTAACCTACTTTCCTAGTGCATCTCTTACAAAAAACAGAAGTCTTTTTAGAAGCAAATCTCTAGCTCTTCTATCAGTACAAGCATATCCCCATAATAGGAAATCGAATATCTTTCTGAAGGAGCTATTGAAAATTGATTATTTTTCCTGAAATTAAATGCATTGAGTGTAAAAATGATGATGAAGTATCTCTGAAGAACTGTAGATTTTCAGTGTCTAGTGTCCTTGTAATTCTGGACTTACTGTAATATCTGGGAAAAGAAAAATTAAAATTATTCCTAACAGAAAAATGTATTGCATTTCAGGGGGAAGTTTACTGGAGTATTTGAGAAAAGGACCTAATGAAAGGATGACTCCTAGACTAGAGTGTACTCCTTTTTTGATTGCATTGGGATCCTTGGAGTGCAATACATTGGGCATATTTTGAAGTTCCCTGAAGAAATAACAACGGAATAAAGATCCCTCTTTAAAAATTCATAAGCAAAGACATGCGTAAAGAGAACAAATAAAACTCCCCAGTTCCAGTACCATTCTCATAAGCACTGTTTAGGTTTTGTATGGTAAAATTAAAATCATCTAGGTTTTTTTCAGAAGCCATGGTTCTATCCTGTAGTTATTTAAGCAAGAATTACAAAACAGTAGAAGTACAATGTTATTTGCTCGTTCATGTTTTGTCATATAATAACTCATGACTGTAACACAGACATCTGACAATTGACTAGTTTGGAGCACACCATGTGGTATTTAATACATTAAGATACCTTTACTGGATATAAAATATATAAGTCCTGAGATACTGGTGAGATTATCATCATGGTATACACCAGATATGTAATTCCTACAGAAGCATTATCCCACAAACCAAGATTGCTGTTTCAGTATAGGCACTTCCAGATGTACCACAGATCAAGCAATATTACTTCAGCAGAGCTTTAAAGTGGAACTATAGCACACACAATTCAATGAGATACTTTTAGGCAAACATACATCAATATTATGGTCCTTTTCTAAAAGCTGATACAGTAAATTAGTCTGAGAAACCTGGCAAATAACCAACTGGCAAGGAAGTGTTCCATACCAGTATAACTGCACACATTAAAAAATCAGTATGGAGTTTGAAAAGCATTTAGTGTAGCTCTCAAAATTTATTAAGTTATTCAGTTGTAGTTTGTAAACTATCACAAATCCACAAGGAGGGATGTGAGAAGCCAGTGTGTTTTCAATATTGATATTTGTGTTATGAAACAGAAAAAAAAATAACAAAGAGACAGACAGGAACATCAAAATATGGGAAACTTCAAAAGAATGCAGATGCCTAATTGCCTTCCAAAGCAAACACCTAAAGATTAAATGAAATGGTTTTGTAATAAATGCCAAGTCTTGTCACTGAATCCAACATCTGTTATCTTTAATGTTGGCCACAGGAAAAGACAAAAATATCTGAGACCTGCATTAAGTATGAAACCACAGCAGTGCTTTCACAGTTGTGTTATTGTGCACCTGAGGAAACACGAAAACAGGTTGACTTTCAAAAACCACTCAGAGGCAGAAAGGCATGGGGAAAGGTCTGGCTCAGAAGAGATCTCAAGGACCAGATTTATTATCCTGATGTAAACATAAGAACACTTACAGTTTATTTGTTGTAGAAAAAGGGATGTGGTTTGCAATGAAAGAGGAGAAATGGGTGGTCTCAGAAACCTCACTATTTGGAGACTTCTGCATTTGTTAAAAATCTACTGAGGAAGCTCTTATTAACTGTTGATATATAACATTTAAAATAAAATATTTGAAGCTAGGAATCCACCACAGGTGTTTTTTTTCCTACCATGATTATGACATCATCTTCACTACAGCATAATCTTCATGTTATGTTACATCCACTGATTTCCATACAAATAACAGACTTGAAAACAAATTTGAGGCTATGCAGGTTGACTTGGAGCAGTAAGAGACCAATCTGGTCAACAAGTTCAAACATCAAGTTCCACATCTTAGAATAAGTTGTGGAGACAGTGGCTTGACTTATGAATAGAAGTCATATCACACCATTTTGTGCAATAGCATCTTGGCACACTGGTCTCATCACTATTAAGGTTAAGGAAGTCAGATAGATACACATACAGTATCTCTGAAATGTCACAAAACCCATATTATTCAATATTAATATCTAAATGTTTAACTGGTTTTGCTCAAAGACTCCTACTTGAGTATATTTATCATTGGTAGATTTTAACTCATTATAGTAATTCCATACACTTACAATGGGCATGCAAAGATCAAAAGATTTTGCTAACGTGTTCCTTTCTCTTCTACTCATTTAAGACCTATTCATTCTTCAGTTACTGTAGTATAAATTAGAAAACTGTCACAGCTTGGAGTGATGATTTTAAATTACTATCATGTCCAGTCTCAGTGTGTTTTCATGTAAACACATTGTGTTTACATGATGTGATGTGAACATTAGTGATATTCACACTCCTTAAGCCAGTGGGCTCACTGGCATAAGAATGAAAATCACAGTTTTCTTTCATATATGACTATCATATAATGCCACACTTATTTCATATTTCTAGGAAAAAACAGAAAATTCACCGGATTAAAGACAATGATGCTGTAACTGAAGGAGTTACAACCCTATAGTGGGATTTAACAAGATAATTTTTGATACTCTGAGATCATTATTGCTATGGTAACACTTGCAATATTTTATTGCTGCAAAATCTTTCCTGGAAGAAATGAAAACGTACAAATGTAATTTAAAGAAAATACACAGATGCAAACTTACAACACTGAAAAATATGTGCAGCCTGAACAAAGATGCTTTGGGCTTTAGTTAAGTAGAGCACTTTGAGATATGTCCTCACAAAAACATATAACTTCAAATTTCTAGGAAGACTTTTGATTGATTTAGCATTGATTATGGTTAAACTAGACAATGAAAAAAAAAATTTAAAGTTCTTTATAATTGTAAATACTACTGCTGAAAAACACATCACTATTTTCCCTGTTACTAGGTTCAGGGCTTTCAACGACGTGACTCAGCTTAGTAGGACAGCAATTAGAAACTGCTGTGATTCCCAGATGGCAGAGTAGACACTGTGGTCTGCTTAACCACCACCAGATTTATAAGGGCTGCTGCCACACTGTTATCAAAGTAAAACTGCACCATGGTTGGGGCTTGCAATGTTAGCAGCAATAAGCCAGCCTGGAGAGTGTACTATCAGCAAGTTTGCTGAGGACAAAACTGTGAGGAGTGGCTGACACCCCAGAAGGCTGTGCTGCCATTCAGAGGGACCTGGACAGACTGGAGAGTTGGGCAGAGATAAATTTAATGTATTACAAGGGCAAGTGTAAAGTCTGACATCTGGGTAGGAACAACCCCAGGTACCAGTACAGGTTGGGGACTGAGTCCTTGGAGAGCAGTGAAGGGGAAAGGGACCTGGGGGTGCTGGTGGATGGAAGGATACCCATGAGCCAGCAATGTGCCCTTGTGGCCAAGAAGGCCAATGGCATCCTGGCGTCCATTAGAAGGGGGGGTAGCTAGGTAGGTCAGCAGAGGTTCTCCTTCCCCTGTACTCTGCCCTGGTGAGGCCACATCTGGAATATTGTGTCCAGTTCTGGGCCCCTCACTTCCAGAAGGACAGAGAACTGCTTGGAAGACTCTAGAGCAGTGTGACCAAGATGATGAAGTGGAACATCTCCCTTGTGAGGAAAGGCTGAGGGAGCTGGGGCTCTTCAGCTTGGAGGAGAATGAGGGGTGACCTCCTTAATGTTTATAAATATGTAAAGGGAGAGAGCCAGGAGAACGGAGTAAAGCTTTTCTCAGGGGTTACTCATAATGGGACAAGGGGCAATGGTTATAAACTGGAGCACAGTATAAATATAAGGAACAATATTTTCACTCTGAGGGTGACAGAGCACTGGCACAGGCTGCCCAGGGGGTGTGTGGAGTCTCCTTTTCTGGAGACATTCAAAGCCCACCTGGACACGTTCCTGTGTGATCTCCTGTAGGTGACCCTGCTCTGGCAGGGGATTGGACTCAATGATCTTTCAAGGTCCCTTCCAACCCCTAACTTTCTATGATTTTATGATTTTATGATTCTATGATTCTATTCAAGCCTCACTGTAGGATGGCCAACAAAAGGAGGGAAGAGGATGGTGTGGGCACAAGCATTCTTGTTTCTAGTCCACAAAAAATTTCTTGCTGATGCTAATATAATTTGTCCCTGCTGGTTTGGTTGAAAATGTAATGAAAGTTCCCCACTGCGGCTTAGACTTGCCTTGAATGCAGAAGCAAAACTAGTTTCCACTTGGCCTAGAAATTAGGGAAAGGATCAGAAAGTGACATACTCTCTGAACTATTTGAAATACAGTGTCATGTTGCCAATATTTAGATTTTGTTCAGAGAATACTAAAAATCCCACCATATACAAAGGAAGTCCCAGCTCATGGAAAACTGTGACTTCTTGATCAGCTTGTGTTTCTAGTAATTCATACTAACTTTGATGCCACCAAATTCAAAATTGTGCAAATAAACTTAAAATATGGATCAGAAAGCAAAATTTCTAAAGATAGATTTTTTTTTCCTTTTCTGTATTTTATATATTTTGTGTGTCCTGAGAAATTATTTTGGTTAGCATAATACCTAAGTCCCAGAACTACCATAATATACACATATTTAATTATGAAACTCACAAATACTTATGCTTTGCATTCAAGCAATTGCAAACTTACAGATTGTTTTAGCACAGCTTTTGCCAAAATTTACCTAAGGGCTGTAAATTCTCAGCTGCACCTAACTTATTTTAACACAGTAAAATTCCTAGCAGAGTGAAGCTCCAGAATTCTATGGATTTCTAGTTAGCAATAAAATAAGAATATTAATAATACGGTCATGAAAAAAGAAAGCTAAAACACTCGGGTGCAAAAGGCCAAAAAATACAATTTAGCTTTAAAAATTGCTGAAGTATACTTCCAATTGCTTAATCAAAGTTTGTGGATACACTTCAGCAGCTCCTCATTTCTCATACCACAGCCCCAAAGTCATACATTTATTTTGCATGCTGATCTTCAAAAAAGTGGTTTTTTTACTTTAATTAAAGGTGGTGTAACTTGTTATGGAATGCATTTTTTTTTTTTTTCTTAGTGGAAAACATCTCTACTTCCCAGAAGCTGAAATATTCTGTTTACCTGGTGATTTATGAAAAGTACTGAATTTTTTATTACAGTTACAACTAAGGTTATAGATTTTAAATAAATAAGAGAAATGTCCTCTGAGTTGAAATATCTCTTCAGTTTCTTCCAGTTAGTAACCTGGAGAAGGTATAGTCTTTGTATTTTCAAATTTATCTTGCTATAGATCCTAAAAAGGAGCTACTAAACTATAATTCTGCCTTATGCACTCAATACGTATCTTCTGGCCTCAGAGGACCGTATACATTATATATATGTCACAACAGTCTCCTTGCTAAAGTATAAATGTATGTAATATATTGCACAAATTCCTCTCAGAAGAATATACCTATCTTGTGTTTACTATGAGACATGGATTATTTTTAGTCTCAGTTTTGGCAGCAGTCTCTGCATTCTATACTTATGTTTTTAGCAGCTGTGTTGTTTTCAGCTTCTCACTTGCAGTCCACAGTTTTGCAATAGTAAAATTGCACAGTAATTTGATATGACAAATTTTGGGCCAACTGTTGGGCTTTCCATACAGGGTGATCTGAAAGAAGCAACCCAGGTTCTTTGTAGCAGGTGACATAAGGGAGCATACAAAATGTATGATAAGCCACATTAAAAGCATTCTACAGCAAAAGAAATCTCTCAAGGCCTTTACAGGAGCCCAGTTAAGATTTCTGCTATCAGCTCTTCAGGGAAACTATTTCACTGTCAGTATCTAAAACACCTCAAAATTGAACAAAACCTAGTATTTAAATTTAATTCACATAAAGCAGATATGAAGCCATCTCTAACCACAGAAAAACTGAGATTGAGACATAGCTTTCAGCCTGTAACACTTCTGCTGCAAAAACACAGCTTAAATATTTCCTTTCCCAGCACCATGAAGATTATATGACACCAATGCAGCTCTGGCTTGCTGAAGAAGAGTCTTCCAGAAGAGTCTCAGCCCTTACACTGGAAATCCGTATACTCAAATCAAGACCTAGGGCTTTAAGAGTCCTGCACCACTGAGATACTGGCACCAACATGGTCTCAGCATGGTTTTCTGAGGGTTCTTCCTTGCAGCCCAAGTAGCCAAGAAGCACTGTGACAGCAGAGCCAAGGCAGGTCTGGCTGTGATTTCAGCTGTACTACAAACTTGATTCCTGAAGAGGGACAGGTGAAGAAAATGTCCTGTGTCCCACTGAGTTCTTACAACTAGCTATAACATAACACTAACTTTCCAAATGTGGTGGGATTATTTGAATGTTCAGTTTGGTAATACATTTTGCAACTAGTTATAAAAATCTACTGATTTCAATACACGTAAAAAACTTTCTTACCAAAATAGACCCAGAATAGGGTTAGGGGTTCTCCATGCTGAGTTGGGTCACCTGTAATCGCAACCTCTCAAATACTTACAGTCTTAGCCACACCTGAAAAGGACTCCTATAAAGCACAGCATGTTTCCATCCTTCCTGTCCTCCACTAAGTAGAAAGTTACAGTTTTAGTATCTATTTTTCACAGGTTTTCATTTGGCTTCAAGCTGAAAATTCAAAGTGCAGCCCAGTAGCTGAGATTGAAGACAATAACAACATTTTAGGATTTTTCTCGTTGACAGTTTCATTTACAGCACCTGCTATTATTTTGAAATTGCCATTTCCCATCTTGCTGTTTAATCACAATCCTCCCTTGCTGGTGACTTCCACAATGATTTGTTTTGTTGTGATTCACGGTGTAACACACTTTTTTTCTTTCTTGCACTGTGTGATCACAGTTTGCTACTAGCGGACTTGCTTCAGAAATGTATATTCTGTCTTATACTTGATACTAACATGCTGTTTTCTAAAAAGGTGTTCAGGGCTGCTGGCAGCACTGAATTCAGTAGCCATAACAGACATACTGACAGCAGCAGCATTTCTTCCTTTCTCTGATACACAGTGCAGGAGGGAAATTGTGCTGGATAGGCATTTCTATATCCTCAGATGACCTTAATCTAATTCATAAGAAGAAAATGTTCTCTGCAATCTGTAAATACTACCTGTTGCACAAATAATTATGACAAAAAAGCTGTATGTTAATCAGGACTATAGAAAACCTCAGAAAAACAGTAACTTTTTCTTCTATTGTTCCAGCTGACGATGACTTCTGTGTTCCTAGATGCTTCTTATGACCTTTGATTTACTGCTAAAACCATATATTGAATTGAATATTGAATTCATTATATTGAATATAACTAATTTATTGTAAAAGTGGTGAAAGTGGTGAGCATGTAGGGAGTATTCACCATGACTCTCCATAAAACAGAGTTCAAGATTTGCTACCATGCAAGAACGAAGCAAGACTGAATATGACAATCTATTGGATGTGGCAACCTCATCTGTTAAGAGCCTCGTATCTGATCTCTGCTATATAGACAATTTATTTGTTTTATTTATTGAATATTTAATGTGTGTGAATACATGTTCATATGTAGAACCAGCAGAATCTGGATCCTAAGTTTAGTTTTGAGATAAATGTTAATGGCTTAGCCCAAGGCAATTTCCAAGCTGCACAAAAGCAGCAAAATGTATAGAGGATTTTATTATTAAACATGAAACCCTTCCAAGTGTTCAGTCACTTCAAAGAAGAAGTGGTAACAGATGAAGTATTTGGGGTTTTTTTTTTTGAACTGTGTCTTCATTTTATTGACCTTTACTCAGCCTCAGGTCTGTGAGTTGCTTAATTTATTTAATGAGTCTAATAATTATGACATTTCTCCCCTGCCTGCTTAAGTAGAGAACAGTGAGGAATTAATAAATGCATCATTGTGGCTCATAGTCTTCTGTATCAATGTATTTAACTCTACACACTTTAAATCAAAGCTGATATAAAATACACGATAAAAAAAATTAAATATATTCTAACTTCAGTTAATGAATAATAGCTCAGTTGTAAAACAAGGGGAAATTAAATGACTTCATCTAATACTACTTTAAATTTACACTTACAGAAGGCATTGCTCACACTGACTATGCAACAAGAGATTGTTTTGGCCCACATAGTGTAGTGCCTTTTGCAGCATTCTGACTTAGACTGAGTGGCTAGGTTGTTACAGATAAAATAATTCAAAATATAGTCAGCTCTGAGTTTTCCCTGACTACGTTATCTAAGCTGCATTTTAAGATGTCCAGCTTGGCTCTGTACAGTGCCATCTTAGGTCCAGTTTGGTTTTTAAGCTCGTAAGGTTGGTGGTATGGTTTCCAGAAGATTTATTAGTGAGGGTGCAGTGCAGTACTGATACACACTGTCAACCCAGACTTCCACTTTTCCATGGGAAAGTCATTTTCATCAGAAGCAGAGAAGGAAGGAGAGGAGATGGAACTAAAATAATATGCCAAAACCCCTCAAACATTAAGGTTTGGCTATGGAGGAATTTGGCACATAACTATAAAAGACACAGACATACTTAAAGTAGCTTTCAATGAGGTAGCAGAGAGAACAGCAATGAAGACTAAATGACAACAGTGGTCCAGGGACCCTGCATTTGGTAGCCTACACAGGCAATCTTCACTGCTACATCTACTCCAGTAGAGTAATAGTAAAGCCACGCAAGGATACGTACCACTTACGTATAAGCCACGTACTCATATGTGGTGACAGAGTAATCCACAGTGCCTGTTCCACTTCTTAAATGAGTGTATGAAAAGATAAAAGTTTCCAAAGGCTGTTAAAGGCATGTTTGTTGCAGAATAACAACTGATTCATCAGGGATCCAGATCAAACACCTCGTGCTCTTGTGTGATCTTCATGTGAATTTTTTCTGATCATGGAAACCAAACTGTGAAGATAGTAGTAACCATTCACTCTTATCCAAATTCAGAGGCAGGACATAATCAGGCACATGCTTTCTGTTGTCTTTGAGTCCCTCAATTTTCATAAAATGAAAGAAGCATAAAAAACCAAAGAAGAAAGTGACTCAGGCAATACAGAGATAGATTAAAGCTGACCTGACCTACAACTAAAAGGAAATCTACTGCAAAAAGTGTCAGTTTTCCATGGGAGTTTTAATTTCAGCAAAATACCACTGCCAGGTGGGAAAATGTATCACAGGCAAAATGTATCATCAGCCTTTGTGAGAAAAAAAGTAATTTTACGGATGCACAGGTATACTTAAGAAACAAATTAATTTGACTCACAAGCTTGGTAGGAATTTTCTCTTAAATTAAAACTTTTTGGAAGGAATTAAATGGAACTGCCATTAGCATTTCCTCTATATGAAAACGGTAGGGGCTTTAACTGAATAAAAATGAAATGCATGAAAAAATACTTTAATTTTAACTGGCCATTATTAGGTTCTGGGGGTTTTTTTTGTTTTTTGTTTTTGTTTTTTTGTTTGTTTTTTTGTTTTTTTTTGTTTTTTGTTTTTTTTGTTTGTTTTTTGTTTGTTTTTTGTTTTTTGTTTTTTTGTTTTTTGTTTTTTGTTTTTGTTTGTTTTTTTGTTGTTTTTTTTTTGGGTTGTTGTTTTTTTTTTGTTTGTTTTTTTTTTATGAATAGCTCAATATGTTCAAGGAAAAAAAAATATATCCATCTTTATTCCTTGTTTTAAAAAATGTTTACCCATCTTCCATATGCTGATTTTTGCTCCTGTTTCTTCTCTTCTCTTCTCTCATTCAATTTTTATGTGACTATCACTGAAATGAGTTAAATTGACTTAGCGTTATACACTGGATGTTTTAATAAATTGGTTCTCCTCCCAGAGTTTTTAGTAGTGGTGGCATTAAAGAGAGATTCCTCCTGAGATTCCATCACAAAGATATTTTGTATAAAAATATTCAGTATCAGATTAGCGGTCTCTCTGCAGTATTGTTTTCTCTCTTACATGTAGAAAATAATTCTCTGACTTGAGAGGAACAATTCTCTTAACCACTCCAACCTTGTTTTCTAATGATTGCAATCTTGGAAATGCAAAGATGCAAAATCTATAATTATCAGACGCAGGATTTTTAGGATATTTGTGACAGAAAAACTAAAAGGAAAACAATAAAATAGATTTTGTTCTAAATGAGACGTTTTCTGTTGAAAAGAAGCCAATTTGCTTCAATAAGCCCTTAAATTCACTCTAGCTTTCCTCAAAGACTTGATATGACTCAGATTTTACTTGTTAATGAACCAAAATTACTGCCATTTATCCTCTGATGTAACTATAAAAAGACATAAAATCACTCCATCTAAAATCATATGTATATTAAATTATCCATTTTTGTGATATGGATAACTACTGCTCAGAGGGTATCTAAATGTCTAACTGATTAACCTTAAAACCTAAGGTGGGATGTTTATTTCCACATAAAATTAATGGAGGAAGTTGAGATCCTACATGATCTGAAGCATATTTTAGGTACTTTGTCAGAGCAATCAGACTTGGGAGTCTGAATCTAGTGAAGATGCACACCAGAGTCAGATACAGGAGGAGATCCCAGGTCCTAAATTACAGCCACAGGTAGAATAATTTTTCTCATTCATGACACAGGAAGATAAGTTTCCCTGTAAGGCCTTTTACCTGCAGGTCTAAAATCAAGTGGTATGAATGTCTCCTGAGAAAGATTATCCTTTATGACTTGCTACTTTTATATACATAAATACTTGTAAAAATCAGTATTGCACATTTTCCACCCAATCTAGAAAGCTACAAGCAGGCATGTAATGAACACTGGAAGACAAATATGAACAGCTACATATTGTTCCTAATATCATATCCTATTTTGAGATAATCATCATCATTGTACTCTAGTGCTACCTAAAAAGGAAAGAAGAACAGCAATCAATAATATATGAAGAGATGTTCTGCTGAGATCTGCATTTTTGCTTAGCTTTGTCATGACCTTGAATGCAAATCAATCTGGGATACATTCATCCTAAAGATTTATGGCTGTGGCTTGCACCAATCTTTTCTTAATAAACTGAGTTGAAAATAACTCAGACAGCTCATTAGTTACAGCACGATATATTTTCCCCTTAATTTGAGGAATGGCAAATGTCTTCATTATTCTTAAAGCAACATATGCTGTATATTCCTACTATCCTACAAAAATCAGACTAATCCTCTATGCACTATCTGCTTAGAAGAAAATAATCATCCTGTGAAGTATTTATCTTCTGCATTGTTTTCTGCCTTGCAACATCCTCCATTGCAATATTTGCTTAGTCCTGAGGTTTATCATTCCTCTCCTCTGAGCATTATTTAGAGTTACTAATAAAATTAAAATAATCTCCTTTGCCATATTTGGGTTGTCTAAAATGCAACTGAAAAAAACACATCTTAGAGAGTTACAGCACTGGAAACTCCACAGCTAAGAAAATTCTTGTGGCATTAGCATCAAAAGTTCTAATTAAAGAGATTGTTTTCCTTCAAGGAATTTTCCAGTAAATCACCATAAAAATAACATTTCTCTTTATGTTTCCATTCTATATTCTATAGTAGCATATTTTTGCCAGGTGTGCTTTTTTTTTTTTTTTTTAATGACATTATATAATATGAAGACTATTTGTCTTCTTTTTTAATTCTCCATTTGTTCAGTGCCTTATACCTAATCAGAGCCAATAATGGTTGTGTCATTTACATATTATCCATAAATCTGCATTTTTAGGGATAGTGATAGACTCACTAAGCATCACTGGGGTTGTTTCCTTTATGACCCTGCTGTCTGTTTCCTTTGGAAACTGTAACTGCACTGTTCATTATTTGCTCTTCTCCCTTTCCCAACATTCTGTGGGCAGTAAGATTAAACTTCAAACACAACGTAGGTAAGAAAAAACCATGTTTTATCTACCATATCAGCCCCCTTACAAGTCAGGCGGCAATCTAGGAAGATCTTCACTTTTAGGAGAATAGGAATTAAAGGTAATACAATTCAGTCCCTCAAACTAAGAGACAGGGATCAGGAGGAGGATCCCCTCATAATCCAGGAGGAGATGCCCAGTGATCAGCTGCACCACACAGGTAATACACAAGTCTAAGGGGCTGGATGGAATACACCCAAGGGTGCTGAGAGAGCTGGTGGGATTGCTCAGCAATCATACCATCATTTATCAGGAGTCCTGGATGACAGGGGAAGTATCAAAAGACTGGTTATCAGCCCGTGTGATGCCCATATATAAGAAGGGATGTAAGGATGATCCAGGAAATTACAGGCCTGTCAGTTTGACTGTGGTGCCAGGGAAGCTGATGGAGCAGATCATCCTGAGTACTACTATACAGCACTTGCATGATAACCAGGTGATCCGGCCCAGTCAGCATGAGTTTATGAAAAGCGGGTCCTGTCTGACAAACCTGATCTCCTCTGATGACAGGGTGACCCACTTACAGGATGAGGGAAAGGCTGTGGATGTTATCTACCCTGACTTCAGTAATGCATTTTTCTGTTTCCCACAGCATTCTCATAGAGAAACTTGCTGCTCATGGCTTGAATGGCCGTACATTCGCTGGACCCACAGGGTTGTGGTCAATGGAGTTAAATCCAGTTGGCAGCTGGTCATGAGTGGTGGTCCCCAGGGCTCAGTGCTGGGGCCGTTCCTGTTTGACATCTTTATCGTTGAACTAGATGAGGGGATAGAGTGCACCCTTAGTAAATTTGCAAACACTAAGTTGGGTGGAAGTGTTGATCTGCCTGAGGATAGGGGAGCTCTGAAGAGGAGTCTAGACAAGTCTGATCAATGGGTGAAGGCAAATGGCATGAGTTTCAACAAGGCCAAATGTCAGGTCCTGCACTTCAGCCACAACAACCCCCAGCAGGGCTGCAGGCTGGGGAGGAGTGGCTGGAGAGCTGCCCAGCAGAGAGGGACCTGGGGGTGTTGATGGACAGCCAGCTGAACATCAGCCAGCAGTGTGCCTGGGTGGCCAAGAGGGCCAGCTCCATCCTGGCCTGCATCAGGAACAGCGTGGCCAGTAGGACCAGAGATCTTACCCCTGTACTCAGCAGTGGTGAGGCTACACACAGTACTGTGCTCAGTTTTGGGCCCCTCACCACAGAGAAGACATTTTGCTAAGAGTGCACTCAAAGAAGGACAACATAGCTGTTGAAGGGCTTAGAGCACATGTTTTACGAGGAGTGGCTGAGGGAGCTGGGGTTGTTTAGCCTAGAGAAAATGCGGCTGAGGGGAGACCATATTGCTCTCTACAATTACCTATAAAGAGGTGGGGATCAATCAGTTCAGCGAAGTTATAAGTGACAGAACAAGATTTAATGGCCTCAAGTTGAGCCAGGGGAGGTTAAAATTGGATTTTAGGAAGAATTTCTTAACCAAAAGGGTTGTCAGACATTGGAACAGGCTGCTCAGGGCAGAGTCACCATCCATGGAGGTATTTAGCAGTCATATAGACATAGTATCCAGGGATATGGTTTTGTTACGAGCTTGTCAGTACAGTTGAACTCAATGATCTTGAAGGTGTTTTACAATCAAAGCGCATCCATAGTTTTTTAAATTTTTTAAAATAAAATATTAAAATCCTCCCCCCCCTTTCTAAATTTTCATTTCAGTTCCACCTTCCAATCACATTTAAATAAATTGATTTTGTTACAAGACCTGCATAGATCTTGCCTGCTTGGTGCTGTGTATGGAGGCGTGTGGTTTGGATAGTTGGAAGGAAGCAGTGTCCTTTGGGGACATTTTAGGGAATACAGACAATAGCACCACCTGTGACTTGCACTCTTTCTTCCCTGGCTATTGGAGACACTCAGTAGGACCAGCAGTAAGCACAAGATACCAGTTGTACAAGACAGTAAGAGAAATTGAACTATCCAGAACCTCACTTTAAAGAAAAAAAATCACCTATATTTATTAGGCCTCTATAATGCTACTAGGGCAGTGACATTGTAAAGAACTCAGATGCCATGCTTAAAAAAAAAGATGTTTGAGTCTATTAAAGAATGCTTTTGTACTATATAAAATAATTCTCTGCATACATATGAGATCTCTAAATCTAAAAGGTATGGACCACCCACTGGCTGAACACATTTGATGGGAGACCTGGTACACTGACTATATACCTTAGTCAGTAGGGAAAAAATAGATCCAAATTTTGTTGTCCTGTAAGTAGGTGCAACACCTCAAACTCAGCAGATGTTCACATTTTAATTTTAACTTCTGTATTTTAATTTTATTTACTATCAGCACAAAGGATGATGTTTTATGTAAGCTGTCAGAAAGATATCAAACAAATGAAAAGCAATTTTTGTATAAATTTAGATGCAAATTCAGTCAAATGTATTTCTTAATCTTTAAATCCAAAGGAGAAAATGAAAATGAGGAGTATTAATACATCATGATTCAGTATATAAACTTCTTATAACATTAAAGGTTTGGACAAGCAATAGCTGATAATGAGGGCAGCCATACTTAACCAATGGTGTCAGAAAAACTGGCTGTGGACATGTGTCTAGACTCTTAAGTTTCACACTAAAAGCAGTTCAGTAGAAATCACCTTTGGAGTGGATTAAGCTAATGCATGTTACTTTACATTTTTTATGCATACACATATACGACTTATTAAATGAAAGTTGTAGCTTGCTAAACATGGCAAGGCAGGGATGTGTTATCTTCTGGACAAAATGTCATGTTAAAGTTTACTGTTTCCCAAATTAAAATACATTCATGAAAACTTAAGAAGTTTGCTGTATTTGAAGTCAAATTAAATTATTTATTCTGTCCTACTTCAGTCCTAACTTCAATGAAGGTTGTTATTTTTTTAAAGTTATCTGATTATAAAATAATAATCCTAATTACATATTCCTGGGCTGGGATGCTTCCTCATTTATACCTTATTTCAATCTTGTAGGCTTTTAATGTTAATTTTTACTATAGGCTTGCCTAAAGATCTTATTTTGACTTGGTTAAACCCACACAGAATAAGGGAACAAGTACGTCACACTGAAACGAAAACTACACTAATTGTTCCATAAAAAGCACTTGAAAATCTTGTCTTCATCAGTCAATAGAACAAAATACCTCTACCATATAATTATTTCCCATCCCACTCAATAATTTATCTCAGTAGTAAAGAGATGAGTCCCTTGGACCCTGTTTTTCCCCTTCAGGATACAATAATTCCCACTGATTTCAAAGGAATTATTCAGTTCCTTCACTTCAGGACTGACAGACAAATCACACTTAGGCTGCTGAAAGTAACAAAGTAATTTTCAAACTTGTTAATAAATGAGAGCCTAAGGAGTTAGCATGAAACATGTCAGTCAAGCAGAGCAGTCTGAGGTAACATACTCCAAGATGCTACCAAAAGTCAGAAGACACATATTTTAACTAGGATTTATGTAAATAATGCCTTCGGCTCTTTATTATATTAACGGGAAATAGTGACATTCCTCATGAACTTAATAGCATTTTTTGTTCTTTCAGGTAGCTAAATCAATTTCACTTGCCTGGATTTCTCCAAAATATCTATGTCTTCACATTTTGAAAAATGGTATCACAACATCTGTTGTCTCAGCCTTTATATCACTGCCAGAAATTAGCCACATATTTTCACTTTTTCAACTGCCTCTGTGACTAGATAAAAGAAAAACAACCCTGACCTGTAAAGGAGCATTTTCCTCTACATGAACTTGGTCTCTGAGAATCCCAAAAGAAAATAAAACCCTAAATACTAAGAAGGAGAATATTTTTTATGGTCTGTTGAAAGCACTGTCCTTGCATATACTCATAGCCCTCTCCACAGATAGTCATGGCCTTGTTTTGTCAATATATTTATATTTTGTCTTGGAAAATGGGTAAATAATTTTTCAGGGAAAACCTCTTGTTTTTTTAAAATATTTGCCCTTTTTTACTTACACTCACTTCAATTTCTTATCTTTACCTGTTAGAGTTGTTCTCTGAACTAAAAATGTGAAAAATAGTGGTGTTTATCTGTTAGACCTTACCTGAAATGGGAAGTCCAGAGGTGCAAGGTTTAGCAGGCAGCTTAGCTCAGATGAAGATTTCAAAAATATCTGTTCAAACAAACAGAAGAAATGAGATAACAAATTATTTGAATTTAATTTGAGCATCTTTGGTAGAACATATCTCTACTCAAATTATTGTTTATGCATAATTGATTGAACTGGATAGAACCAACACAAATACTCCTTGCTACTGTCTAAGAAGAAAGTTTAGGTGTGCGACAACTTTACTGTAGACATTTTGCCCCAGGATCATATCCAAATTTTAGATAAACACTGATGTACGTAAAGGAATCTGAACAATTTGTTTATATACAAAATGACTGTTTTCTTAGCTGGGAGCTTGTCACCAACATTTAACAAAATTTCATGGGTGTTTTAGAGAGATGACAAAGACTGTTTCTCTTTCTGTGCAAACTCTGGGCATTCTTTTCAGAGGTACCTAACAGTTGTATTTTTACAAAACCAAACATTTTGTTTTGTTCATCTTCCTTCAAATTTTAGGTTTCCTTTGTATTAGGGCAGTAACGGATGATGTGCTCATGTCTTATAAAGTTTCTTCATGACTTTAAAACATCCAAGGCTTGAGGAAAAAAAAAATCTAATTATTAATGATTCCTATAATAGTAGTAAAGTATGCAGCCATCTAAAAACACATATAAACAGTCCTGCAATGATGAACTGCTACTTAACCAAGGAAATTAATTTATTTAGAGGACTAACTGTGCCATGACTTTGTCACACCTGAAACTCCTTTGATCCTATCAGGTTGTTACTCTGGGTAAGAAACAGCCCCATCTCTTCGCAGACATTCCTCCATGGTCATGATGCAAAGATGAGTTGCTTAGCTCAGGCTTTGCACAGTCAGACATGGTTGCCAGATGAAAACTGGCTTGCAGCCTGGTATCTTGAGAAATATGTGAAACCACTTTGTGACTGTGTGTATTTAACTTTATAGATGTATCTGGACTCCTTTGTTGATTTTAAGTGCCACCATGTTTATACTTTCATCTCTGTCACAAGTCTCCCACCAGAGAACACTAATAAATACCTTTTTTCAGACTTCATTCCATTAATGTAACGTATTGAAAGGGATTTCAGGTGACTCATTCCATGAATTCAAAACCTACCACCTGCTAAGTAGTTCAGAGATGTCATACATGTGAAAATGTCTTTTCCTGTTTTAATATTGTACTCCTTATAATAGAAATAATTGTATGCACCTTTCAAGAAAGAGCTGTGGAAATAATTTACCTTTTCAAAGCACACTGAGAATACAAATTCCCAGATAAATAGGCAAAGAGCAACCAAATCACACTACGAGGTTTGCTATTCATTTCTCTCCAGTCACCATATGAAGACATAAGAAGATCTTTACTGTGAGCTTGAATTCAATAGAAAAAGCAATACACCTTCTGGAGAATAAATGCTTCCATAAGGGTTAGTATGATAAAACATACAGCAGCCCATTGTGTGTAAAACCAAAGCAGTAGATACTCTTAGTACCAAAAGCTGAATTTAGTTTAGACTTTATTCTTCCAGTGGATATTAATGCAGACAAACTATTTCACATCTACATTTTCTGCTGTCATAGAGATATCATACCTCTGGGTATTTGTGACCTTTTTCACATTATGAAGAGAAAGGAATATTTGGAACATCATATAATGAGAGAAAAAGTAACCTAATACAGACAGCAACAAGAAAATGGGTATGTCAAGTGTGCGTAACGAAGGAATCTGAAATGAACAATCACTTTAAGTCTTCTAACATGAGAACTTCACAACATGCTCTTAGAACAGAGTAATAACAGAAAAAACTCATAGACCAGGTTGTAGATGAAGTGCAGATGGCAGAGAGATGCCAGAACTACATAAAAGAAGGACTGTGCAACCTCCTAACTGAAAACTGCACAAAGTCATTCAAAATGACTCAAAGCTCACAACATCCCCCTTGTCAGCCTTCCCATAGGCACTTCAGATATAGGCAGGGTACAACACACAAAAGTCTTTCTGCCATCTTCCTTCTAGCTCTCATAGGTAGCCTCCATTGCATGACCACACGTGTCTTCCCAGGGGATCAGCATGGATCCTTCCCATAGGACCAACATCCATAGGACCTTGTGATGGAGGACAGTTGCTTGATCATCTTCTAATCATTCTAACCATTCAAGAAATGAAAGTCCACAAGATTCTATGAAGCCTGCCTTAGTTTAAAAGAAGTAATCCCCTACCTCTTCAAGGTATTGTCACTTAACCACTCGCTTGTTAGCATCAGCCAACTATCAGCTATATTTTAAGATAACATTACAGAATAAGATAACATGGCAGAATAAGAAGAAAATCCTGTGCAAGCTATTCTACACATAGCAGGAAACTGGTTCCTGAAAGGGTCCCAAGCATTATTATACTTTTAGGTATGGTAAAGGCAGAGGTTATTGCAGTGGAACTCTTCAACAAGCAAAAAGCCACAAGTTGAGTAGCTATTTGCTTGCAATGCAATACAAATACCATGCAATACATACCAGTACCAAAAAGCATCAGACCAACACTTGCCAAGAAACATTGGACCACATGATCCCTGAGGTCCCTTCCAACCTGATATTCTATGATTCCATGAACTTGCATGGATAATCATTGGGATATCATTACAAGCTCTGTGTTTAAATTAATTGAAGTAAATCTGATCAACAGAACCTTAAGATAAGTGATAATTACAGGACATATCATACTGCCATGGACAGTAAAGGTTATGCCAAACCAGAGAAGACACTTCAATTTTTTTTTTCGCTTACTACCTGGAATTGTTGGACTTAACTGGCAGCTGAAAGACAAGAATGAAAAATCCTCAAGATTCTTCAAGATCCTCAAGGATCTTGAAAGTGCAGCAAATGACTTAATATAGGGGTTTAGGACTGAAGATACCTTCTTATAGTTACCTTGCTTCGTTAGTCTATAGAGAAATATGTGAGGAACACCTGGTAGGAGCATGAAGGACTGTAATGCTTTCTAAAGAGCCGGGTTTTATGTGGGAAAGCACTGTATTACTTCCATGAGGCACATAATCAGAAAGTATGGATTAAGCTTCACCTCCACAAAGAATGGAAAATGTCTACAGACTTCAAGGAGAAGGAGGATGGGTAGGCCTCTGAATTAGAAAGACCAGGCAGCATCATTACATTAGCTAACTAAGAGAAAATTTGTCTGGAAAGATGAATGCTAAGAAGATTTTGAAGTCATAAAAAGAAGCACTTTAACTCATACTAGATTTAAAGCTCCAGATTCATATATTTGCAGTAGTCCAAAATGCCAGACAGATGTCAGCAGCTGAATAAACTGATGTGGCTGTTAGACACAAACCAGTAACTTACAGAGCCTGCAAATTCAATCAAAGAGGCACCAAATATTCAGTCACATAACGTGAGCACTAGTCATTGTGGAGATGCTCAAGACATGTAGTCTGTATTTATTTGGCTTACGATTCATATTCATCTTCTGTAGCATTTTTAGATCTAACTATTGATTTTTATATTTAGAAAGTACAGGTATATGTAGCCATTTAAGAGGAACTTTTATTAAATACTCTGCAGTTATGTTTCTAAATAATTAAAATTTTTCATTACTTATGGCAATGACTGAATTTAAACCCTAAGCTTAATTTGCAGGCAATTGCACAAATATTGAGTGATCCTGTTAAGACTCACTGCTCCCACTATTTTGAGAATTCAAGATAAATAACTACTAATTCTTCTTTCAGCAATTTTAGAAAAGCATTTTCATGTTGAATGAAAATTCAATATCATATCGTGTTCCAATATAATTCATAGGTCAGAATATAATGTAACATAACATCTTAATACTAACATACAATATGAACTTTAAAAAAAGTATTCTGAACATCATGAAGTCTTTTAAACCCCTTTTTGTCAACTTCTGTGCACTTTAGAAACCATAATTATCCTAGACAATTATGGAAGTGATGTTATCACTATGGAAACATAACATTTCCATTCACATCTCCCATTTTCTTCTTTCACAGAAGAAAAAACATGCTTCATTTTCACACTGTCAGTGTGCTGTCTATATTATGTGCCTCATTCATTAGTTCTCAGAAGAATAATTTCATGTGAGGTAACCAGCATTTCTGGGCGTTTTACAGATGTCTGTCAAGAAAAGAAAAGAAAACAAAATAAATAAATAAATAAATAAATAAATAAATAAAAGATGTGCTCTCACAATACTATTATCCAAGTTGATCATGTTTTCAAAACTTACAAGGTTATAAATTATGTGATTTTTTTCAATTAAAATAGTATAGTATTTTATATCTATCTATCTATATATATTATAGTATCTCCTGTGCAGATTGTTAAAAACTTTTGAATGTGATCAATCATTCTTTTTTTAAAATGGTATTCTTCTACGATTTCCAAAGGAAATTAACTATTCTTTTTGTGTGTTAGTGGGTCCCAGACCGATAGTTCTCTTGCACATCTTCTTCCTTTTCATTTATCACCATAAAATTGTTTTTGGAATGTACTGGAAATGTTACTAGAATTTAGATAATAATTTCAAAGAAGATTCCTCCTCATAAGTTTTATGTTATTACCTGAAATTACTGCTGTATAGCAGGAATTATTCTAGTTTGCCAAAAGTCTATTATGCATCTTATACCAGCTTGCCCATCATTCAACAGCCTTTAAGAAGCTTGTGATGAGGAAAATTGTATAAGCAGGTTCACTAAAAATATCTGTCAACATCAAAACACCCCTCAGATGTACCAGAAGCCAAATTTAGGGATCCAACTTAGTAAAATATTCTTATGTTTAGCTAAAGTGATTGCAAAAGAACCATTTTGCTAACCTTACTTTCTACTTTAAACAGTACTAACAGGATTCAGTATTTATTAACATCCTTTAAATACCTTTGGTACTTATAAATATGATAGACACTGACACAGCATACAAACGAGCTTTGACACCACTTGCTGGGACACGCTTGCTTTTAGAAAGGTCATTCATTTATTTACCCAGGAGACTACCACTCAGGATTTACAAATAACGAGAGTTACTTTTCAGATCTGCCTAATGATTTGTTTACTGCAGAGAGAAAGAATTTTGTCCTCAGCAATAAATAATTTTCAATCAAGTAGCCCAATTATTCTTTATGTTTAGCAGGGAAATGGGAATTAATCCAAAGTAATAGTTCTCATTCTCTGCATTAATAATTGATTACACATATTCAAGCTCTCCATGATAGGCTTCAGAGAAAGTAATGACACACACACAAGTACATGGATATGAAATTCAGACCTAACACAGATTTTTATATTCACTAGACCTTGAGACCAGTGGAAATTAAATCAATACCTGAACACATATAATCACACAAATATATGGGTGCAAAAATCACTCTGAAGTTTACAGAAGACAGAAATACTATGTTCAAAAATGGTTATGACAGCAAAATGTAAAATTACTTAGGAAACCTTAAGAAGAGGGAACACAACCTCTAGAACAGGAAATCCATTTTAAGAGTTATAGTCTTACAAGCAATATTAGCGTCATAAAACACAAGGTTAGCCAGTGCCTTTGCAATTTATATACACCAATGTCCCTTTCCATGATCCTTCCAGATAGTAGTTCCAGACTGCAATATCAAAATAGGAAGACATGATTAACTGTTAGCTTGCATACGATTGTAATTCAGTCTTCTAACGATGGATTCCAGTTTGCTTTGCCATGATTTATCTGATTTATTCATAAATAATAGAACGGAAATGTATACATGGTTCCTATATTTCAAAGCATTCGTACTGAGACAAAAATAAATTTTATTGATGTCATGCTTAAAACACAGGCATGGAGCTCATTTGTTTGCATTTTTTGTTGTTGTTTTTAATCCTAACACAGATGCATTTTCAGGAAAGGAAGCAAGACTTTGGCAAGATACAAATCAAGAATCACCCATCAGTTATGAGATGCACTGGGATTGTGTCAGCACCCTGTAATATCCTTACCAGTATGGAATCTCTGCTGGATTTTAAACCAAAGTGTTCAAATAACTTTCCCTCAGGGATTTCCAGAGAAAACATCTTAGAGGAAACATCTTGGAAAAAAGTCTCAAAGCAGAAACAGATGACCAAGCCAGGAGAAGTACTGTGCCAGATGCACAGAATTTAGATTTTAAAAACTTAGATTTTAAAATCCCTGTCTCAAATACCAGTTTTCCTTGAGGCAGCTAAGGCTCTGCATATATAAATAGGGAGCGATTCTTCCCTTTTACTTTTACTTTGCATAATTCAGGTACCGTTTCCTTTTACACAGATGACATTAAGGTTCAATACGAATGTGACTGAGGAAATAATGCATCTATCTCATGAAAAGCACCTTGATAACCAGTCTGTAGTCTAGTCTGGTATGAGGTGCACTTCTATGAAATTTGTTTCTCAATGTACAGAATAATTAGAGATTAAATAAAGAAAAGACAGAAAGGGAGAAATCTGAATTTAAATCTGTGTAATGGTTAATACTTATTGTACATTCTATCCTAAAAACTCTTTACTGACATGCCCATAATGAGTTATTTGCTTTAACACATGCTTACAGAAATCATTGTAGATTCGTTTTGGGGTGAAATTATGACAATTTAAATAAGATATTAGATGCCTTGTTACTTAACTATGATTATTAAACATCTCCATGCCTCCCAAGCAACCCATCTGTTTTGCATTCCTGTCTCGGGGTGTGGAGGTGCATATTTACCTACAAAAAGCACAGAGAGAGTCTAATGCCTTGTTTAACATCAGTGATTAACTTCCAGGTGAGGAAAATACAGCAAGATCACTACTCAGTGAAGAATTACACAGTGTTCAGAAGAGTAGAGCTATTCTTCAGTTTTAAAAATTGGTAATAGTGACTAAATTCCTCCCTCATTTCAACACTTAAACTTACGTTTAGGTTTACATTTAGTTTGTAGCCAAAGTAGCCTTGTCAATACTCCTTTTGACCTTTGGGATAAAAAGTATAACAGAAAAACCATACTCACAGGTCAACCTCAACTACTTGACTAGCTTCCTATGCAAGTATTTTATGGTTTGAAGGCTGAGACATGGTGCTTACCTGATGTTGATGAGCCAGAATATATAACGAGTCAGAAAAATGTAATGTGAGTAAATTGACATTCTCAAACATTTAGGACTCGGTGCTCCTTTCAGAAATTTCTCCAGTGTTTTAAAGTTTATCAAATTGAATATAATGACACAAACAGAAGCTTTCTAAGTCTTATGTTACGGTCCATAAATATTGTTTTAGATTTTGATTGTGAGGAAAAATCAGCCACTACTCATAGATGTCACACAAACCTGCAAAAATAACAGGTTTTACGATTTAAGCAAAATCAATGATTTATTTCAAGGAAAAAATGATACCACGTTTAAAGAGAGGCTTGCACTGGAAGGCAAATGTGTAATAGGGAGAGGTTTCTACATGAATTAGTGACTCTGGGGAAAGAGTCGTTAAGAGAAGAAAGAAGGCAATTAAGTTTTTTTCACCCTCAAGAAACGCTGCGGCTGGCTGCCCGGTGGGATGCACTGTCCCTTGCTGGGTTATTCCTGCTTGGCTGCAGATCTCAGCTTTTTTCTGGTGCGGTAGATGTAGCTGAAGTATTTTGTGGTGAAAGAGCAGGGAGGGGATTTTCTCCTTTTCTCTTTGAGTTTTATACTAAATAAATAAATAAATAAGGTTCTGTCTTTTCATAAATCACCAGTACACTGGGAGAGGTTTGCCATCCTGGGGACTTCTCTTTTGATTTACAGGAATTCTTCAGTTTTGTTATCTGCTAATTTCATTACCTTTCTTGACAGTTTATCAGGAGACATTCTGATTAGCATTTTTGTCTTTAGGAGTCTGGTGGTGTCAGGCATGATACAAAGCAGGAGCTTGAAGGCCAAACTTAGTTTATTGACATATTCTAACTAAGGTGAGCCAGAGGAAAAAAAGTTTTGCTATAGTTTTTTAAAAGAGTAAAGAAATGCTGGAATGCAAGACAATTCATAAGTTCAATGTGTCCACACCATCTTATTAAACCCAATTGTCAGGAAATATTAAAATTAAGTACAGTACTTGAAATTTGGTAATTGTTTATCTGCCTATTTCAAATTACTATCAAGAAAATAAAGTGCAAGTGAAAGACAGATTGCCTCCTGGAGATGTAGGTCATTGTAAATGTCAGTGTCTTCATTCAAGCTACCAAAAAGCATGACAGAAAGGCTTCATGACAAACTAATAGGCCTTTTGATAATACGTGATATTTCTAGTGCTAAAGTAGTTTAATACACTACAGTGAATAATAATATTGCATATCCCTTAATGGTTGAGCAGGGAATAAAATAGAGCATACAGACCAAAAAGCCATGAAACAGAGATTGTGAGCATAAGCTCTCAGAAGATATGATCAAGTCATCTTTTAATGATATCTTTGAGAAACAGAGGTCCTTCTATTGTATGGCTGATTTTCCAGTCTTTGAAATATTCTCTTAGTGGCTTTCCATTATCTGCATAATATTCAGATGCTTAATTGTAAGAGATAGTTTCACAAACTTTGCTTTGAAATATAAAGAACTGAAGAGCATTCCAGTAACAGAAAGAATCCAATAAGAAAATAATAGTGGTAGTGCCTAATATCTACACACACGTCTGCCATTATTCTTTATCCTGACTGCAGAATCACAGAACACTTGAAGTTCAGAGACTTCTGGAAATAATATAATATAATCCAATCCTCCTTTTCAAGCAGGGCCACCCATAGCAAGTTTCCCAAGATGGTGTCCAAGCAAATTCAGAGTATCTCCAAGGATGAGGACTCCACAACCAGCTTGGGCAATTGATCCCCAGTGTTCAACCACCCTCACAGTAAAAAAAAACACATTCTTATGTTCAGATGGTATTTCTTGTATTCCAGTTTATGCCTGCTGATGATTGTTCTGTTGCTGGGCATCACTGAGAAGAGTCTGGCTCTACCGTCTTTACTTCCTCCCACCAGGTATTCACTACACATTGAAAGAATCTCTCCTGAGCTTTCTCTTCTCTAGGTTAAAGAGTCCCAAGTCTCTAAATCCCATCCTGTATATCTGCTGCAGTCCCTTCACCATCTTTGTGGCCTTTACTTGATACACTACAGTATGTTCATGTCCTGCTCATACTGGGGAGGCCCAAAGGAGACCAAACAGTCTGATGTGATCTCATTTTAGTAGAGTAGGGCTGAGTAAGGGGAAAGGATTGCAACACGAACTGCTGGCAACTTTCTTCCTAATCCAGCCCAAGAGACTGTTTGAGTGGTTTGCAATGAGAGTGCAATGCTGGCCCATGGTCACCTTTTTGTTCACCAGCTTCTTTCCAAACAGTTACCAGCTTGTGTTAGTGCAGAGGACTGCTCCTCCCCAGGTGCAGGACTTTGCATTCTTCTTTGTTATGAGACTCTCTGAGAGTCCTCTCTGTCCATCTATCCAGCCTCTTAAAGTGCCTCTGAGTGGCAACACAACCCTCTGGTTTACCAACCCCTTTTACTCATTTTACATAGTCTGAAATGGTGGAATATGTTGACAATGACCCTACTACCTCTCACTACCTCTTTTTTGACAATTTCTTGTTTGCTTGAATGACTGAAGAATTTTTCTCCATTACATCGTATGTCAGAAGACTTTATGTGTAGCAGTTCTGATTCAATACTGTAAAAATGGTAAGAAGTGTATACAGTTACTAATAGCTTTTCATTGTTATCATGTGACTTTGGGAAGTGTACATTATGACTATACTCAACAGTAAACACAGTAAGAACAGATGTGTACATATAGCATTAAAAATCCTTCCCCTAAGAGTCTATCAAGAAATAGAAAAACATATAAAAGTTTCATGTCTGGCCAAAACATTATTCAAGTGAGCTTTTGCACCATTTATAGAATCCTCAAAAAAAACCAGGCACAGCAGGAGTTGGTGTTGTTATTAGCTACATGGCCAGGTTACTACACAGTAGCAGTAATACCTCTAGCTTTGAAGTAACCACATTGTTACAGCAAAATACCATCTGGTATTTTCCCCTGTTACTCCATAAATGACATTTGTACGCTGTAGCTACTCTAATAACTTGTTCTCAAAAGGTGAAAACACTAAGCAGATGTTGGGTCAAAATGAATTGTTTATATGGTATAGACTCCAGACAGGCAAATTAGAGGTGTAAAGTTATTTTCCCCTACTATACTGCAAAGTAAATGCACAGCATAAAAAAATATCAAAGCAAACTGAACAAAAATGTAACAGCCACATATCTAGAGACAGATAGGAAATTATGTTCATGGAATTATAATTACAAACTCTGAAACTGTTCCTACGTAACACACTTTTTATACAGAAAAGTGTTTAAAACAATTAGTGGATTGGTTGCAGGCAGCTCTTTCTGCACATTGTTTTCAACTCTGTTGAAAACTGTTTTAAGCCAGAAAAAGGGTAGTGTCAGGTGTATTTTTCCTGAATGGACATATGAATATAGTTTGTTTACTGCAAATGCTCCTGCCTGCTAGGACAAAGCTTCATAAATAGAATTCATATTTATTTCATGGTAAGAGTTTCTAAATATTGTGCTGACTCTTGTTAAAACATTAGTTATGGTCTCAAGAAGCAAAATGCCTCTGGTGCCAAATTTCAAGGACTTCAATTTTAACAGACAGTATGGGTTGCTTTTCAAAATGTATTTATAGCTAGTTAAAAAAACCTGTAATGTGCACTTTCATTAAATTACTACCAGATAACCTCAGCCTTTCTTAAAATGCATTCTATGTTCCTGGAGATCTGAAAGCACCATATAATACCTAGAGAAAAAAAAACCCAAAAAAACAAAACAAAAGCAGGGAGTGGGGAAAATCTTCCACTGATATTTTCACCAAGTGTGTTAAAGCCACTGACATAGACAATCATATTGTATGTTACACAGTTACAGGGAAACTGCATGTATCTGTATGTAATCTTCAGCTCCCTATTTAACCTATATAAAATGGCTATCTATTCAAATGAGGACTCAAATATATGAAAGTATATCAAAATACGTAGGATAGTGAAGTCATGCTTTTTTTCTGCAGAATTAAATTACATGCTTGCATCTTTTTATTTATAACAAGACCTTCCATATGTTTCTGTTTGAATAACAAGCAAAATAATTAAGTAATGTACATGCAAGATTTTCAGCTGCTGGGGTGTTTATTTACACTAAAGAAATAAACTCTTTTTAAAAATTTAAAAATTATTTCCTGTTCTATTCTCCCCAGAATATTTTGGGGCTTTTTTTCTCTCCTGACTTACAGTTTTTCCACTTCTCTCTAGAATCTGTATGGCATAAATGCCAAGGTTTTAGAAAGGGGAGGTTTTCCCAGATAAGAGATAAGTGTTGCTGCCAAAAGTGGCAGTCACTCCCTCAACTCAGTCCCTATTAGATTGGCTCAACCACCTTATAAATTTCACCTTAAAAGGACAATTAATCCTTTGATCCAATAAAGCTGAGCCCTTAATCCATATCATATCACTTCAGGAACTCAATTACTTTGAACTGTTCAATGGACTGTGATCCTAGTCTTTTTTCTTTATAACTCCTTTTCAGTTAATTTAGACTGAAATATTTGGACAGACTGTTACAATTATCTTCCTTCTACTCTCAGGAGTTTCGTGTGCTGCTCTGTGAATGATTCTCTAAATCCATAGTTTCTTACCTGTGTGCTTGCAAAAGCAGTCCTTCAGCTTTTAAAAATATTTGGTCTATAATTGTAACTAAATCCTTGTTCTTATATTTACCATGGTTTTCATTTCAGTTCTTGATTCAGTAAGTTGCATAAAGATAAGCTCAATTTTAAGCATCTACATTCACAGATTTGAAGCATTTTTCTTTACCATTAGACCTCAAGCAACAAGAAGTAAAAAAATAACAATTTACTCCATGATAAAACTAGCATTTTCCAAGTAATGGTCTCAGAAACCAAAGCAATGTCTTACCAGTTTTAGAATTAAAAGAAGATTTCATAATCAAACGGAAAGAACAATTTTATCCTGCCTCAGCTCAAGTATAAATTTCCTGCATTAAAATTGCATTACCATATCTACCTCAATTCTCTTGAGCCACTTGGACATTTCATCTCACATTAATGACAGTGACAATACTTGCATTTGTCTCAGTCTTGGAGGTTTCTTTTCACTTGTCACTGATAGCCAAAAGACAAACCAGTATATTTTAAAACAAAATTACATTCTCTACAGACACCTCTGTGAGCTGTTCTTGAATACTGAAGAAAAAGTACCTTAGCTGTCCTGGCTTGTATTGCTCTAGTGAGAACTGTTGCTGCTCCATCAACAAAATAAATCTTTCAAGAAGTCATGACTGTTCAGTGGACAGACACTGCCATCCACTTATCTTTTCTAATTATTTTGTGATTTTTCATGTTATTGAAATATTCATGTTACTTTGATATTTCCCATAATTGTATTGTGTTTCTTCATGTTATTATATTCATGTTATTGAGCTCACACTAAGGCAGAACTGCAGTGAAGAGGTTAATTGAGAATTTCTTTTTATTTTTTTTCCTACACAGTCTTGGCAAAAAAATCTCAGAATAGGTAAATCTGTAATAATCCTTTCTTGGGATCATCAGAATCACCATAAGAATCCAGTAGTTCTAACAAACTCTACCACAGCAGCAATTCTTCTATACTATTAGGTATCTTACTTGATGCAGTGATTTGTGTCAAACCAGGTCTGTATTTCTCACTTGAATACATAACTGAGGAAGACAGGAAATAAAAATTAAGGATAATCGATAATTTTCTCAGAGGAGAGAAGTCATCATTGGAAACCTGAAGGAGCCTATGGGGTTCAGAGAATTTATTAATGAATAACCATTAATTAATTCACTCTCAAAATGGCAGTTCACAAAGTAGTTTGTCTTGGCAATGAAATGATAGCTAAAATTTAGTAGGTAATGTGGTATACAGTCCTGTGTTAATATCACAAACACATCATTGTCTGGATATAAATTGCGAGGATCCTTGATCAAATAGGTGCAAATAGGAATGAGTGATAATGCTCGCTTAGCACAATCTGACTGTATAAACTTGAGTTATTTACTCTCTATCCTTTTTCCAGGTTCTGACATGATGAGTATAGTAGAGAAAATGATGTACAAATTCTGTGCACTCCTGTCCTTTCCTGTCCTTTCTTCTCCCAAAGTGTGTTAGTTAGAATATTCCTCCAGTACTCTGCAGATGGTATTACACAAACCAAAGGCAAGACACATACTGCATAAGCATCAATTTGCCTCTCAAAACTGACATAGCAAAATAAGCTGAAATACTGATTTAAAACAAGTAAACAACTCAATTACAGGTTTAAATTGCTTTAAAATAATATGTGAAGGGTTCTACAGAATAACACAATCAGCATCATACATTCCTCATACATTTTTCAATTTAGACTCCAGCTGCCATTTCATTTTTCCACTGAGAACTTTACTTTCATTGACACATCTCTAAACACTCACACACTGAAAAATATGAAGAACTGATATCTAAACTCCAGTCATGGTAGTATTTCACCATGGTTATTTCACCATTCTTATCCTTTTTTAGCTGCTTCTGATGGACATGTTTTGGCTTTCCCACAGCTGCAAAAATACTG
Source organism: Florisuga fusca (assembly GCA_038090715.1). Taxonomy (NCBI): domain Eukaryota; kingdom Metazoa; phylum Chordata; class Aves; order Apodiformes; family Trochilidae; genus Florisuga; species Florisuga fusca. Next base: position 11,162,282 of record JAAWXA010000025.1, on the reverse strand, counting down.
TAGAAGCATTGAGGAACTAGAAAGAAGAAAACATAGAAGGCTGGCAAAATCGAGACTAAAGCAATTAGATAACTTTCTGAAAAACTACTTGTGATATTTAGATGGAAAAAAGGCAGGATGTATGTGTGCATACATCCTGCCAGAGGCACAAAGTGATGAACTGTGGGAATGCTGAAACTATGAGAAGATAATGCTTGGGGGTAAACTTTTTCTCTAGCTGCATACTTCATTCTTTCTCTTCTTTACTCCAATGGCTCTACTGCCTTATGGCTGTGATGCATCAAGGCAATCGAGAGTCAATCATGAGGTAGGATGAGTTTGTTTGAAGTTCATGCACAGAAAACAAGTTCTGGAGAACAAATAGAGTTTTCTTATGAATCAGAAAAATGAGGAGTAGTAGCAGTGCAGAACAGCTCTGCTCTGTTTACAAGAAAGACCTAGAGATGGCCCTTTCCAAAGCAGTGACAGTTTGTGTTCTATTTCTTAGATATGCATTGCTCTATTTGGACTGACAGTTTCATCTGATGTTTTATTATTGATTGCTTCTACTATTTATGTTACCAAAAGCTGTTTGTGGACTATTAAGCAGGACAGAATTAATTAAGAGGTGTGCTATTGCCAATTTTACCTTTGTTTAAGGGGCAGCAATAGTGTGGAATTAGAGACCATACACATGTTCAAATCCTAGTGTGTTGCTCTAACTACAGTAATGTAACACCAACAAAACTGGGAAGTGTCTCTAAATAAATTAGTAGATTTTCTAATAACTCTGATTTTGAAAGTTATTAATGTTAGTCTATATCCTATTAGCATTTTGAATTACAGTATGAATAGTCAAAAATTGGAATTTAAAAAGTACACTTTTGCTATTACTAGTTTTAGAAAGCTCACTTCCTAACTCATTTTGTTAGGAATGTTAGGCTTAACACATTTTGGAGTAGAAATATAACAACAGGTCTGAGATAAACCCTATTTTCAGCAGATCTTTTTCATTTCTCTCATTAGTACTGTAATTTCTCTCATTAGTCTAATTTTTTTTTTTTTTTCCTAACATTGAAGCATTCGCTGATGAAATTTTTTGATTAAACAGCAGGTAAGAATGAAAGTGGTTTTGTCTTTAGCTGTGCCTGAAGGCAGCAATCGACCTGACAGATCTGCATGCAATCACTTCTTGAAGGTTTTCTTGAAGGTTCTGGAAACTCCAAAGCCTTATGGGAAATTTATTTTAGTTCTTCATTATCTTCACTCTTAGCAAGTTCCCAATAACAGAGTAGAAATCTTCTTGGCTGCACTCTGTACCCTTTAAATCTTGCCCCGTCTTACTTCACTATGATGAACAATTCCCTTCAATTTTGTTGTTGCCTTTTATGTATTTGAAAACATAGTGTTCTCTGGGAATTATTTTCTCTTTACGCTGAAAGTTTTTACTTCTGGAAAGGATTCTGATGATTATCCTTCTATTTCTTTCAAACTTATTCAGTTTCAGGTGTTGTATATTGATGTAGTGTATTTTGCATCACTGGCTAGTTTGGAAACAGGTTATATTGCATCATATGAAGTTCACCTGGTGTCTGATTTTGTATCATAAAATCTCAAATCGTGTACATACAATGGGTGTCTCCACGCTGAAAGTAATCCAACAGGTTATCAGTGACTGAACAGTACTGATAAAATTATAACCTAACAATCTTTTTTGTTACATCCAATCTGAGGTGTGATATGGTTCAGTGAGATATGCCGGGTACAGTGGGTAAATGTCAATATATTGAAGACTGTCAATTTGTTCTGCAACTTCCAGGCATAGTTCCCATTCTCCCAGTAATTACAAGTGCAAATACTAGCAGTTTGACATCTATATTTTACAGAGCTATCAATAATTCTAGAGTCTGCTACTTGTCTGACACCTAAATAAACACAGTGAAGGTTAATTACATCCCAGATATAGAAAGCAATCTACATCTCTACGGTGTATAATATATATTTTTTTTTTAATTTCAAAATAAACATAGAATCATTGTATAAAGACTCATCCTTTTTCTGTAAAATTGGCACTTCACCTCAACAGCTCCACATAGTTCTTATAATTTTAAGTCTCTTAATCAATAACAAAACCAAAGCAAAGAGCTGTGGTCAAAGGAGATTATTTACCAACAACTGTTATCAAAAGAAACAGAAAATTAGCCACTGAGAAAATGTGACAGACAAGTCCCACAGGAATAAATGAGGAACACAACAGGAGGCACAAACTTATTCCAAAGCTGAAACTTCTTTCTCTGTTGAAGTTACAAGTGTTAGCAATACAAATATATGAAACACTGCTTCATACTAGAATGTAATTTGGGCTAATTAACCCAAGCTACTTGTTACTTACACCATGTAACTAACATGCACGTAACATACTGGGACAGCATGAAATAACATGGCAAATGGGACCAGCATGGGCCAAGTAGCTGGACTACAAGGCTACCTATCAAGTGAAAAGACCAGTGAGGCATAATAAAATATACAGACATAGAGAGAGCCCTGCAAAGAGCTTCCAATAAATTTTTCAGTACCAAATTTCACTCTCTCAGCCCCATGACTGAAGCAAGCTGGTTTATGAAAGATTTAATGTAGACCAAAGTAATGAGACTTGCCTGGCTAAATTATTAATGGGAAAAATAAGTCTTCAGAAAACTATACATAGCAAGCAAATAAAAGTGATGAATGACACAAACATAAGGCATCTATATTTTTAGCAAAAAATAGAAACTATTATGTGTTAAGCTTCGAGCTTTCTTCACTGTACTAACTACTCAAAAAAATCCCACTATTTTTAAAATTAAGAATAAAAAAATAGTATACATTAAAATGCAGAATCTTATGCTAATGAAACCCAGAATTCTTGACATAAAAACTGATCCCTTCAAGTTCTCTTCTTTTGAGGGAAAGCATAGATCAGAAATAAACGAAGAATATCTGGTGATTTCGTGGTTATTTTAGTAATTTACTAAACATAAGTCTCCAGAGTTTATGTGATCTTACATTTATCTTACAGAAAAGTATCTATATCTCAGATTAAGAATTATAAATTCCATCGGATTAGTAATGACTGCAAGACCTTCCCAGTATTGGCTAGGGACTGCACTAATGTACCTTTCTTCACTAGTAATACCAAACATCACAAGAGTATTCAGGAATACTTTCCAAAGCCACTAACTACAAAAGTGATGGCACTCACATTAACAGCTCCCAGTAGTGTGAAAGCAACTATGAGAAGAAAATGTGGAATACAGGATTTGGATTTTCCTTTATAAACTTCTTACAATAACACAATGGGTAAATGAGTAAGCACATAAAGTGAAAAAAAAAATCAATTATTATTAGACTAAATTAAATCTCAGCAGGCATACGATTTACACAGGAAAAAATTTGGCTTGCCTTCTTAAATTAAAAGAAGATGATGAGAAATATTTTAGCAAAAATAAGTATACCTTTCATTTGGGATTATTTCATACAAAATGAAATAATCTCATACCTCATAACAAATACTAACACCAGTTTATTTCCTTTGAAATTAACATCCATAACAACAATCTGTTTCCTGAAATTGTTGAACCTATTAGTTCTCCAGCTGGCAATCCTTGATCTATTCTACCACAAACTTCCCCAAAATCCTGAATGAGATGAATCTTAAAACAGGTAAAAATATTTTCATAACTATGATCCTAAGTCACGTATTCAGAAACAGAAGAGAGAAAACCAGACTGAAAGCATCCATTACAAATGTTGATGCTGGTGTGTGGGTAAATTTCTGGCAGAAGGATGGTCTGGGTTTCTATCTGCTCAACAAGTAAAAAGAATTAAAATGAAACACATGTTGTACATCACTTCCAAGTAAACTAATCTATACTCTCAATAACTACCAGTAACTGGGCTGTTGGGTAGATTCAGAAAGGTAAATAGAATAATTTCCAGACTCCAGGACCCCATATGCTGTTCCTGTTATCCTGTTGAGCACACTGTAAACCTAATTAACCACCACCCTCTTTCCAGATTTCAGTTCACAGAATTCATGGAACAGAATGATTGGCTTGGCAAGGTGGGAAGCACTTGGGGTCCCAAAAGTTAGAAATGGTCTTCAAGATACACACGTCCTTAATTTGGGGGTTCTAGATCCTGTCTTTTTAAACTCACTTCACTGTTTGCTGAATTCTGATTAACTTTCACGTATTCCTAGTATGACAAGAAACCACACCCTTAGGCCATCAACCATTTTAAATATGTAGCTCAAATTCTGAGACCCTCCATTGCCTTGCTGTAGGAAGAAAATCTTATGTCCACTTCCAGTAAAAGGTTTTCCTTATTTTTATAGAAAATATCAAGTAGAGTACTGTTCTTAATATATCTTAAATAAATACAAAACACAGAAAGGGAAAGGAAAATTCAGGTCTGAATGGTGATAGGTTCTTCTTCAGTTACCACAGCAACCACAGTGGTACTAAAATAGACAAGGTACTTTATCATCCTCTCAGAAAACATTTAATATTTTATTTGGTTTGTAATAGCTGGATCATGGAAACTAAACCGTCAAACAAAATTAAGTTCAAATGGGCAATTAAGTATATGAATCCAAAATAAATTGACACCTATAACTATGATAATTTATAAAAAGGGAAAAAATAAATTGTACCTGATTTACTGATTTAATTTACTCTGACAAAAGAGATTAGGGGTATTTCACCATTGATCTACTATTTTAAAATTTCTTTGATTATTTCTTTTTAAGTTTGTATTCATCTGTTTTTTTTAAAAAAGGACCATTTCAGTTTTAGTCTCTAAAATAAGCTCTCTCTTAATCATCACTGTTATCTTGCAGCAAAGCCTTGTAAAAATAGTGTGGTGGGATTCTGAAGGTGAAATTCAAGTGTCCTGTTCTTGTGTAGATTAAATTTAAAATCTCATTCCACAGTGGTGAAGGGATTCAGATTAAATGCCATTCGACACCATTCTAAACCATATAATCCAATTTACCCAAAATGCTTACCGGACAGCACAAAAAGGCTTCAAAAATATTTAAAAATTACGGTATCCAATTAGAACCATTGTCAGTTTCATTTTTAGGGGAAAAAAATATTCCATTTTTTCTTGATTTTTAACTAAATAGCAATTTATGAAAGTCTTTTTCAAAATTAAAAGTGAGTTTTGCCTGAGGAAAGTTTAAATTCTGAGCCAGATTGGGATTTGGTCTATGGTATTGTAGTTTTTCATAAAAAGGTGAAAAATATGCTAATGACTTTAATGGTAAGCAAGTACTATATGATTGCTAAATCACAAAATCTGAAGAGCACGAATAAAACTGAACGTTTACAGAGAATTACTCGTTTAGGCAAAGTATGTTAATCAGTATAAACAGAATAAAGTCCTAATCTCCGATAAAATACTTAATGTCTTTACATTCCTTTAATGCTCATAAGCATTTAATTTATAAGATAACAACAAAAGGTAATTAGAATGCTTTGGGTTTTTTTTTCTTTTTTTGTACCAATCCTGGAAGCAGAATACAGTCTGTGTGTGCTACATGTCTTTCAACGTTCAAATAGCCAGATCACAGACACCATATTCCTGATGCTTTCTCCTCTCTATTCTACCCAAACCAATCTTAAAATACTTCCATCAGTAATTTATGTCCAGCTAGCAAAATCATGATGTGACTGCACTACAGAGAAGTACAACAGGAATTTAACTGATACTTAGCCCAGGACATGGCAATAGGAAAGCCAGTGCTGGGTGCAATGCAGGGCAGGTCTGCAGTGTGCACCCACCCTTCCTGACTGCTGTGCTGGGCCACCACATCCCCCCTGCTGCCTCAGCCCTCTCAGCAGAATGAAATCAGCCTCAGGAAGCCTCCCCCTGATGCCAGCCACACCTGCAACTTTAGGGTGCAGAGAAAGTCAGAAAGAGGGGTTTGCAAAGGGCTCAGCGTTTGAGAATATCTGCTCTGAATGCTGATTAGAAAGTAGCTCTGATTTAAGAGAAACACTGGGTGAATCTTGAGCTCACATCAGAATTTACAGGGTGTAAGGAGGAAGCAGGCAGAATACTTCTGACTTCTATATTGACAAAGGCCATTTCTTACATATTTTCTATTTTCTTCAATGTATACCACCATATACATTGTCTCCTTTCGTAGACAGAAAGAAATTTCAAACAAGATTTTGTACTAAAAAGATCATACAAGGAATTTCATGCAAGGCTGGAAATTCAGGCGTTTGCAGCTCTATGTTTATGCTTAAATAAACTTGGCAGTTGTTAAAAACTCAGTCAAAATAATAAAGCAATTTATTTGCCTATCCAAAACTATGGACACAAATCTGAAAGCCATGTGGATACTTTAAGCTCAGTAAGGCAGTCTCACAGTGTGCTTCTGTTCACACTCAAAAATGTAAATCTGAAATAAAAAGGTTGAGAAGTCCAGAGTATTCTAGACACAGGAGAGTGTTTTGTCTGAATTTGGACTATTCATTCTATTGTTTACTCACTGGGCTTTTGCAATAGTGGAAATCTGTGGAGCTCAAAAATAAAATAAAATTCAGCCATATGAAGAACTTGGAGAACATATTATTGAAAAAAAAAATTGGAATTCCAACATTTTTAATGTATATGCACTTACCTGTATAATGTCTTTAATACCGAGCATTTTAAAATATATTCTAATGGCAAAAATCCACTTGTATGTTCTTATTATGGTGCATAAGAAATTCTTGGGATTGTTGGAATGACTTAGTCCTTAACTCTAACATATATCAGTAAGCTATATGCAGTATATACTGGCAGATTACTAAAGTATTTTTTATAGAGCTTTCTGACCTAAGTACCTCATAATTGAGCAGGCAGGAAATAAATGTTATGTAAGACATGCAATAAGACAGCTAAAGATTACAACTTTTGGAAAAAAAATGTTTTATTTGATAATTTTTAAAGGGAAAAGCAGCAGCAATATGTGAGCCTTCACATCCCTGTTGCTATAGCAACTGGTTGTATTTTTAGCTATCGTAACAACTTGTAGAGAATACCAGTGTAGAGAACAATTGTAGATAATATCAGAGCTGGTTTCTCCCTGTTTTTTCAAATGGAAGCCCACATGTTGCTGTTGCATGGGAAATTCTGGATACTGTTTTGCACACATGACATATCTTGCATGTCATTTTGCCAGCTTCATGTTACAGCAAGGGGAAAAAAAAAAAACCAAAAACCAGAATAATTTAGTCTTTAAGTGGGATTAAAGAAAAATTATAACTAAGCTTTATTATACAAAATATAACTAAATCTTTATGGAATTGACTCAATTCTGAACCACACAGTAATTTTTTTTATTTTTCAGTTTTTTGCTCCTTCAGTTGGCATTGGTACTCTCCTTTTAGCTCACGTATGGTTCATTACCCATTATGCCCTTCTAATTTTTCATCTCACATTAATCTGCTAGTGCTAAATTTATTTTACACAAATAAGTCACTAGAAAAGTCAATCCAAACCACGAGACAGAATTCTTCATGAATTTTCTTTTGAATCCGGCAGAAGCAGACAAGCTATTCCTGATATGGGGAAAATGCTTCATCCTTTATGTAAAAAATTGTTGTGAGATTCCAGTCAGAAGAATTTTATTTGCCTCAAAAGACATTTTTAAAGTGAATAAAGGTGACTGGAGGGGAGCTAGGAGCGGTCCCTTGGAGGAGATAAGAACTGATAAGTGGGTGGAGACACCGTCCCCCCTTACCCCCCTACCTTCTGAGCTTATGACAATCGACCTCCTAGGAGATGACATCCCTGAGGGCCAGCCTGCAATGACTCCCTCAGTTATGGAGCCACCTGAATGGATGAGCTGGTACCAGCTGAAAGGAAAGTCCCTCCAGGGGAGACTGCCTTCCAGGGACCTCTCCAGGCTGGGGAAGACACCTTGACTGAGAAGTTTACATTGCCTGCTGCAACTGACTGACAGCTTTCCTCTTTGGGGGGAGGGGAACAAAGAAGCTGTGCTGGAACAGCAGGAATTTAGGGGTATATAAGGCTGAGGCCCCCATTCCATCCTCATGGCTTTCCTTCCTACCTTCCTTCCCTTCCTCCTTCCCTCCTTCCTTTCCTCCTTCCTTCCCTCTCTCCCTCCCTCCCCTTCCTTTTCTCTCTCTCTTTCCTTGTATCATCTCCTTTTCCTCACTCCATCTTTTGCCTGGCAACAATACCTGTTGCCATACCTGCACAGCGTTCTATCATTTCCCCTTTGACAATTGTCAAATAAAAGTTTATGCTTGCACCTGACCCTTGGTGGTTGGACTTTGTGCTCTCAGATCAAAAACAACAACAAAAAAATGCAGTGTTACTTAGAACAGTAACACTTGTGAAAGACAAGCTGTCTTTTAGATGAGCTTCTGCTTCCTTCCCATCTAGCCCTCCCTATGAAAAGAATTATGGATGAAATCCTGATTTCTAACACCTGCAATGAAGAATCTAGACTGTTGCTTATATCATACTATTGTTCTCGCATGTAAAAAATGTGTGTGAAGTTATGGTTTATTCTTAGGGATACAACTTGGTTCTTAACCAAATGCACACAGCCCTGGAATCACAGCCTGGTAAGAGTAGAATTTTACCAGTTTCACTGTTATTAATAAAAACTCCAGGATTGCATCATAATCATGTGGAAAGTACAATTTGTAACCTCAATAAATACCAAATTAAAACCCAGGCTGTCATCATAAGTATGATTACATACCACCTGAATCTTAACTACATGCTAAAGTCCAAGGCAAGATGCTGCTTTACCTGCTGCTTTTTCATTTAATCACAATCAGGCATCTAGACAAAACAATATCTTTTGAAATGCAGCTTGGTTGCCCAAGTTAAATTCCAAATGATGGAGCCAAAAGGTACCTCGTTCATGAAGTGGGCACTGATGTGCCACAAATTACTTTCTGTACTGTTCCAACCAGAATACCCATGCATTCTATTGCACAGAAGTAAAGGCAGCTTTTCTTTGAGATTGGGCCAAGGAACAGGAGTAGGAACTGTCTGTGATTCAGATCCTGTGGGCGTTCTGAAGGAGAGACAGTACTGGTGCATTTGGGGTTTTGTTTTTTTTTTATATTTTCCTGTACAGATTGGAAAACTTGAAATCTTACTATCTATATCTAGCAGAAGTAGCAGAGAAATATGACAGTCAGATTTGTCTTACCTCATGACTGGTATACAGATGATGCCAGAGAAAGCAGAATGCATTCTAAGGCAGAATATATTTACTATGTGCACAGAATATCACAAAGCAAAAGTGTATTTCAGGATGTATGGCTGCCTTTCAGTGTCTGTTTCATTTTTAACGTTACAAAAGCCTACCGAAGTACACAATACTATATAATTTACATCAAGTTTTATAAACAGTCATAGAATTTTACATTCCAAAATAATCTGAATAAATCATGAGGTTTTATGTTCTGAATTAAAATAAACAAGTAAACACTCCAAAGGTGCCTATCAATAAAATTCCAGGATGAACCAAAGGTGACAATACTTTGGATGCCACCCACGTGCCCTCATAATTCCCAAATTTGAAATTTTTTAGGTTGGTGTGTGGGGTTTTTTATTGTTTTTCAACAACAACAAAAAAACCCTTCTAAATAAGCAAAACTGAGCTCAGTTATGCAGGTAATGCACAACCAGACGTAGAGACAGCAAGTGGTCATATTGCCCTAAGAGACACTGAGAGATTTATAGCCTTTAGTATCTCACAGTTTATTTTTACTTTTGTGAAATGCTAACGCCCAGGTCACAGGGTGAATGGACTGCAACCCAGGCTTGCACCCAGCAACATCTCCTTACAAGTACATCTCCTACTGCTACAAGTATCTTGCATGCCCAGCATCTTTCATCTTTAAGCATTAGATGCTCCTTGCTTTTCAAATGTATGGCAAATGTATGTTTGAAATCACTTTTTGCTACTCTAAAACTGCATTTTCTGACTTTTCACGTGGATTAAAGTGAACTGCTTCAGGGAGGTATATTTGGCACAAGAAAGTACAGCAGAAATATATTCAAAGATCAAGTCAGCTAAACTAATTTGTGGAGCTCAGTGAAAAAAGCAACACAGTAACTGCTCACTGAACTTAAAATTAGTTCACTTTGGCCCTGGATGCACCTCATCTGTTTAATTTCTGAAAACAAAATGCTCATCAATTTTCACTTCTGGGAAACAATTTCCAAATGCTGAACAACTTAGTGTTTTTCTTGTCTCCTGCACTGAGTATTGTTTGATCTCCTTTGAAAGAGTTATCACTTCATTAACGAATTCTTACATTTGGAAGCCAATTCTTTCTCCCAGAAGTATCTTTGAACATTAATAAGTCAGATTTAGCAGGATGGTACTTGCCCATAGCAGTAAATTATAATTTTTCAATAAACATGATTCAATATGCCAAAAAATAATCTGACCTCAGACTTCACAATAAAATAGCTATACATGTAAATATACTTATTTTGAGTAACACGACTTTAAAAAGTATGTACTCACAAATTCAATCATAAAAGAACCTAATTTATGACTTGTGTGGTCAGAAGATGAGGAACAGTTTCTTATGGTATAAACTGAGGGCTTAGCTTCTTGTGTTTTTTGGTGGGTTTTTTTAAGATCTAAGTCATGCAAAATACATAAAGCTACTTTTTGAAGTCACTGGGTAACTAGAGACCAGAAATACTGTATGATTTAGGCAAGGAGTCAGAACTAACAAGCATAATGAGGATGGAAAATACTCAATATTTCATATTCCCAGCAAGCTGTTTCCAGTCTTATCCATGTGAAGAAAGAAAAAAGAAAAATTACTTCCCCAAGTATGTGTTCTGTAGATTTTAATAATTGCATCTGAGAAAGAAGTAATTCACACTTAAAGAAATATTTTTCAAAACCAAATCTATCAATATTTTTATTTTCAAAGGATCTACTCAATTTACGTTGTTGATTTTTTCATAATAGGGCAACAAATTCCAAAGGCCAGGGACCTTATTTTCCTTGGCTAGTATGTGTCCAAATCCCATATTTAAAAATGGAACTAAAATGCCAATAGAAAAGGTGCTTGCAGCTGTGACAGAGGTGAAATAGACAGACAATAGCTCACATCAGTGCAACTTTGTCAAATCCTAAAGAAGTCATGACCTGGTTTCTAGCTTCACTTTACACCATTTTTCCTCCCTTTTTTCTTTTTTCCTTTTGTTTTGCAACTGCATTGTACAAGAAGTTTATCATTTTAAGCGTTATAAATAGGTAGGGATCAGAGATAAGCAAACATGAAATGCTAGAGTGATTCATATGTGTTGTCAGCTTGAATGAAGACACAATAAAATTGTATCTACTGAGCCTACCATGAGTAGCAAGATCTGATGCTCCTGGTCAGGAGTATAATCATTGTTTCCAGATGGTGTTGATCAACTTACAGTGTATTTGGGAGAAAGATTAAAAAAAAAAAAAAATCACACCCCAAATGTAAAGTGCGTCTCTTCAAACAAAGACAATTTTTTGTCATAAGACAAAACTTTCTAGCAGAAAGGATTTTAATTTCCAGACAACAATCATTTGCAGATTGTTTGCAGATACATATGTATATCTGTGGAATAAGAAAAGCCCCAATTTTCACAAATGACCTCCTTTTGTTTTCTGAAGTTAAGAGAATAAATATATGCAAACAAAAGTCCTATTTGTTCTACACAAAAAAATAATCTGTGATCCACAGCTGATTGCCAAACTCGTTTATGAAAGCAGCAAGAATCAAAGCAGGTTGTTTTGTCTTTCTTTCAGTGAATTTTGGCTAAGACTATTTTTTCTTTAGTTGTCATGGAAACGTGCAGAGCAAATTAAAGCAGATAAAGGACTGATGACAAAAAAAGAAATTGTCCGTATTCAAGCTGTGCTGATTAACGCTTTCTGAGATACTTAGGAAATTGTGGCACTCATATACCATTTGGTGCTATTTTAAAAGGACATTTTATGACACTAAATCTTTATACAATCAATTGTCCAGCTGCAGTCTACTGAAAAGTTTATTACTATTCCCAGAATTCAACAAGCCATTTAACATTTTAGCATGTTTCAACATTTACACTGACTTGCTAGAGGGGAATCAAGGAAGAAGAATAGTGAAAAAAGAGACACCCAGAGACAGTGAAAGAGTAAAAGACCAAGAGAAGGAAGGATAAAAAGAAACAAAGTTCAGGAGAAAGAAAAGGGCATGCTCATTGATTCTACCTATAAAATTTAGCATCTTTAAACATAGAAGTTCTTTCTTCCCCTTACAGCTATTTCACAAAAAGTCAAGTAACTTACTTTTCTATTAGGAAAAGACCCCAGATTCCCCTTTCTTGCAGCAAGTTCTTTCTTTATATGTGTTTTTATGGTTGGCAAGAAACATGAAGTTTGGAATACCTGAAATACTCCTGTTTAAATAGCTATGGCACAAAACCTGCATTCATTCTGCTGTGCTGGATCTCTCCTGAAAGCTGTCACAAGCTGGAGTATTCCACATTCATATATAGTGTTAAGTTGCCTCTTTCCCAAAGGCCAAATGATAAAATAAGTTACCCTGTAAGCATATACAGTACATGGGCTACATGGTGGAGATTAGAGAGCCTCAGTTACCTCCAGATATGAACTATCCCAGTTCTTTGTGGGGTTATCCTGGAGGACAAGATAATGAGGGAAAAGACTTCTTCAGGTTCTCACTTCTAGCATATCAGATGTGACACTCATGAGATGGAAATCATAACAGGAGATAAGGCCTGAAGAGCACTGTCCAAGGAAATCCAATGGGACAGCACAAGTTGAGGGAAACAAAGCAAACTTTGTTTGGATGCCTTAAGAGCATCAAGTCAATAGGGCCCTGCTCTCCTCATTGCAGTCTCATGTTTCAATTCAGCAAAGAGGAGTCTGAAGCTGGGCTTGAGATGCTTGGTATTTTCAGGTGAAATTTTTGTCTCATCATGTAGACAGTCTGTTTCTACACCACTAATGCAACAGCAAGGTCAGCAGGCTTTGACCAGCAAGGAACACACCATCACACTCCACAAGAGCAGCTGAACACATGAAATCAGATCAGAAAGCAACCTCAGTTGAAACTCTAACATTCCAGAATTAGTCTACACATCAAATGCAGCATTAATCAAGCTTTAAATACCAACATTCTAAAGGGAAGGAAAAATATGTTCTTTTCAGGTTGTTCCAAACATTTTTACTGACTGCAGTATAATTTTTATATGGGCAAAACTAGAACCCATGTACTTAACCATTTTAAATTGCCCACTATAGTAAAAAACCCCTAACCTTATCAGTATAATAATCCTCTTTTAGTACTAAAAATGGGCACATTAAGAGGGATGGCAATTTATTAAAATACTATATTAAGTCATATGTAAAATGATTTAAAACTCACTAAATCCACTAACTTTGGGCCAAAACCATGCTTTTTACTGGTTTACCTTTTTTTTTTTTTTTTTTTTAGAATTATGGTTTCTGAAATTGAGACATACAAGAGATGTCTGAAGGAAAATGATTAATTTTATATTCTAGTATAAAATAGAGAAAAAAAAAAATCAAAATCCTGCTGCTTATTGAATACTATAGATACAAAGTGCCCTCCAGGTGGGTATTATCACATAGAGAAAGGAGTGAATAATGGAGCTGCTAAGAGTTGTAATTACAGGATGCTAATAGTTGACATTTGAATTATTTGTATTTAACTGAGGAGACAGATTGAATTCTGAGTTGCATCTATCAATGCAGTGGCATAGATACTTTTAATTATACTCTCATCACACATCTTCCCACAGTAGATTGTGCTCACAACAAATACCATGCAAAGCACTTCAGAGTGCTAGGATGCTACAGCTGGCAACACTTGCAACTTACTGGTTTTAAGGCTCACACTGGATTTCTGAGGCATTTTTGTTTCTCAGAACAACATAAGGAATCTAAGCACGGTTTTTAGATGTTTGTTATTTCAAACACGGGGGAAGGGAACGTGGCTTCTCCCTCCTTCCAGTCTCAGTTGGAAGTCTGGCAGTGACAGATGCTAAGCATAAATAGTCCTTAAGGGAACTCAAACCCTATCAGTGCCACTGCCCTTTGCACTGCCTGTCCTCAAGCAAACAGGTAGCATGTTAGCAGAGCAGACATCTTTTTCAGGAAGAACTATTTTGCCAGTAAACAGACAATATTTTGTTCTAGCTCTCAGACTCCTTGCAGGTCTAAAATTATGCTTAAATTATATTCTTAATGATGCCTGTCTTATGTTCACATCATCTGGTAATGAATTTCAGTATCATTTTTGCTGAGAATGCCAGGTGTAACTTGGATCCTATAAGCACAAATACCTACGACAGGCAATGTTGCTGAAAATAATAGAGGAAAACTGATCAGGTAAGTGCCTCTGACAAAGCTTTCTCAAATATTAAGCACATTTAGTTGCAAACTTAACATGAAAGCTCTTCATCTGCAAATTCCTCAAAATGCACCCCTCATGCTCAAACTCCTCATGATTCCAAAATCCTGGAGGAAATCTTTCTTTAGGCAAACCATAAGATCTGTAAGAACATCTGTAATAACTATGAATGCACTATGTTTTTTTCTGTTCTTCAGAGCAAAAAAGCACCAAAATCAGGGAAACAGAAAAAATTTAATTAAGAATTGAAAGTTCTTAATTCAAAATACCAATAGAGATGGCCAATGACACTTTCAGAGTTCCTATTATTTTTTAAATACTATTATTTTTTAAATAGATTTAAAGATCACTTCAACTTACTGTTAAGTTTCAACTAATGTAGGAATTAACATAACTGTTATTGAAGAGGAAATAAAAACCAGTGTTGTAGGAATAGAACTCTTGATATGATTTATACAAATTCTATGGATTGAAAACACTGCAGGTTACTTCTTTTGGATTCGCTTACTCTGCAAGAAGTTTTGAAAACTTTACAACATGACAGTTCTCCAAAATACAGACTATTGGTTTATAAGTTATTCTTAAAATATAAATAAAAATGCTTTTTAAGTTTTGGAGTGGAATCCTTCCAATATTCTCTAACACTTTCTGGATGTAATTTTTTTAACCATTCAGACTGCTGCAGTGATTCCTATTTAGCACCTGAATCTAACTCCAGTATCTCCATAGAAAATGGCAAATACTGACACCTTACTATCAGCTCTTGCTATAAATCTCAACTGATATATGCATATATATAAATATATAATGGATGTTCCTCTTACAAATGAAGGAGGAAAAGAAAATACAGAGCATGAAAACCATTTAAAGACAACTTCAAAGATGCATAATCTACTTAATATAAAATAATACACTGGGTTCTGAAAAGGGCATTTTTCCTATATTCCACACAAGCCAGAGTACAAATTTGCTCTTGGCTTTGAAGATCTCTCAAATCACTTTTCAACCCACTCGACAGATTCCTAAGCCAGATGGATGTGGATCAAGAATGTATAAACATATGGCAGAACTGGTAACCAATACCCTCCTAGATGTGTATTCATTTCAAAAATACAGTTATTAATTCTTGCTTTTGTAAGTTTCATATTTTTACAAGGTTAAGATTTAGGGGAGTGTAATTTATTTCAGTTTTCTCCAGTGAAGCACCAGCACAGCAGAGTCTATCTGATAACTCTCCAGAATGATTTCAGTGCTTAGCCACAGTCTTTTGGGCACTACAACATAATGAAATCATCCTGCATCAGCATGTGTTCTGCCATCCTCAAGTAATTAAGAGGCTTTATTTCACCCATCCTGTTTCACTGTCAACCAGTGACGTCAATTAGCAATTAGAAATAAAGGGCTTATGTTTGCTTTAATTTGCATGTGTGTAAATGATGACATAGTTTTTGTGAGGCAATATATACACTGGCCAAACTATGTGTAAATGAAAGCAGGAGGCAGTGCCCTTATCTTCTCCTTCAAATACAGTATTAGACAGAGAGAGAAAGAGCTTTTATCAGGCCTTTCAGTCAGCACGTGCAAGACCATCTTCAGTGAGTTTCACTCTGTACTCATTAGTACAGAGGCTCTAAATTACCAGTCAACTGATTTTTTTTTTGATTTTTTTTTTTTTTTTTTAAAGAAAAAAAGGAAAAAAAACCACGACCAAACAGGCTAGGAGAGATATGGGTCTTGTTACCTTCCTAATCCAACTTCACACCCTCCATTATCTCCATAAAAATATTGTTCATTGCTTTATTGTGATGACTCATAAAGATTTAAGTGCCAAATTTAAAAGGCATTTAGTACCTATGGGTACTACTGTCATTAAGTACACGCACAAAGACATACTGCTCAAATACGCTAGTAGATGATAGGCTTGGCTACTCAAATCTTATCTTATTTAAGGTCAAATGATTCAAATTAACTCTTTGGGATGCAGCCATGCTGGTCCTCAATCCTTAATATTTGTCTTTCAACATCCTCTGACATAGCAGTGACTTATAAACACCAGCTCTGAAGCAAAGAGATACTTTTATTTCTCAGAATCTGATATTAGAAAAATTAACCCATATGAAAAAAACATCTTGATGTTTTCTTTTGTCATCTGTGCCTCAGTCTAGTATTCACAGCTCTACAAACCAACTGGTCATTATCTAATTTATCTTCATTACTGAATGGAAAAGTCCTGGATGACTATCATCCTACTTCTGTAAGTTTTTTGTCCTCCTCTACCTGTCCATCCAAGTGTCAGGGGCCTAATTTTTTTTTTGCCAAGTCTACTTTTTAGATTTAATACTTACAGCCAGCCTTGGAAAAATGATATGTAACTTGAGTGGAACCAGAATTCTTGAAATAAAAACTGCACTTTTATTCTGTCATTTTATTTGCTCATGTTTTGTCCCTAACTGGTCTTAGTACTAGCCAATGGTTGTTCAGTAGTATAAGCAGAATACTTGAGAATATATATTATTTCTGTAGTTTTGCCATAACTGCACACTTGATCCTTTGATGTTTCTTGGCTCCCACAACTTTCTGGGGATTTGAGGGATGGCATTTTGAGGAATGAAACATAACTGAGACAAATACAGTTGTAGTGTGTGATGTTAAACCATGCCATTGTGGCTCTGGGTTTAAGTAAAATTTATGGGGAAATCATCTCAAGCTGTTTTAACCATATAGCTTTACAAATGACAATGAAAAAAGAATATCTGCTGGTTTGTTACTGATTTCCTACTAAGCAGCCATGAACAGGATTAACATTTAAAGTTGTGGTTTTTTTCAATCTAGAAGCTATATAATTAAGAGAAGTTTCTATTATGATATAGACAGGAAGTTTCTGAGTGTACTACTAATGCAACAGCAATGCACACAGACCCAATAATATGTCAAAATTCTCCACAGTTCTGTCCATGCTGTAGACCCAAAACCAAGTGCAGAAGAAGTTTGGACAGCATAAGTAAACAGGCTCCATTTTATACAGAGAGAGCATGTGGTGATAGCCAGCTTTTCATTACCTAAGAATTGCAGGATTTTTCTATTTTTTTCCTATTTGCCCAATTACATTTCTGTAGAAACAAAATACAAATGCAAGAATCATGAGTTCCAGGTGAGCAATGGAGACAATATTATTATGTATGGATATTCTCTGCTTAATTTTCAGGGCACTTAAAATTTCATCAGCCATCAGGTTACAGAGATTTTTCATCTGTCTGTAATTTCATACCTAGTATACAGTTGTTACCAAAAAAAATATGGTGCAATTACAAAAGATACAAAATGACATCCATTACTAACTAGAAGGCCTCCATGTAATCTATATGAGCATTTTCTTATTTTCACTTGTGCTAGCAGTATTAGCAGTGGTCTCCAGCACACAGCACTGACATTCCTCTTCTTTTGTGCATGGCTATTTTTCAAGTAGGTTCTCAAATCAGATGTTCAAATATTCTGTAATGTTCCCACAGAGATTGCAGGTCGAATTGCTGCCCTCAGTTTGATCCCACTAAGGGAAAACCCTGCTTCACAGACAATGGTTGACAGATAAAGACATTTGGACCACCTCTTCCTCTCTTCTTTCAATCAATACTTAATTAAAAAAAATATAAATCCTACCTGTTATGAAAAGACAGAAAACAACAACATATCAACAGTTAGATAAGCTGAGGTTAGAAAAGCTTCCTGGAAATGTGACTAATCTGTAGCATGGGGAAGAACTGAACATTATTTCCTTAATGAAATTACTTGCTGAGGGAAAAAAAAAAGATTTGTCATGATCAACAGCAGCCCAGTGCTAGACAGAAGTCAAAAAGGCAACACAAGTACTTGAAATTACTAGGAAAGAAACAGAAAAATACTCCACGTTATACCACAGTAAAAAATAATATTATTCTTGCACCCCTTGGGTATTTTGAATGCTCTTCTCTCCTATTCCCAAAAAGGAACAGAGCTGCAAAAGTAATTAACACCTTCCATACTAACATCTAAGTAACCTAGGATTGTTGAATTTCAAAAAAAGAGAAGTTAGAAGCCTAAAAAATTGCACAAATATGGTAGAGTTTGCTAATTCACTGCCTCTGCCTACACAGGTACCAGGAATGATCAACTTAAAGTAAGAGATACAGGCTTGAAACAAACAAAAGTTTGTGAGTCAGTGTATGGTACTACACTTAACTGTGTCACCCCTGGTCAGAAGACTTTGCAAATGCAGAAAGTTTTTGGATTCAGAAGAAGAGTGTGCAAGGTGAAATATTAAATGTTATTTAATAGAGAACCATACCAATACTAGATATAGAAGTATCTAAATGATGCAAAGCCTTAAGAAAACATCGTATTTCCCTACAATGCTTGTATTTGTCTTCAGGTACCCACGTGTGAACACTTTAGAGTCTGGGTCTCATGCTACAGAGACTCCTGGACTGAATCAGTACAGTTATTTCAAGTTCCAAATCTTTCAAAAGACAAGGATCAGGTTTGACAAAGCTTATATTGGAAAACGTTCTCCTTACAAGGTGGAATGAAAAAAATTAGACAGAAAGAGATCTAACAAAGTAGACAAGCATACACTCTAGTGTCTAGTACAGTCAAGATTAATCTCTGCTACTCTGTCATTTGTAGGGTGAGCAGCAAGTTGAAAATGAGATATTCTGTGTATTTAAACATTTGTTTCACCATGGTGAGTGACTCGAGCTCAGAAGTTTCCCGTGACAGCTTCAACTAGCTAGGCAGGCAAGTCTGCCTTTTGTTGGCCAGAATGGATAAAACAGAGCAATTACAACCAGAGATACTGCAAGGCACTTGCCAGCAGTTTGCTGGTTAGAAAGCACTCATACTGCAACGAGAAAAATACTCAGACACTGACTTCACCTTCATGGTGCTGGGCTCTGACTAGTGCTGCAGCAGGTGGGATGCTGCCACTGAAATGCTGCTACCCAGAGAGACATCAGCCCTGGTAGAAGCTCAGCAGTGCCAGGCTGCTGGGCTGGTGCTGGTTTGCATTCATTGTAGTCAGGAGACAGGGAAAAACTGGTATGGAAGTACCCTGAATTTTTCACATTCCAGATGTATTTCCAGACTAGTAGGCTGTTTACAGGCTATTTGTCTCCTACTGTGAAAACTTTTGACAGGTTTTGGGGTATTTAAGCACAGATCTGGGCTTTCTCCTGAAGCTCTGGGAGCTAGTTCCTTTAAAAAATCTGCCTCATTGATAGGTGCCAGTGTGCTACACCGAGGCCTACTTTATGAACTGTAATAATGACAAAGAGGAGCTCAAAATAGACACGGCTCAACAGCAGAGAAAAAAAAAAAAAGCTGTAGACACATGCACATGGTTCTCCTTTTTGTAACATTTTTTCCTTTCTTGACTGGAGGCATATGATGCTCATCTAATACAAGCAAACAGATTTGCTACCATTGACAGCTATGAAAGGCATTCTTTCCAAAAGCCAAATAGATATATACACGAATTTACCCTTTTTTTCTTATTTCAACAAATGACATCTTTTGCTAGAAATATCTTGCTAAGGAATTCTAAAAGATAACCCTATCTGCTAACTTAGCAAATAGGCCCTCACATTTGCTAGCACTATTAAATTGTTATAAATTACCACTTATTTTGGAAGATCTTTGGTCTAGGTTTTTTTGAGGTCTGTGTTACTGTCAAGAGCCAAGAGGTTTCACAGCTGTTGCCAGCTCTGTGTAGTTTGTTTAAAACAATAAGGGAGTTGCCTAGCAACATCACATCACACATTTGGTACCCTACAGTATCTCACATTCCTCACTATTCTGCACATCCTCACAACTTAAAGGGACACTGTCAAGTTAATAACCTTACAGGAAAAGTGAAATTAGTCCTCTGTCCCCCATAATCAGATATGTGAGGTGAGAAAAGGAAAATTGACCTTATTATTAAAAGTCATTAATATAGCTATTTTTGATTTTTACCTCTAAGCAGCAATATCTGTTATCATCTGTGGCCAACCTGAAGTCTGGTTTAAAAACAAATAAGTAAAAAACAATCTTTCTTAAAAATTGTTTACCTTATAACATGGATGCTACTAAATTAAAATGTTTCTCTCTGTGTAAATACAATTCTTACCACTCATATGAAACTCTTTACAAAATATGAATTTGCTGTCAAAAATGCATTGGCTATTATTACTGTTAGGAGGCAATTGTAACTAAGGCTGTAAGAAAAACTTGTAAGACCTCCAGACTATATCTGTAGTCATAGATGGTTCAGGGTCCTTTATTTGCACAATCAGAAGCTCTGATTTTGGAAGAGGTCTCAATCTGATCTGTTAAATATATGAAACCCTTCTGCAGCAGCCATAGAGAAATAAAGATTTCTGATATTCCAGTATTGTTTTACCTTTGAGAATGGTATGAAAAGTAAAACATTAACAAAATTTCCTATTAGAAAAGTTCTGAAAAACATAGGTTTAGAGATGCTGGGGGGAATTTTTTTTTTTTTCCAATTAAATTTTAAATGTATGTTTGTAAACATTTTAGCATGCATCAAATAAATGTAACTCTAGAGCATGTGACTTAATGTCTCATTTAAAGTTCCATAGTAAAACAATCTGGCCATCTTCTCTGCAGCTGGTCTCTACATTGACCTTTGCTAATCCTTAAATACTCCTCTGGCACTCCTGTATGGTTCCCCTTGTTCACCATTCTTACCCATACTTTCTCATTCACTCCCCTTCTCATTTTATACATGTATCAATTTTTTCCCTTTGCTTAATAGCTTTTTGCATTTCCATTAATAAAAAATGGGGGCATGTGTGCATTTAAAATTTATTAAAAGCTCAAAACTTGCCTAACTCTGATCTTCTTGAGAACTACTAATATTAAATACTAGAATTAAAGACAGCACAGCTTTTGTATCAGAAGGAGCTAGAAAAAACTCAGTCAAACCTAATCTCCAAACACTAATGTTTGCTCTGCATTTTAGTCCATCCCACAGTAATTATATCACAAGGTGAGCTCATGTCTAAATGTGGTCTCTAAAACAGGAAAAAAAAGCAGGAAAAAAAAAAAAAAAGGTTTGCTTTCATTTGTAACAGCAGACCTAATGCTTCTGAGACTTGGAATACTTTATGCTTGCAAAGAAATGAGAGAATAACAACAGCAAAAATGTCCCAGGACAGTAAATTTAATTAAATTTCTTCTTCTCCCTAATTAATTTATTTAATGAGGAGTTATTGGAAGCAATAAAAGGTGAAGTAGCCTTCAAAAAATAAAAGACTGCAAAAAATCACCATCAACCTGTTTGTTTTTTTTCCCCAGTCTTCATCAGCTTCTGCAAATATCCAAGCTCCTTAAATGTAACCATGCCACTATGACATTGCTGCTTTGAACACTATTTCCATACCTCCCTTTCCTACACTTGTACAGGACATTGGTTCTCTGGGTTAGAACTACCTATAATTCATAAGCTGCTATAGCAACATTATCTGGAGGAGAGCCTTGTTTAAAGTTTAAAGGTTGAATTAATGAGCAGAGGCTTGTTTCTGATATGTCAGCATCGTCAATCCTGCTACTTAACTTTCAGGGTCGGAGGGCAGGAATCATGTGGCAAAAGTCTGTTTTATGTTCATATGATAAAGCAGCATTTGGGACTAAGGGACTGTATCACACTCTGTCAAATTAGGTCTGCAAAATGCATCCAGATGGCAAAAGACGAGGAAATGGGTGAAGCTTTTGAAGTGCTACGTCATTTAAAAGTGTCATGAAAGCTCAAGTTTATAAATATCATTGAGGATGGCAAATTTTGCTGCTTCGGATGACATAGAAAAATTAATAATAGCATAATTTAGCTATGTATCAAAGCTAACTGCATGCCATCTGGAGAACAGAATACTGTGAGGAAAGAAAAAAAGCAAAGTGTTAAACCCAATGCAAAATTCAGTAATTGCTCTAAAAGAAGGTTCACAAATGACGTCAAGAAGAAATAGCAATGGCAAACAGGTTGATGACACAGACAGGAAAATTCAAGGATAAACCATATGATTATACAGAGAGAAAGAAAACATGAGCATTTTTTCCTAGTCAATGCATTCTGTAGAGCATAACTGTTACTGATTACTGATGCCTTATTCAGCTTCCTTTTAAATTTTAGCAACAATAAACTCTATCACCTTTTGTAACTAGTCTGTTTACCTACCTCTTGGCAGTTTCTCTTAAATACTATTCTTCTTTAGTACTAAAAATTCTGAGAATTCTCCAAATTTCTGTAAGATTCTGAATAAAGGATAACAGGTAGTTTTAAAAAAAACACATACTCAAGTGGGCCTTGGGCACTTCTCCTCATCCCCCCCCCCATAAAACTTGTCATTCTTATGCTTTTTACTTCAAAGTTCCCTAGAGTCTATAATTATGCTTCTGAGTGCATCCCAAACTGCCACAACCTTGGTAGGGTTGAGTAGTTCCAAGACTAGCTTCCATAAAGATCTATTCAATTTTTATTTATTTCAATTAAAACCCCATTGGTTATTTATCAAGCTGAACCTGTCTCATAGGAAAGAAATCAAAATATCAGAGCTCAAGAGAGATTCTCTATCCTGGTGGACGTTTGTCCATTCAGTAACTCTTTATTCTAAGGGTTCCACTCTCCATTTGAATTGTTGGTTGATTTTTGCAAAGCACGTAAGACAAAAAAATGGCAGAGATCACAATTTTTATCAGAAAAAGAGAATGAAGCCAAGCCTGCAATTAATAATTAGATATTTAGATTTTTTTTCCAGTGTGAATAGCTGCAGAATTAGCACATTTCTTTATTTAAAAAAAAAAAAAAAGGTAACAAATTTCCTTGAGTATTCTGAAAGAAAGCTTCTAGTAGCTAGCCTGACTAGAAAGAGAGGTTTTCCTTCACCTTTGAATAAGGATTCAACATGGATTTTTTTCTTCATGCTTCCTTTTTATTAGCTCTAGATGTGGGAATGGAAACTTTCAATTGCTCGATGTGCTGGGTGCTTTGGATGCCACCATGTTTCATGTAGCCTTTTACAGCCCATATGGGAATGTATTTGTTCCACACAATATTCCTAATACCCCGACACAATTCCAAACCTTAAGCTTCTGATCTGTGTCAGAACAGTGGCTTGTCACGTTTGATCAAGATGAACAATCTTCACTATAGATGCAATTGCACTCTATATATAGGATTCTGGAAAGTCCTCAATAGCAGTGACAAATGGGGCTCCACATAACAATCTGCACATGGGCTATGGCATCTGTTATTCTTAGTTCATTTATAAACCAAACGTATGACTGTAAAGAAGTAAAATTTAAGAACAGAGAATAGACTCACACTGGTTCTATAATCACTGAAAAGTTTGGGAGAATTACATTTACTACAATGAAAACTAATCTTTCC
Source organism: Florisuga fusca (assembly GCA_038090715.1). Classification (NCBI taxonomy): domain Eukaryota; kingdom Metazoa; phylum Chordata; class Aves; order Apodiformes; family Trochilidae; genus Florisuga; species Florisuga fusca. The sequence continues at coordinate 11,138,411 of JAAWXA010000025.1, read as the reverse complement.
CTCTGGAGCAGAGTGGCGTGAATGAAACCCATCAGGCAACAGCAAGAACTGTGGATGTCAATGTTCCACACCCCCACCACCAGCACCTAATCAAGTTTCAATAACTTATTGTTGGCAAATACACACTTCTTTCTCTGGAAATTCCCTTGAAATATTGCACCATTCAGATGAAGGCCAAAAAATATTTTTTAGGCTGGGAAGAGTGAAAAAAATCAAGCAGAAACATAAATAGAGTAGTGAGTAACAAAGCAAGATGCAAAACATCATTGACTTTGGTTACTTCTGCAGTGTAGTAAGTATGGTCTGGACACAGCCAGTATTACAGATGGGAGTAACAGGGGAGGTATCCTGAAAGATTTTATTCTCTTGTAACATGACACAATAAAATGAGAGGTTGCAGCTTTTCTTTTCCTGCAAGTGCTAGGGTTTTCGGTTTTTTTTAAGAACACAGCCAAGCTCTTTCACAGATTCAGAGGGTATCTTCAAGATAATTCAAGAGACTACCAGCAGTACCATTTGAGGAAAGCGTGCTGGATGATGCAGTGAAGATGAGCTTGGGTAGGACATTAAAAGCTTCATAGAGATTATGCTTGTTTGAGTGGAGGCCCTGATTGGGATAGATCTACAGTAAACGTTGGGGGACATTGACACTTCTGAATGAGAGAACACTGCTACATTCGGCATTATTAAGAAATAAAAAATAAAAATCAACAAACAAAACCAATATTACAAAACCAAACTACAGATTAACTGTTTGAAATTAATATATTTATATATACATATATATATATATATACATAAATTGGGTGCTTGGGAACTCAGAGGCATGGAGTTATGTACACAAGACTGTGTAGCCAGGTGTTCCTGGTGGAGTCCTTCCATTCTACCTGTTTAATCTGTAATCAATGAGGTTACCTAAGAGTTTCTGTGCTGTTCTAACATGGTGTGCTCTGGCATGGATTGCAAACTCCCCAGCGTGACATGCTCTGTACATGTCCACATGGTCATTCTATTTGATTGCAGTGCAAAGATCACACTGTTCTTTGGTTTTCCAGGTACCACTTCCAAAGGTGGTTTCATTTGCTGATGCTATTTAGAAGTACTAGGATGAAATGCTTTGTTGAGATACATAAGGAACCTCAGTTCATTGAAGCTCACGTTCTATTGATCAGTTTCCCTATGCAACACCTGGAAAGTTTTGCATAATGTGAGATAGCTGACCTACTTTTCAGACACAAAAATGCGGTCCTGATCACTAACATCTGTATCTTAGCATGCACCAAGGCTGCAACAATCTGATAGCAATTTTGGGATCAGCAGTAGCACTGATGAATATTTCAAAAGAGCTACAGAAGGAAAAATGTTTTGATTTATATATGTAAAATTAAGTTAATACACATTGACAAATTCTCCCTTTCTCTTTGCATATTTCGACAACACAAAATTGATGGCATATTTGGATTAATATATCCACCTTCAAACGCTTCTCAGGATAACATCAACTGTAACATCATAGGAAAAGAATTTTCAGAGACATTAAGTTCATTAACTTTCCTGAAGTTGGTAGGAAAATTGCAGTTGACTTCACTTGGGGCACAACAACACGAACACTTGGCCTTTATGAGGAAAAAAAAAAAGCTCTCTGAAACAGCAAAGCCCTAAATGGAAACTATTCAGGATTGGTAAAATAAATGCTGTATCTAAGAGACAAAGACATCACATTATTTTTATTCTCTTCTGGTGCCCCATGCATTGTTTTTTCTCAGGATGTCATTTACTTTACTCCTTCTGAAGATCAGAAAACATAGAAATTAAATGTTCGATCCAGCAGTAGAGTCCTTCCCACTGCCAGGAATGATTGCACCATGCAACATACATGTACCCCAAGGCAAAACTTCATAGATGAAGAAAAAAAAAAAAAGTAAGAACAAGACAAGGGGCCCTGAGGGAGAACTGGAGAAGCAGAGACTGGACATGGTTTCACACACTGTCACACTGTATGCATTCTTCAGTACTTACTTTTATCTCTGAGAAAAGGAATATAAATCTCAGAATTTTTATTTCCTAGATTATTCAGAGAATCTATAGGGAAACAGGAGACTCACAGAATCATTCTGCTTAGAAAAGACCTTTTAGATCACCAAGTCCAAATGTCCAGCCATTAACCAAACTCTACCAGGTCCAGTGCTAAACCATGTTCCTAAGCACCACATCTTTTAAACACCTCCAAGTGTTTAAACACCAACAAGCTCCACCCTGGGCTGCCTGTTGCAATATTACCCTTTCAGTGAAGAAGTTTTCCAACATTCCCTGATTTTTGCCTTGAAAGAACAGGGCCTCAGGTTTTTTAAGGTGATATAATGCAGTGCCTAAGAACAGATGCTGCAACACTATTAGCACTGCTATTATTTACTTCCCTGTTGAAAAGCAGAGTTTGATGCTGTTACTGGTATTGGGAGACTATATGGATTTCAAAGAAAAAAAATATATTTCCAAATTATACTTCAGTACATTAATTTTATATGCTCTTACTCTTTAAAATGGTTCTTGTAGCCATATTATGCCATCATGTTGGGCACAGAGAGAGATTAAATATTTCAACTTTGGACTGAAAATTCCAACCAAGCCTTTTTTTTTTTTTTAGTATTTCAGAAAGCAGTCTATGTATATTATGTTTGACCACATATGAATCTCTCCCTCCTGAACAGACACTGATGAAATAAAGTTCAATTTCCTATTTTAAAACTTCTAATTTCTGAATCTTGAATTTCTAAGTTCTTAAATTTTTTAACAAAATTTGAAAGACACACCTTTCTGATGGTTTTGTGATTTTCAAGCTGCAGTCAACATGTGCTATTCTGCTGTCTTTTCTCAATAACAAATGGTCACAAATGCTCATTTGTTCCCAGAAATACTAAAAATGTGCTCCAACTTTGTAAACACATTTACTCTGGAATCTGTGCACCAGTAAAACATAATGCTGATGATAAACTTCTGTAATTTCAGTAGTTATACTTTGTGTATGCCAGCTAGAAAACAGTTTTACAGTCATTTCAGTCAATGCCAGGTAACAGTTTGTGTCTGAGGGGTTTTTTTTCTATAGGTTTGGAAAACTTCAGATTTTAAATGAATAAAGAGGCCAATGCACATTATGAAATAAGTTTATATTTTTCAAAATTAGTCAGATGAAGCTGATAAAATCAAAATCTCTCTACCCCTCTAAAAGATAAAAGCTAGGAAATGCCATTCACTATTTGGGAGATGTTTATGCATGAAGATGAAATATTCTTTGCACATGAAGTGTGGTCATCTGTCACAATAAACACCACAATAAACATATTCAAACATTTTATAATGACAGACTATAAGTTAGAAAGTCTTTGTTTTCTACAGAAATCTGGTTATGATAACTAACATCAGTACAAGTTCAATACAACACTCAAAATAGAGAGTTAAGACTGATTTGCAAATGTGAGCAATGCCACCTTTGTTATACAGTCTACTCATATATTGCTTTTTGAGGTATATCATTCCAATTTCCACTCAGTTCTACTGCCAAGTGTAAATTAGCTGCTGTTTTGAACAAAGCAGGCAATGAGAATTCCAACTTAATTTACCATTCAAATAAGTCAGTGAATTTAACATATTGGCCAACTCATTAGCAAAAGTTCTGTCCCTATCTGACAGACACTGTATGTACAATTAAATGTAGCATGAATTAACCAAAGTATCATGATCTGCCTGATTTAGAGCTCTAAATTGCCCTCTTTAACTCTCTCTATATATTGACAAAGTGCAAGTAAACATTCAACAACAAAATCACAGTTTTAATGAACAGCATCAAGACCTTTCTAAAAGAAAACTTCATTAGCAATTAGTTTGCAATTTCATGTCTCCATGTCATCTTAATTAGTAGCAGATAAACATTTTGGGTTCAGCTTATTTGTTTCCCAGCATGATTGGCTTTGGTTTGTACTGCTTCAAGATAACTCAGTATTACCTCCTTCAGAATGCTTATAATTTAGTCCTGTAATTACAGTGTATTGCTCCAGCAAGTAGCAATCTCTAAAGAACTAATCATACCAAAGTTGTGTTACATATAAGTACACTCTGAAGGTGTGCTGTGATTTTTCTGATAGTTGAATATATAAATCGTACTACATAACGTGAATCTAACTGAACAGTTCCCACTAAATAAATAACAGAAGAATAATAACTATTAAATGCTATTAAAAGCAAACGGCATAATTATAACTAAACTTTCACTTGCATTTTGTCTGTATTTTCTGTATGCAGTTGCCAGGTTGCTTTTAAAAAACGCAGCTATAGGAAGCTGTGGGTAAGTAAAGAATTCTCTAAAAAAGCAAGTGTATGGAGGGAATATGGGATATGGTTTCAAACTTTACTTAAATTTTAGATATTACAAGCTGTAAAGGTGATACTGGGTGAATATAGATAAGGATTTTGGCAACCTAATTTTTTATTTTCATAAAATTAACCTGGCATATAACCACTACTCTCTTACATAGGAGGGGTGGTGACATGTATTTGTGTAATTTAATCAGAGCTCCACCAAAGAATTACTAGAAAATGTTATATTTTATCTTGGTTCAGCAAGGTGCGTCTCTGCTATACTGTCTTATACAAAACAAGCATCCCAGCTCATGACAGCACTAAACTCATTCAACAAGAAAAACAAAACAAATTTTAAAAAATCACCAAACTGCAAATATTTATCCAAGGAACACAAAAACGGCAGACAGGGATCCTGAGAATATGCCATACAGTATACAGTAAGCATAACAGCTCTGTGCAGCCCCAGAAGAGTATATACTGCATGTGCTTGCATCCTTCTGTTCCACTACAGGAAAGGAAACATAATTTTGGAAGAGATAAAATTTACCTCTGCTTCCACCCCCTTGCAGGAGGCACTCACTGTTGCTTGTAGGACACTTCTCACTTAAACATAATACTGACTTCTACCAAATGCAAAGGAAGCAATTTTGCTGCTTTGGGTGTCCCCTGGACTCTATCACTTGAGCTGCAAAAGATAATGCAGGTGGGAACAAGTTACAGAGCTGCTCTGTGCAGAAAATGCTACCAGGAAAGTGCTGGAAGATGCACCCACAAGGGAAGTATAAAAGACCATAGTTCCTAAAGCCCTAAGCAAGGCATAGTGAAGTCAGCCAGCAGAAGCAAATCTGTATTTTCATGATGCTGACACAGAGGAGTACTTTGCTATTTCTGTCCTCCTTCCAAATCCCAGGTCCAAGAAAGAATAGGAGATTCCAGGAATTCAAATCTAAACTACACTGAAACAAAGGAATACATTTTTGATAGAGTTGAGCTAGTTTTTGACCTCAGGAATTGAAAAATGTAATATTTATATTCCTTTTCTCTTCAGAAGCAAAATAATGTCCAAGCAGTACACCCTTGGTTTCTGTTATAATTGTTTACTACAGTGCTAGTAGTTTCATGGGATTTTGCCCACTGTGAACAATATTATAAGATTAGATATTAGATCTCAATTAATAAAAACAGCATTTAAACTCTCAACACAAATGCTGGGATCTCTATTGCAGAACTACATGTATTATATCTAAGCAGATATATTAGAAAGGATTTACAAAGTACTGCAGAACTACCTGTGGAAAACAGAACCCGGACCACGGTCAGCATTCCAATGTACAGGAAGAAAATCATTGGCCTACACTTTAATGAAGACATTAATATATGTGTACTTGATATTACATTGAAATAAGAGTTCAATTGAAACAAAATATCCGTATAGACAGACTTACTGGCAACACTGAAAAGTTTTGTCACACAGTAGCAAAAACCTTCAGTATCACCCAAAGAATTACTGTAAGCAACAGAAACCTGTGGAAATTATCTTCAGGAGTAGCACTGAAGAATAATCTTGGCACTCATCAAAAAAGAGAAAGTATATGAAAACTGTCCTGCTGGTAAGGAGTTGGAAAATCACCTTTACAGTTCCCAATTCCATGCTACTCCCAACTCCATTGCTGTGTAACAAATGGGTCCCACGTGTGAAACTTATCTCGTACAAAGAGCAGTAACAATGATTTAGTTCTAAGTGTGCTTTTCAACACAGCCCTTTTTAAAGACTTCTGAGCAAGATGATCCTCTTGTTATAGATATGGAAACAAACACATAAATGAGGTGACTTGCTCAAGGTCACACAGCTCTTTGATGACAGATAGAAATCAAGATACAGAGAGTACTCATTTCTTCAGTTCCTCTCACACAACTGCTTCAGATTATATTTAGTTATGACAAACCCATATTGACACAGAGTAAAAACTATAAATAAACAGTATAGATAATACAGTTTTACGTCTCAGTGAGTCTATCTGTGTATTTGGATCTAGCAAGTCTAACTTTTTGGTTACACAGTTAAAGTTTTCATACATGAGATAACACATTTTCCAGAGTGTAGCAGGAATGCCATTTTTTGCTGCAGCACAAAACCATGGTATATTTTCCTGAAAGCTTGTGACAACCAAGAGTAACTTTCTTTTCAAGTAAAATCACTGATGCTACTGCTATGATTTCACTACATGACCTGCTGTATCATTCAACAATGTGCATATATTTTCTAGAACAACTAATAGTGAATTCAGGCTTTCATATTAACCAAAGCACCAGGATTCCATTCAGTATATAATGAATTTCTGCTCCAGGACATAAATGGATAATGATAATGAATTTATGTCCTAGAAGATACAATACTTGGAGAAAATGGACAAGACTCAGAAAACTTATCTAAAAATAGTTTCAACTGTGGCCAATGGAAAGAGTAAATACAGGTCAACTCTGATTTACTTTTAGCCAAGAGACTCAAAAACAAATAGGTTTCACTGACAGTTGAGGAAAGTATTCATCACTGTTTGCTTCAAACCATTAGGAAGGACTGCTGTGTGATTTTAAGCTTATTCCTTGTTCTCTGAGCTTCAGGAACACCTTCCAAAAATCCTGTATGATTACAAATAGATGTGTGAAACAGGCAACAGGCTGAGATCCTCTATAATTTGTATGGTAGAAACAAGACACTGAAGTTGCCTCCTCCCCAGGCAGCGCACAATCTAAGCATAAGAAGAGTCAAAAGATAGACTGAAAACTGAGAAATATTAAAAGCAGTGCTAAGTAAAATAATTGTTCTCAAATTATATATCCCCTGTTATGTTAATTTAAGGTATTTTCTGCATTTCCCTGACTACAGTTGGGAACTCTCAATCTCCAGCAATGTTTCTCATGCCATCTTCTGAGGCCTGACATATCCAGCAAGACAAACCATGACATCAATGGCACCCAAAGCTTCCTGATGGTTCTATATTGTTATAAGACTTGGGCTGGAATGCAATTACTATAACAAAAGTCCTTTTCTCCACAGAGCACTCACTGCTCCTTACAGCACTGGTTTCCACGGGTGCCTGGGATGTGCTGAACGTAACTCATTCCCCATTTTTTCCCTGCTTCCGTGGGCTGAGCTGAGCCAGGTGCAACTATTTTGCTGCACTGTGTGGGAAGAGCAAAGTGCCAGACCTCACTATGCTTCTCCAAGGGTCTAGCTAAGGTGGATAAAAACCACTGAGAACCTTCTTTACAAGCTAAGAACTGTCTATCCCACACACAGACACCTAAGCTTCTGAAGTATTTGGAGATTTATGGAGCTGAAAAGCATAAGAAGTGTTGAGTCTTACAGTCCTACACCATCACTGATACTTTTGAGAAGAGATTTTCCTGAAGATTTTCTTTTTTATAATAAATGCATGCAATTTTCACTATTTCCAGTTCAATAGGAATTTGCAAAAAATCCCTAAAAACTTTTTTTTTAAAAAAAGGAGAAATCTGTTCAATCTTTTCTGAGTCTAAGAGAAACTACCAGTATTTGAAGATAAAACAAAAGCTATCTGCTTTTTTGAACTAAATAAAGTTATAATTTTTGGAAGCCACACTCCAATTAAAGTGTCACAAGATTTGTGATAAGCATCATGTAGAGACTGACACTGACCTGTGTAGAACTCTGATGTATTTAGGTTGGAAAGTGATACTAGCCGAGATTTAAAACAAACAATAAAGACAACAACATACTTCACCATCTTTGGACATCTCAGTAAAATGGTGGTGATGTAGATAATTATTCTATAATTTAATATCTTCTAAGACTATTTGTTTCTTTACATAATGAGATCATCTTGGTTTTTTCACTGAGGAAATTAATTGTAGCTATTGAATTACTTAGAAAAAGTACACAAGGTCTCACTGTTCGGATCACAAAAGAGCAACAAAATCAAAGCTCTTTGTTGAAAGACACCCTTTCCACAAAGGTAAACATGCTCACAGTCCATTAAAATAATCCTCCATCCAGGATTAATAACCACAGCATTCATAACAGCAGAAAGAAGATTCTAGTTATTTCAATTTTGGATTAAAAAAAAGTAGGAATTTATAGCTATAGCATTAAAACCTTGAACCATCAGCTAGCAGCTGAACCAAACTCACAGTAGAATGTCCAAGACCCAGCTATCTCTTTGCTATAAAATCATGAGCAAAGGTTAATGTTGAAAACAATGGTCTGGCAAGAAAAAAAGGAATAAGTCCATGATCCACAGTAAGTCAGTGGGAAACAGTCTGAAAAAGCAATCACACATCAGATGCTACAAACAGGAAAACACATTTTTAAGGTATGGGAACTGCTTCCACATGGCTTGTAAACGAAACAGTTATAATAAATGCAAAGCCCTACAAAAAACCTGCTTGGTTTAATGTTTCCTTACAGACTGGGAATACAGCCCACATTCACTGAAAGGTTCACAAACTTTTTGTATGAACTTGGGCCAGGCTGCTTCATGGTTTCACATCAAAACCAGCCAGAATTTGTGGGTTTTGCATGGATTCATTGTGAAATTGGGTGAAACCAGGATTTTGCTTGGAGTTATGGAATCCAGCTGAATCCAAACACATAGCAAAATTCAATGAACAGAAAGGCAGTAGTTTAAAGGCTTTTTAAAAAAATGTATGAAACCACCAAACTATGAATGGCACCTCTTTTTCAGATCATTTTTTCTGGTCTGAGGGGATAAAAATTAGCTATAGCCATACAAACCTGAGATCTTCTGAGACTCCAAGCAGGCACCAGCATGTGGATATGGCAATTAGAAAGGGGGGAGCAGCTGTGCCTATGGGGAGGAGAGGATGGATCAGATGACCCCAAACAGACCAATCACAGTGTTCCTTCCCATGAGGATTCTGTTTTCTTGCTGGTGAAGACCATCATTCAGCACAGGAGGTGTTCATCATCATCTCCTTGAAAAAACTATCTATTTCTTTTCCCAGCCTTGAAATCTCTCTTCCTTATTCTCTTTTTATATTCCCATGGCAGGATACTGGGGGGATGACAGAGAGCATCTGTCACCTGGATATGGCCTAAAACCATGACACTAATCAAATCCCAAGAAGATTCTTCAGTAGTCTTGTGGTCTTTGAAAAACCTTTATTCATTAAGCTCTGAAACTGTTGAAATCAGTCCAAATACATTTTGTGGGCAACATTACTTCACTTGTAGTCTTAATTTTGAAAGCTCTTCTTAAATTTTTTGAAAAAAGAACTTCTTAAGCTGAATTATATAAGGATTTTTTTACATCTAAAAATAACATTGGTTAACCCCCACTTCCCTGATAAAAATAAATATTTCTAAACTTACCTAAATTCATATAACTACTCCTTGCAGGCAAGACATGAATACAAAGTACCAGTAAGACTAGAATGTGGTGAAAAAGAACTGACAGCCTTTGATTCTCTAGTGCCTAGTACCTTGGCACAAACACATTAGGTACAGATTGCAAAAATGTCAGTACAATTTTGATAAATGAAAAGGGCATGACTTTCTGGCCTTTTATAATTTTACCTGCACAGAACAGTAATGCAGGATTCAACATAGGAATTCCTGTTTTCATTCTCAAAAATGGCATTCTACACAGAACTATTCTAAAATTATTTTGTGGACGTAGGAATAAATGTTTACAAAATGAAAAATACAACAATTCAAAAAATACAAACTAGCTTACAACTGAGACTGCAGACAAACAATCACTCTCAGGCTGAATTTACATGTGACATCTGAATATGTAGAGAAGTTGTACTGTTGAGTTAAGAGAACTGTGGTGTAAGGGGAACAGTGGTGATATGACTTAGGTTAATTATTAACCTCAGTTTTTAGCTCTGAGAAGTATCTTCTAGATTAACTAGGGTTAAATGTTGTCTGTTAATCCACTTGAAAAGAAATTTAAATATTAAAAGCATTTACTGCACCATGTTTGTCAGTCTGCATTAGGAAGTCATCTGTGATTTGGTTATACTGTTCACACCTGGTAGTTCTCCTCAAAAAGTTACTTTTAAAAAGGTACTTTTAAAAAGGAAAAAAGAAGAACACAGAGATGCTGACCAATTGGCTTAAGTCCAATATTCAGAAAAACACAGAGAAAAATAAAACAAACTATTGATAAATTATAAGCCAGTTAAAGGTGACATTCAGAAAAGATCTGTAAATAAATCAATCTCACACATCTCTAATTTTCTTCTAAAACTAGGCAGCATGGATGAAAAAGCCAAAGATGTTAAATTTTAACCCTCTCCAGTGTTTATTCTGACAGTGTTTCTCATTCCATTCTCATAAGCAGGCTAGAGAAAAAATGGTTTAGATTACACTTCTGTGCAGACTCTGACGTGCTGTCTAAAAAACTAAATTCAGAACAGTTGTCATGGACCTTTTCTCAAATGGAAAGATGCATACACCTGCTGCAGCTGTTTTCCAGATAAAAAAGTAAAAAGGTTTGTAAGTGTCATGACAGAAGGTAAAATTGAAAGACAGAATTATAATTTAAAATGATAGTGAGAAATGAGAAAAACTGAAACTCACTAAGGGCAAGTGAAATATACATTAGGCAGAAATAAACTGTATAAAGAGTGGGGTTCTCTGGGTTATTGGCACTTCCATAAGAAATGGAACAGGCTTAAAATTTGTCACAAAACCTGAACCTAACTATATTGTGGCACTAGAATAGGCATAATAATAGTATCTGTCTCCAAGAACAGTAGTGTGGCCTGCAGAACTTCTGAAGATGGAGAACTGTGTTCAGCTTGAAAAATCAGTGCAGGAGAAAAATTAGAACAGAATAGGTTAGTTAAGAACTCCATCTGGAGTTAAGAATGTGGTGTTCATTATTCTTCATAGTGAAGATCATACAACCTCCTCCGCTCTCTTCACTTAAACTTAACCATGACTGTCAGTCCAGCCAATACTTGGCCAGTCCTGAGTGAAGAAAATACACTAAAGTAAGTTTCCAATGTTTTTCAATGGAAACTGCTATAATTATACCTAATCATAGCTGCCTTAGAACTAGAATTACATAGAATCACGTTCTTGTCTGTGATCCAGATACATAGCATAATATTATGAATTCCTCGGGACTTGTAAGGTTATGTATTTAGTACTATCAGTCAGTAATTAATTACAATTACCAGTTCACATAATGAAAACTACAATTACCAGTGCACATAATGAAAATGGGATTACTCAATTTTGCCAGTTAATTAAGCAAAATATTGTTGCCTCTTCATTTAAGTTGATTGAATGTAAGTTACTAAGAGAGAGAAAATTATTACTCTATTTCTTTGGGAAGGAGAAGGAGAGAATTGAGAATAAGACAAAAGAGAATAAAAAATATCCTTAAGATTAAGAGAAATTACATTGTTTATACCCAACTAAGAAAACAGGAATAAGCACAAGATGGATGGCTCACCAGAAATTAATTGACATTGAAATTAAATTGATGCCTGTTCTTTAACACTTGGATTCTGCAGACATTCTTGAAAAGTAAATATGGGTTCAAGCGAAAAAAAAAAACAAAACAAAAAAAACAAACCACACTTAGGAGAACCATAAGAGTTTGTCTGCTACGGGTTCAAGAGTTTACTAGTAAACCTTGCAAGATATGATAACAATCAACAAATATGACAATTAAAACAATAAGTATAAAAAAAGGAGAAAGATTAATCTACTACAGAAAAAAATACATTTACTGGTGGAAGGTGCATAATTTACAAAAGCAATATACAGTATTTGTGCTTAAGAAGACAGTCTGGTACTACAAGGCTGGGCACTATTAAAATACATGGGCAGATGTATGATTTTGCCAGGTTTAGAAAAGGCTGCTACATCAGAAAAGACTCATGTAGAAAATATGTTTAATCAAATATTGTAGTCCAGCCAGACAAAAAATTCTAACTTGTCCACTGTGCCTCCTAATAAGTCCCTCATTTTACAAGCAACCCTTTCCACTACTTTTAAGGGCAGATATTACAACCTGGAAAATAATAAAAAAAAATAAATTAAAGACAAAAATGACAAACCAGCTTATGCATCCTCCCAAGATAATTCTTTTTAATAGCATTGTATTATTTTATTATTATCAGTCGGTAAGAAACACTACTTAGTTCTTTTACCCTTTTAGTCTGGCAGAAGAATACAGTTTATGAGCAGTGGTTAAAATGAGAGACATACTCATTAGCATAGCATTCATTGGAAATTAAATGATCAGTGAGAAAGTGGGCTCAACAAATACAATTTTCTACTGTAGATAAGACCACCTCTCATTAACATGTCAGTCTACACGGAGTTTCTGTGTTTGCAATTACTCAGAAACATTGGAATAATTCAGTACTATCACAGCTCCTCAAAACCACAACAATTAACCCTTTGGCACACTCTGTCTACCTTTTCACCTCCCAAGAAAAAGTATGTAATTAGGGCTTATCTTCTGCTAATGTATATGAAAAAGATTTTAATTTATTGAAAGTATTTGTGGTTCTGACATTAGTTTAAAAGGATGGTGAAAGTCAAAATGAAGTAAACACTATATTGGCCAGGCCAAATTTACCCCAGACAGTAAACTAAAGATATTTGACCATGGATTCTAAAGTGTATTAATGTCATACTTAAAAATGGGTACTACAATATGTTTTCTATTTTACCACCATAGTGCTTCCAATACAACTACATTTCATGAACTACATTTCATTACCATTCTTCAGACATGTTGATAGTATGGCAAAGAAAAAGTGAAATCAGAAGGACTATCTTAGTTTCTTGAGCCTCAAGGCTGTAATACAATACAAAACCCTACAACATTTACTGTTTTAATCAGGATGTCAGAAAGCATATATTCCCTGTACCTCCTTCTTAACTTCTAGAAGCCTGGTGGCTGTTGGTATCAAGCTGGAAGGAGTGAGCCCAAAGGTACCTCAATTAATGAAGGTAATTAAGACTTGTAAATTTTTTTATATAAACATTTTCTAAAGATTAAGCTGATCCCATCCTGACACCTGCAATTAGAAACAACAAGAACTCAACAAATAGAAAAAGCCAGAGCCAGCATCACTTCTCACTCATTTATTTTCAGCTACCTAATTATCTAGTATTTCCATGGAGCTGCTATCTTTTTCAGGATTTAGAGATGGGACTCACAGAGTCAGCATCAGAATCTAATTTATACTTGAATAACACAGTCTTACATAATAACATAAATCCTGAATATAGGATGGAAATATTTGAAGTTGCTCAGAAAACTGCTGCATTATTTAATTCACCTTCCCAAATCTCCTTGCATGAGTAGTCTTGAAGTTCTCTGAAAGAAATTACAAGCATGTTGACAAGACAGATCTGACTGATGGAGCAATCTGTGTCATCTAAATGGCTTTTTGACATGTTCCCTTAACAACAATTGTTAAGGAATCTAGGTGTCCATGAAATAAAAGAGAAAGCCCACGCACTGATGATTACCTGAGTAAAAGTGAGGGAACAGAGGTTGGGAATAAGTAGCCATAGTGTAGAAAAGATGAATAACTATACTTCTCATAAATTAATTTGGAAATGAAAAAGAGTCTGAATAGCAAGGTGCCAAATTTACCAAAAATATCAGGTTGTTTTGAATAGAAAACACAGTGTGAAAAACTGCAGAAAAGCCTTACAGGATGCAGTGACTAAGTAGCTAAATGTAGTGCTCATAACTATATTGGATACACATAATGTAAAACACTCCTAAATCCCACATACAAAATAAAAAGCTCTAAGGTGAACACTGCCTCCAAGGAAAGTAAATATAAAGGTTATGATTGACTGTCGTCTGAAAATTTCAGCTTACTGCTCAATAGAAATTAAAAAAAGCAAGATGAAGAGATGAATTATCATAGAATCATAGAATGGGCTGGGTTGGAAGGGACCTCAGAGATCATTGAGTCTAATCAAGTAAGGTAAGGTATTTCTAGTGAACCATTGTGATCAGTTTGCTAAGTACTGGAGACTAAAAATCAAAACTCACTTCTAAACTGTCACTGTAGAATGAGAGATAATATGACTTTTATATATTTTGGGCTGATTCATTCATTGGAACAAAGTGTTTCCAGTGACAAAAGTGAGAACATAGATAATTTTGTACTATTACTACTATTATATTGTGCTGCTCTGTTCTTACAACTTTACTTCAAAGGTGTCAGACAAGGAAAACAAGATTACTTCTTGTAAGTAAGCAGGTTACTTCTGCTTACAGAGATAGGAAAAAGAAAATCTAGTTCTTAACATCAGCTCAAATACTTGGAGGCTATAGAAGCCTGTGGAGATAAAAAGCCAGTTCTCATCTCTTCTCTCTTCTAATGGAGAGACTAGTAGTGCAGCTTCTTCCATAAAATGTAAAATCATTAAAAAAAATTTACTGGGACACAAGAAGGATATCCCTGCAGAAGCAGGAATTTAGCCTGCCCTTGAACCTTTTTCTAGCCAAAGTTTTGCACCTTTCAAACAAGGAGTGCACAGAGGCAGCCTTCATGCTGTGGTGGTTCATAGCACTGAATAGCTTCTAGAAACACCATTTCTACACAACAGAACCTGAGTAACAAGTAAAAAAAATTTTTTTTTCTCTTTCTGATCATTAAAGAACATTATCAATATAATCAGTCCAGGATTGTTCCTTATCCAGTGGATTACTTTCCTTTGTTTGCTCCTAAATATTTTTTTTTGGTTTTGGCTAAGTAATCAAGGCCTGTAAGAATTTTCATGCAATAAGCCACAAATTCCATAGTGCACATTCCCACTTGATGTGCTTCACTGTCAGAGCTAATAAACTGAGAAACAAGGGGGTGAAATTACACCATGTTCTTCATTATACTTTTTCCACCAGAGGATTTATCAAATCCACTTCTACAGATACTTTCAATTCATAGGTCTGAGTGGTCAAAGAGTAGAAAGAGCAAGAGCCTCTCTCAGAGGACTACAACAAACACAGCTCCATGTCTTTATAGTCTAATAATCATGTTATGATGATGAAACACATCAGAGATATATAATGCTTCTTTCCCATTCAGGCAATCTGAAAGTTCTGTGTACTTGTTGCTCCTTTTAAACACAGCTGTGAAAGAATTTTGTTCTACCTCTCATTTGCCCTGAATGAGTGTTTCAGTATCTTGATATCTCTCATATACAATCTTCCTAAAATTAAAGTGCAGGCAAACTGTTAAGTATTTAGATTTTTTTTTTTTTTTTTTTTTTTCTTCACTTCGTCACTTCAAGCAATTATCCAAAATCAGAGATTGCACCATCTGGAAAGCAGCTTGCCTAATTGGTGCTCTCTCGCCTGTGGCATTCATGTGTTTTGTGACAAATGTTCACAAATGGATTTTACATGCATAGTGCCTAGGAGGATTGTTTTACACTTGTATCAGTTAAATTTTTAAGAATGAAGGCCAGCCTGATGAGTTCGAAATTCCTTACACAACATAGTTTAGTCTTAATAGCCCAAATTCTGCAAAGACATGTATGTCCAAAAGGCTCCTCCTTCTTGCTTTTCTGTGTTGAAATCTAATGATAGTTTTACAAAATAGGTGGAATAGGTTCATAGGATTAAAATATTTACCAGAGTTTTTACAGTTCTCATGTAGATGAAGGAAGTTTCCACAATGCTATGGATCTATATATACTTCTAACTATAGATTTAAAGAGATACCTAGATTTATATCTAGTATGTATAGATTCATAAAACAGATAGCCCTGTATGTATGGGCTTTAATTATTTGTATTTCACACAAGTATTTTAAGACTTGGCAACTGGGACGCTGGAGTGAACTTAGCCTAAGGAAACTGGTGCCACCTGAAGACAGTGCAATTATGGACTTTGAGGAAAAATCTTTCTGAGCAATAAGCACTTTCTCCAGTGTATATTTTATGCGTGAAAAAAATTGCAGAAAAAAAGAAAAAAGGAAAAAAAGAAAAAAAGAAACACATTTTCAGCAAGCCAGGGTATTCAAATTCAGCGTGATGAGTGTGGACTAGAAACTGAAACTTCAGAACTTTTTTTTTTATTTCTGTAATTCTCATCAATTATGACGGGTTCATTAATTTTTATTGTGCTTTTGTCTTTTTCCACTTACAGAGATTGGGACAAACAGGTAACCTGGACCTGCAACACACGATGATATCAGGTAACCCTGCTGGTATGACTTGCTGACAACAGCATTTTCTTTTCTCCGTGCACAGCTTATTAGTATGCTTCCTAGTGCTGATGGCATGGAAACTCAGATTTTTCAACTCCAGAAAAAAAGCATTCCCAATTCTTGGTCCAAGTGGATTCATATTAGCAATATGGATCCCATAAATCCCAGGAAATTAATTTTATCTCCAGGATAACATGCATTATTCATATCAACACCATCTAACACATTATTATTTTACAAAACCCTTGGAACACTTGAGCCCAAAACTCAACAGATAAGGAGTATCCTACTGTGAAATTGGTTGAAATTTATCCACTGTTCTAAAAACAGTCTCTAACATGATAAAAATAGCACTGCTGTAATGTCTGTCTTGCTGTTTCTGCAGTATTAAAGGGCCATTTATTGCATTTTTCCTTTTCCTGCAGTAATTTGCACAGCTCAGACTATTCATGCAGTGCACTGCAAAGGTACCTGGTTGACTGCCATTCTAATTCTGTCTAGGAGTATAGCAAAGCAGGAGCAGGAGAAATACAACTTTGACTCATGCCTTTGGTTTTGAAGGTATTCTATTGGAAATAGTTATGAAAATGTTGCCAGCAACAGATGTATTAATGTAATACTACATTTATACCATAGAACAAATATAAGTAGAAACTGTAATAAATACCAGAATTTTCAGCATCCTGAAGCTTTAAGCAGTGGAATACCAGCATACAGGAGACGAGTTGAAAAATTCTTTAAAGTACATTAAAAAAAAAAAAACACTTGAAAGCCTTTGCCAAATTTGAGGCACTACAAAAGGACAAAAGGACAATTTAGAATTTTTATATTCAAGGAGATAAAATTGAGAAAAAGACACAATGCATAAGTGACAGAGTTGAAGTGAGTATGAAGGTTATGACTTGCACAATATGCTTTTTCTATAGTTACTTTCCTTCAAGAGAAATAAAAAAAAAAAAGTCTTTTCACTTAAGATTTCTAAAAACAAATTTTGTTTGTTTCCTCTTTGCAAAATGTTAGTATTTTGTTCATAAAATTTGACATGAATTTCTTTACTTGTCAAAGTAAAGAGCTGGTCTTGTGCTTTTGGAGAATTTTTGTTTTATTTTGAAGTCCTGAATTTTCATTTAGTAAGAGAAGGTTTCCAGCAATTCAGTCAAAAGCTAGTGTCCTATGCATAGGATAGAATAAGAAGATAGCCTTAAAATACTAGAATTGTAGCCATAGGAGGACTAAATGAAGGATCTTAGACTTCAGCAGATTAAATTTTAAAATGAGGTTTGAAAGGCTAAAAGAGTTTGAGGAGCAATGAGATATGGGAATCAAAACTAATTCTAAATCCTTCTTCAAACACGTCAGAAAGAACCTGCTAAGTGTCTATAATGCTAATTGATATTCATGGTATAAAGGCAGTACTGAGAAAGGGCAAGATTACTGCAAAGAAGATAAGTGAATTCTTTAAATTGGTTCTCTGAGGAAGAAACTGTGGAGATCCTAATTTGGGAACCTTTCTGTAGAAAGGAATGCATACAAACCAAATAATCGGGAGCACAGCCCCAGAATGGGCAGCACTCACTGGGGAGCTTCAGCAGAACTTACTGATGAAATACCAAATCTACATACCATGTCCTATACATTTATGTAAACCCATCAGAATAAAAATAGAACAAAGAGCAGGGGTGAAGGGGTTGCTTTCCCTCTAATCTCATAATGAATCTGAAACTTGGCCAGGTGGAGTTCAGTGTCTTTCCTATGTTGGAGGAAACTCACTGCTGACCTTGTTCAGCAGGAGTAGCACATCTCAGCTTTTCTTTCTCACCAGCTCCCATGGATGGCCCCATTCTTGTCCCTGTTAACTCAGCTCTCCACAACTTCTCCCAGCTGGAAGAGTAGCAGAATGGTGCCAGAACTTCTCATGCTTTCTTCCTTAACATCTACTCCTCATCACATTGCATACTTTGAAGTCACTATCTGCACTCACAGACACAAACACAGCACAAGGCTCTTCTGCACCAAACATTAATCTTGCAGAAAACCGTCTGTAATCCCTGACCCTTTTTAGTACAGTCTTGATATTCTTCCAAACCTCTGTTAAAAGGCATTGTTACACTGGAACTCCCTTATCTCTTCTTTCTTTCATCTGTTCTCTGCAGATGAAAGCCAACAGTTAAACAATTAACTAAACACTAATTGCTATTTTTCATTTTAAATTAGCAGTAGAGTGTATTCCTGCTAAAACTGTAGGAATGACATATGAATTACATTCATGTATTCATACTTCTTAGTGTGGATGGGCATGGTTACTACATTATATAATGGAAAAGAATACATGCATACATAGCATAAAATGTAGGAAGTATCAGTGCAAAACTATCCTTTAAATCATGTATCTGTTTTTAAGAAATAAATTTTAAAAAAAAACTTTTTGTGTTCAGTAGGCTTCTAAGTGCTAAGCATTTTAAGATTTTTGATTATGAAGAATACAATCCTACTAGTGAATATTTTTCATTAGGAGAAAACAACAACAACTTTCTGGTTTCTTTACCAGCTATAAAAACTTGCTCTCACTCAGTAGAGGAAGGAAAAAACAAATCCTATAAGAGGCCTTTCAAATCATTATCAAAAACATTATCTGCATAGCCTGTACTTTGAGATTTGACAGCAAGGCGATACTCAAGGACAGAGTTATTTGTTGTATTCATAATGGCTAAATTAAGATCCTCAAGTGGAAGAAAGCATCCAAAAACTGCAGAATTATCATTCTGAGGAAAAAAAAATAAACAGGACAAGGTAAACTTAAATTTTGCACATAGATTATTAGCCTCCTCTGTCCCACACGTTACAAATACGTGCAGAACACATTATCCTTCAGATTCCAGCCTTTCTATTCTTCCAAAGATCTGACAAAAAAAATTTCATTATGTTATAATTTCTTTAGCATTCTTTGCTTTCAGTTATCCTCTGTTGAAGGTACACTGCAAGCCAGTTAAATGAATTACAATTTTCTTGGACATCTCTTAGGTGAATCATGAGGTTTTACTGAAAAAAAAAAAGACCAAAACAGCAACCTGCAACTTCTTGCATATCACTGCACAGTTAGAGCTGTGTGTAAGCAGGGCTGCTTGATACATTTGTCTGGCTATGCCCTGCATCTGACCAGTGCATTCTGATCTGTTTACAGGAACTACACTTCAGATCTACATTTCTAACTTTTCCTGGTTTGGCATTTTGTTCCTGTGCCTCTCAGAAATACAAGCACTGCTGTGCTGTTGGCTCAACCTGATGTTGGAGCCTTGTCTCTGCCAATCTATGAGGTTCTGCAGCCCCTCAAGGAATCATATTTCAGGCCATGAAATCCCCCCTAGAAGTCCAGATACCTACAGGGTTTTTTTGTACAAGAAGGTAAACAGTTCTATAATTCTAGTTTTACCAAATGACAAAGGTCACAGCTCCTGGAAAAAGCTGTATTTCAATCATCAACCCAAATTTTGCTATACAATATGCAAAACTTCAAGGAGCCTTCATTATGAAGGCATCGTACATGTGTAAACCTCCACTTTCAGTTAGGTATAGATGCTCAGATGTTATACTGGAGGAAACAGGGTGTTTCTTGTTGCTCTGGAATTAGGATTTCACCAGGGGCAGGGTGAGGGAAGTACTTCAGTACAGAGAAAGAACTTGGCAACCACCAGGAAATATACTTAATACATATATTTTCTTAAGTTGTTTGGTTTGTTTTGTTTTGTTTTTCTGAATCAGCTTTGTATTAGAATTAGATTTAAGGTAAAATATAACTAACATTGTATACTGTTTTGCACATGCACCGTAGAATTTAAAATGCTGCCTTGACTGAGAGCTGCTTTGCAAGCAGCTGGAGTGCATGAAGAGTACAAAAATATACTTCTTAATTTATTGTCTTTAGCTGCACTGAAAGATCATAAGACAAATTAGTTTTCCAATTACCTTCAGGGACAGCAGTGACATTCTCTGTTATCCTTTAAGCAGTTAAAGTAGACAAAGAACAGAGAAGTCAATAATCAGTAGTAGCTATGCCATCCAATATCTAATTACCAGTGTAGTATTTAGAAGTACTACACTGCTCTCTTTTCTAAATTTTCTGTGTAATGTCAGACTTTATAGGCTTTTGTATTTTAGGCAGTTACGATTAAGAAAAAAGAGGAGCACTTCCTGAAATTAAATAGAATTTTTTGTAATTTGAAGCACTTTCTGAAACATGGATCCAGAACACTGAATATTTTCTTGCTGCTAAAAATTGGATGAGACCTCCTGAACTATCTACCTCCTGTATTCTACAGAATTTTCCAATTATCTTTAGAACATGGTAGAACAACTCTCCTCAAAAATTTGTTTCTGTCTTTCTCCTTGGAGTGCATTAGGAAAAAAACAAACCTAAAAAAAGAAAAAAAAAACCAACAACCCAAACCCAAACAACAACGAAACAGAAAATCCAACCCCAAACCACAGTTCAGTGGAAACACTGGAAAAGAGGGACTCTGTAGCATGCTTATCAGGACAAGTCCTGAAACACTAAAAACATAGAATTACACAATATCAAGGGTTTCACGCAGGATAAGAAATGCATGTTCATTTTACCCCTCCTCCCACTCCAAAATGCGAAGTAAAAAAAAAAGCTAAACTAGAAGCTCCTGGGCAAAACCAGAATCATGTAGTAGTATAAGTTTGGTCTCCCTTTTTATTGCTTGTAACATTTTAAAATATAAAAAATGCTAGAAAGAAGTAATGGTCTCAGTTCCTGATACCGTAAAAGTTACTCGGTTCTTGACTAGGAAATGCTAAATATCTTGTTTAAATTTCAACTTCTGGATTGAAGATGTTTTCTTTCCTAGACTGCAGACATCATTGCTTGCAGAAATATTATGAATAGTACCCTGTCGAAGGTAAATCCAAGTATTTAGGGTAGAAGATGCTTAGACAGAAACATTGTTAGGAAACGTTTCAGGATAATTTTGAAGGGTATTGATATTATAGTGATATATTAGATTTAAACTGTAATATTCAGTTCTGAACTTTGTGGTGATTTCTGTATAATTAGGAAGCTTTAGGAAGCTTATTAACTAGGGATACAGACACTCAGCATTAAATACTTCCTTAAAATCTTACTTTAATTATTTCACTGAGCTGCCAAGTCACTAAGTATTACAGAAAGATTTATTATTTAGATACATACAGTACCCTCAAAATTTAATAAAAATAAGTGTAAGTCTTTCTGATTTCTCATTAGGTAGTTGTAAAAGGTGAAACAGTAACAACCTTTAATTTCCAAATAGCATGCTGTAATACCTTATGAATGCTGACTTACTAGTCTTAACACTAAAGAAAGTTATATTCTCAGTAACAAGTGGATATGTTTTTCATATCCTGAGGTGTAAATAGAACTGTGTCTGGTTTAGAATAAATTTTGGTATTCATCTCAGAGTGAAGCATAGCTATCAGAACTCAAAAATAGTGTCTGGTTGATCAAACTGATAACCTTCCTTACATGATGATGGCTTTTTTCCTCAGTTTGCACAAAATATCATGTTTTGAAGTATGGAATAAAGTTGAAACAGGAGCAGAATCTCTAAAGGCACAAAAAGTTTATAGCATCTTTCTTTCATTAGCAACAGTATCACATTCAATAGATTACAGTTGTCTGCAACAAGTGTTTTGCCCTCCCCAAAATAACCATCAATATCTAAGTGTGGTTTTAAGAAACCAAATAGATGACCACCACTTTTTAACTTGCTTGTTGCAGATAAACTTTATCAACTTATTCCACAGCAGGTGATGAATCTATTGGTCCCCACTAGACCACCTTCCTGACACATCATCGCAGTAGAAAACAATTGCTCAGAAGAATCTGCTGCACAAAGTTGGGCTGTTCCTCATGTGGCAGAAAATCCAGAGGTTCTAACATTTCCCACTTCGTTCCTTTCTCTTACTACAGAGCTTTAAAAGATAGGGAGGACTGTGCCCAAGAAAAAAAGGTAATAAAATATTTCTGATTCCAGCCAGTTTAAGGTCTGAAGGGAATACAAAATTCTTTTCTCTTCTTTCTTTCCTTTCTGCCCTTAGTAGCCTCAGGAGCTACTCATGGTCAAAATATTAATGTGAAGGAATCACAGTTCTTTCTGAGATAATTTAGTACCATTTACAGCTATATTGAATGAGAATAATCAGAAGGGGATTTTAACCCAATTCAATTTGAATATTCACTAGGAGGTGCATTTACATTGTTTATACTTTGAATATTTTTCCCATTTCTACTTGGTAATAATCATATCTTGAACTCTGGTTAGATGCCTAACAAAGTGATTGAAACAGCCAGCAAGAGGAAACCTGTCTGTTTTCATCTCTGTGAAGCTCAGATGAGAACACAGAAGGGGAGATCAATTTCGTGTAAGTAATCTGTATGCAGTGGGCATCAGCAGCAAGATCATAGTGCTGCAGCCAGTTTGTGGCTAAGGAGTATCAGACTGCATATCCTGTGTCAGGAAACATCAAATAAGTCCTCAGGCTAATTAAAGCAATATGCCATCAGACTCAGAATTCTGGTTTGTAGCTGCTGACTCTTCCACAAAGTCAATCTTAAAGATGTATGCTGCAGCTTTTTTATCTGCATCTCAAAATGGATTCATGTGAGAATGAAGAGTGCCATGCCTTGACAACTACATCTCCAAGCA
Source organism: Florisuga fusca (assembly GCA_038090715.1). Lineage (NCBI taxonomy): Eukaryota > Metazoa > Chordata > Aves > Apodiformes > Trochilidae > Florisuga > Florisuga fusca. Next base: position 11,115,141 of record JAAWXA010000025.1, on the reverse strand, counting down.
TTTAGCTCATCCTCTAAGTCACACTCCAAGTTGCTTAGCCTACTTACACAAAAATTATAATAAAAGTATGTAAAAAACAAAAAAAACACCAGTCTTCCACAAATGGATGGTTTGTATTTTTACTCTTAAGCTGGTTTGTTGCAGCTTTGTCGTTAATCACCTGTTCAAAAGTATAGGGGGACTATCTTGTTTTGGTATCTTTGCAGAAGTCATTACTTAAACAAGTATAATAATAATTTAAAAAAAAAATAAAAATAAAAAAGATCCTTTATTCATTCAATGAATGGGATGCCAGCTGAAGAACACAGGATCTGTTACTAAATTCCACAGAAGCCCGAGTCCCAAAACAGATTCTGGACTGGATCAGACCATGTTCATTCTAGGCACTAAAATATATATACTTATAGCAGACAAATAGTTTTTGCTGAAAGTGCAGAGGGTTCCTCCAAATATATTCCCCTAATATCAAGATAAAAAATCATTATGGAGCATGCCTTTAATGCCTTAATGCCCTTCATTTCTTGGGAAGTAAGTGCCCATAGAGCTGCTTCTTGCAAAAGAAATTTTAAAACAAATAAATTCTGTTTCTATGGATGCACAGAATCTGAGGTCTGGCACTCTGAAAATGGGGTCATGAGAATCAAAAGCATGAGTTTCTTCACTTTTATATCTGAAAGCTATCTTGTTTATATCTACTGGATGCTTTCAGTTGGCACTCTTTTGTGGCAGATAATGGAAATGGTTATAGTGCACACAGTGGTTTCAGAGATAAAATAAATATATTTATGTTCTAACTTTTTTAATTTTCTGCATCAGAATCAGTACATTCTGGCACAAAATGTCTGACGTTCAGTTACCATTTGGCAACTCTTTACCCTGAACTTTGTGCAGGGAACATTGCAGGGGACGGGGGTACATAACAGGGGGCAGAGCACCCTTTTGTTTTCTTGCTTTATAATTATCTTTTCACTCACATGACCATACAGTTAACTATATAGGATGACACGAATTTCAGAAAGTCCTTTTGCTTATGCTGACTGCATTGCTTACAGGATTTTGTTCTTAATAACAGCAACAATGATTTGCATTACAGCACAGAAGCTGAAACAGAATGCAACCAAAGGCATCTGCTAATTATGCTAAAAGATTGTAAGTTATACAAATAAACCACAAGGTGAACAAGCTGGTGGAGCAGATATTAAGAGATTTTAGCTACCTTGTTCTACAAACACTTAAAAAGAATGCTTTCTTGGCACTAATTATATTTCAGGTTTCTATAACTAGTCACTTTACAACTTTCTTCATATGACAGACTTTTTCTTTTATAACCTGTTTTTTTTTCTAAATTTCTCACCTGTGATTTTGTATTATCCTCAAGTCATTACCATATCTTCAGCCCCTGAATCAAAAGCCAAAACCAATCTTAAAATCCAAAGTTATATATTTGAAAAGTGAGACAGGCAAGAAAATACATGAAAAGAATTTGTGTCTTTGCCACTACATCAGTTTTCCATAGAAGCTTTTCTGATATAACCAGCAGCCCTGTGTGAGGGCACAGGACAGAAAAATAAGCAGGTGAAACTGAAGTCCTGCCTGTCATGAAGAAATACTTTTCTTTAAGGATGGATAGGCATTCATGGTGACAGGAGAACTCTCTCCTTATTGTAATGTATCATGTTTACTTGTTAAAATAGCACACATTTGATACATCCACTTAAAAAACTATTTTATTCTCATTCTCATCATTTGGGCTTTATAGGTCTCAATGACACACTGATGTTATAGACCCGTGGCAAAAATATTAATCAGCCTTTATGAAGTTATTTGTATTTTCTCTGAAAGTGCTTTAAGAGTCAGCACCTTAAAGCATCTGAAAATATTTTCAAATAATTATACCTAGTCTTGACAATTAAAATACCACCCATGAAATTTTATTTAGTTCAGAAATTGCTCACCATTTCAGAACAAGAAGTGAAATTGGAGTTGTTAGCCAAGTGGTTTGGGTAAGTGTGAGAGGAGAAACTGTCTCAATTCATGAAATATAATCTCTGGTGGTTCAGAGTGAGAGACTTTTTTTTCAGTAACAACAAATGGAAACAAACATCATCTTAAGTTGTACAAAATCGATCCCTTTCTCATCCATCAAATTTTATTCTCCTGTGGAGCAGTATAGAAATGGAGGTTAGTATGATAAAGAAAACATAATATTTTTCCCATAGCACTAACATGTTCTATTCTGAAGTCTGTTAGAAAGTCAAACAGCAAAAACCTCTCTCTGCCCCACTAGGCTCATATTTAGGGTCCATGGGGACCTTCTGATGGGAAACTCTGATTCTCCAGGCTGGCTTCTTTCCTGACAAAACCTAGAGCAGCTGCTTTGATGCCTTGGCATTCTTAGATTGCTATGAATCAGCTTCATTAAGGAGAATTACATTTACATCATGTTACAACAAGGCCACGTGCAAGTTCCTGCACCTGAGTCCAGGCAATCCCTGGTATCAATACAGGCTGGAGGACAAAGTGATTGAGAACAGCTCTGCAGAGAGGGACTTGGGAATACTGGTGGATGTGAAGCTCAACATGAGCCAGCAATGTGAGCTCGCAGCCCAGCAGACCGACCATATCCTGGGTTGCATCAAAAGAAGAGGAGCCAGCATGTCCAGGGAGGTGATTCTGCCTCTCTAGTCTGCTCTGGTGAGACACCAGCCCAGAGTTCTGCAGCCAGCTCCAGAGTTTTCAGCACAGCAAAGATGTGGACCTCTTAGAACAGGTCCAGAGGAGCTCCACAAAAATGATCAGTGGGCTGGAGCACCTCTGCTACACTCCAGACAGGCTGATAGTATTGAGCCAGGAGAAGAGAAAGCTCCAGAGAGACCTTGCTGCAGCCTTTCAATGGTTAAAGGGGGCTTATAAGAAAGATTGGGACAAACTTTTTAGCAGGGCCTGCAGCAATAGGACAAAGAGTAATGGTTTCAAACTAAAAGAGGGTTGATTCAGATGAAGTATAAAGAAAACTGGAACAGGTTGCTGAGAAAGGTGGTAGAAGCCCCATCCCTGGAAACATCCAAGGTCAGGCTAGACGGGGCTCTGGGCAACCTGGTCTTGTGGGAGGTGTCCCTGCCCATGGCAGGGGGGTTGGACTAGATGAACTTTAAAGGTCCCATCACACCCAAACCACTCCATGATTCTGCAGTAAGGTAAAGATTAGGAAAAGGCCTATGGAAGTTACCTATAAAGACATTTACCTCTGGATGAGTTATGGAGTCCAACAGTAAAGCAGGAAAGAGTGAATACAAACTGCCTGTTAAAAGATTTCTAACCATCAAGAAGTCAGGTTTTGGAGCAGACTTTCACTCACAGTATAGGCAATGGGGAGTGGATAGGAAGGGAGGCAAACATCTACTATTTTAATTTGAAACTGTTGTGAATGGGTGAAATTGTGATCTGAAACTCACGATCTCCTGCAGCTCTTACAGCTGCTGGATTCTTCCATATAGTCAAATAATACTGAAACAGATGACTGAAGTTTTATAGTCTTCTCTGAAGCACTCACTGACTTAGTAAGCATTTAATAACAGAAACAGAACCTTCTCCCTATCCTGTAGTATCTGAAAAATATTTCTATTGCATTGCCAAGTCAATGTTTTTATGCATCATTACTCTTTTTTTCTAGCAGTATTCAAACAAACTAACCTGAAAGAACAGAAATGGTTAGGCTGGACATTTTCATTTATAAAATCTATTGCATGAAATAAAAACAGAAAAAGTTTAGGCAGTGAATAGTAGGAGGAATACAAAAAAACATATAAGCTAGAGTGTCCTATCGATTTCTCTCTGTTTACATGCACTTTTCATTAGTAGAGCAGCATTAATATTTACTTTCTCACAAACTTTTTTTTCTACAGCAGTTCTTTCTTTGTCTTTTTTATAGAAAACAATTAAGCTTCAAAAAGGAAGGAGTTTCAGAAATGTAGGTCATAATATTAGATTTATTCAGTAAAATTACTTTTGTGCTGTTTTCCTCATTGGAAACTATTCAGTACTATATAAAGGTGGCTACTGAATAATAAGCATTATGTTTCCTTCATATTTCACTTCTATGATCTTCAAGCATACATACAAAATACATTTGTGGTAAAAGAAGAATAACTTGGTTCACATACTTACTATGGCTATGACCAAAACGTTCCTTACTAACACAGGGTGAAAGAAAGAAAAGGTAAGGAAGTACTTGTATTATTTATAAGGTACTAAAAAAAAACATGTCACCTGAAAAAACAAAAAAAACCCCACCTGACAATAATAATACATTTGAATGGAAAAGTGCATTGTTTTCTCCCTTTAGGTTTGGTTTTGGTCTGGCTTTTTCTGTTTGTTTGTTTGTTGGGGGTTTGTTGTTTTGGGTTTTTTTTTGGGGGGGTGTTGTTTATTTGTTTTTAATGCAGCATGCCATAGCAGAAACAGTGAGATTTTCTGGGCTGTAAAATGCTTCTTTTGTTTCTTAAATATCACAGAACCAATTTCACAACAGAAATTGGCTTGGCAACACAGCTATCCTTGGTTTTTAGGGAAATGAAGAAATATATCTCAAGGGAAGTTGGCACTTCTTCTGAGATAAAAAAATGCATATTAGTTTTGGGAAGCTTTTAGGTTTTTTTCCAGTTTTCCCCTACTTTATAATCATATCTGAAATGCTTCTTCTAGAACATCTGAAGTTGGAGCCCCATTTTTTCCACTCCAGTTCGAAAACTATGTCATATATATGATTAATAAGGTAGGAGGTATGTAGCCAGATCTAGCAGACAGGTTTTTTTCCATTTCAGACTAATAAGTATGTACGAATGACCATTACTGAAATAAAGCAGAGAAAATATTGTGTGGTGGATAAACCCCAAATGATTAAGTATAAATTATTAATTCATTTGTGCCTTGAATCTAATGGACATTACAGTATTCCAGAATGGGGGTTTTGGGTCATTTGTTTTGTTTTGTTTTGTTTTTTCCTTAAAATATCAAATCCTTAGCTTCCTCTCAAGGTTAACAGAGCTCAAGGGTTATATCTGGAAGCTCAAGTCCCCATTCTGTTTTGTGAGGCATCCCTACCATGTTTCCTAGATGAAAATTCTTGACACTTCCCCCATGTTGATACATTTTCATAACAATTCCCTTCCATTTTTCCACAAAGTGAAGATTTAATCATAGAATATCTTAGGTTGGAAGAGACCTTAGAGATCACCTACTCCAACCTCCCTGCCATAGGCAGGGATGCCTTACATACAGACAAGGTTGCTCAAAGCCTCGTCCAACCTGGCCTTGGACACCTCCAGGGAGGAGGCAGCCACAACTTCTCTGGGCAACCTGTTTCAGAGTCTCACCACGCTCATACTGAAGGATTTCTTCCTATTATCCAGTCTAAACCTATTCTCCTGCAGTTTAAAACCATTTCCCCTTGTCCTATTACTGGACACTATTATGAAAAGTCCCTCTCCAGCCTTCCTGTAGGTTCCCTTCAGGTACTGGAAGGTAACTACAATGTCCCCCTGGAGTCTTCTCCTCTTCAGGCTGGACAACCCCAGGTCCCTCACCCTCTCCTTGTAGCAGAGTTGCTCCAGCCCCTGGATCATCTTTGTGGCCCTCCTCTGGACTTGTTCCAACAGATCTCTGTCCTTCTTATGGTGGGGATACCAGAACTGGATGTAGTTCTGGGGTTCTCACAAGAGCAGAGTAGAAGGTGAGAATCACCTCTCTGGATCTATTGGCCACACTCCTCTTGATGCTTCCTAGGATAGGGTTGGTCTTCTGAGCTGCATGAGTGCACTGCCAGCTCGTGTGGAACTTCTCATCAATGAACACCCCCAGTCCTTCTCTACAGGGCTGCTCTCAACCCATCTGTACCCAGCTTGTAATTGTGCCTGGGATTGGTCTGACCCAGGTGCAGGACCTTGCATTTGGACTTGTTAAACCTCATGCAGTTTGCAGTGCCCAATTGCTCAAGCCTGTTAAGGTACCTCTGGATGGCATCCCTTCCATCAAGTGAATCCACTGCACCACACAGCCTGGTGTCATCAGCAGACTTGCTGAGGGTGCACTCAGTGGCCTTGTCCGTGTCACTGACAGAGATGTTAAACATCACTGGACCAAGAACAGACCGCTGAAGAGCTCCACATGTCACTCACTGGTCAGCAGCTGAACATAAAGCCATTTAACACAATTCTTTGAGTGCAACCTTCTAGTCATCTCCTTATCCACTGGATGGATGGAGTGGTCCACCCATCAAATCCTTGTTTCTCCACCTTAGAGACAATGATATCATGTGGGACAGTGTCAAATGCCTTGCACACATCCAGATAGATAACATCAGTTCCTCTTCCTATAGCTACCAGAGCTGTAACTCTGTCATAGAAAGCCACCAAATCCATCAGGTATGATTTGCCCTCAGTGAAACCATGTTGGCTGTCACCGATCACCTAATTGTTTATCATGTGCCTCAGTACAGATGCCAGGAGGATCTGCTCCATTATTTTACCTGGCATGGAGGTGAGACTGACTGGTTAAGATTCCTGCATCTTTTAAATGGATTTTATACTTACCTTTATCCTGCTGATTTGGCTTGAGCATAATCATCCATGAAAAGTTCTTTATCACCTGCATAACTATACTTAGTATATGAGTTGTTGTTACATACTAACCCAATATTGTATAAAAATTCTTGACAATGTTTGTATTTTAATTCTAACAAATTCTATTTTCCTGTGTAATTAGCAAAGTAACTTTTACATTGATCTCTCTGATCTGTTGTTGATCAATCAGGTATAATAGCATTCTAAGGATGAAAATTCAGATAATATATGGGAAACTTCATAAGAAACCTGAAGCACTTTTCATAATGAAACATCACACACTGCTTATAAATTGATTATTCAACCATATGCCTAAAATGGAGATAAGGTTCAAAGCCTTATCAATAGAGGCTGTCTGATGGGAGGTGATCTAAGGCAAAAAACATTACTCTAAATCAGAGCTTTGAACCATATTGTTCTGTACCATAGGGCAGCACTCTGAACTATGCATAATAAAACCTCAGAAATGTTCTCTGTGTTCCAAGACTTGAAAACTGCTGTGAGGCACACTCAGGAACCATCAGTCAAACCCAAGCATAAGTGAAACATATGTTTCCATAACTAGTGTAAAACACAGAAGATATCTACAAAGTGGCTCTACCACATGCATTTATTCATTAATGACATGGTGCATATTTAAGTTCTGTTATTCAAGGCAAAGAAAAAGGAGAAGAAAAATAAGCACGTAAGATCTCAAATAAGTCATGAGGGGAATGATGTATATTTAACTATAGCATTTATGCCTACCCTACAAGACTTCAAATTGTAAGTAAACCTCACCAAGATGGCCCCAACAAAACAGTTTGCCTCATTTTTTTATAGAAGTTTTCACATGAGCTATGTTCTAATATGTCCCATAGAAAATTCTGACAGCTGTCACAATGTAAAGTAATTAGAATAAATTTGGTTCCAAGACTTACAACTTTAACTTATTATTTAAAAAAATTATTCTGCTGCCAGAAAGAGCAAGAGTACTTCATGAAAGAAAACAAACCAAAATGCCCCTCTCATTCATTTCCTGTTCCCATTTATGACACAATTTTTTCAGAAAGTGCAACCACAATGCTGCATGTTACTGGATTTTAACTGATCCTCACCACAGGCTTTCTAAAAGCTTTGAGTTCTTCGAACTTCCAGATGAATTAACTTTATTGAATTGGTTATTGTACATAGCCAGTAGAGCTGCAATTACTTCCTTTCATTTTCAGCAATAATCGGGATCTCCAATCTTCCTCCTTTTGAGTATTTTTGGACATTTCTGAAAGGGTGGATGGTGAATGAAAAAAATAACAGGTCATCTCTTGGTAACACAGGGAGCTTGCAGCTGAGTGAACCTTGCCTTACTTTTTGCACTCTTGTAAGTCTTGGCTACGGTCCAAACCCACAAACTAGTTCAAGGCATGTTCTGAACGAGTTGGGTTGCTAATGTCATGCTGCTGCAGTACCTGCATAATCTTGAATAAATCTCATCTCCAGCCTGTGCTGGCTAAAAGAACTTTTTGTTTATCTTCTCCCATTCTGCCACAGTTCCTGTATTTCATAACATAAACGAGTTCTCAAAAATATCAATCTATTTAAAATAATGTAGCTCACCACAGACTTAGAGGAAATCAGATTAAATGAGATGAATTGGATCAGCAGGAATGTTTTTTGGCTGAGATCTAATTTGTACCTCTGTTTTACTAAGGAATTCAGGTTTCAATATTTAATCTTTTATATAACACACAATATTTTCCAGTTTTTTGCTAAGAAGTTGAAACTTTTCTGTTACTTTTCTTGAAATAACAATTCTCTTAAAATAATAATTGTCACAACAATAAAGTCTCTAAATCATGTCTTTAATTTGTTTTCTGACAAGGTAAGAAGGCCTTTAAATGGGCACAAATTCATTTTATTAAAATATCTGAATATAAAGTCTCAGTGGAATTTCTTTTTACAGAAACAAGTTAAATGTTGATATGCCTACCAGCTTCAGAGATACTTAATCTTAGGAACTTCAAAGAATATGAAGTTTAGGTGTTTCTATAATTTGACAGGAACTGAACAACTGCTTTGGAGACCTAAATTTTGTATCTGTGAGGAGGAAAAAAAAAAAAAAAAGAAAAACTTTAATCTTCAAAATATCTGAAGGGAAAACATATTAAGCTCATGCAAGAGCAGCAGTAAATTCCCTTTGCTCCTCCTCCTCCATTTTTAAACAAGAAAAAAAATCTCTTTTCATGCGATAAACTGTACCAGGAGCAATGGAATGCAAAAAAACATAGCAAAATAATCATATCAGTTTTCTCCCTACCCTGTGAAACTGGAAGCAGATATTCAACTTAATTTTTGCAAAACTATGTTTTTTTTTCTAATTTCCTGGTCCTCTCATTCAGCTCTAATTTGATTCTTTCCTTTGTGCTCAACCATCAAAAAAACCCTCTTGCTATGTATTAGCTTTAAGGAACTTTAAGGATTTATTTTCTTTTGCTCTGCTCTGATTTCAGTTCTCAAGAAGATGGTCTTGGCTTTAACAGAATGGAAATTTTGCTTCCATTACCTACAGTGCAACCTGAACTGATATTTTTTTGCAACAGCGAAAATGTTTTGCTACTACTTCTGGTAGTCAGATATTTTTTCCACATCAGTTCTGATCTGCAACATTTTGCCCCTTCACTCAACACTGACCAGAAATGTCAGAGCAATATTTCTGCTTCTGGGTGCTGTCCAGGAGATAATGCTGGTGCACGAGTGTATGGTTACTCACCACAAAGAGAAAGAAATGAGAGGGGGAATCCAAGTGGGCAGAATAAATGACAGAAGAGCTGCAAGCTTTGCTCTCCTCCTGGATGTGTAACTGCTTGCACCTTGTGCTCTTGTCTTTTGATTTACAATTGTAACTTATTCCCAGCAGTGAGTCACTCTTGTTTCACATATGCACCCGCAATATAAAACGTTTCATCTGTTGACTCCACAACTTCTAGCTACTTCCAGAAATAACAAATAAATTATGTTCTTTACCGCCATGGGTTGACAGGACCTGACACGTAATAAGGCCTTCGATACTTTCCCTCACAATGAGCTATACATTCTTCTAAGCAAAACAAGTATGAAAGGAATGAAACCCATTCCTCCATTCCCACTCCCCCAAAACTGATTTTTTCTGATCATCAGAAAAGTAATAAATAAATGGTTTGTGACTTTTCAGTAGTGCAAATGTTATGGGAAGGTGAACAATGGTGGGATCTTTTATAACAATGCAATAAAGTGTTAGCAGATGTTTATATTTCTACTAAACAAATTTTACTATGCTCTTCTCTATCCTTCAGTCACTTAGTCAGGATTGGGATTTATTATTCTAAGTTATACAATTCTCTTTTGATATTAAACTTTTTTTTTTTTTAATTTGTTTTCCTTTTCCTCTTCCAGAAAGGCAATCCATTAACATGTGCTCACCTGAACAAACTACAGAAACTACTTTGTTATTTCCAGTTCTTTCCATTCTGAGACAAGATGATTGACACTTTACATTTTGGACAACCTGTACAACATTTTGTTCACTCTCAGCAGTATGCATTTGGGAGCAAAACTTAAAATTCCCAACAGAAATTCTTTAGATCTGGCCTGAAGTCAAGAATCCAGAGAAGTTCTCTCTGAATGAGAGAAAAAATTTCCTGTTGCACATAATGAGATAGCACCCAATTTTAACACTGATATTCTGAAAATTATAAGAGCGAAAGGCTTTATAGCACACAGTGTAACTAATGCATCTTACTTCTACCAGCTAGATGCCCAGTTCAAATCAAACTAAAATCAATGGAGACCTTCTTAAACTGGGGGAGATCATGTCCTAATAGTCAGATTTGACTCAGCACTTTTACACAGCACTTCAAAAGGAGTGGAACTGCTGCAGCCCCAAAGCCTGCCTGTGAACTCCAGGGGCTGAGAATCCATGGTCTGCCTGAAATATAACTAATTTCATTATTTAGCTTTAATAATTTTCATGGAAAGAGAGGCAACAACAAAGAAGTATTTTCAAGGCAGCATTTTTTCTGTTACATGCTGTTAGGCAGCTATATCTGGAAATGCTGCTACTGCATTTTGTGTTGGGGGGAATGAGAAGCAGTTGCCAGTGGTTGTGGATTTAGCCAAAAGGCCAAGAGAAAATTTATTCTTTTTGAAGCAATTTGCTATAATGGCAACAGATGAAATAATATGTGCCAATGGAAGAAATATTATAACCTAAAGACCAAAATGGAAACATTGTCACTAGTTATGGAATTAGATACAGATGAAAAGGTGCATCATTCTTACCTGTGGGAAATGGCAATTTTTCAAATATTAGAACAATATAGTAGATAAATATTAGAATGAGGAATGATTCAGAAAACAAAACAGAATATTAAGTTAAGAAAAAATGCCATGGTTCCTTACAGAAACTGGTGTTCAGCTCTTTCATTCTTGTCAAAACACTGCAAAAAACTGATCTTATGGGATCTCTGCAGTGTATCATGGGAAGCAAACAAAACTGAGAACTTAGCCCTTATTAAGGACAAATATGTGGGACACGAGGCACACAAACTAATTCACATGAGATATTTGATGGTATTTCTAGGTGTCCTCTCAACTAATGGGGTAGAAGAAAGAAAGGGACAGAAGTACCAGAAAAAAGAACTTTTTCACTCAAAAGTCAACAATCAAAATTAGAAATAGTCAGTCTAAAAAGCAATTTAGTTCAGTTAAGAAACCAACATTCTATTGCAAAGCATTTCAGCAAAATAATATCCAGCCACTTCTGAATGTGTTTGAAATTGCTTCCTATTTAGTACTTGATGTTTACTTCATTACAGTAAATTGCCATATTAAACTGTAACCATATATTACATTAAAACCACATCTATTACATGACTGTTTTTATAGACACAATTCTGAAGATGCATAAATAAATAAAAAAATGAAATCATTTCATAGAAGAGCAAAGTACTAAAAGGTTACTCTTCTAGTCAAAGTGAATACTGGCTTCTCTGAAATGAGCACAATTTTTATTTCTGGCAGCAAGGGACAGTAGAATTAGGTCTTCTACCCACAGCTGTATAATCAAGGTGTCTAGCTAAAAGCATTGCAATATCTCACAGACAGTGCAGAACAAAATAAAATAAAAAGGCTGAAGTTTAATTCTCTCAGAGAAGGCAAGTATTGCTTCCAGGCTCATGTCTGCCAAGTCAAAACAAACATCAGGAGTACCAGCTGCATACACCAAAAAATGTAGAAATTCCATTTCCAACATACCAGACAAATAAGTTGCAAAAGTAATTCCTCACCTAGCAGACAAATAAAAGTTGTTCAAAAATCATTTTGGCAGCGCACCTTTCTCTACAGTTTAATGCATCTATGTTAAGGTTTCTATATTCAAACATAAATATTTCCACGGCTTAAAAGATGTGATTAACAATGAGGCATAGATAGCTTATGACTTAGAATTACTTTTTCCCCACTGTTTAGACTATGCTATTAACAGAAAGCTGACATTTGCTGCAGCCTTCAAAAAACATGTTAACCCTAAGAGAGCTGGGAACCTAAGTGTTCCCATCTAATGCTAAGCTGTGTTTTGTGTTAATTCTGCAGGGTTTTTGAAACAAACAGAATCAGACAAATCAGTAAATATGGGATAGTCTACTAAAAAGACAAAACCAAAAGAGGAAAAAAAAGCAAAACAGGCTATTGTGCAATACTTTGAAAAATAGTTATACGATTTATTTAGGTAGACCAGATGGAGATTGATAGAAGCAAATCAGTAGAGGTAAATAGGCAAATTGATGTGAGTTTCCTTCAGGTTCAGAAATGGCTTGGCAGCCATGCCAAACCAAGGGTACTAAAGCCCTGGGCTTCCTTCCCAGAGAGCAGGGAGCAGAAATGGAAGCAGAACCTCTTGCTGGCCACAAGTGGAGCTCGGCTGCTTGAGCAGGGCTGCCAGCAAGAGGAGAATGCCAGGTTTGGGTTTCGTTTTTTAACGTCTAGCATTTCTTCACCTTCTCACTACAATTGCCAGCAAAAGGTGACAAATGACAGGACTGGATTGCTAGTCTAGCTAGAAGCCCCCTAGACCACCCACAGCCCTACATGAGCCAGCCCAGCAGCTGTCGGTGTCACCGGGCTGGATCACACCTCTGATGAGAGAGGAGCAGGTGCCAGCTGGGAAATTCGTGGAAAGAATGCAGTGAGGGGAGACAGCAGGGAACTGTTTCACATGACTACACTTTGGGGAAGAGCGATCAGTGTCCAACTGACATTTTAAAGGCCAGATTCTCACCTTGGTTTTAATGGGATTCCCCCCTCTTTATTCCCATGTATGTATTTAAAACCTTGCAGTTATGACAAAGTAGTCACAGCCAAGTCCAAAGAAGCACTCAAATGTCTTGGAATTTCAATGTTTTACATGCATGCACAAGCACTCAAGACCTCCCATACATCTGAGACTTCTGCAAATTTTTTAGGCATTTATACATCTGCCCTTGCATCAAGATATGGTACAGTATTGAGCCATCTGACTCGAGCTCTTCTGATGGCTGCAATTTTAGCTCTGACATAAGTGGCATAATGGACCAGAATACCAAGACAGACAAGGCAAAACTCTCTCTGCTAGAAACATAGCATGACATATACATACATATACATATGAAATATGTAAACAGACACACACACACATACATGTGTATATGGCACTACAATATTTCTAACAAATAAAAAACAAAATAAAATAAAAATAAAATAAAATAAAATAAAAACAATAAAAACAAAAAAAGTGTTACTTAAAATAGTGAAATGAAGAAGTGCGTCCAGCAATAACACTTTAAATTTTAATCTTAAAACACTGAAAGTGTCTCAATTTATATCCACAACACATCTATCCCTTTAGTAGCTACCCAGTATCAACAAGGATATGTGACAGCAGAACATGGTATTTCCATGATGAAATAAAGCTAAAGAGAGTAAGCCAAAACAGAAAACACTGAAATGAAAAGTAAAACATTAGTTGAACTTCATGGCATTCAAAGAGCTTCAGTCATTTCTAAAGCAGGTAAAAAAACATGGTTTTAATTATACAAGAAAGCAACTTCCCTATCAAGAATAAAAACCAACCAACCAAAAACCAAAACCAAACAAAAGCAAGCCAATGGCAGGGGGAAAAAAAAAAAAAAAAAAAAGGAAAAAAGGAAAAAAGGAAAAAAAAAGGAAAATTACTATAGGAGAGGAAAACTGTAGGCTGAAGGATGCATCAACATAATTCCTTTCACAAGAATTCACTAATTCAAAACACCTTGAGTAAGTTGGTTATTTTGATTTCTTCTGATGCTTTTCTTAAGACTAAACAAAAGCTGTGCTTACAAAAGATGCTAGTTCAATGCAATCTTGAGCTCAAATCAATTGGATACAACCCTACCAACATCAAAAGAGTAAAGGGTATGCATGAGTAACTAAATAATTTATGGCACTAGGGCTGACACTAATGTGACTTTTACAGAAAAATAAGCAAATAGGCTGTTCCTGATAACAAACTGATATAGATCACCATATCCAACAGTGCTGCAGTAAAAAAGTTTCAGTTCAGGGCTTGCAATAATTTAATCCTGGAAAAAAAATTAAATGACCACTGTCATGTAATAATAAGGTGGCAATTAACAAATTGTTTTGTGTTTTTTTTTAAATTGATGCATTTTTGACAGGTTTGTGCTAACAAGTTACTTTGCTTCTGACAAGTCTGATAGTTTGCATCTTGCATTTTAGACATTCTGAAAATTGTTCAGTTAATACTATGCAAATAGCATCCTAAAGTGAGTAATCAAAAATTACTCTCATATGCTAGGATATTCCTAAGAGAAAAATTAAAATAAACTTAAAATAATGATCCCATTAAAATACATTTAAAGTGTTAAGCATTACTGCAAAGGAAAGTTATCTTCTGTGTGGAGATTTAAAATTAAATACATCAAATACTTGAGCAATGAACTAACGAAACTACTAAGGACAGCTGTTCAATTGCTTTAGGCAAAGTGAGACAATAACACAGTTAAATTATAAGAAACAGAAATTAATATTTCACTATGAAAAGAACACTGCACATAAAGTTGATTTTAAAAGAAAGACATTAAAAAACATAATGTCCTAAGTACAGAACAGCTTTGTATGGCAAGTTGTTACAACATGTGTAAAATGCTTTGAAAAATCCTACAAACAAAACAAAAAAAGAACCCAAATGCAATTTGCAAAAAATAAGGCAAATCACCAAAATGCACTCAAAAATACCTAATTTAGAAGATGATTTCAGGGGATGTTTGTGATGATGTTAAGTCTATTGAAAAGAATAGATGTAAAATTATGATACTGAAGAGGTTTCACTGTTCTTACAAAAATGTTTGAAAACAATGAAAGAGAGAGGAATGTTATTCCCATAAACAATGGGAATATTCAATATTCCCATTAAATAAATAAATTCCTATTTAAAATTCATTCATATTCGTAAATAAATATTTAATAAATATTGAATCAAAAGTAAAGTTGTTCTTTGCTTCATGTTACAATACTACAATTAATTGAACCAGAAAACCAAAAGAGAATTTACCAGTCCTGAATGAAAACAGTTTACTTTTCCTTGCCATGCAAAACAATGAACTTCCAATGGGCTCACCACGGAAGGTGTGTGACAGAGGTTTGGGATAACGAAATTTCTTTCCTTTAAATCTTCTCTTTCTGAATATGATTCAAAATACAAACTACCAGCAGGGAGGTAATATTTGCTTTACCTACTGAGTGACAAACATGAGGTCAAGAAAAAAATTCATTCTCTTCATAACATATGCATAGGAAAACCAACTTTCTAGAGTAACATATTAGAATGATATGGCATGACAATTATTGGCCTGAATTTGTTAGGTTAGATTTGGCTATTGCTTAGTGTTAAAGTGAGGAGAGCACAAATTACAAAGCATCTGCTTTTAGAGATTGCTATCCTTGATTAGAACTGAAGTCAGTGAAGTTTATACAATATAAGAAAATACTGATTAATTGCTGGAACTGCCTTTACAAGGCTTCAGCGAGTCCATATCAATTAAAGAGCACCTAAATTGAGTTTGCAGAGCAAGTGTATGTGTGAACACCAGAGACTGAAATTATTTGGTTGGTTGCCTAGAGCACTGTAATTATGAAACAATCCCGTTTTATTCCTGCATAACTCCCATATCTGTAAATATGAAGTATGTACTTATAAAGTATGTACTTATAAAAGTACATACTTTTATAAAAAGTAGTTTAGTACTTATAGATTGGTAATGTTAAGAAATCAAGTGTGACTGATAGTATAGAAATCCCTGTATTCTGTCATTGATAGTTCTGCCTGAAGGTGCCTGGCAAATCTAAGCAGTCATATTTTCATTCTGAAAAGGAACTATATAAATACACAAGTAATTTTAAGTCATGATCCATAATGCTTTGTAATTAGGTCCAACTTGACTTATAGAAATGCAAAAGAAAATAGATTAAGCACTTCATCCTCTTGTGAATACTGTGCAAGAAAATATGGACTTTTCAGTCTATATTTTAATAAAGACACTAAAGACTGACAAAAAATCGTGGAGCTATTAAGTGAAGCCTGGAAATAAATGTTAACATTTTCTGTTCTGCAAGTTAAACAAATACTCAGGAATATCTAACTACACAACTACTATTTTTTCTGACATAAAATGGGAACCAAGAGGTCATTTTCTCTGCACTAACTAGACAACGCCACCTGTATTGGAATTATGTTAGAAACTGTTTTAATATTCTGCTCCCCATCACCCTAACACCCCCTTGTTATCCTCAGTGTACTGTAAAAGTAAGGTTATTTTTTCTGGAAGCTGCCATTAAGAGGACCAGAGAAGGTAGGCTTACTGCTTTATCACAAGAAAACCTATAAAACACAATTATAAAACTATGACAACTTTCTTAATTCAAGGAGTTAAACAACATAAACTAAATACAATCCCCTGCTTTTTATTTTAAAAGGTTTAGGCTGGGCTCCCCTAAAACCTTTGAAAGAATGGCACAGGGTGGAGCTGAGTAAAGGGACTGGAATTCATTTCAGAATCTGCAGTAATTTACAAAATTACTCCAGCTCCATTGTCTGCTGATCTATAAAAGCTCACTAAAGCTCAAACCAAAAGGTGAGAGCAGGCAAAAGAAGAAAGGCAGTGGATACAGCAACCACCTCCTCCAGCCCAGGCGTTACCTTCAGCACTGCTGCTGGGTTGCCAGCTTCTCACAAGGTTTACCTGTCAAACAAATACCCCCTGGAAAAATAGGCTGCCAGCAAGCTTTTCTTCTTAAAAGTTATTCCTGCTGAAATCATTTGTTTTAGTAACTTAAAAAGCTGTGGACAGTACATTTTCTACAACCTGAGAGCATACTATTATATACAAATGTGTTTTTTTAAAGGAAATCCAAAACTTCTGAATACAAAGTTGTTGTCCTATGCCTTCAAATCCTAAATGATACTCCACTTCATCTGACTCGTGTTAACTAGTGTTATTAAATGCAATTCTACTTCTGCTTACATAATCCACAACTGTATTTGTTGCCTTCCATATGAATTTAGTACAGCAAGACTTTTTCAAGGATAATCCTTAAAAACAAAAAAACAAACCCAAAACCAAACAAAAATCCCCCAAATACCACTAACAAAACTTAGGAAAAGTATCTTCATTAGTTTATCCTCTGACAATATTTTTATGCCTACTGAAAAACACTTTTTACATTGCAGAGATGGAATGACATTATGCAAACTTGCCAAAGCAAAAAGATAATCCCATGTCACAACATCCAATTAAAACCACATGGTTCCTATAGGAACAGGTCAGGCAAACAAATAATTTTGTGGTGGACGCAGCAAAAGAGCATGAACAGAGCTGGGTAACTCAATGCTCAAGAAATGTTATCTTGATTGCAAGGACAAGGTTTCCAGGACTTTTAAATAGCATGAAGACTTTTTATTATGACAACAGCCTGACTGACAGGAAAAATAACTTGTGAGTTTATTTTTTTTTTTTTAACTTCAAAAAACCTCATGATGTTTGTGATGCACTAATAAAAAATTCAAGATGTAGTAAAATATTTCTACTAGAGAATTCATTTCACTTTTTTTTTTTTTTTTTTCTTCCCAGATATTCTGCTTCCTTTACACCGCTATAAGACAGACAATTATTCTGGAAAAGCCATTCACAGAACAGTATTCTGTTTAGGAGCTCTTCTATACAGGTGGTATCTGTTCAATCTGCTCAGCATGTGTCAGATTAACTGTGCACCCGCTGTATGAGCAAAGTCCAGCACTTTAAAATTTTTTACTTTCTGTAAGCATCTTAACTGTTCATCCAGCAGAGATTCATCTCAACAAGAATAGTTGATGTTTGCAGGTTGTGACAACATGCTGAAATCTCAGGGATATGTTCTAAATTCATTCTTTCTGAAAATTATTTGAAGGAGGCTGAGGACTGGGACTATGGATTTGACAGAGAGGAAGGATAGGACAAGTCCAGTAAAACTTGGCTATCATTTATATTACAACATTTTAATCAAGTCAGCCTTTTAATATTATTAAATTATTCTCTCTGAGATTTCTTTAGCTCACCATATAACAGTGCTGGAAACCAGTGGTGCTCTAATAAGATAAAATGTGACAGACCAAGATTTAAATAAAAAAGGTGTGGGGGGAGGTACATTCTGAATATTGTATTAATTGCTTTATTTGTATTTATACCAGTAAAGGCTGAAAAATGCAAGTGAGAGCAGCTCATAAATTTTAGAGATTCTTTCCTGATAACATATCTCTGCTTGACAGAAGGGGAGCAGCATCTTTGTGCAAATGGGTTATCCACCCACATAGTTCTGGCAAAAAAACTCAACAGTACAGCAAGCCCTTCTCAGGAACTGTGAGCATTAGTATGCTTTTCAGATATTCAGACCCTGCTGGATTTACAAACTTACCCTCATTAGCCTGTTAGAAGCTTTATTTAGCTCATCTTCTTCTTTTGTGTTTTCTGATCACTTCTGTGGAAAGGGTAACAAAATTTGTTTCTGACAACACCAGCCCCCCCTGGATCTGAGCTGAACCTGCCAGCTAGCAATGGTGTGGAGAAGCTGGAGTGTGGACTGAAACTGGCAGTTGGACTTCTAAATGCTGTTGTCTGACCACCAAAATATAGAAAGTACAGTTCTACAGCACAAACTGAGAATAAAGGTAAAAAAGGAATAGAAGGTTGATTTTGTGCCCATCTAATTCTTCTGAACACAAGCCCTGAAATTTAGAAGCTTTACCTATAAAACAAAGCAGCAGCGTCCACAGAGGCATCCTAAATTGTGCCACAATAAATCCCCATGCAACCCAGTCCTGACAACTGGCATGTTTGTTTCCAGCAGCTTCTTAGTCTGATGGTTCATTCTCATCAATTTAGGATGAACTCACAAAACTGTGCTCTGAATTCCAGCTTACCTCAAATCAGTTTTAGATAATTTCAAATATTGCTGTAAGCAATTATATTTCTCTGAACAGGCCAGAACCATCCAAAAGCCAAATATCATGTTAGACCAAAACCAAAACTGCTCCTCAAAAACTAGACTCAGAGTGCCTGAAAGTCACAGAAAACTCAGGGGTGCACATGGCCACAGCTGCAGTGTTGACTGCCCAGACAACAAATTGGAAAACACCTGGGACTCCAGTTAGCAGAGTATTTCAACTAAGGTAAACAGATTTATTCCACAATCTGGTGTTTAAATCCTCCTCATTGAAAATGAATAAATAAATAAACAAAGAAATAAAAATCCAAAACTATCATAATTTCCCGTCCTTCTCATTCAGATTCAGTCAATGTTCATCGTGGTTTTGACCAATATATTGACCAATATATTCAAATTACTTGAAGTTAATTTTCTCCCTGGCTGAACAAATATATGTATTTGAACAGACTCCTACAAAAAAGTTCTGAGTAGCAGGTAAAAAGAATAAAATACTTTGGAGGCAATGGGATTACAGATATTAGTTCTCTCTAGTAAAATAATCCATTTTTAAACTGGAAATCAAAACATCCACTGAACGCAATGCTTGAACTTCAAAAGGGAATTTCTCTTCATTTTTGTATATGATCTGCAAGTCCCCTGTCCCCTGTAGTCTAGCCCTAAACTATCAACGTGTTGGTTTAGAATGCTGAAATGCTTCATCGCTCACAAATGTTTCTTTTTCCATTTTTGTGCCAGTGAAAGCTAATTTGGCCCAATTTTACAAATACTGCTAGCAATAAGAAGCTGCAGTTTTACATGAATAAGGCCAAAGCAGATGTCATCCTACTTCATATAGAATACTGGCTTCAAAATGTGAGCCCTCTTCCAACAGTGCACAATACATGAGTTTGGCATTATGTACCCAGCCTGCCAGACAGTCCCCCAGCCTTGCTGACATTTCAGGTCTTACATGCTGTTCAGAGCCTAACTTAATTTCTTCTCACTTCTGGTAAATGTCATCTCTAGTTGAAATTCAGATCACTTGAATTTTTTATTATTTTTTTAAGCCCCAAATAAACTACAAACAGGTCATTTGTCACACCTTTTAAATGAGAGGCATGGTCACATTCCTTTCATACAGGCTGGAGGAAGAAGTTTTTGAAATGCATGACACACTTGACTTTTAAAGTGACCAAAAAGATAGACTTTAAATCAAAGAGAAAAGAAGGATAATGAGTGTCAGTTTCACAAGTCCAGCTATGATAGATGTTCATAGTATTTAAACTGAGAGGTGAGAGATGACTGGAATGAGTACTGGTAGGTTTTCCTCATTTTCCCTAAGCTTGCCACCAAGGTTTACTTTAGAGTATTCCTCTTCAGCTGAACTTCACAATAAACTTACTTTGTTCATCTATGAGATATATGCATTTCTTCATGCTGAAATGCTCTCATGTCACTATTGTGTATTTAGTGATAAGAAACTCTTATTCCACCAATAAAGCCATGCAGAATGCATTACTCAAAGGCCTATTAAGTATAAAACATTCAGCATTTATTTACTACATGGAGAGAACAGAGTCCTTAAAAGGTTATTTAGACTATGGCACAGACACTAAAATATACCCAGCATCCCATTGATTTGACAGCATAATTATCTGGTATAGTCTTAATTAGAATACAATACACACACGCACAGTCACTTCTTGGAAAACATTCCCAATTTTAACAAGAACAGCATTGATTTTGACAGCCAGTATGCACACATTATCATAATCCTGCTGGATACCTCTCAGTGAAAGGTGTGCATCTTTCTGCATCTCTGAAAGGTTATGTCAGGTTGAACAAAAAAAAATAATCAGTGTCATTGGCCCATCCACCTGGGTGACACGTTGCTGACTCTAGCTTTTGGAATGAAAATTGCTTGCCATTTTTCTTTATGAACACAACCCATACATGTATTCAAATCAGAAACAGGATTTGGGGGAAGAAAATGCTTTTCAGGTCTTCCTCTCCATTGAAAATATAACAGCTCCACCTTGAGGCAGGACCCAGTAAGTGTTAGTAGAAGGTCAGTCAAGCTGGAGATGTGGTACAGCATACAGACTGCAACAACCATCTAAAACATAGACTGACATCTCCCAGTGCCAGTGTCCCTCTCTTACCTTCTTAGCATAATAGAAGCCATTTGAGTGTATATATACATGGTTTTGGACATATTTACTGCCAAAATTTAAATGTATATCAAATAAACACCAATTTTAAAGAGCATCACTCAAGGATGACAGGAGTCAAGCACAACAAGGCCTGACAGCAGTACTACTTCAAGAGCAGGAAGTATTCAGGTTTCTCTCTGAGTGCTGCACAAAATCAAATTATTTTTTTTTCATTATGATATTCTCCTTGAGGAGAAGGAAAAATATGAATATATCTCAAAGTTCCTTTTGAATCAATATTCAAATATTTTTAGACGATCAATGATTTCAGTGCATTGCTAAGCACTGCTAAGAAGTAATTTAGTCTTCCAGTATTAATAAATGCATTTATTTTTAAATGCATAATTTTAAAAACTTAAGTGCAAAATATCAACTTGCATATTCTTCAGGAAAATTCATGACTTTTATTTTAAATGGTAATGTAATAGCACTTAGGACCTTCCTACTAAATCCAAGGTAGGACCAACAAGTCAAGCCAAACATTACAAAACCTCTGTTGCATTTAAATGGAATTAGGATATTGAGATAGATTTCTTATGGCACTTTTAAGAGATTTGGTTGAAGACTACCAATACTTGGAAACAGGATTAGCAACAGAAAAGCAAAATGAGCTATAATTGTAGAAGAAAATGATGAGAGAAAAAAAGGAAAAGATTCTTCATGGATGCAGTTCACACTTGTAAAGTAAAGGGCACCTGAGTAGTCCACTTGAGTGGAGAGTGGAATAAACCATTCTGGAAAAACAGACTGAAAAATTACTGTGGACTAACAGCAGGGCAACTTTGAAATCTTATTAAGAGAGTTATTTTGCAGGTAAAAAACAAAAGAGATTAAAAGAGGCTCAAATTCTTTTCTAATTCTAGTATTTAAGTGAATGAGAGTTCTGCCATTTAAGATTTTAAAAGTTTAAGAAAACAGTCTCAATGGGATACATGTATGACTCATTCTCTTTATTCTCATGAATATGATATGAGCTTACCAGCATTAGTAAGAGCTCTCTAAGACTGTAAGTATCGTAAAATAAACATGGATAAACAGGAAATAGTTCACTAATGGTTTTTTAAGAGATGATTAATATACAAAATTTATTCTAAATCTCTTAATCATTGATAGGCTGAACTATGACTCTTCACAAAAGATGCAGGGTAAGCCTATTAATTTTCTTTGCCAAATTACTTATTTTTTAACTTTATTAAAGGAAATACAGAAAATGCAGTACAAAAATAAGCACTTAGTTTGAATTTTAAATTCAGTCAGCATCTATAATTTGTAATGCAATCCCCCTTATGGTATATTAAAATAAAGCGTTAGTGAAACATAATTTTGATTCTATACAGCTGAACAGCCTCATATAAATTTATGAGTGCAACAGATGTTTCTACTGGCTCATTTAGACCACTTCTCCTTACATTCCCATCAGCTGATGAGGTGCCCATCTATGTTACAAGGAATTCCTTTTACATCACAGAGGTACCGCTGGTTAAAAACACCATCTGCACTCCTAAGTGCCTGGATTGTATTTAGCCACACTCTACAGAAAGTGAGAATGCCTGTTGAAAGATGAAGATGAGGTTTTACATTCTAATGGATGGCATTTGCCCACATCCAATGGTTATGTCTGTAAATATTGTTTATGCTGTCAAAAAAAGTCAAAGTGTGATTTTAACAGCATTTGTTATATGGTGGCCATTTGGACCAATACACATTCAACCTGTGTGTGATCTAAACATTTGTTTTCCAACCAATGGAGCTTGCTTTTTCTGCACAACTCATACTCTAAAGGTAAATCTTTCCATTACTAAGAGTGCAGTAATTCACACATAAAGTCTATGTTATTACTAATGCCACAGTGCAGTGAAGCCCTAATCCACACACTGGGTTCCCAATGCTGCAAACAGTGTTCAAAACTTATTTCTAGTAGGTTTCAGGAGCTCAGATTCCCACAAGGCTCAGTTAACTCTGCTTTTAAACATACAACTATTTTTAGAGGGTTAAATCTATTTCATCTTACCTCTTCCCCTACAGTACTCGCTTCTGTTAACTACTGCAGCTCCTTTAACTAAGATGAAATGACACATTCCTACTCCTTGACTTCAAGAGCCAAAGCACTTGCTTTCTCACAAATATTCAGTTGTTTTTTCCCACCAAACTGGTTTACTTCGGCAAACCTTATAGTCAGTAAAACTGCATCTGTATCATTCAAATAAGAAAAACAAAGTTTGTACAAGCAGTTGCTCTGAAAAACTAAGCAAACATTCAGATATATTTTTCTATTGATACGATACAGATTTGTTATTGATCGAGACAGAAGTTGAGTCTTTAAACTCATGTGTAGTACAAAAGCTGATTTATACTTATTTTAAGGAAGAAACAACTCATCTAACTGAAATCTGATACATGTAAATTTCAGCCTCACTCCTGGAAAACAGATTCTTTAAGCAGTTGTTCATATTTGCCCTTCACAGTAGGACTTTAGGTATCAAAATCTGTCACAAGAAGAGTAGATAACGGAAGATGCTAAGAAGTTTGCTGCAAAACATACTGTTTTCTAACTAATAAAGATCACACGTCACAAAATATGACCATGTTTTGGAGCATTACTATGTAGTCCATTTTTTCTAAATATTGCATCTGTTTGTCAGCTTCTGCAAATGTAGAAACATTTTTTTTTTTTAAATTAAATGGTTCTTCTTCTCAAATGTAATAATGAATAATTCCAAAGCTATTACCTGGACTCCCATGCCTACATTCCCTAGTTTTATTTCACTAGGGTTGCTAAAATTCTCAGCAAGCACCTGCCTTTACTTTTATAAGCTAAAAAGTTAAAAACCACACATGTGGATAATTTGATGATTCACCTTTGCAATAATAGTTTTAAAGGAAACACAGGCCTGGAACTTCAAGATTCTGGGAGCCCAATTACACCTCTGGTGGTGATAATGCAATTATCTCTGAGAAATGCAACTTCAGGAGGATCTAAATATCCACAGTTTTATTGGTTGCTTTTTCAATTTTTTTTTTAACAATTATTTGTACTGAAGTCAGAACCTTCAAGGCCAGACCATTAATTGTTTCATACTGAACAGTCACTTTTATGCTGCTGAAACAAGCAAGATTAGTAGTTTGTCAGTTTAAAATGACTCTATTTTCCATCCTGTCGTGCTAATGGAAGACTTTATTAATCATAAGCATGATATGCAGAAGCAGAGGGAATAAATCTGTATTAATAAGGCACTTTCTATTGTTCAGAAATAACTAGCATCTAACACAACATTATTTTTCTTTGACTGTGTTTAATAGCAGACTTCAATTTGGAAATCATTATAGACAGAGAGAGAAATTTATTGCAAGAATTAAACATTTTAAAGTAACATTTAAAAAAGGTTCTCCAGAAGTCTTGCAGAGGTTTATTTGCTACCAGCTGATGCACCTCATGTAACTTGTAAGTCAACCCAGAATCTAGAGCAATGTTCTGGTCACTGCTGGTTACTCACCAAAGTTACATGATTTACTGTGAAGTCACAAAGGGAGAAGAAAACTGCTATGACATGTTGGAGTCACACATGAAGTTACACACTTCAGCCAAAGAATTATGTCCTTGGCTAGGGAATTACAGTAGTTTTCTAATTTTAGAAGACTAATCTACTTAAACAAGTATTACTGCTGAATAAGTATCTGACAAGGCTATCAAAACAAAGGCAGAGCTTGCATTAACATTTAAAATAGCATCAAGATGTTGAGTCTACCTGTCAGATGGTAGTCTTGGCTAAGATGGATGCTTAAAACAAATCTACTTGCTCGCCAGCCTTTTTTTGTTTTTTGATTTTTTATTTTTTGGTTTTGGGGTTTCCTTGGTTTTTTGTTTGTTTTGATTTGATTCTTTCTGAGGGGGTCATAAAACAATTTACTTCTGAGTAAACTGTTTCATGACCTATCCCATACTACACTGTCATACCTTGTGCTTTATTTCAGTAACTGAGAGAATGCAGACTCTGCTTTTGTTATAAAACAGTTTAACTGTCAGTTTTGAAAGATCTGTTTCCAGCACAAATCTTCCTTTTCAGAAATCAAGTGATCAGAAAAAAACATACAGAAAATAAATAAGAGTCCAGTGAATCTTTCAGAGTGTCATCACTGTCACTTAACCAAATAATTCCACTAAAAATATTTATTTGATTTTGAAGTGGAAAAGCTTTGACCCAGACTTGTCCATCTCTTCATCATATAGCTGATGGTTTTGTTTAGCAGTGTTCCATATACATTGCCAGCCTACTTGTAAGGTTCTTATGGGGACATTGATATTATTCATAATAGTAAAAGGATTAGGAAGGAAGATTCCTTTTCCTTTTAGAAATGCTGTTTTGCATCTAGAGTTAAATTCAGAAACTACAAGAGGAGGATTGCTCAGTTCTGAGGTATTTTAACAGCCAGAATCCAGGCCACAGGAACATCAGATGCCCAGAGGCTTTTATGGTCAACTTCAAACACAGGTGAGACCTTTAATACATATTCAAGTTGTCCCAAATTTAAGATTTACTTCACAAAAACCTAACAAAATCGACATTCTGATTATGTTCACGTAATAAACTAACCAGTTGTGGTCTAAATAATGCAGCAGATTCTCTTTCTGAGTCTGCCAAGAGACTGAATAAAGCTGTAAATCTACACTACTTTAAAGCCCATCTATGACATCCTGAATACTTGGGTTCTAAACCCTGAATACACAGAATGAAGTTGGCACAATACAGTAGAACACAGGATGAAGAACAGGGTGAATCTTCTATTCTGGAATAGTTAATTGTACAGACTGGATTCAGATCAACAGCAACTCAAAAAAAAAAAAAAAAACTGGGGCCAAGAAAATAATTATTCTGTCACATTTCATGAGAACCTTCCCATGCATCCCATGCATAAAATCTGAATACCTCTTTGCTAGAGTCTATTTTCTTTTAAATCCAGGAAAATGCTGCAGCAGAGTTAGAATGCAAAAACAGCCTTGTTTTCAAAAATCTTTTTTCACTGAGGGACGTTACAATACAAAACACCCACAGAATCTCTGCTTGCAGCTTTTGTCTCATTAGTTCCAGATTTCAATGTGGGGTTTAATTAGATAAGTTTTGAAGGGCCTTGAAACAATAACCTGAGTTTAAAAAAAAATAAATCACAAAACAAGTTTCTCTGAAAAGAACCATCATAATATAGCTCTAAAGGCCTTGCTCTAAAGGCCTGAAAAATAATATTAATAACACAGCACTACTGGAACAATATTTATTGAATAGCATTCAAAATATGCTACATAATTATTTAGTTAAAGCCTCTATAAAAGAAAAACAAGCCTAAAGAAAAATCTGCACATCCTTACTGCATTACTGGAGTTCCAGAAAATTACTGTGGATATCCAGGCAACCATTCACCTGCTGCTGTCAGACTAAAAAAGAACAGTTACCCTGGCAACTGCTGTATTTCTTATTACACTGCCTTTCTGCCAAGACAAAAACAAGGTCTCAGGAGAGAGTTGTGGAGGCCATGTGGGTTTTACATTTTCATTGGCAATGTCCTCAGGGACATAACAGCAGACTTACAAAGCTCTCCTAATTTAAAATTAGATAGAATATACATGCATTTTCACTATATGAAATGAAGTGACATCCAGATATGGTCTCCATCTTAGTTAATATATGGACCATAAAATTTACAGAGAGGGTTTTGTGACCTTACTATTAAAGATATACAACAAAACCACACATTATAGCAAAAACAGTCCTTATAAAGAAGGGAAGGACTTCAGTGACTTCAGAACATGTGCCTTTTGCACTCTGGAATGTCCAAAGGACAAGATGATGTTCTTGGCATCACTTACTTAGACCGTGTATACAGGCAGAATATATCCACTTCCTTCACCTTCCCTGTAGCAACACAAACTTGCACCTTGTTTACCAAAGCTGCAAACTGAAGTTTAACCAGCTCTGCCCTTCCTGCAGACAGTACTTTTTTGACATGCTCCAGGGTGTCCACAGGGAACTTTGGCCAACTTGAGGTCTTCCTCCCCACTGCTCCTTCCTGTGCTTGCATCCCAGTTCCCTACAGCAACCACTGACCTTTCCAACCAGGATAGGAGTTCTAGCTATTTTCACAACAAATGTTTGGCAGCAGAGTAACACAACTCTTCCCAGACTTAAATTTGCAGGCAGAACATTAGAAGTTCAACTTTCTAAACTATAGGCACAGATGTCACTCTACTACATGCATTTGAAATATAAGCACTGCTGTGTTTAAAATGTGGAAAAAAACAGGGTGATCTGAACTCAGCTTTCATGGCTTAGTAATAATTTTCTTATTTTATTATCCCAACTACCGCTAGCTTAAATCACCTAAACTTCTTTTGTCCGATTACAGCAGAATAATACCTCTCAAATTTAATTTACATAGAGAAAAACTATAAACCTGATTCCTTATAAGACTCATGTAATACCACTTGAGTTTTATCAAAAATAGTGGTGGTTACTATGTATTGTACCACTTCTATAGAACTATATAGAATCATATAAAGTGCACTATAGGATACTAACTGTGGCAGCACTTACTGCCTATATCACATGTAGATACGACGTATGAGCTAGAACTTATTAAATTTTAAGGAGTTTTACAAAATACAATTGTCTTATCACTAAATTACACAGGATTTTCCTAAAGAAAAGCAATATGCTTTTACAAAGAATCTGCCATAAAAATAAGAAACTATAAAGCTAATTTTAAAATTATCTAAAAAGGTCACAATTATGATGAAAAAACAATTTAACATATTTGGCAAGGGAAACTTCTGTACCTCTATGTATACTATGTATTAAGTTACAACGTTGGCATCTGAGAAGCCTAATTAACTTTTCTATTCAAATCTTGAAGTTGACATTTTGACAGAGATTAAAAAAATGACTTAAATATCCGTTCCTAAAAAGTATGGAGAACAGTGGCCGCTTCTATCTCTACACAGATAAACTTGTCATATATTGACATTTTTCAGAACTGAAAGACAAGCAAAAAAACCCCAAATCTATTAAGGCAGATATAGGGTATTTAATGTAGAATGGTTAAGACACTGAAGACGTGGCATATTAAGAAATACACTATCGGATAAAAAGCAATCCAGTCAAATTTTTTGGTGACTTTTTTTTCACTGAATGACCAAAGTTTTCTCATTTGGTGATGCTACAACAAACAGCTTTTTTGCTGGAACCTCTCAATGCTGTCAACTGAGTCTGTATCAGATGGATGGAATTTCAAACACTTTCTATTTAAGGTCTGAGGACATTCTTTGCACATGAAAGCATTTTAGTAATTGTGGCTGTTTTTCTGATCATTTGACAGGTTACAACCACTGCTATCCAAATTATTTCATCCTACTGTTTTCCTAGCTAATAACTTCAGCCTGAAACTGCTTAAATGTATCTTAGGAAAAAACCAAACTAAAACAAAGACACCTCACCTCCCTCAACCCTTTCACTAAATTAATACAGCAAAATGTAGTCAGTGATTGAATTTGAAAGCTTTTGTTTAATTTTAGATGTCATCTTGCATATATACATTTTAGGTCTAAAGACAAAACTACTGCTTTCTATTTTTATACTATAACAAAGTCATCTAAGCCTCTCTGAAATCATATGTAACCTCACCTAAATAAGGATTCTCTTACTTTCCTAATTGACACTTGCACTATACCTTACAGTGCATTCCCATTGTCTAACCATAGGACCTTTAAAAAGAGAATCAGAAACTAAATTTTCCAGAAAACTGCTACAGGTCAGTGTAACATCATCTTTTAGGATCTTGCCTAAATGTCAGAAATGCTGGGGTTTTATTTCCCACTGATTTGATATAGGGATACAGTTCTCCCACATTCCAAGTTCAGTATTTTTTTGGATATGTGTAAGTAAATCTTTGTTTCTTCCATGTCTGGACTTGTTCTACTTTGTATAAATAGCATAGCTCATAATACAATACTTTTATTCAGAAAAAAAAATACTTTTATTCTATTATGTTTACTATGGTTTATTGTCACTATTGTTTTTCTGGTTTTCTTTTACTTCACGGATAAAGTACCAAATAAATATATGATTCATGCAATTCCCTGAATATTGGGGTAATTTTCAGTGCTATTACATATTATTTTTATTGTTATTCTTACATTGGTTTTGTTTTTCTCTTATACCAGACAAGCCACTGAAAACAGCAGTGGCTCTGTTTGACAGCACTGCCACCCAGTAATGTAGCTGGAGACAGGAGAATGTGCACTGCCCAAGGTGGTGAGACACAAAATAGAAAATCGAAGATTTTATAGCCTGTGAACAGAAATAATTTTCCGTTTCTCTTTACAGTATTATTTATCACCCAACAGCCTTGCGTTTTGGTGTGGTTGGAGAGTGCAGTATCACTTTTACTATCCTGTTGATCTTTGCTGGAACCTTAGTGTGGTTGGCAACTACTGCAGGAAGCCAAGCTGTCATGAAGTGAGCTCAGAAGCAAACTTATTTGAACATTTCCAACATAGACTTCATGCTAAAATTTTGAGGAAAATACTCTTCATGTGACAAACTAGGAGGATCAAGGAGTAACTTTGCATTACTTGTAATAGCAGAGCTATGTTGAGAGTATCTTTAATAACAAATTAATTTCCTATTACTACTACTTACTAGCAGCCTAATAAAGTTTGCATCAATGCTTTGACTCAGAACTGCGTATTATCAGTATTTCACCAATTTTCAGTTGTACAACTGTCTTAGCTCCATAAACACAATCCTAGTGTACAGGCAGAACAGAGAAAGGGGATCACCTGTAAAAAGGACTAAAAATTAGCTATGTGAGTTAACATCTGTATATGTTTTTATACTTTTAGATGGAAGAGGACTGTTTAATGCCATACCAATTTTAGATTACTGATTTGACTTCTTCAAAAACATTTTTCAAATACATTACCTTTTCTTTACAATGTACACTTGGGCTTTCTTTGAAAGAAGACATCTTGGTTTTGAAATAAATCAAGACCCCTGCACACAGAAAAAACAGTTTAACAATAATTTAGATTATTCAAAATACTGTATCTGTCTAATAGTCAAACTGGGGTTTCCCAAACTAAACTGAGGAGAGATAATACCAGAATGGTGCCTTTAATAGTAACTTTTCTCCTACAGCAACCTAAAGGGCTAATGCACACACTTTATGGGCATTAACATAGTTACACCTATTACACAGGCATGTTAACTACAGCACACTGAGATGAAGCACCTGTCTCAATACCTCACCTCTGTCATCAGACTAAGAATAGAGAACCCACAAAACCTCTATTCCAATCTGGTATCTTACTAAGCCATACTTCCTCTGATTGTAACATTATTAGATGCTCTGTTTCACAAAATTACTGATGCCAGAGGATTCAAAATCAAAAGTCATTATATACACAAGATACCACAAAACTCAATTTTAACTATATTAAAGTAACAAAATAGCTGACAACTGGAGCCACTAAATGATGTGTCCCTTAATCTCAGAAAATGCATTAAATAACCAGAAATTCAGCCTTAGGACTGCTGCTACATTAATGTAGTCAAGAAATGATACAGATATTTCTGGTGCTGACAAGAGCTAAGAATACTGAAATGCAAGACTGCAGAAATAAAAAGTAAAAATAATTCATGACATTAACTAAAATATAACTGTTGAAGGATGAAAGACTATGATTAAGAGGACATGGAATGCTAAGCAGCATTTAAAAGAGAAAAATGAAGTCCTTTGTTACCATAGTATAGAGCAAGGACACTATGATATTGTTAATGAAATTACACATTCCTGAATATTTTGAAGAAGTTCTGAAATAATTCTAAAAAACAATGAAATAAACAGTACCTTTATATAGTAACTTATGATCAACTGGCAAAACTATAAAAGTTTATTTTTCTTAAAAGTTTTGGGTTGGTTTTTTTGTGAATCTTATAAATATAGATTTTGGAAATTTTTATTTTAGGTATTGCAAGTCACTCAACTTCCTCTTAGTTATTTCATACTTCATGTTTCTCCCCAGTCATCCATCTCTAGTCTTGCTATTACCAAGCTGGTCTTTCTACTAATTTACATATTTTATAAAACTGATCAACACCATTTCACAGCTTGCATATTCCAAAGCTTACAAAAATAACCTCTGCTGTGGTGTCCGCTTCCATATACTTTACCTTTGGCTCTTTGAAACTCCCACCTAAATGTATCAAGTCAAGGGCTTCAGAATATGACTTCCACAATGCAAAGTGCTGCTGCTTATTATACACACAGTGTTAACACATTCAGGTGTTCTTAACTTCCTTTCCAGTATCTGATCTCCTAAACTACCCACATGCCATACAGGCTTCAGAGAAAATACATTTTTTATTGGCCACCTCTATTAAGGTTAAACATATACCCTTTCTTTAGGTATTTCCTTTGATAATTTTTTGCGTGCTTTTTAAAACATGGTTATTTCTCTCTTGCTGAGATTGTTCAAAGAATGAGAACCTTTCCTGCTCAAAAGTTAACCAGTTTCTTCTCTTACTCAACATTTAAAGTCACAATTCCGTTTGGGATGCTGTAATCCTTTCCACAATAACAAAATATGATATCACAGAAGTATAATTTTTCAGTGAACAATAACACAGTCTATTTGAGTTCCTTGTAGTCCTGTGTGCCTTGTAATTTCTGGTATTTACAAAAGATGAATAGTCAAAAAGCCAGTTCCTACATCATAGGGCAGTTTCCAAGTTTCTGACACAACTAGCTGAGCTGACAAACTTAGCCTCATTGCAGAGCAACTGAGAGTTATTTAACCTGTGCTTACAAAATGCAAGGTTTAGCACAGTTCTGGGATAGAAAGAAATGCTACCAGAGGTTCTGATTTATGACTGTGCACTGACCTGCTGGGATTCTCACTCAGGCTTATAATAAAACAACGAAAAAAATTATGGCACTGAGAAAAAAAAAAAATCAATAAATCTTGCTTAGTTTGTATTTTAATTGTTAAGCACACACAAAAAACCAAATATCTATTAAGGCAAATACCACACAAAGTTCAAAGCTGACATGTCATGGGGAAAAAAAGCCAAACAACTTTCGCCAAACAGCATCTAGCTTTTTTCCTTAAACACCCAAGTCTTGTGCAGCATGATGCTGACCATTTGACCTGTGTAAGAAACCTAAAGTGTTGCTTGGCTTCCACTGTAACTTTCACTTATGGATCCAGGATGGTTATCGGATAGAGAATAATTCTCTCAGGTAAGTATGTACACGGGATTTTATAAAAATCTGATCAGATTTCATCCTAATGTGGTGGAAGAGTCACTTAATGTTCCAAATGAGAACAGCATCAGTGTAATTACCTCATAGCAATTACTTCTTTTCAACACTAAACCTAAAACCAAACTGTTCATATGAAATCCCTCCATTATTTGCTGAAAAAAAAACCAAACCAACCAAACAAACAAAACAAAAACAAACAAAAAAACCTCTTGAGTTATTACAACAGATTCTGTAGGTAATTATCATAGCTCTGCGTCTTGGAAACATTGAACAATAGTGGAAGAAAGATGGCAAATGATACTAAAATCTGTCACGACAAGAATACTGTTTCCAAATAGATTTTAGGACTCAGATTATTCCAAGCACTTTTAACAGCTTTCAGTAACTGATTCATAATGCCACCAACATTTTCACTGCACAGGAACTGAGAACAGACAGGTTGTTCTGTTATCCACTTTGGCTGGTTGAGGAATGTTTGCTGATCACAATGTTGAACTCAGTCCACTGATTTAATTGCTTTTTTGCTAGCAAAAGAAGCCTCCATACTAAATTATACCTCTTTGCCCCATGTTTCAGCTGTGCCCCTGTAACCCTGAAATCCCAACCTGTTCTCCCACAGTCTAACTGAAACAAAAATTAAAATGTTAATTATTTTCTGCATATTTTGCACAACCAATGGGTTTTCAGGACACAGTTGACACAGGGGGTTCTCAGAAGCACAAACACAGGGCTTTTCCTTCACTTCTGTCTCCTTACATCTGCCTAGATTGTCTTAAGGTGGGATATAGAAAGGACACCAAGATGCTGATGACATCTGGACAAGGCATAACATTTTGTACTTTGGCAGCACTTGGAAGAATATTCTATGTAGTGAGTAGAACTATGTAGTCCTATTCTACGTACTGAATCCAGTGAATCTAGTGTCAGTAAATCATAAACCCCCCCCCAAAATAATAATAATAATAAAAAAAATAATTAAAAAAAAAAAAATCGAAGTGACAATTACCACACTGCCTCTGCAATATTTTGTGAGGACATCCACCATCCACATGCTTATGGGAAAGCCTTAAGCCTATGCTGTACTTAAGCCTTAGACCTGTAACAGTAAGCTACAGACACTGCAGAACACAGAAGGTTCCACATCATCATGAAAAGAAGGAGCAGTGCAAATTGTAAAATAAAATTGGTCTTGCAACAACTGACTGTCTTTGAGACCACACAGGCTGCACATTTATGCTGCTGCTGTTACGTACTACCTCAGTGCACAAGAAAAGATTTTATTAAAACATTCAAATATAGCTGCCAATCACGTATGGCCACCTCAGCTTATTAAAACTGTCCCCATAGCTAACAGGGTTTTGGGGGATAAATTTTGCCCTTTGAAAAAAAACGTAGAAAAACAGTTACCTTGGGATAGGTTGAGCATTCAACCATAACAACTGCTTGGTCTCTCAGTCTCCCTTTCCAATGACTACTTTTATCCTAACTCTATTTTTCACATTACCAGGTTAACAGAAGTGAAGCCTGCACAAACCACACAGCTGTCACCTTTCCAAAGGCCCCAGTGTCTGTCAGTTATGTGCAAAAGAGAAGAACCCAGCCCAGGTCCATGAATGCTGCCTTGGGTGCCAAAACTTCAATGCACCAAAACAGGTGACCTCTTACAAAACTGGAAATGTTGTTGTTTATCTCAATTTAACTCCATATCAAGTTCAAGTCAGAATTCAGAGAACATAAGGATTTAAAATATCATCAATACACAAAAAAACAGTGACAGTAAGGAAAAATAATTTAGTGCATTTGATTTCTAATTCAGCAGAAAAATAATTTCACAAAGAAATTCCCAACCCTGTTAAGTACCTGAATTTAGGACTCTGCAAGCCCATTTTTATGATAATCAATTCTTCTTGAAAAGAATACTCAGGGTTAAAAAGCACATTTGCCATCTTTTCTAAAATATGACTCTACTTGGTAAGTGCCAGAGGTAGAACCCAGCTGCAGTCTTAGTATTTAACTGTAAGTGGACGATATTTATTCAGCTAGTACAGTTTTCTGACATTTCTATTACCTCAACAGACAACACTGCCTTTGGAAATTCTATTTCAGATTGAGCTAATTGAACTTTTGAAGGCAGGGTAATCTTGCAATGGATCAGCAGCATTGGTTATGGCTTTGAAGGGGCAACGTACCATAGAAATGGATTATTTTTTTCTTGTCCAGTGAAAAGGAATCAAGTTGCATAGGAAAATAAATTAACTTTGAGCGAACCAGACCCCTAGAGGTATAATATCTAAATGCTCTGTTCCCACAATGAATGTACATTTGCACACTAAAGATGAAGGCTCATATTTAGGAATAAGACTAAAATTATTCTAAACTTAAGTTTACTGTTTTTATTGAATATGTTAGGCTAAGAGTATTTAAAGAATTAGAATGTACACATCATATACTCAAGGCAAAACATTTATTCTGGAGAAATCACTTACTGTGGAGATTCCCTGGTGAATAGAACTGTGGAATTTAAACCTAATTGTTATAATTGATAAATTTTCTTACTTAGAAGTCATTAATCTAAATCCAGGCCATGTGAAGTAGCAAACAAGCACTAAAATATACAGTTTTCTACATTAAAATTCTCATTTGATGACTTAACCTGATGTACAAATTTGTCTTTCTACAAAGCTAAGCATTACTAGAAGTAAAGGATGA
Source organism: Florisuga fusca (assembly GCA_038090715.1). NCBI lineage: Eukaryota > Metazoa > Chordata > Aves > Apodiformes > Trochilidae > Florisuga > Florisuga fusca. The sequence goes on along the minus strand of JAAWXA010000025.1, from coordinate 11,079,782 downwards.
ATTTTCATTCAAAGATGGACATTTCGTGTAAAAAGAATCCAAAAGTTATCACGAGGGACAACCTACTGGAAAATAAACAGACAATCTGCAAGAAATTGCTATGTAAGCGATGAAATAACCTTTTAAAACACCACAGTTTGAGGAGACAATTTTATAGTATATTCTGTTTACTAGGATGTAAACCAATGTTTGATTATTTCTAATAATTCACAATAAATAACAAGTATGACCTTTTCTGAAACAAATATTTCGTTTAGGCCTACAAAAAGATGAAAAATCAATATGTTCTTAGCACACAGGGTCATCACTCAGCAACCAGCATGCTGCTAGAAGTTACAATTGCAAGCCTCAGCACAGGCTTTTTCCTTAGAATCACACTGAACTGTAGACTGAGAAAACATTATCAAAGATCTCTGTCCACATCTTGCTGTTGAAATTTCTCTCTCTGTAAAGTAATAGTTCTCTCTCCTTTTGAAGGTTCATATTAATGAAAGAAAAATATTGAAATATACCTTAGTTATTTGGCTTCAAGCTTATTTACTGAAGTGCACATTTTCTAAATGAAGCATCAGTGCCTCCAATAATTGTACTGCCACCCCACCATGCCACAGCAAAATTCTGCTTGCTGCAGCAACCAGCAGCAGTGGACACACAGGACAATTCTTGTATGAGGGCAAAGACAGCTTGTGAAGTTATTCCTGAAAATGAAGGAGAGGGAGAACCTGTGTGAAGCAAAACAATTACCTGTGCCAGATATAATTAGCCAACCAAAAAATCCAAGTTCTTAACAGGAGGAAATACAGGTCTTAATAGTGTCATTGGCCACTGAATTGTCTGAAGACATTTTTCAGCCAGAGTGCCTGTAAGCCTTCCAAGACAAAGTTATTTAATGCAAAGGCAGTGCCAGTGTCTCTGCATCCTGCATACTTAATGACAACCTAGATAATCCTCTCATGAAAAAACAAGCATTGAAATTAGCTTGTTTCCTTTAAGCATTCCTTCTTCTCCATGTGGGTTCTGTGCAGAGGGGCTTTGGTAGAAGGGAAGGGGCTACAAGAAGGCTCTTGTGAGAACCTGCTAGAAACTTCCTTGGCCCACTTCTGGCCAAGGCTGAGGGTGCTGGTGACAGTGGTAAAGCCTTCACAATAATATATTTAAGAAGGGGTGGGGGNAAAAGTTCTGTCCCTATCTGACAGACACTGTATGTACAATTAAATGTAGCATGAATTAACCAAAGTATCATGATCTGCCTGATTTAGAGCTCTAAATTGCCCTCTTTAACTCTCTCTATATATTGACAAAGTGCAAGTAAACATTCAACAACAAAATCACAGTTTTAATGAACAGCATCAAGACCTTTCTAAGAGAAAACTTCATTAGCAATTAGTTTGCAATTTCATGTCTCCATGTCATCTTAATTAGTAGCAGATAAACATTTTGGGTTCAGCTTATTTGTTTCCCAGCATGATTGGCTTTGGTTTGTACTGCTTCAAGATAACTCAGTATTACCTCCTTCAGAATGCTTATAATTTAGTCCTGTAATTACAGTGTATTGCTCCAGCAAGTAGCAATCTCTAAAGAACTAATCATACCAAAGTTGTGTTACATATAAGTACACTCTGAAGGTGTGCTGTGATTTTTCTGATAGTTGAATATATAAATCGTACTACATAACGTGAATCTAACTGAACAGTTCCCACTAAATAAATATCAGAAGAATAATAACTATTAAATGCTATTAAAAGCAAACGGCATAATTATAACTAAACTTTCACTTGCATTTTGTCTGTATTTTCTGTATACAGTTGCCAGGTTGCTTTTAAAAAACGCAGCTATAGGAAGCTGTGGGTAAGTAAAGAATTCTCTAAAAAAGCAAGTGTATGGAGGGAATATGGGATATGGTTTCAAACTTTACTTAAATTTTAGATATTACAAGCTGTAAAGGTGATACTGGGTGAATATAGATAAGGATTTTGGCAACCTAATTTTTTATTTTCATAAAATTAACCTGGCATATAACCACTACTCTCTTACATGTCACCACCCCTCCTATGTATTTGTGTAATTTAATCAGAGCTCCACCAAAGAATTACTAGAAAATGTTATATTTTATCTTGGTTCAGCAAGGTGCGTCTCTGCTATACTGTCTTATACAAAACAAGCATCCCAGCTCATGACAGCACTAAACTCATTCAACAAGAAAAACAAAACAAATTTTAAAAAATCACCAAACTGCAAATATTTATCCAAGGAACACAAAAACGGCAGACAGGGATCCTGAGAATATGCCATACAGTATACAGTAAGCATAACAGCTCTGTGCAGCCCCAGAAGAGTATATACTGCATGTGCTTGCATCCTTCTGTTCCACTACAGGAAAGGAAACATAATTTTGGAAGAGATAAAATTTACCTCTGCTTCCACCCCCTTGCAGGAGGCACTCACTGTTGCTTGTAGGACACTTCTCACTTAAACATAATACCTGTCTCTNACACAGTGTTAACACATTCAGGTGTTCTTAACTTCCTTTCCAGTATCTGATCTCCTAAACTACCCACATGCCATACAGGCTTCAGAGAAAATACATTTTTTATTGGCCACCTCTAGCAAGGTTAAACATGTACCCTCTCTTTATGTATTTCCTTTGATAATTTTTTGCGTGCTTTTTAAAACATGGTTATTTCTCTCTTGCTGAGATTGTTCAAAGAACGAGAACCTTTCCTGCTCAAAAGTTAACCAGTTTCTTCTCTTACTCAACACTTAAAGTCACAATTCCGTTTGGGATGCTGTAATCCTTTCCACAATAACAAAATATGATTTCACAGAAGCGTAATTTTTCAGTGAACAATAACGCAGTCTATTTGAGTTCCTTGTAGTCCTGTGTGCCTTGTAATTTCTGGTATTTACAAAAGATGAATGGTCAAAAAGCCAGTTCCTACATCATAGGGCAGTTTCCAAGTTTCTGACACAACTAGCTGAGCTGACAAACTTAGCCTCATTGCAGAACAACTGAGAGTGCTTACAAAATGCAAGGTTTAGCACAGTTCTGGGATAGAAAGAAATGCTACCAGAGGTTCTGATTTATGACTGTGCACTGACCTGCTGGGATTCTCACTCAGGCTTATAATAAAACAACAACAACAAAAAAAAATGGCACTGAGAAAAAAAAAAATCAATAAATCTTGCTTAGTTTGTATTTTAATTTTTAAGCACAAAAAAAAAAAATCAAATATCTATTAAGGCAAATACCACATAAAGTTCAAAGCTGACATGTCATGGGAAAAAAAAGCCAAACAACTTTCACCAAACAGCATCTAGCTTTTTTCTTTAAACACCCAAGTCTTGTGCAGCACGATGCTGACCATTTGACCTGCGTAAGAAACCTAAAGTGTTGCTTGGCTTCCACTGTAACTTTCACTTATGGATCCAGGATGGTTATCGGATAGAGAGTAATTTTCTCAGGTAAGTATGTACACGGGATTTTATAAAAATCTGATCAGATTTCATCCTAATGTGGTGGAAGAGTCACTTAATGTTCCAAATGAGAACAGCAGCAGTGTAATTACCTCATAGCAATTACTTCTTTTCAACACTAAACCTAAAACCAAACTGTTCATATGAAATCCCTCCATTATTTGCTGAAAAAAAAACCAAACCAACCAACCAAACAAAACAAAAACAAACAAAAAAACCTCTTGAGTTATTACAACAGATTCTGTAGGTAATTATCATAGCTCTGCGTCTTGGAAACATTGAACAATAGTGGAAGAAAGATGGCAAATGATACTAAAATCTGTCACGACAAGAATACTGTTTCCAAATAGATTTTAGGACTCAGATTATTCCAAGCACTTTTAACAGCTTTCAGTAACTGATTCATAATGCCACCAACATTTCACTGCACAGGAACTGAGAACAGACAGGTTGTTCTGTTATCCACTTTGGCTGGTTGAGGAATGTTTGCTGATCACAATGTTGAACTCAGTCCACTGNATAATATATTTAAGAAGGGGTGGGGGTGGGAGGGAACTGCAAAAAGACAAAAAGAGGAGGGGGAGGAGGTGTGTTGGAGCAGAGATTCCGATGCAGTCTATGGTAAGCCAGAAACCCATGAAGCACTACTGTAGAGCAGATGGGGACCTGCTCCTCATGGAAGAGCTCATGCCAGGGCAGATGGCTGCGCCTGGAAAATACCAACTCCATGGAAAGCCCATGCTGGAACAGTCTGTTCCTGAAGGACTGCACCTCCCGGGAGGGATCAACACTGGAGCAGTTTGTGAGGAACTGCAAACCATGGGAAGAACTCAAGTCAGAGAAGTTTATAGAGAACCACCTCTCATGGGAGCGAGCCCATGCTGAAGCAGTTGAAGAATGTGAAGAGTCCTCCTGGCTAGGAGGAAGGACAGCAGAGGTACTGTGTGATGAACTGACAGCAACCCCTTTTTCCCCTTGTCCTGTGCTGCTGAAGGAGGAGGCGGTAGAGACATCAGGAAAAAAAGTAATTCAAGTCCAGGAAGAAGGGATGGGAATAGGGAAGTTATTTTGAAGATCTGGTTTTACATTTTTTCTCTAAGTTGTCTGTTTTGCCTGTGACCGTAATTGGTGAGTGATCCCTGTCTCAACCCATGAGATTTTTGTTCTATTTTATCCTTCCTTTTCTACCAGGGCAGGAGGGAGCAAGTGGCTGCAAGGTGCTCAGTTGCTGTTTGGGCTTAAACCCTAACACTCCTTTTTGATTTTATTGACTACAGATATACTAGACCAAAGCTACACAACATCTGGGTCTGGAACTGACTAGTACCTGTCCTTGACAGTAACAGTGAGTCACTAGATATATCACAACAAAATATTTCTCTGATCATCACAATATATCATATGAGAAATAGTCAAGATTCAGTTATATCTTTCATTAAATTTCAAGTTTCTCTCAATAAATTTTGTCTTTTTTTTCTTATTTTTTCAAGAAGTACCATCTTGAAAATGGTTATCTTTGAGTTTAAGCTACTTTACTGCTAGCACTAGACCTTTAACATAAAGCTAGCATATGTTATCTACTCTTGCAAATAAACACAATCTTCTTTTAACAATATAAAGCCTCAATAATGTGATTCTCTCCCAAAAAAGTAAAGTAAATTATACACCTCACTGCTTCAAAGAACACAGTGCAAAATTTTCCTATGCTCTCACAGACCTTCCTCACCCTTAGCATGAGTGCCAGGATGTCTTTCATCAGCTTATTAAGGGACTTCATTAAAAGATAAGTTTGACTCTCTTATCCTGTCTTCAGAGCAAGAAACATGCAGTCAATTGTTTTATTATAGTAAAATGTATACATTTATACATATTTATTTTAACAGACATTCTTATTTTCTATCACAAAATGAAATAGAGAAATCCACTCTTATGTTAAATATAAAGAGAACATATATTTATATGTAACTATTTTGCTTGGTTTATCTTGAATGACAGTGAACTATTTTATTGAAGTAGTAGGAAATTTACTTTCATATCATACATAAATGTCCATTTGTTTACTAGACACATTACTAAGGTAAAAAATTTTATTCTCTGTTGCTTTATACCTTGTTCACACACCATGAATATAAGAAGCTTCCACAAGAGAAACCCATAAGACATCTTGATGACCCCTAAGACATGAGAAATTCAGAGTGAATTCCCATAACCAGGTTATGGACAAAAACTGTGGGGCAAACTGGAAAAGGAAATTAAATATTTAACATGAAATATTTACTTTACTTTTACTTAAGTAACACTCCTCTCAAGAATATGCAACACTTCATCTGATCAGTTAAAAGACAGTGTCCTGAAGTTCTTATAATGCACATAAGTAAAAAAAAAAACAAAAAAACCCCAAACAAAAAAAAAACAAAAAACAACAACAAAAGAAAAAACACAGTTCCTTAGCCTCTCCAAAAAAAAACCTAAGACAAAACCCAAATGGAAACACAACACACTGGCTGAGCAAAAGATAACACACAAAGAGCAAAACTGAAAGAGGGAACTGGGGGAAAGCAGAAGTCACATTTCTGACCTAGGAATTGTCATCTTGAAAGTCTTCTTCTGGGTTCTTAAGCTTTTCTTGTTGGTAGTAAAAAAGCTATATGTTCTTGCCAAACAGAATTTCCCTCTAATTTTTTAGGTAACTTTTATGTTTTAAGTAAACTTCAAAAGATAATCAGACCCTGCTATGCTCTCTGAATACACCCTATGCATGTGTTTGAATTGGAAATTATTTTTTCCCGAGCACAAATAAAACAAAACAAAAAAAAAAGGTGACTGGAGACAGAAGTACCAACAAGCTGTTTGTTGGTTCTGCTGTAAATACTACTCTTTAAGTGGACCAATTCCACCCTGAGGGAAATGTTTTTCTTTCAGAAAAAAATAAAACATCCTCTTTAAGCTTCTAATGCAAGTAAAATAAGTAATTTTTCTGGCAAATCACATCAAGTCCTGTTTAAAGAATTAAAAGTAAAAAAATCTTGTTTATGGCAGAGTCTTCAGCAGCATAAGCTTTCATAGAAATCTAATAAAAGTGAAAATCGTAAAAAGCCATCATTTAAATCAGGTAGCTGACTGTAATGATTCTCACTGCTATTGATTAGAATTTACACTGACATTTTCATTTAATATAATCAGCCAGCACTGTTCCACTTAAATTAGACAGAAAAAAAAAAAGATGCAGGCTAGTTTTCCATAATATAATGCTGGTATTCAGGTCACATATGTCCTACAGGGGAGGAAAGTTGAAAAAAGCTATTTAGTATGATCAGAGCAAGGAAGAAAAGGCAATGGATCCTCAATCTTCCCCATCCTAACGACTGGAGCAACTTCTTTTGAGCTGAGCTCAAAAGTGATTGAGTTATTACTTTTCTACCCAAAAAGCTCTCATCCTTTTCCTCTTAACTTGTTGACAGCCAGCCTCATTGGGAGCTGTTCTGAACTGCATAGAGAGAATTTAGACAGATTATTTCTCAGCAAAAGTTTCTGTTTAGACTTAATTGTTCAGGTTTAGAAAAGAATTGTGTCCTTATCTTTAAGTATTTGACTCATTTTACTGAGAGACAAACAAGCACTTCCAATAGACCCAACCAGTTCAGACCACACTGCTGGAGCTCCAGCTGACTACCTAATATTTACTGGTCAGTTCCAAAACTCATCATCATGAAGCCTCTGTGAGACAGACAAGGGAAGACCCTGGTGAACAACAGCAAAAATATCGAACTGATAGCATGAGTGAAAAATAGACAGAAGTTGAAGCATTCCTTGTAATATTCTAAATAAAAGATATTTTAAATCTCCCTAGATTACTCTTATTCCTCAAATATATAACATCTTTATTTTGAAGAAACTTAGATAGCTAGGTGTTATGAGGAGAGAAAAAGTGCTGTTTTAATTAAACAAGAAAAAAATAAAAAGCAAACAAACAAACAACAAAAAAAATGAACTGAGTAAAACTGCTTGAATAAAGAATTAAGAATATAAGGACTACTCCATTGTGTCACCCTTTGCTCCATCCAGAAGTCTGTCTGGCACTTCACAGCTTCCAGAAGTGAGAAAACCCAGAATTTCTACCTGCTGCGTCAAGAAACATTTTCTTTCACCTGGATTAAACTGAATTCATAGGGGTTTCAGGGACTGTACCTTAGGTTCAAAACTGTGTAATCTGGGGAGTAACAGTTCTGCTTGCCATCACCTTTCTCCTAAACTATCACCTTTATGATTTTCTATGATTTTTTAATCATACAAAATATGATAAAAAGCTTTTCAGCTTTCTCCTGCCAAACGAGTCACCCTCATCAAGGTTGGTATTCCATCTCTCCTGCATATTTCAAGGTGGAGTAGTGTGATCATAGATTTTTTTTTTCCTTCCCAAAACTTGAAATCATTAATTTCTGAAACACCATCAAATGGTTTTATGAAATAGAACAGAGATAAACTCTTTCACACTTTGTTATTGTTGTGAGCTTTATCATTCCAGTCTTGCAACAAAGTGTGCCAGTAAAACAGAAATAACCATGTGAAATTACATTCTGCTACAGCATGTGCAGGGCCAGAAAAGGGCTGCAGACTAAGGGGGGTTACCAAATAAAATCCCTGAAAACCTTTCCTGGGGCAATGCCTGTAGGTCTCAGGTTAAGTTTACCTATCTCACAACCAGTGCCCTCAGTTAAGGCCTGAGATCTACAAGTAATATTTATGCCACTACTTTCATCACAGAACTTTGCTGCCCATTTTCCAAAAGGCTGTCCATACGTTCAGACTCTTCAGAGAAAGAGCAGTCATACAGTCATAATGAGGTCTCATAAGTTATTGTACTAATCTCAGTTCTAGCAGAATTCACTGGATTTTTCTATTGTTTCCTTGAAACTTCAGTGCCATCTCCATTTTTCTAAAGACCCTTCCACATAAAAATGAAGAAGCCCATTCACATTTACATACCTGAGGGACAAGTAACCTCGGACTATCATCTACTCATCTACTCTATACCTACAGTGTTCAAGAGCTGCAGATTTTTTTATCCAGACATTCTTATTAGGGCATGACCTAAGATCAGAAGGGGAAAACAAACGCCCATGATGAATCTGAACTAGCTGCCAGTATTATTTTTTAATATATTTTTTTATTGTTAAGTTGCAAAAAATATTCTCTGAAAAGACTTACAGTTCTGTTTTTCTCTCCCTTGCATCTCTGTAGACCAGGAATAATTCCCAGAGAATGTGGAGTTCTAATCAAGCTGAGAAAAAAAAAAAAAGAAAAAAAAGAAAAGAAACACTATTATATCCACATCAAGGCTAAAGCACAGAGAATAAATGAGAAGATGAAAGCAATGTTTTGCCAGTTGACCTTTTACTGAACTTGTACAGAGGGTAACAAACTCCTACTTGCTCATTCTTCTATCTTTTACAAGTGATTACATTTCAAAAAAGAACTAATAATCAGATTTCTAATCAACTTAAATTCCCTCCACATGTATTTTGATGGATCAGAGCAGATCAATGAATCCAGTCCAGTCTCTCTTTTAATTTCTAACATCTAGATTGACAATATATGAAAAAGCTTAGGAAGTTTGCATTTGTCATTTTTTCTAACAGATCTTTTTTTGTTTTTTAAAAATACCACTGGCATCATGCAATGCTTAAGGAAATGCTGATTTTGGTGGGGCAAAATATTTTCCTAGAACTTATACGACAGTAAGTGGTATAAGGGAATTCTCAAAAAAGAATTCTCACTCATGAAAATATGCCTAGGAACTTAAGTGTTTCAAGATATGTTAATATATTTATATGAACTGGTTTCTATTATGAAGTATATTTTCATTTTATAATTGGTGTCATCTTGTGGCCATTCATCTCCTTTATACAGCACATATATATATGCATATATATATATATATTAATGAAAGTGGCCATATATGTGATATATATTTAAAAATAACACACTCTAGGACAATAGGGAAGACATAAAAATAAGACAATTATGTAGCATTCATATTTCCTCTCGGTAAGCTTCCAATTTCTAAATAATTCTAGTAATCCCTGAGGTGTTTGTTTTTATTTATTTTTATTTATTTACTTTCTGGAATGCAATTCTCTAAACATTTTTAATACACATACAACCTGAATCTAAGTCAGAACGGCAAATCATTATACATTAATCTATATATAAAGATAAAATAAAGTTTCTAGATGTTTTATCATTAATAGACTGTCTTTTTTTTCCTAATTGTCAGCTGTAATTCAATTATTTTCTAAAATCCTCTTAAAACCCTAAAGCCATACACTATTTTAACCATTTTCTGACTATCATAAAGTTGTTGCTTTACATACAATGTTGTAGCATATTTTCACCATACTAAAATAATTCAAATTCTTCTGTAAGTTAAACAAGGTAGCATTATTGTGAAGATACATAAAAAAAAATCAACACAAAACATGTACATTCAAGTAATGCTCCTACCTTTACAGTATACTTAAGTATATCTACATATATAGACCTAGAGCTTGGACTCTTAAGGTAAGGTTCTTTAAATGTATGGCTATCTGATTAAGACCATTAATTCTCTCACACCTGTCTGCCTGAGTAAATGGGTTTTTGCTTTAGAGCTTAATGTACAATTTTGCAAAGCCAGATTTAGGATCCAAACAAAACCGATGAAAAATTGGTCAGCTATCAACCTCTCTCCAGATTCCCAATAAATTACAATAGCATTATAGCAATAAATACTATGTTTAATCTACCTTAGTGTGAGACTTTATCAGCCCATTAATTATTTTCTATCAACAGACATTTTTACCTTCTCCTGGCCGAAGGATTTTGTATTTTTATTAACAAGTCTTTCAGCAGCTCAGGAATGATAAAACAACACTGTGTTCAGGGTTAATGACAACCATCAAGATTCTGTACCAGTGCTACTGAAAAATGACAGCAAATAATCTCAAAGAAAACAACCTTGTTCAAGTTTTGATCTATTACATATTGTCCTTTCTTTTGTGATACAAATCACACTGAAAGATTAAACTGAATCATGACCCAGAGTAAGGTCACATTCTCACAATAAACAGAAGGGGGAGGGACCCCACAACACAACACCACCACCTCAAAACACTTTTCATGCAAAAGAAAAATCTCAACAAAAAGAACAGAACACACTGACTCTGACTGACAAAGGTCTTAAAAAGTGTATTTTTTAAAAATGTGATTCCTCAAAGTGTTTGACAGGTTCAAGTTAGCATTGTTTTAATTCCTCAATGAGAAAAAAAAAACAAACTGTATTCTTGATCTAGCTGAACTTTTTTGCTCATCAGAATAAAAATTTCATTATAATGATGCTGTGTACATTTCTGGACTCTGCTAGGGCTACTATTCTAGGCCCTTATTCACAGGAATTTCATGTTGTATTTTAGTAAAAAAGGTCTGATTTTGCACAAAAGGCTTGGATTTGGGACATTTAAACCATATCCAGATTAAATTGCTTCAATATAAGATGTAAGAGCACAGCACCTCTCATGTATTTAAAAGTTACTTGGTTTTACGTTGACCAACTCAACATTATTCTTTCTCTTAGTCATAGGAATCCCTATTCCTATTACTTCCTCCACTGAAGTCTGAGGGTTTTCTGCCATAACAAACTTTAATATGGAGTTCTGTACAGTTGCTTCTGTTATAGGGAGGGAAAGTTATCACTAAAGAAGTAGCGATCCTGCATACCTAAGGGCTGCACATCTCCACCAGAGATCTGGACTTACAGAATAGCTCTTCACCTACACTAAAAAACTAACTTGTGTGTACCCATTTTATGGTTGGCAAGGTAACAGTTACCTTTGATCTATCTCAACGCATCCCTTGAAGAGCAGCAAAACCAAATCACAACATAGCCTTGCCCTTTTTCAAGCTCCTTGCTTTCCTGTTTCTTGAGAAAAAATCAGTGGCAGCACATCAGAGGGGAAGAGACTTAGAGAAATGCCAATAACACTAGCTAAGCATATAGGGGGTTTGTTTGCTTTTAAGAGATAGGACTTCCATAAGAAAGAATACCAGTTGGTATATGTATGTGTAGTCTTGAAGATTGACTGTAAGTATAGTTGTGCTATAGATGACTTCTGCTCCCTAACCCAGAGGACAAACATGCAAGAAAAGTTGGATTACCAGTCTCTTTCGCTAGTAGCTGACTGATAAAATTTTCTCCTACTGTTAACACATTGTATTTATAACTTTAGAAGTGGGTGACAAGTTGGTAAGAAACAGAATGGGAAAAAAAAAATTGGTGCTGTATGAATTGACTGAACTAGTCCATTCACAGTTAAGATGGCAGTCAAATACCACTATTGCTTCTGGTTCATTTCAAGTACCTTTGAAATGGGAAAAGAGTGATGTAATACAGACATCTATATTGAAAAAGACAATAAAATTATTATATAGATCTGAGAACAATTTTATATTACTTGAATTAACTTTTTATAGTTTATCTTTTAAACAGTTGACTTTCATCACAATTTAAACCCAGACCCCTAGGGCTGCTCAAATGCTCATTATTAATGATAGATCACTAGCCATAGCCCTCAAGAGTAAGTTTTAAACTTTAATCCTAAAGAAGTTATGGAACTTTGGATACTATCCTGCATTGTAACTAACATCCATGTGATGGAGAATTAGGCAAACCATCATTTCTTTTGTTCCTTGTCCAAATACATTTATTCATACAGAGGAAGTATCCTACAGACTATTATATCAACCTCTACCTCCAATTTTGGCAATATTACTATAGAACAGAGAGTTCTAACTACCAAACAGCAAGTTACTCCTGCTTTCATTCTGCAAATCTTGGAGAGTGGGTCAAATAAAAACAATTAATAGGAATAAGAGTTTGTTGATGAGCCTCAGACTAGTCATGTCCATTAAATTCTTCTATGTCTAAACAGGTTGATTTCTTATAACCACTATCGCCTTTGTAATTTATCTAGTTTTGGTTTTGTTCACTAGCAGCTCTTTGATGCTCACTTTTTTTCTGTATTAGATGTAGAATTTATTTCACTATGGAAAAGAAAATTAAAAAGCAAAAACCTACAGAGCTAAGATTAGGAAGACATCTGTGAGAGAGGGAAGTGCAGGTAGAGTAAGTGTGTTCTGAAGAATAAACCACACAGGCAACAGTTCAGTCTCTTTCAAGATACACCAAGCACAGCAATAGCACTTTCACCAGCCTGTACCTCCTTTTTCATTTAGTTCATTTTACTGCCAACAAGACAACAGAGTAACTCACTAACCCACAACTAAGCATAAACAACATGCAGTTCACATGCAATATTTCATATAAAAAAACTTGTTCCTTAAACCAGTAATATTTACATTGGTGTAATAAAACTTAGCTCATTAGCTCCATGTCAATGAATGAAAATTGACTACACAAACTAGTTTACTATAGTTCAGGTACCATTGCACTGCACTAGATTGCATAACCTTAGAAATATTTGTATTTCTTGGTTAGCTGCTCCTTAATGTATTCAACAAACACACTTGAGAGCTAAACTGAGAAACACTTGAAGTTTCCTACATGTAGAATTTATCTAATAGCTACAACTGAGCTACTATATTTAAATCCTCTATGACACATCTTTTCTTAGATTTCATTAAGCTTAATTTATCATTTATAGAAGTTTCATTCAAATGGCAAAGACATCCAAGACCTTGTTCCTAATCTTCTCTATCTAAATACAAGAGATTGCTTCAACATTTCCCACAGACCATTCTTTTATCTTCTAATTTCTGTCCATAGATTTTAAAAATTGTTTTAAAATATAATTATTTTTTTTTCCTCAGACATAGTAAAAAAATATTAGATTTACCTAAGGGCCATATATATCTGACAAACAGACTTTGAATTACCTCTCTATTCAACATTCTGGTTTCAGTCCCAGTTGAGACATGAGGCTTAAACACTTTGACTGGAAAACAGAATATGTCATTCCCTTGAATTTTGGGTCTAGTCATATCAATTATGGGCAATTCCATAAAAGTAAAAGAAATAGGAAGGAATGTGACATTAAAAATAAGAGAGTGCAGGCACTACGCTATTAAGCCATTCTAATATTTCTTCCAATAAAACCTCACTGAAAGCTGATAAACTGAGATATTCTCATTGGAGACTCTAAATATACATAGGTATTAAAAGAGAAACAATCACATAGTTCTTGCAGTGCTTGCTCTAGGGATTTCATACATGCAGCCCTTATGAAGCACTAGGATAATCTGAGCAAAGGAAACCACCTCTGGATAATTAAGGTGTAAAAAGCCACTAGAGTGCAATTTTTTCCAGCTGAACTATTAGTACATCATTTTCTCTACTCACAATCCCTTCTCCCAGAATGTGATTAATAATTAAATATGACCACCTTGATTTTAGTTACATCATACTGTAAAATGCAGTACTACTACTCACAGCACTGCCAAAAGAGGAGTGAAAGGGATGCTTCACATACACTGTAACAGAACACACAAGATGATTCTAAGTCAGTAATATAGTTAAATACATTTCAAAAGGTAAATGTGAAGGATCCTGATCAGAAATTCAAATCTTAAAAATATTGCTGCTTCTATCAGCAAATGATTCTTGCTTAACAGCAAGGCTTATTAGTTGGAGCACCACACCTTCCCTAAAATATCTATTATTTTTACTGCAGTGCCAGGTAACAGGTTCTCAGGGGCTCAGGGACATTTCAGAATGAGAAGACGCTGAGAGAAAATTTAAATTGAACTACAGAAACCACATACTGAAGTAGAAACATCTACAGCAAATTTTCCTGTTTTTCCTTGTTCCTGGGACCTTACACCAAGAATAGACACGAAAAAATCACAAATCTGAGATAAAGGGTATAAGGTCAACAGTACCCCTTCAGAGCTTAAAAATGTTTTGTGTTTCCAATATACACAGTTCCTCTGAAATTAATAGCTAGTATAATAGCTTGAAAAAACTGTCACATTTCATACACTTAAGAAGATATTCAGCCTTCACGTATAGCTTAAGATGCACCAAGCTTGGTGACTGACAACAGTCAGCAGGGATTTACCAGTGGTAAACCATGCCTGAGCAGCCTGATTGCTTTTCATGATAAAATGACTGGATTTTTGGATGGGAGGAGAGCAGTGGATGTCCTTTACTTCAACAAGGCTTTCAGCACTGTCTTTTACACTGTCCTCTCTTTGGGCCTGATACTCATCAAGTTTTCAGATGGCTCGAAATTGAGGGAAGGACATAAGGAGGAGCTAAGGGTCCAGGTTCAGGGTTGAGCTGGGAGAATGGATGACTTTGAGGAAAACCAACAGCAACGCCCAGGTGCCCATGACCAAGGTTACCAAGAAGATGTAGCAGGAAGGCTGAAGACATCAGGCAAACTAAAGACAACTCCCTTGTTACAAAGACATTTTTTCACCATCAGGCCAGTCAGACAGTGGAACAGGCTGCACAGTCTCTGGCTTGGAGGGTTTCAGGATCCAGATGGACCAATCCTGGGCTGACCTCAGGACTGACTCTGCTTTGAACTAAAAACTGCCAAACTGAATTATTTTATTAAATAAGTATTAAGTAGATTACTTGTACAAATTTTCCACTACAGGTGACAGCTTACAAAATGCCCTACACATTATTATGTATCAATTACCAGTATAAATACAAATCAGGTATGAATATACTACCAGGAAGAATCCAGACAAAACAGATCCCAGAGTATTTTAGATTTCTTAGAATCCACTACAAAGAGGGACAAAAGAAGCTAAAAGAGAGACTGCCAAAGGGGGAAATTTTTGAACTCCAATCTTTCTGTAACCATTCATTTTTAATGAGTCATCATGAAAAATTAAAGAAGGTGCTTAAAGTTTATATTCCAAGTTCTACTTTATACTGTTTAATGAAATGATTTTTCCCCTTTTTAAACAGAAAATAAAGATTGATAGGGGCTATAAAAACTAAGTTTTGTCAAGCAACCATAAATATAATATGCTAAATGCCTGCTGGGAAGTGAAAGACTTTCCAACAGGCTGAAGCAATTAGACATAAGCTTGGCCCTACTTCCCCCCCTCTTTCCTCACCAAATCAGTCTCTATACATCACTGAAGGGCACTCCAAAAGATTAATTACACTTTTTTTCATAAATAAAAAGTACCAGCGGCAGCAGCAGGTCTTGGAAGGTCTCATGTATTGGGTCTACTTAAAAAATGCCTGACATAAGGGTTCAGTATTCTTATTCCATGCATAATGTCTTTATTTGACTTATATTAAGAGGAGATATCCCATAACAGGAAAAAATAACAACCCAGAAAAAAAAATTAAGATATCTTTCCACAGAAAATATACATTCTCCAAAACATCACTACAAAGGCCTTTGTTTCTTGCTAATTGCAAAAACATACCCCCAGATGAATAATGTATCCTTCTGAGAAATGTTCAGCAATCATATTACATCTGTTTCCACAATTTAGATTCAAAGAACAGACTTTTGCCATTTTTACTAAGTTGATACTTAAGCATCCAACTGCATTATATTCACATCAAACCTGAATTCTCTACTCTCATAATGATATGATACACGGATTGTGCTGTATAACAGAAGTTTCTTCATAATTTCTTCATAACTAAAATGGATGTTTGTGTTTTAAAGCTTTTACCTAGACAGGAGTTTCAGATTCCTCATGTGGGCGAATATACCCTACGTGCTGTGCATGACCCATCATGCTTTTTGAAATGTTAGCAATTATATTATTCCAGAATGGACCTCAGACATTTTGACATTTTATGCAGCAAACAAATAGAAGAACAACAAAACAGAAGGGACTCCTTGCATATCTGTCCATTTTAATATTATTTATACTTACTCAGGCAGGGAATAGGGCCCTTATTTTGACTTTCAGATACTTCTTACTGGTCACTCTTGTGGCATTTGAGAAATTAACCTTGAACAGGTCAACATAGAATTCCTGAGTTGAAAGTGTTTTCAGATAAGCTTTCACAGACTGATGTATTCTCACACAAGGTCTGTGCATTTTCCAGTGGAAAAAAACCACTCAGGTTCTACAAACAAAACTTTTCAGCAGGTCAAATAATCTATTATTACAAAAGATACTACTTGATGCATAGAGAGTAAGGAATGAAATGGGGATGTGTAATGAGTACAAATCTAAAACCCCTGCTTTATTTTCTGCAAGGACTGAGAGTGCAACAGGGACTGCATTCTCTAAAAACTTAAAAGGG
Source organism: Florisuga fusca (assembly GCA_038090715.1). Classification (NCBI taxonomy): domain Eukaryota; kingdom Metazoa; phylum Chordata; class Aves; order Apodiformes; family Trochilidae; genus Florisuga; species Florisuga fusca. The sequence goes on along the minus strand of JAAWXA010000025.1, from coordinate 11,063,020 downwards.
TGATCAATATGCTGTATACTACCTTCAACACAAAGTTCTTACCAGATATTTTGCAAATCATCTAACTATTCTTCCTGTGCTGCAGTTTACTGTGAAGTAAAATACCACATAAATCATAGGGATTTTGATAGTTTTACATTTTGCATATCACTCAACTTTTTTTTTACATTTTAGAACAATAAAAAATAACCATTTTGAGTCAAGAGGACTGTACCACATATAGCAAATAATGCTGAAAGCCCCCCTCCCAGTAAGGTACTTCAAAGAAATACTGAACAGCATTTTATTGAGCAAATTCTATTTCATCTGGACTACCACATGGAATTTCCCCTGTGGTCTGTATGCAATATCTGGCTTGGACAGAATGCACACAAATAAAAGCAACCATGTCCTCAGTAACTCACATAAGGCATTCCCAGATATCTAAGGATCTGTGTTTGCAAGCTTCTTCAAAATCATTGTCATGAACTACATGTTCCCACATGCCTGAAATGCTGAAATGTCAAAATAGGTAATATTTAAGTGAAGCATTTTCATTAAGACTAATATCAGAAATTGACTTAAATTTTCCTCCCATTGGTCTCAGTGGTATTGACTTAGACCTAAAAGTTTTTCTTTGTCTTTGCTTACTGGAACTGTGAGCTGATCACAAACTTGTAAAAATTATTCTGTGCTCAGTATTCCACACCACACTTACAGGGTGATGCTTTACCAAGCCAGAGTGGTAGCAGGAATTCCTGAATAGTATTTTCTCCTGTACACAACTCCATCAAAAACTTTAACTCTTTCAGAAATGAAAATGAACTCCAAAAACCTTAGTAAGTGACAGAATCAGGCTAAGAGCTCTATTTGTAATTTTATTTTTTTAATAAAAACATAAAGTTTTTATGTTTTTAGTACCTTCTTTGCAAGGATTAGCAAAATGATACTAAGTGAGGCAGAATAAAATTACTGATGTTTTGGTACTGATGGAATTTAAAAAAAAAAAGAAAAAAGATTAAAATGATAGTGAGTCAGTCTCAATGGAATTATGGAGTGAATGAAAAAAACGAAATATGAAATAAAAAAAATTAAATATGCCAATATGTCTTTGAAAATACTTAACATAATTAAAAAAATATGTCTAAGATGATGTTTAATCACAGAATCACAGAAGTTAGGGGCTGGAAGAGACCTCAAAAGATCATTGAGTCCAAACCCCTGCCAGAGCAGGGTCACCTACAGGAGGTCACACAGGAACGTGTCCAGGTGGGATTTGAACGTCTCCAGAGAAGGAGATTCCACAACCTCCCTGGGCAGCCTGTGCCAGGGCTCTGACATGCTCACAATGAAAAAAATTTGCCTCGTGTTTATATGGAACCTCCTATGCTCAAGTTTATACACACTGCCTCTTCTCCTGTCATTGGGCATAGCTGAGAGGAGCCTGGCACCATCCTCCTGGCTCTCTCCCTTTACATATTTATAAACATTAATGAGGTCACCCCTCATTCTCCTCTTCTCCAAGCTGCAGAGCCCCAGCTCCCTCAGCCTTTCCTCACAAGGGAGATGTTCCACTCCCTTCATCACCTTGGAGGCTCTGTGCTGGACTCTTCCAAGCAGTTCCCTGTCCTTCTGGAACTGAGGGGCCCAGAACTGGTCACAATATTCCAGATGTGACCTCATCAGGGCAGAGCAGAGGGGGAGGAGAACCTCTCTTGACCTACTAACCACCCCCTTCTAATGCACCCCAGGATGCCATTGGCCTTCTTGGCCACAAGGGCACATTGCTGGCTCATGGGCATCCTTCCATCCACCAGCACCCCCAGGTCCCTTTCCCCTGCACTGCTTTCTAAGTCCCCAAACTGTACTGCTTCCTGGGGTTGTTCCTACCCACATGTAAGACTACACTTGCCCTTGTGGTAATTCATTAAATTTTTCCCTGCCCAGCTCTACAGCCTGTCTAGGTCCCTCTGAATGCAAAACAGTACTCAACCATTAGAAAACAGTAATGAACAGTATTATTGGAGACTGCATCTAATAATAAGACATGGAAAAACAAACTATTATTTATGTTAAAAAAATTCTATGTATTAAGTTTGGTACAGATTCACTGCAGCTAACATTCCTAAAGCTTCCAAAATATGCAATACATTATCACTATCTGATAGAACAAACAGCTATGGAAACACAGATGGAATTCATGTGCCCAAGAAGGTTGTGGAGTCTCCCTCCTTGGAGCTACTCCAAAGCAATATGCACACAGTTGAGCAGGGGAGCTGGACCAAGTGACCTCCTTGGAAGGGGTCTCTACCAACCTCTACCATTCTGTGATTCTGTATCATCATTAGCACAGAATGATGACAACAGAAATAATCCTAGTTTAGATTTCTAGGATATCCATTTTACTTTCAATGAGTATTGTGAAGAACAAAATTGTAAAATTCAGTGAGGTTTACATCTTCCTAAGCTCTCCTTCCACTGTCAGGACAATGCAAAAGGTACTCTACTAGACATACAAAACAAGATGGTGTAGTCCAGAAGGATAATTTATTTCTCAGAGGAAAATATTTCTCTTACTCAACTAACAAAAAAATAGCAATCTCTAGAAAAGGAATGGAATCAAAGATCTCATGTGTTCACATTCAGCAGCATTTACTTAAATAATAGTGTAGCCCATTACATTGACCATAGGTTCCCAGCTCCATTGAGTATAGGTTCGTTAAAAATTACCTGTATTCATATGAAATTAGTAAAAATAATACACCTGTCATCCTCCCTAAATGAACATGACATATTTATCTACTCTTTTATGTAGAGATTTCTCTAAGGATAGCAGTACATGTACCATTACCCAGAGAAATGTTTAAAAAAAGAAAAGAGAACTGTGCCATGCAGATCTAGACATCCATTTTGTCCAACACATCAAAAGTAATCTATAATTAGTAAAGACAATTTAAATAGAGAAAAAAATTTCTTTATATTTGATACTGCATTGCAAAAATAAAAGCTGTTGAAACAAGGCAGCACTCTCATCACCTGGGAACTGGGACTGGTACACTCAGAATGACAGAAATTGAGGCACTGAATGCTGCATTACTTAAACACCAGTATTCAGAGTCATCAAATGTGATGCCATAATGAAGAAAGTTTTAAAAAATAAAATAATCCAAACACAGTAGCTTCTGTGGAAATGCACATGGAATTACTGCATATCCTCAGCAAAGCCTGTGGAATTCTCAGCCTTTTTTGTCCTTTCTAAGTCTGTTTATGAGTCCTTGTTTTATAGTATTGTTTTAAAGTTATAACCAAAACCAGAGTTAACCTTTGTCAAGGTTAAAGGGGATGCATTATATCTTTAATAGTTAACAGCATCTCAAAGCATGATGCTCATGGTATTACCACTGAAACATTTTGTTTTAATAAAGGCTCTTGTGACTGGAAATAGATAGGTATGTTCTCACTTTTATGTCTGGTGGAGCTACCAGCTTTTACTATTCACTACCTCCTTAAATCATTCCCTTAGGTACAAAACCCATCAGGCTTATTTCCATTAAAAATTACAACACAAGGCAGTGTTTTAGAAATCTGTGAGAGAGGAGGGGGAACTTGCCTTTAATCTGTAATTATAGCAAGGCATGTGAATGTGAACTCTGGAACTCCTGTTTTATAGCTTAGTTTTCTGGCTACAGAAAACAACAGTTTGACATTGGAGCAAAGAAGTGGGAGGTGGGATGGGGACTTAGACACGCAAGAGTTTCTCCTCCCTGGTGCACTGGAGAACAACACCCATTCTTTATGTACAGAAAATAAATTACATTTCTTTAAACCCTTATATGTATGAAATGGGACTTCATACTAAGGTAAAGTGAAGAGGTCACAAATCACACTTTAAAAACACATCTCGTGAAGTTTGTCAGTGCTTAAACACAGCAATAAAATAGTCACCCTTACTTCCACAGATTAAGGAAAATACATTACTTTTTGACAGACTTATTGCTAGAAATACTATATAGTGCTCAATCCACTGATGTATTCAGGAATTTAAGTATATGTTTAAAAGATAATTGAAAGTGCTGAGATTATTCATACGTAGAAAATTAATCTTGTGTTCACTGTATAGAGATTTTGAGTTCTGAAAAAATATTTACATATACTGGGCACTTCAGGGAACTTGGGCTTTAGGACTGCAAGTGAGATAGCATGTCTCTTGTAAACCCAAACAGCACTGAGTATTATCCCAAATAATTAGTACTGGAGTCCCATATAATCAGTAATTAATTAGATCTACATGGTCCTACTATTGAAAGGACCTAGAGACATGGGTCACAGAAGTTACTGTCTGTCATGGCCTTTGTCAGTAGAGTCAGAACTCTGGGAATCTACTGAGTGTTGGGAGAAAAAAAGTACTCCTAGGGCTGGCTGGAGAGGCAGGTAGGGTGACCATGGCAGGTGGGGTGACCATGGCAGGTGACACATGCCTGTGTACACGCATGCTGCGAAGAAGAGGATACATCACTAGTACCAGAGCTGAGACATCTGATGGAAGAATTTGACAGTGTTTTTTAAATGCAAAGGTATTTTACAATGATTTTACAGGCTTATTTGAAGCTCAGCACTCTCACTTTACATGACCTTTGTATTTGAAATGGGTGCACACATCTCAACGGGATTTTCCTGCAAGGTGGAAGTGATGAAGGAGTAAAGAAAATGCTTTATGGAAAGACAGTAAGCAAGCATGTGCTCTAGGAACCTGGGGATAAGTGAAGCTGCTGTAACCTCTGCTTTCATTTTTGAGGAAAAATACCAATTCACATGTACAGTGTAAAAAACTCATCATTTTGATCCACAATAACACTTAACAGATGAGAGGAATCAAGGAAACACTCTCTGAGGCCCCTCCTGTGGCCAAGTCTAACCTCCCAAGAGGTTTCTCCCTGAGAAATCAAATCCTTATGTTCATAAAACAAATGAGCTTGTGTGAACCTGTGCCTAGTAGCTACAGAATTTATCTGCTGTGAAATCTTGACCACTTACAATACAAACTGAATACTGTTACACCTTTACTGTTCCCTTAAAATAATATCTACATTTCCTATGACTACTATAACATAATTTAGCATGCTTATGATGCTTTACTGCATTTATTAAGAATAGTGGAATGGATGCTTATTTCACTGATTTCAGAACCATAGAACAGAATGATGGAATGGTTTGGGTTGGATCATCCAATTCCAACCCCCCTCCATAGGCAGGGACACCTCCCACTAGATCAGGTTCTACTGGACCATCCAACCTGACCTTGAACATCTCCAGGGAGGGGACAGCCACAACCTCCTTGGGCAGCCTGATCCAGTGTCTCGACAGCCTCAAATTAAAGAATTTTTTCCTTGTGTCTCACCTAAATCTCCCCACTTCAAGTTTTAAACCATTTCCCCTTGTCCTCCCACTACACACTCATGTAAAAAGCCCTACCCCAGCTTTCTTGTAGGATCCCTTCTGATATTGAAAGGCTGCTATAAGATTGCTGTAAGTCAGGCTTCTTTTTGCAGTGAGCTTAAAAAAAAAAAAAAAAAAAAACCACCAATTTTCAATTCTTTACAAATTTCTACAGCAGTTCCATAAACCAGCATCAGCTCACAGATTGAAACATTAAATACAGTCACATGCTCTAGTTTTATGTTGGGCTAAGAGAGAATGAAACATCAGTATCTGCACTGGAAAGTGTTCTGTCCAAGTTAAGATAAGAGATAACCAGTGTTCCTTAACTGGAAACCATGGAAACCAGGAGATCAATGCATTAGCAGCCAGACACTCCTCATATTATATGTGAACTAAAGAGCAATTCTTCCCCCTTCAATTCAATTCACATTTTATTTCTTACCTACACTGCTATGGTTGTCCTATCCAAATACCTTTGAACTCTTCTCTTTCAGTACAGAATTATTTCACACATAATATATTTCACTGTATAATGAAGTAAAATTCTTTACTTCAATCAAAAAAAGAAAATTAGCCAAACATAAATTAAGCAACTCTGAAAAATAATTAAAAAAAAACCTCAAAGCTTGTGTGATTCTGTATGACCCCGATGTGCAGCAGGGAAGCCAGTAAAGTAAGAAGCAGCTTAAAATGGTACAACCTTTGTGCAAATAATAAACATTTTTACTTCAGCATTTTTACATAATTGCTCAGTGGCCCACTTTTTTTTGCTTCCTATGGAAAGAATAGTATCTGAATAAGAGGCAACTTTAAAAAATGAGTACTGTATATTCATGCTAGTATTCCATGGGCTAAGAGTTAAAAACAATTTTAACACTGAAAACAGAAGTGCCAAGTTCTGGTTTCTGAAAAGTGACATGGATAGCGGACAGTGAGCTTGAAACATAGAGAATAACACACTAGAAAATAATCAGAAATTCATTAACATCATTAGTCACTTTTTTTTTCCACGCAGGATTAAGGATTTCAAAAATCTGACTTGCTAGCATCACAGCATACAACCATAATACTTCTCTTTCTCAGCAGTGAGCCAACGTTCAACTTAGGTTTGGCAGGCACACATTTACATTTAAAATAACCTGCTCACTCAGAGCTTGTATAATAGTTTGCTTTACAGTACATTTCCCATCCTCTTCCCAAACACATATGAAGCATATCAGAGGGATAAGCTGAAAACAAAACATTTGCAAGTGAAGTCTTCCTTGAATTTTCTACTTCAATATAATCATGAGCCTTGTTCATTTTAACTGTGCTTATTTTCAAAGAAATGGTTTTAGAAAACAATCACGATGGTTTCTTAATTTACAGATAACAGGTAAGTAAGTTGCTGTTTATTGTAAAAGAGTCCCAAGTCATCCTCTAATTCACTGCATTTTCAAGAGGAATGAAAGGATTTTTCTAATAAGGAAAACATAGTGTTGAGTCTTTCAGTAGCAGTCTATTTGTGCTCAAGAAGTTCTGCATCTAGAGTATTCAATAAACAACAGGATTGCTGTATTTCCCATGTGAGGAGGCAAGAATTCTTCATCACTACAACAGCCCTATTTGCACACAGTATCTATGAGCTACAAAAGCTGTTTAAGTACACAGCCTCTCAAACAGTACTTCCCCAAAAAGGGATCCTACAATGCACTACACACGATGGGACTTTTGAGCCCATATACTGAATTTGAAAGATTCCTCATCTGCATCCTGTTATTATCAGCCTGGTGTGATGATCCCTCCACCAGTCTCACCTTCAATCCAGACATTGTTCCTCTGGCACTATCAGCACTAATACATTATTAGTGTGCATTTTAACTTGGCATGTGGCTGTGTGATTGTGTAGCATCATTTCATGCAAGCTGACTGATGACTTGCACTATCCAGGACTCCCACCTCAGAAGACTGGCCACTGAATAGACAACCAGCACTTCCCTACAGCAGCCCTCTGCCTTCTCAGAATGCCTGCTGATAATGGCCATTGGCAGCCAAATTTTTATTCTACGCAGGCTTACAAATTTCATTTTATGTTTGTAGGTAAAATACTAACCTACAAGTTAGGTTAAATACCAGGTAAAATACTGGTAGGTCTGGATTTATGGCTGAAAATAGTAATAACACACCTACTTGTACAATTACTGAGGAATTTGGGGCCCACTGCACACACAGAGTATTTTCCTAGACAGTAAAGAATTATGAGAATTATTATCAATAACTTATTGATACACTAATATTTTGGATGACTATTAAAAAAGAAACACTGGCATAAGCATAAGAATCTGACTGTCAAGATAAAATGACAAGATTCTCACTTTTCCTACAGGATCTTGCTCCACTAATGAATATACTCACATTTAGATCAAGTACAATTCATGGATGTATGAATTTTCCTGACCTGTACAAATATCCTTATGAATAAATAGTTTGAGGAGTTTTTCACTTGAAGAAATAATGAAAATTAGTTGTTTACATTTGAATTGCATGTTTTGTCATAAACAAACTTATTTTTCCATCTTAGCATAATGGAAAAAAGATGAAGATATACTAAGCCACAGACAGACCAGAACAAAATTGGGCTGTACCACTGAAATGAAAATGTTTTTCACAAATCTCAGAGACTGGGCTCCACAGAGCAAAGGCAAGCAAAATGAAAAAGCAGTAACTCTAAAACGCACAAGCATTTCTGCATGGAGAGCTAGGTAAGATAGTTCATAGGAAAGTAAGTATGAAGATCCTTATTTTTCCCCTAATCTCTCAGCTTCAGAATAAATTTGGGAGATTCTGTAATAAATAGAGACATGACACTTAAGGGATATGTTAAAATTAACCAATTTGCAGATGATTTTAAAGGATTAGGATATTTGAACTATACCCTGAACACTGTTACAAATGCAAATATTCCCTGTAGTCACATCCACTGTCCAGTGTACTGAAGGAAACGAGGCACTGTGGATGACTTTTAGAATAATAATCAGAATGGTAACGGTCTGTGTAAGCCATAGCTCAGCATATTAATTAACCACTTCTATTCTACAATATTTATTGCAAGAAGAAGGACGCATACACTAGAAGCAATTTAGTAAGGAAGCAATTGAGTACGGTATGAAACAGCATCTTCAGTTAACCATTTTTTATCTTTAATGTTGTTTCCCAAGAAATGGCTATATATCCAGCATTCCAGTATAAACTTCTCAGTCCTTCTCAGTCCTTCTAGACAAAGATATATTTTTTTTATTTATCTAGAAAAAGAAGCCAGGCATTCAGCAACAAATACAGTCTTGATAGAGCTGCAGAGGTGTCTGAGACTGCAGCAAGGCTGCCACAGCAGTCTCTATTCATCAGAATTGTGCTCTCCCCATAGGTCTTTCAGGAGACCATCTGCTTCCAGTACAGCTCAAACCCAGACATTAGAAACTTTTCAGGCAGCTTATGGGGCATTTCTTGCTCTCAAACCTTTATTTTCAGGAGGGCAATTGTTGCCTTCCATTCTTCAAGGTTTGGTTTAGAGACTTACCTTTATGAATAATTGATCCAGATTTCTTTCCAATGTCGATCCCTTCCTTACCTGCTGTTATGCGAAGAACTGCTAAGGGCAGTAGCTCTAAACCCCCAGCCCACCTCTCCTTCCTCCCAAAAGTAGAATTTTATTTTCTGGTGTTGAGACAGCAGTGCCTGGTGGCACCAAGTGCTCTAAAGCCTCAGATCTCTCTCCAGAACCTCTGTTCTGAAACATTACTGCTCTTGCTTTATCCACTCCCCCAGATAAGGTACTGAGGGCTTAAATACCCTATCACTTCTCCCAACCTGCCTCCATGTCCTACCCCAGGTTTCTTTTCTTCCCAAAGAACAGTATTCCTACCAGTGTTTCTTGCCCTGTCCATGATTCTTTTTTATCCTTTTTCCTTCAAACACATTTATAAATTTGAGATACCCACTGCAGCACTTTAAAAAGCTTACACTGTTGCCAGCTTTGTTGCCTAAAACCTGGGACACAGCTATCATTTTTCTAAAAGTCACTCTTACAGGAAATCCACAATGCATCGTAATCATATCTAGATTATGTAGGAAAGTACAAAAATATTGCTTGTTACTGTTTTACAGGAAAGTATAAAGGCGTATGGAAGTGACCAGAGAAAAATACTTCTTATGAAAGAAGTACAAATCCCAATATTTTTTAGACCATTTTTTCCTGCTATTCTAAAATACTGGCTTAAGATTCAGGTAATTTTCTTCCTTTTAAATTGGTCAAATTGTTTCACCCCAGAAGTAAGAAATCAATCATTTTCAAAACATGGATTAAGCTGCATGTTGCACGGTCCAGAAGCCCTAAGGCACAGTAAGGCAAGTGTTGGTGGTTTAGGACTTGGGAGGGGTTAGATGCAAGTTAGGGCTCTGGAACACAATCTCTGTGCTCCATCAACAGAATTTGCTTCAATCATTAAAGATGAGCGTACTGCAAACTGAAATCCAAGGTTTAACTAATAGGACAAGTTTCTGAGTTGAGAGCAAACACATTCCACCATGACAGCAAGAGTTGGAGCAGCTGATAAAGAATGCATTGCCACAAATCTGAATTCTGGTGGATTATCAGTGTGTGCCCTGAGGCAGCTAAGAGTGAGCCTTGAGCCCCCTAGTTCAGAGGCACTATGGCCTTCTCAAACTTCCCTATGGTAGCCACCTGCAGTAACACACACACAGCCATGACCCACCTGACCCTTCTCTCTTTTGTGCTTCCAAGGGAGTTCTTAGATTCACAGATCCATGGCACAGCTTCCATCTCCAAACAGTGCCAGAGCAAAGCTTCAGCTCTTAACATCTATTTCACTCTCCATGCGAGATATTCAAAACACCATGAAATCAAGAGTGAAATTTTGAAAAGAACCTCACCTAGCAAAAAAAGGAATGCTGAATAATGTAGTAATAGGTAAAAACATTACTTGATCACCGAGTCCAACCATAATTAGCAGCAAGTCCACAGGCCTCAGGCTCAATTATAAGGTGCACAACTGTCCCAGCTGTTCAAGATGAGCACAGACACAGCCCCCTCAAAGGAGGCATCCCTGGGGAGGTGAGCTGTAGTTTTCCTCCAGGCTTCCTGTAGCTCTGAATAACTATTACCATCCAGTTGTAATAACAATCACTTTTATCACAAAATAAGGTACTGTCACAAAGTAATATTAAATTAGCTTTGAAAATACTTACTGGCCATTTGACTTGGCACCACATTGTTACTGCTTTGAAGATTACATTACCTGGGCACATAACAAAATATCACACAGCCTAGGATACACCTGCTGGACTGTAACAGCCACATGGAACACATCACTGCTAAATCTATCAGCAAAACTTAAAATTAAGACATCACATACCAGGGATAAGCAAAGAAAAAAAAAACAAACCTACAGCTATAAATTTCTGCATGGAATATCTGTGATCATTATTAAGTGGTCTCTCTGTTCATGAAAGAAAGAAAATGGAGTGTTAATACCTGCAAGATTTTGGCTTATAACATACTAGACAGTGTTCCTAGTTTTGCACCAAGGAGATGATTTTAATTTCAGACAAATTTCTCTTCTACATCCTCCTTCAGTCTGAAGCACTGGAGTGGCAGATTCTTTTTATAAAAAGTATTTTTTAAGTTACGTACCCTAGTGAACCCTACCTGTAAACACCATGTAATTCTGAAAGGGCTCAATTTTAAATTTATACTGGATTTCAACAACTGACTCTTGTCTACGTACTGCCCTTTTCTAACCTGACATTGAGGTGAAATTTCAAGGCTGCAAGAGTAAGAAAGTAACAAAAAACCCTTTCACAATTTAAGTGTTAGTTTACATTTAGGTACTAAAATGTTGAGCTTAAGACTCTTGCACAATAATTCCATTCTTGAATAGAGTTATGCCTCTAAAATACAACTAGAGTCTGAAGAGCTACAACAAAGATTTTTTTTTCCCTTTTAAACTGATAACTGCTTAAGAGATAAAATAAATATTTTATACTTGTCAACTGCTCAGCTGTGGAAGAGTAAGATATGCCTACAGCCACATGAAAATCTTATTCCTCACCCTTCAGTGAGGAACTATTTGCTATGCTCTGAGCCTTTAATTTTTAGGGAAAAAAGAGGTAAATTTCTCTAAAATTTATGAAAGTGGAAGCTTCAGTTCTGAAGTGAGTCAGTGGAAGTGGGAATAGAGGAAGGGAGAATTTTCTGGTTTGTAACTGTCTTCATAATTGAGAGGGTACTTGAGTGAGAGAAGGGAACTCAGACAGCAGGGTATAAAAATGTGTGCTGATACCACTATCCCATGCTTTTTCTTGATTACCTAACAGAATTTTCTCCAGCTATTTTTATTTCTGGATGTCATTTTCTACAGTATTGCCATAAACGTTGAAGTTTCACATCTCTTAACTTGAAGCCTTCCACTCCATGGGCTCTGGAAGAGCAACTCTTGACACTGCTGAGTTGTGCCCCAGGTAGCAAGAGGTTCACATGCAGCAGCTGCTTCCTCCAACCTAAAAAACAACACAGAGTCTAAACTGGGAGCAGACTGTGTCCTGCACAGGCATTGTGGCATACATGTGCACTTACCTAGGCTGTGTATAACACGGTTACCTCTGTTTGGAGATGCAGAAGTGAGCATTTCAAAGGAATTTGACTAGTCCCAAAGTATTTGAGTTACCAAAAAGGAAAATATTAAACCCATCTAAGACAGAGCTTGAAACACTAGGTCCAATAAGTAAAAGGCAGCACACATGATGAACTGCAATGGATATACAAGGTATTAACAATATTAATTTATCTATATTAAATAGCTTTATCAACCTCTTTTCATAGGCTCCCTCCTGGGCCAAATTTAGACAAAGAAAAGCAAATCAAAGAACATTTTTAATCAGTGCTTTAAGTACAGGATTAATGACTTATTTAAAACAAATATCTGTTCTGATGAAAGAAAATCTCATTCTTTGGAAAAGCTGCCTTGTTCTCCACGATTACTCTGCTTAATAGGAAGATAAATAATATACTGTATAAACCCATTTGCCTTACAATATTTACATGAAAAATAATCTTGTGTTACAGGTTGCTGCAGAGTAAAATTTAGCAATGAAACAGCTACATGGTAGTTCCAGTTAAAAATCAATAGCAGCTTGTTTTGCAACACAGAGGGTAACAAAAATACAGTTTGTATATCAGAGCAACCCTTACAGTAGAGTACACAATAATTAGAACCCTGGTCAGGATTCCAATGCTAGATTCCAAGCTCATTACTCATAAGAAATGCCAGTAGATTCTCCTAATGCCAGACCATTTCATTTTACACTGCTGCACACCTAATGAATGCCCTAATGCAAGAAGCAACATCAGTGCTTTCCTTTGCACAGGGGCTTTTCCTGCATATGAATAAGCCTGTAGAAAGACTTTTGCCAATGTAGCTAATATTTCAGGGGGAAATTGCATCCTTAATGATGCTACCATCACAGACATTTCAGTTAAGTGCAAAGCACACTGGGGGGTCAATCAAAGGTCAAGCCAGTTAGAGGTGAAGTTCTCTAAAAGAAAGGGGTTCTGAAGTTTAATTATTTTCAGGCAGAGCTGTGCTGGTAGGTCAATAGCATGAGTTTTACAGCTGGCACCACTCATGGAAAGAAATAATTTCCAAGGCTGAAGTGGCTATGGACCACTGAACAGCAAGATGGAAAAAAAGCAATTCTAGAAGTCAGGACATAATTTTAGGCTCACCTCTTAGAAACTTTTTAAAAATGCTACTTGCATGACTGGTCAGTAAAGCAGCCCAATGCATCTCACTCTCAAGAGCTGCTGAAATACACAGCAAAAATACAGCTTTACAAATGAATATAGAAATAATTGAAGAAATATTGACAGTAACAGTAATCTAAAAATTAAACTGCTCCTGAATCTGTGCATTCCTGCATCCAGCTCCTCTCTGCTGCTACTGCAGGAGCTCAGTCCAGGACTTTCCCAGGGCCCTCCTGCAGCCTCAGTGGTGATGTGGGACATTACTATGGGAAATGCAACAGTGGGGTTGTATAGATTTCATTATTTTCTCTTTCATAATTACTGGATCATTAAAGCTGTGTAGTTTAGTTTCCAACCTGTATGCCTCTCTACCTTATTCTCTTTCTTTTCCCTGTGGAGGAAGGCAAAGGGGTCAATAGAGAGCATCTGTCATTCATTTAATTGCCAGCCACACATTAGACCGTGACACTGGCAGAATGACTAGAGATTCCTTTGCTCCTTCAAATCAGTATTGGAGGTCTGGGTGAGGTATCTGGATTATACAATATTCCCTGATCCACACTTTTCCCACACAAACTGCTGCTGGGCCTCTTTGCCAATGTACTTAAATCCCATTACCTACTGCCTCAAAAGCCTATAATCCTTTATAGTGTTTCAAAGATGCCTAACTATCTGGAATAAATAAATACAAATTTCCCCAAATAAAGAAATTTCAGTGTTACAGTGCATAAAAACATACAACTTAGCCTTTCTTCACCACAGAATTTCACAGACTTCTTCATATAGTTCAAAAGTTTTTTCTTAGGATCATATAAAAATGTTTTGGGTGTTTTTCTGGATATTCCTGGCTGTGCAATTCAGGACTCAAAGAACTTTACACTGAATTTTTAATCAGGGCAAAAAGTCAGTTCAGCTCTGGTAGGCAAAGGAACTAAACCTGAAATCAAGATGTTACTAATAACTTATATGACAAAGAATCAAGATCAGTGCATTTTCCTAAAACCTCCCTATTTTGAACCTTCACACATTACAGCTGCTCTACGTACTCATATCTAGAAATACAACAATTGTACAGTTTAATAATAATTTTAAAAGGCTGAACATATATAACAATGGACAGCATGTAGAGTACTCTCTGAGAAGTGGTATGCTGGTCAGTCACAGTTTACCAGTTGACATATTAATTTAGAATTTAAAATTAGGAGAAAGGCAGGAACATGGCAACTGGAGACTTTTTTTGTCTGAAAATGATCTTCAGATCCATCTGTATAGATTGCTTAACTGCTAAAAAACTTAGAGCAATCAGAAAGCAAGAATCAATTACACTGTTGGAATATAGAAGACCATGTGGGCACCTTCACACAGTGTGCACACAAGATGTTCCTCTTCACAGAGTAGGTGAAAGACTGAGAAAGGGAAAATGCACCTTGAAAGTACTCGGAAGTACTCAGTCCATTCACTTGCATCATTTGTAAGTGATAAGACTTGCATCCCTCTTGGAGGTAAAGATTAAAAAGAAAAAATTGAGAAACAGGATTGGACTCAAGTCCTCTGCCAATTTTTACTTTCTAGCAATACAGCTTCCAGATATGAATAAATGAGGAATTTCTTACAAAGTACTCGTGATAAAAATCTTCACTTCCTTCACTTTCATAATCACAGGAACTATATTAATAATTTTTAATTCCATCTGAGTTTTGCTCCCAAGCTGCAGCTTCATAGTTCCTCACTTGCATTCAGAAGCTACTATTTGTGTATTCAGATCAGAAATCTGACTGCCATCTGTATGCACTGATTAGTTACTGCTCAAATAAGGTGCAAAATATATTCAAATATGCATATTAACTCTTTGCCCAAATACTGAAGGTGCAATTAAGCATGGCCACCTGAAATGCATCCTTTATGCTCTACAATAAACAGAAAGTGGAAAGAATAATATATATATATAAAGTTCACCAGCATACAGTTCTAGCAGCCTTATAATGAGATAGAAATTTCATAACTTAGGTAAAAACAGAAGAAAAATACATATGGATGGAAAACAAAATGGGAAACAAAGTAATCATTACATTCATCTTAAGACAAATATCTATCAATATCTATACAGACAAATGAACCTTGCAGTGAGTTAGTTGGCCCAGTTCTCCACCTGGGGCAATACCTCATTCATCCTATATGCTTACTTGATTTAATGGTACTCAAAACAGAACATAAAGTAATACCATACAAGTGCACTTAAAAATAAAACACCTTTTCTTCTTCATTTTTAAGGTGTCTGCCTAAAAAAGTGCTTTTTAATAATAGTTTGCAAGACACGTGACATAAACATTTCCCTGTTTATAACCATAACCTTCTTTCTATGCATGTGGAATTCTATTTATCTACAATTAAAAAGGTTAGAGCTGTTCAAACAATAGAAAAATCATGTATAAGCTTGTTCTCTAATTACTTGTTAAAAGCTATACAGGTTTTACTTAATTTCACAAACTATCATCATTAAACACATTCAGAAAAATAAAATTATCAGCATAAGCAACATTTCTCAATATGGCTCATTTCTTCATTAATCTTGTCTCCTGGGAAAAATGCATTCATCCAAACTTAAGGACACTTCATCTCTTTTTGACAGTGTCAATAGCACATTTCATTTGCCTGTTCTAATAGAGCCTTAGCCTATGGCCCTGATGAAAATGCTAAGAGAGAAATCTGAAAGGTATTTGCCCAAACCAGGACAATATTATAACTGTCTAAGGGAAAAGAGAAAAAAGAGAGGAAGGGAAGGAAAAAACAAAGGCTTTAACAAAAGTAATAAAGATTGTCAAGTAGACAAGATTCTCAAAACAGTTAAACATCAGTTTACTACAACACAATCTCACAGAAATCCTTCTTCCAAATGAGGCCCCAGATTCTGCAAACCAACTCTAGGTGTTGGCACAAGTGCCTGCATGAAGAAACCTAAGTTTAATCACAACTTACTGAACTGAAACTGAAGACAGCATCAGTCATAACCAAAAATAAAATATCTTTTTGCATTCCTCTTAATGTATCTTAATCTCATGATCTGTGATCATCCTATTTGCAATGCAAGAAGTATTTTTAGAATGGCGAACAGTGGATGGAGGGGTTTATACTTCTTATTTTATGGTTTTATAATATTAAACATAATCTACTACCAAAGTAGCAAGATCCAGTGTTGCATGGTGAGTCATTATGATGGCTTTGCCATTATTTTTCCCCATATCAGGGAATCGTCATTTAAGCTACTATTAGAAAGTTATTACTTTTCCTGGACAAATACTGCAGTACATTTGGGGGAGCTTAACAAGCATTCTTCTTAGCAAAATGAGACATTTTAGCTGGTTTAGCTTTCTTAATTTGTCAGTTTGCATGCAACAATCTGGAGAGACAGGATGAATCAATCTTGAATTACATCCTGTTCAGGCAGAAAAAACTGCAGCTGAGAGAAATTCAGCAAATACACAAAACCAGGAAAAATATGAATACTGGACACACTGTTTACTTCTCTATCTTTTGTAAAGTCAAAGCCACAGATTAATAACATAATTGGCTCCCTGCACACTTTAAATCACCAAGATGACAATTTTTTTTCCCAAGGATTTCTAAAACCATCTTTTTGAGAACACAAAACATCCACAGGTACTAAAGGTGACTGCCTACCAACAAAAATCCTGCATGGCAACCTCCTGCCCAGCTTTAAGAACATTGAGCAGAGAGAGAGTCCAAAGTCTGAGCTCTACACATCCTTGAATTCTGCAGCTGCTTCAAACCAAGTAAAACTTCATTGTAACATAAAGCAGATACACAGGTAAAAACAAAACTTTGTGCATGGAATCATGTTGTTTGATCCATTATTTCTCCCATTTTCCTCCTTTGGTGAAATTACTAACATTAAGCCAGAAATTCTTCATTAGATTATAGTTTCAGAAAAATGTTTAATAATGATTTCTTTTTTTTTTTTAACCTCCAACTTTAATGCACAGCATCTGTTTTGAGAAATTCTATACAAAGAAATATGTTATACATAATCACAAGTGAAATTAACAGGAGGCCAATATTATATGAAATGCCTCTTCACAAAACACGCTAATTAGCCATTGACAAGTAATATAAATTTTTATGTAAAAGAAGTAAACAACAGGAAGACTGAACGTTCTAAATTCCTTAATGGTGGCACAGCCAGAGAGCCCAAGGCAATCCATCAATTTATTTTTTTTTAAATAAGAGCATACTTGTTTACACAGCTCACTCCTTTTAGGTTAACACATTTTTAGCAAGATGGAAGCAGGGTTGTAGGTGGATGTAATTTTTATAACAACAAATGTGATGGTCTGTATGTTATTAATAACTTTATTACAAAGAAAATAGCCTTCCCTGTTGTACTGAGTCTGGCTGGGATGGAATTAATCCCATTGAGGCCATTCAGTGCTGTATTGTGGGTTTGTTATCAAGCCAGTGTTGATAACACACCAGCATTTTGGCTTGCACTGTGGTTTCCTTTTTGCTACTCTGCTTGCCTCAGTGGGTAGCCAGTGATGTGCCAAGGCTGGGAGGGGACACAGTGGGACAGCAGACCCAAACCAACCTAAGGGATGTTCCCTACAATGTGACATTGTGCTACGCAGCAACAGTTCAGGGAAAGGAGGAAGGGATTTATGGTTATGGCTTTCATTTTCCCAAGTAACCACCATGAGTGGTGAGGCTCTGCCTTCTGGGAAGTGGATGGACATCTGCCTTCCAATAACAAATAAAGAGTTAATTCCTCATTTTGCTTTGCTTGAACACACATCTTTACTGCTTCATCTTGACCCAGTTCTCAACATTTGCTCTCCTGCTTCTCCCCCCATCCCACTGGTTGGGGAGTAAGGCAGAAGCTGGGTGCATGCTGGGCTGCTGGCTCGGGCTGATCCCTCACATCTGGGCACAAACACACTGTTTGCACAATCACACTCCCTCTGCTTCTTTTTACATTTGATAACTTTGAATAAAGACAACAGATTGTGACATTTCTATTCCTTTTCAGCTAACAAACTGAATGCAGTCTAAAAGGCATGGATGAAGATACAATTTAGAATCTGAAAATAATTAAGTATCTCAAAAAACATGAAATATTCACACCACCTACTCTTAGCAACTTAACCAATAGGCAACACTGCAAAATCATTGTAGCCAACAGCTACAATTGTCTAGTGCAGATAGTGTAACTCCAAAGTACATAATGCTTCATACACTAGAAAACCTTTACATTTCCAGAATTATTAATAAACAACTGAGAGCAAATAAGCATAAATTTTGAAAGCTAAAAAACTGTGTCCAAGACTGTGATCTAAATCTTCCCTCTTGTATACACTATTGTAGAAAATAATAAAATAAAATTAATTACTAATACGAGAAAAATATTATAGGATCTAAACTTATTGGCCATAAGTAATTTAGTTTCTCTATATTACTTTCACATAAGTTACCCTTGAAAGCCAAGTTCTCTCTAGTGTACATATATTTGCACAAATTGTAGCACAACATAAATGTGGTTCATACTATTCTACAGCATTATGAGCTTAAATCAGGTGTACTTTGACCAATTTTGCATTTCCAAATAAATCAATAAAGCTGGCAGCATGATTTGGCAAAAAGAGCTCATTGTTTCCAATCTGCTTGGCAACAAGAGAGACTGAAGTTTTGTGAAACAAGAAATTTTCACAAAAATATTTTAACATGTAAGTGAATTAAAATGTTAAAGATTTCTGACATTTTACAAATAAGGACACTGAAAATTTTAAGAGTTTTTTTTAACCCCAGATACATAACCAAACTTTCTGCCTTCCCTCATCAAAGCAGGAGTTATCAGACAGCTAACCAGACACATAATCAGGCACACAGGCAGCAACCTGTACCAAGTACAGAATAGTCTGGTCATGAAAACATGCAAGCAAGCAAGTAGGATGATGGGGATGGAGGGTGGAATCACCAGATGGACACACACTGATATGTAATAACTCTAGAGCTTTCTGAGCCCAAACCAGGACAGTAGTTCAAGATGAAGAGTTTCCCCTTAATTACAATAGCTTCTCTTTTCCTGTCAACACAAACAAAGACAAAGGGAATATAGTATTAGCATTCACCCCAGTTACAAGACAAATTGTTCATTACATCAGATGACACTGTGACAACCTGTTCACAAACACAAGTTTAATTACTGTGCAACTCTAAGTTAAGGAATTTTGTCCCTTATCTGATTTAGTTTTCCTCATCTGTTAGATTTCCTATCACAAGTACAAATGAAACCCAAGATGCACATATGAATGATGAATAAACAATTCAGAGGAATTAATCTTTGTAACTTTAAACAATTTAAATAATCCTGTTACTGACAAAATATACTATTATTATTCTGATGACCATAGAAAGCATTAAATTGATTTTGCATGCAAAAAACGCATCACTTTGTAACACAGGGATCTGGTAAGCTTTTCACCAAGACTGGAGTCTTCATCAAGAAAGGTACCAGCACATAGTTCTGATGAGCTGAAGCACAGTAACAAGTTACATGACAGTGTTAACCATAAGCCTACTTGTGTCATGCATCTCTCAATGCACTATTGAATAAATTCACAAATACCATTTACTCCTGTCATTTCCAGTTTTAAGACAACAAATAACCCATGTATTCTAATTCAAACCTCACATTCTAATCCACAAAATGATGAGACTTAAAGAAATCTATGAATTTCTTAAGCATGATTAATTGTACCTCAAAAAACTTTACTACCTAAAATAAAATCAACCACAAACTGCCAAAAAACCCACAACATTATCAACATCTTGTTTGATAGAAGATACTATCACAAATTATAAGGCAAATCATAAACTCAAATCGGTCTGTTTAGTACCAGAAAATAACAGTAAAAATGTGTGACCCCAGCAGTCTGGGGGCAAAACCACTTTTGTTGCTTATACAGCTACGTGGTAGGAGTTATGGGGACCCACCACTAGTGAGAAAAGTATGTTATCCAATTCAGAGTCAGGGGCTGACAACAGTAAAGAGCAGATCTTTTGTTATTCCAGCAAAGGACAGGACTTCATGTCTGCATGCTACAATAATATGACATTCACATTTTGTGTGTGCCAGAACATGCAAGGTTTTAGTTATAGATCACATAACTGAAATACAGAACTCACACCATATACATGAAATGTCAATGCACATACAACCTGACTGCTATAAAAGTAGACAACAGAGAAATGCCTTGAAAATATAGGAGTACTGCTTCAAATTAATCTGGAAACTGGATGTATGTTTGACATCTCGAAGGCAGCATTACAAGGGCAAGTGAACTCATTTTCTGGTAGAAATTGACAGTGCAAAGGGATCCACTGAGATACACAGAATTCTTCTGGATATATTCAACATGGGTAATTTCCTCTCTCATGGCTACCTGGAGAGAAATGGAGCTGTTGGCTGAGACAACACTGAACATTTTTTCATTCTAGTGTGCTCTGATAAATGAAGGCTACATGTAACTGAGTTAGGAATGAGCTTCCATAATCAGTTCCCCAGGTCACTTGGAAATACCAACTCAAGGAAAACCTCTTGCAGAATACTATCTTCGAGTAAAATTTTCTCCCACTTCTGCAAGACAACAAAATTAGAATCATAGATTAACAGAGACTGAAGAGTCTTCAGAAGTTTGAGTTCAAGCCATGCATGATGAGCTGAGGTTCTCTTCTCAACTTGTGAGTATCTTCAAAGATGAAGATGACAGCCTCTCTGGGTAACCAATTCTAATGTTTACATGGACCAGTCTCCATGGAAAATGGTTTTCCTACTAATTAACTGTATTACCTCCCTGAAGCTTCCCTCTGTTCTATCACTATTAATCCACCATAAGAGTCTGGTTCCGTCTTCACTATAACTACAGACACCTTAGAACAGCAACATGATCCTCCCTTGGCCTCCTCTTCCTCAGGCTAAGCAAATCCAGCTCTCCCAGCCTCTCCTTGCATACGTAACATGTTCCAGCCTCTCCCTGGACTCATCCCAGTATACTAATGTGTTGGGTTTTTTTTTGTACTGGGGAACCCAAAACTGAACACAGCACTTCAAATCCAGTCTAACAAGTACCAAAAAGAGACGGAAAAAATTACTTCCCTCAAGGTGCTCTCCCTGACCTTGCAATTACAGCTTAGTGTGTAGTTGTCCCAGAGGACACACAGCGCTTCCACGTGTTCTGCTTCTCTACACAGACACACAGCTATTTTTTGGTGCAGCCCACAGGCTGCGGGCCCCTCAGCACTACTTAGCCGATTTCCCCGGTTTCAAAAATCCCCCAAAAACGTCCCTTTTCTAAAGCTTTTCCCCCAGATCCCCGTCCCCACTCCGGACTTCCCAAGGCTGGAGCTGTTCTTCCCGGCGAGTCACGGCTGCCGCGCTCCCGTCCCGTTCCTATCTGCCGCCTCCGGTACCGGCTCCGCCCGCTCCGCATCCGCAGCCCGCCCACAGGCTGCCGGTTCCCGGACACAGGGGAGCTGATTTCCCGGCTTCAAAAAGCCCCCAAAAGAGCCCCTTTGATAAAGCTTTTCGCCCAGACCTCCGTCCCCACGCCGGACTTACCAAAACTGGATCTGCTCTCCTGGGAGAGGGCAGAGCCGGCACCAACGACCATTCACTGTCCCGGCTTCAATAAGAGCCCCTTGCAGGACTTTTTCGCCACAAGTCCCTTCCCCACTCCGGATTTACCAACACTGGAGCCGGTCCCCTGGGAGAGTCACCGCTGCCGCCTTTAAACCTCGTTCCTATCTGCCGCCTTCGGTACCGGCTCCGCCCGCTCCGCCTCAGCAGCCCGCCCACAAGCTGCCGGTCCCCGGGGACAGGTTAGCGGCTTTCCCGGCTTCAGAAAGCCCCCAAAAGTCCCTTTGCCAAAGCTTTTCGTTGCGATGCCCTTCCCTCGCCAACAGTGGAGCTGGGCTCCTCGTCTGGCAGATACTCCAGAGTCAGGAGTGCCCTCAGAGCTCTCACCCACACCTAACTCTGGGGTGTCACAGGGAACAACAAAATTAGAAGTCACAACTTAAAGGTCTTGGCACACAGCACATGAAGAAGTTACGCAAATAGATAAATCAATGGTTATGCTTATCAGTGAGATTCAGGAAGTGCAACTGGGAACAATACCTTCTGTCAGTTCTTGGTCTGTACATCTTTGCAGGTACGTCGGTCTCTTTGAAACCTCCAGATGCACAAAGGATGGAAGTTTGAGTTGCCACTAATTTTTAGATTATTCTCCTTAAAATAGGTACAATATAGACCTAGGATAAAAAAGAACAGGTCGATTTTAGTTAAATCTGAAATTGGGATGTTAAGCTTGGCAAAAGATAAGAAACACTTCCAAAAAGTTCACTTGCTGATGACAGAAACTGGGGAAACTCTTGTAGGACTTGAGGAGGGGGGGAAGTGGAACTCTGGTTGATCAGTCAAGGCTTTTAAAACAGAGAAAATTTTGAAAGAGTAAATTTTTGCTCCACAGAGGTAGAGTGCTGAAAAGCAATCAAACAAGAGCTGCTTATTGTCAGTGCAAGCACTTCTTAATCTTTTTCTGTAAAATTGTTTTGTACAAGTCTCATCAGCCAGGAAGGGTTAACAATTTGATTCTCAGGCTTGCTTAAACAGCTTGAGTACAACAAATATTCTGCACAACAGGTACTTCCACATTTTCATAGATTCGTGGAATGGTTTGGGTTGGAAGGGACCTTAAAAATCATCTCATTCCAACTCCTCTGCATAGGCAGGGACAACTCCCACTAGACCAGGTTGCTCAAAGCTCCATCCAGCCTGGCCTTGAACACTTACAGGGATGGATGGAGCATCCCCTTGGGCAACCTGGCCCAGTGTCTCACCACTCTCCCACTAAAGAATTTCTTTCTAATGTCTAAACTAAATCTACTGTCAGTTTGAAACAGCCACCCCTTATCCTACCACTACAGGTCCTTGTAAAAAGTTCCTCCCCAGCTTTCCTGTAGGCTCCCTTCAGGTACTGGAAGGCTGCTGGAAGGTGTCCCTGGAGCTTTCTCTTCACCAGGCTGAACAACCCCAACTCTCTCATCCTGTCTTCATAGGAGAGGTGCTCCAGCTCTTTGATCTTCATCTTCATGGTCCTCCTCTAGCCTCACTCCAGCATATCCACATCCTTCTTATATTAGGGACCCCAGAAATAGACACAGTACTCCAGGTGAGGTCTCACATAAGCAGTCATCCCTTGACCTGCTGGTCAAAATTTAATTATCCCTCGCCTGAAAATGCATTCTAGTTTGAACATGAACGTTGATTGAAATGTGGAAAAAAAGTATTATGTAACACACAAGCACCCCGCCCGCTTTAGCTCTCCCATTAGGCTTAGCTGCTTTTAGAAACACTAACATGTAACAGCACAAGAATAATAAAGCCTTTTTGTTGACATTTCCACAACTACCCATGGGAACCTCCCTCTAAACTGCTGCATTCTTACATAGTGCAGTGGATTGTAATTGAAGGAAAAGTACTGGAAAATAAGATTAAGATACCATACCATTATTCCCTGATATTGTTATATTTGAATGCAAGTGATTCAGTGGCAGAACAGCTACATGGAAACATAATGAGCACCTTCATCCTATGTACAGAATTCTGCAAGAGCAGAACACCATTTCCATGCCTGCTGTTATGTGAGAAGTAGTTCAAGTCCTCTTGTGAGAACCTTACTTTTGATCCTCCTTGGTTTATAGTTCCATTAATCTATAGAAAATTCATTCCATAGTAAACCATTAGTTAGTCTCTGTGTTTAGAAAAGATGTAAAAGTTCTCAGGATAAGAAAATGGTTAGAGGGTATTGACAAGTTTTAAGTCATGGTTTTGAAAAATGCCAACAAACAGCTATGTATGGAGATTCTTTAAGGTAAAATTTTGTTGTTCAGTCCCCAACTCTGATGTCCTACTCATATGAGCCTCCACGAACAAAATTTTGTGAATTTCTCCTGTGAATTAATTCTTTATCACAATGAAACTATTATAATGCTTTACATCCCTCCAGGGGATTTTAGCACACCGTTTGACTATTGCTAAGAACCTGCACTGCAGAAAAGTAAAAGTCTTCATAGGTCTTTCAAAGGTAGCAACTGAAATACTAAAAACAGTTCATTAAATAGCTTTTAATCAGATTAAAACTATTCAGCAATGGAATGCATTTTGTCTATAAATCACTCTCATATAATAATTATTCTCCTTCCTGAAATAAATGAGGTAAAAGTTGTACTTAAATCCTGGACAAAACCCCTCAAAGAATGAGGTGTAGATAAATCACTTACAAACAGCATCTATAAAACCATTCCCAGTGAGGTTTCTTTGTCTACTGAAAGTTTGTTAGAAAACATATTACTAACTTTAATTTGATAGATGGTTGTTACTTACATCAATGGTACTTACCCAAAATAAAACTATTTATGGACCACCTCAATTCATCAAGTGAACTTATTACATAGGAATAATTTCTTAATTGCTTCCACGGTAATTTATTTAAAATGAAAAACAAATCACAAATTAGTCATCCTTTTCAACTATTTCTTTTCCAACTTAGTGGGAGTTCTTATCTTCATTATTCTTCCCTCTAGTTTCTACTAGTTCTGCTAGTTTCTACTGGCTCAGTGAAGTCCACTAAGCATCCAACGTAGTACCACATTTTGGTTAGTGATACAGCTGCTGCTCCCACGTTTTCAGAATGGTTACAATAATCAAATTGAACTTGCAAGAACTAATTTGTAAAGTCAAAATCTGAGTAACCTCTGATGTCTAATCAGTATTCAAGTGCTAAGCTTGTATTCAAACCACTTTATCTTTCTTGTTTACAATGACTGAAAAGTACATCAGCAATCTGTAGTCTGATGCTCAATGAACCAAATTCATTTGTAGGGCTATTTCATTTGGCAAGCAATGGAGACAGTTTTAGATTTTTATTATCTTGTTAGACTCTGTTCCTAGTCCCAAGAGGTGGTAATTCAGTAGCTGCAGGATTAATACAGAAAAAAAAAAAAGCAGTCAGAGGCTAAAACCCACTTGAAAGTTTTTAATGGGTGTAAGAAAGGCTAACGAGGCAAGACAGAGGGGTATGCAACTTATCGATGATTTTTCAAGTTTTCATGGTGCAGTAGTTCTTATTATTCCAGTTAGACATTATAGTCACACTTCAGGAAAGACCTATGCCTGTATTTCTAGCAGACAGACCAGATGTTGGCCTTTATCTTCTTTGGATGGAAAAAAAAAAAATCTTCCTTTTCCAAGGTATCAAAACACTACAGACTGATGAGATATTCTTCTAATTAGCAAGAAAAACACAGCACGCTGCATACTTGGCTTTGAAGTGAGATAGCATTAGGCATAAGTCTGAACTTTGGGGTCCTTAAAAGAATCAACACTGAAAAAAAGGAAAATCTATTGGGAAAATGAGACCGCATATCAGCCATTTGTCCCAACATCAAAATAAAACTACAATGTCTAAATTTTTTTTACCTGCATGTCACCTGATTTCTCTTGAGCATGGTATGGCTGAGCCATCTGCTGAAGACTCTCAAAGGAGCCATATGCTGTCTGGGCAGACAGAAAACTCTTTCCCTTCCATGTAATTGGCTTCATCAAGAAAATATTTTTTGACACATTTAAATTCACCTCACCCTAATGGATTCACTTCATTTCCTGCAGCACATTGGAGAAACTGCCAGGCCAGGCCTACCTGGAAATCCTGGCTTTGTGGCCATTTCCCTGGCTGTGTTTGCCCACATGCTGCCCTGCCCAGTTGGCTGCCTCAGTTGCTCCCCACCTGCTGCATGACTCGGAGGATACTTTTGCCTCTGCAAAAATCACACAGAACAGAACAGTTCCAGCTATATGTATCCAAACTGTGGTTGCAGACTCCAAGTTTGTACTTCCAAGTTCCCCTTGTAGTTCTAACTACCCCTCTTCACACAGAAAGCCTTCTGGTAATTCAAACTCAGCACTGAATCCTACCCAACACTGTTTAAGGCAGACTGCCTGTACAATTATTGAGGGCAGAGAGTGACCTGGACAGCCTGGATGGGGAAAATGAGTTCCTTGAAAGCTCTTGAAGCTGAGCTTCAATAAGCACTTCTTGCCACAGCAGTTAGCTTCCCATTTAAATTCCATACACTTCACCATAACATTGGTTCCAAATTACAATAAATTGTTAAGGCAAATAACATCTCTCTGCTTTTTAGTTGCTAGGGGCAGCCAGTCTGCTCTTTAAATCTAGACCACATTTCACATCATGCACATTCTTTCCAACACTGCACCACAAAGGTACATAATGACAAACTCTATATGTTAGAGAGTCTCTTGACTCTGTAGGACTTGAGGTCAGTAACAATCAAGTTGAGTGCCTGTGGGTCAAAATCAGGGGAAGGCCAATAAAGCTGACATCTTCATAGGAATCTGTTATAGATCACCCAACCAGGATGATGAGAGTGATGAACTATTCTACAGGCAGCTGGCAATTGTCTCAAAATCTCCAGCCCTTGTTCTTGTGGGTGACTTTAACCTGCCAGATGTCTGCTGGGAACTCTGCACAGCACAGAAGAGGGAGTCTAGGAGATTCTTAGAGAATATAGAGGATAATTTCCTACTCAAGCTAGTAAATGAGCCTACCAGGGATGGGTCCTGCTGGACCATTCTTTTTACAAACAGTGAGGGGCTGGTGGGAGATGCAGTGGTCGGAGGTCCTCTGGGGCACAGTGACCATGAAATAATAAAGTTTTCAATACTCAGGGATGCAAGGAGGGCCAACAATAAAACCTCTATGCTGGACTTCCAGAGGGCAGATTTTGGCCTTTTCAGAAGACTGATTCAGAGTGCACCCTGGGAAACAGCCCTTGAAAACAAAGGGGTCCAGGAGGGATGGACGTACTTCAAGGAGCAAGTCCTGGATGCACAGGGGCAGTCTGACCCTGGGTGCCCAAAGGCAAACCGGAGGGGAAGATGAGCAGTCTGGCTGAACAGGGAGATACTGAAGGAAATTCAGGTTAAAAAGAAAGCTTACAGACTATGGGAAAAAGGAGTGGCTACTCAGGAAGCGTTTAGGAATATAGTTAGGTTATGTAGAAAGAAAATTAGAGAGAGGAAGGAATGATTTGAACTTTATCTTACCACTTCCATTAAGGATAACAAAAAGTCTTTCTATGGATACATCAACAGCAAAAGGAGGGGCAGGGAAAACCTCCATTCTCTGTTGGACAAGGAGGGAAACAGTAACCAAAGATGAGGAAAAGGCTGAGGTATTTAACACTTTCTTTACCTCAGTTTTCAACAGTAAGACAGGGTGTCCTGAGGACAGCTGGCTTCTGGAGCTTATAGAGAGAAATAGGAAGCTGAACAGCCCCCCTGTAATCCTGGAGGGAACAGTTTGTGACCTGCTGAGCCACTTGGATCCCCACAAGTCCAGACAGGATCCACCCCAGGGTGATGAGGGAGCTGTGGAAGAGCTTGCCAAGTTCCTTTCCATCATCTACCAACAGTCCTGGCTCACTGGGAACATCCCAGATGATTGGAAGTTGGCGAATGTCACGCCAATCCACAAAAAGGGCCGGAAGGAGGACCCGGGAAACTCCAGGCCTGTCAGCCTGACCTCAGTGCCTGGCAGGGTTATGGAACAGATCATCCTCAGTGCAATCACACAGCACCTGCAGGATGGGCAAGGGATCAGACCCAGCCAGCACGGGGTTAGGAAGGGCAGGTTCTGTCTGACCAACCTGATCTCCTTTTATGATCGGGTGACCTGCCTGGTGGATGAGGGGAAGGCTGTGGATGGAGTCTACCTGGACTTCAGCAAAGCTTATGACACTTCCCACAGCATTCTCCTGACAAAGCTGTCTGCCCAGGGTTTGGACAGGAGCACCCTGTGCTGGGTTAGGAACTGCTGGAGGACCACCATTGTTTCCTTGGCTCCACATTCTTAATCATCAAAATAACTGTATATGATGCATTACTACAGCATTTTCTTTTTTTCTAAATAGCAAATAATATCTTAAAATTGAGTAGTAAATAGCCAAGAATAAGGAAGGGATTCTAGTGAAAAAAACAATAATTGAATCACAGAAATAAAAGCCGAGGGTCTTACTCTGTCATTGAGTTTATTTTCTAGCCCTTCTGAGAGTAAACTTTTTCCAACATATATTTTATAAATGTTCAGTGTCTTCATTAGAAACTCCATGCTTTAAGTGCATCCAGGTTAACTTAAAATATTTGTGAAGTTTTCAATATTGATTAATATTTACTCATCTGAACCTGTTCATATACATAAATGTGCATATGTATTCTAACCAAAGCCTATAGGTTTCATAACCAAGAAAAAAGCCAAACAAATAGATATTAGAATACATGATGAAGGTTAAAATGTAGAGAATAAAAACTGATCACAATGTAATAGCTTAAGCACTTCTCTGCTAGTTAGATACTGCATACATAGGCAAACTGGAATAAGACAAAAGGCAGAAATTCCCTAGGTGCGTTTACACCACCATTCAGGATCAGAGATCTGAAATACTGTGACAAGGGCACAGCACTGACATACTGGCTGTAGATTCTGACTGAGGAAGATGCTAGGTTATGTACGCCTCATGGCAGAAAAAGAAGAAAACAAGGGCACAGTTCTATTCCTCAGATTTTCCCTGTATCTGTTTTCCTACATACTAATCACAAGAGGGAGATGGGTTCTACTGTCCTGGCTTATGCAAGACTTCAGAAAAGCTCAGCACCTCCAGCAGCACGGATGGCAATGGTGACAACACAGGGGATGAGTTTCACACAAGCAGCAGTAAGGAACGACAGGACAACTGTTGGGAAAGACAACCTGCTGTTGGAACAAAGCCTAGAGCAAGGGAAAAAAAAATAACCCTCCAACAAAACTTTACACAGTAAAAATAGTAAGTTTTCTTGCAAGTATTTTACTTAAGGCCAGACCTTAACAGCATGTGGCACATAAACAACAAAATCTGAGTAAGATTGAAGTCAGAGACTGATGGAAAACAGACCCCCAGTTTCTGTGCACAGGCTGGTCATGGACACAGACTTCATGCTTGAGGTATAAATTTGACATTGGTTTTACATCGGTGACTTTATGGGGACAAGATATACTTTCAATGTTATTATAATCATAACTGTCATAGTAACAACAATCAAGGTGATTGGAAAACCGGTTCTTTTAAGTAGCACAGTAAAACAAAAGTGAAAGCCATTGTATATGGAACAGAAAGAATACATGGTGGGGTGATTTAGCAGCATTTTTGAGTTATAATCAGTAGTGAAAAAACTAGATAGAAATACCTGGATTACTGAATGGTAATTTCTTCTTTCATTTTGTTTCTCCTTTTATTTGAATTTGGCAAATCCTCTCTTTGCTAGATTCATCTACCAACAAAGTTACTGATTAAGTCATTAGGGTGTATACACAAATTAACTGGAGGATTTACAGAAATTTACAAGGGAGATTCTGCAAAATAGCATTACTTATGAACACCCTGTCCAACGCCCACAGACTTAAGGAAGAAATAAGTCCAATGTAAGTGAGTAAATGTTTATCAATGCTTTTGTCTTAAACCAGGCTGCACCAAATTTTGCCAGAGCTTCTTCCTGAGGAGCTGACTGTTTACCCCACTTTCTGTGGATAATTAAATATTGAAAAGGAAAAAAAAAAAAAAAGCCACAGGGAAAATATGATTTGAGTGACTGTATCTGAGGATTTTTCTCAACTAAGAATACTCAATGTCAAGTTATTATACACCCTGGCATGTGGACTGGAACCCAGGACAGAGAAAATAAGAAATGGCACAGCCACCATCTTAAAAGTTGGTTTATAGCTCCCTGAAACTGTAAAGATTGCTTACTTCAGTCTCACTCAGAACAGGTGTGGCTCCTTTTGTGACAGCATAACACCTCACCCCATCTTTCTGTATTTTCATATTTTGGGTTACTGATTTTAATTATTAGCACTGCTGCCAGCCTTCTTCAGCCATAATTCGCCCCCTACTAACATGACTGAACAAAAAAATTAAAAAGAGCCAGATACTTCCTGGTGTTTGGGATCTTCAGCTGAGATACAGCAGAGTGAGGTTTGAGAATCAAGGTCCTACAGCTGTTCCATTATTTGCAAAGGAAGACAGCTCTGCCAGGAGAGACTTCATGGTAATATGGTTGTTTATCATGTCCTAGCTAACACAACCCCTTGCACAGCCTGGTTATTCCTGCAAACCCAGCTATTACCATGCAGAATTTTCTCTGTTTCTCTCAAACTTCACAATCTACCTTAGGGCTCAAATAAAGACAACTTCGGAATGTTAGCTGCAGCAACACTGCTTATTTACCTTCACATTGGCTTAAACAGGATCAGATTTCATCCCAAGATTACAATTCTCACCTGCTTTGCTGACATTTAATAATTGTTACCAGTGCAAGTGTATTAGCAAACACCACCACTGCAAGGTCTTAAAATAAACAAATCCTTCGACCAATCCTGAAAGAATTTTTCCCAGCAAGACTTTTTAAGAAAAGGCATTCAGCTCCATCTGCTGCCAGATTTAGATTCTCCCCGAGGACTGCACAGGGATTTATTTTTCATTTGTTAAATATCTTATATGCGCACAAAAGGCAAAAGCCCAAACTGCTGGTGTTTAGATACCTATCAAAGTGAAAAGCATGCTTCCCCCCCACAGGTCCATTAATACATCTCATTACTGCCCTGAGCAGCAGCAGTAACCATCCTTGGAACACCTGTCTTCAACTGACATAATTTATTACATTTTGCCCTTGCTTCCTATGATAATTATGAACAGAGGACAAAGGGCACTGAAGCTAGGCTGTTTAAAAAGACTCAATTAAATATTTCAAAGAGCTACACAAAAAAATCACTGGGGAAAAATAAAAAAGCCAGTCTATTAAATATGCTGCTTCACTTTGCCCCTGTAATACTATAAAAATCCACCCACTAATTACACTCTTACAGGTTAAAAGTAATTTTAGAAATGGGTACTTTGCATCTGAAGAGTAACAAATTATCTTAATAAAGGAATATCTTCATTTAAAGAAAACATCTTACAGTGAGTTCAGAGATTCCTAAATTTATACTCATTATTGCTTCTTCCTTTAGTATGCATTGTTAGGGCTCATGAAATACTTAAAATGAATAGCCAGAGCTGTAACTAGATATATAAAATGCTATTAAAAATATTTTAAAATAAGCATTTAAAATAATAACATTCTCAATCAGACTTCCTGAAAAATAATCTTGCAATACAAACAGTGCACACACTTGCACAAAAAGATTCTAATCACCTGTCTGGGGTGACCTGACTAATATATATGGCTTACCTGTGTCAATGAAGCAATGGCTGGTATCAATAAAACCTTTAAAAGAAACAAAGAAACCCCCACAAAGTACCCTAATCCTTTTTATGGGCCTGATTCTGATACTATTTTTACAAGTGTATTTTATTTTATCTTAATGAAGCAAAGGTAGATTTACACTGGAGTAATTCAAAACAGAGCAGGGACTGTGTGCCTATACACAGAGCTCTCTTTTGTGTACTTTGGGGGGGTTTTGGTTCATCTAAGCACAAGTACAAAATGCTTTATTAGCATAGTAGCTTAGTGGAAAAATAAAGCATTCTGAAACACTCAGGCTGTCAGTCATCCACCTTTTTGCCGTTTGTTACACTTCTGTTCTCCTTGAGCCAGTCATTAGAGCAGACAGTGAATTTTCTAACACTCCTCTTGAGCAAGATAAATTGACACATCTACTTAGCACACCCAGAGGGCAAATCCAGGAGAAACACAATTTTTCCTCTTGATAGGCTATAAAGACTTTTAACGCAGATCAATCCGGGATATAACTGCTTTCCCAAAACAGGAGGGGATATTTTGTTTGCTTATTTGGTGGGGGGGTTTTATTTATTTTAAGGAAAATAAAAAATTAAACCTGCGTGCTTTGCAACCACCCTTTCAAAAGTCCTTTGCTGCCCTCGTGTGTTTCACAGGAAAGGTAGTTCTTGAAGTCTACATAGATGCTAGAGTAACTTCCACAAGACAGACAATAGGTTCCCCTGTTAAGAACAAAACATAAAGCACAGAAATAATTGAAGGTTTCTCTTTCTTCTAGTAAAGTTAATTTGACTGGTTTAGAATTATTCTATGTTAAATAAATAAATAGAACGTATTCAGTTTCAGATAATTATAATATTCAAGCAGTAGATTTCAAAACTAGTTGGCCAATTTATTGAAAGTCTGAAATGCATTATTTCAAAACTTACTTTTCATTAAAGCTAATTTCAGCATCTTCCTGCTGCTTACACTGACTGGCAAAGTAACTTCTTTCCTGTTCTAATCCTGTGCAGGATAAAATCAGTGCAACTGTTGCATTAAGGCTCCTGTTACACGCACCTTCTGTAAACAGAAAGCTCTGGTTCCCATTTCAAGTTTTCCTTTTACACTGCCCCAGGTTTGTCCCTGCTCTGCTTCTGAGGGTCTTGCCCTAACACAGGTCCTGGTAGCAGATCCCTGGAATCAGGGATCTGATGGATTTTGCACTCAGAATTTGGCTGCTGAACTTCAGACCATCCTTAAAAAGGTTTCAGCGTTCTCTTCTCATGTTAACTGTCTTCACCCTTTCCTGTTGCCCTATGCTGATTCCAGACCTCAAGATGTCAATATGAGTTTGTAATACGTTGTAACAACATCTCATACGCCAGTCCTGGGTTTACAGTGGCAAAACATACCAGAATGACCAATAAAATGTGCTCTCTTAACAGGCTCCTCTTGTACTCTGGCTATAAGACTTATATAGCCTTCCCATACCAAATCAGGCAACCACTCAGTTTCCCAACAGCCATTCCACAGGAGGGGCAGAGCTCTATCACGATCCC
This sequence comes from Florisuga fusca, assembly GCA_038090715.1. NCBI lineage: Eukaryota > Metazoa > Chordata > Aves > Apodiformes > Trochilidae > Florisuga > Florisuga fusca. The sequence continues at coordinate 11,029,842 of JAAWXA010000025.1, read as the reverse complement.
CACAGCTTTGTTCAACCATGCAGATGAGCTATTTGGTGGGACCTGACCATAAACTTCTATTTATATTGCCAGGCTGTTCCTGAACTGTCCTGATTGTTTTATCATTAAAACTGACAAAAACCTTTAAACCGCCTCAAATTCTCAGCAATAATAGTATGTTAACTTCTGTTTTCACTACAGAAATGTGTAGAATTCCAAGCGATAAAATAATTTTTTTTTCCATTATTAAGAAAAGCTACTTGCACAAGTGATCAGCAAATAAATGCAAGTGCTGCTATATAAGTGGGATGAACAGGAGGGTATTATTGGGTTTATTTCTCTCTTCGTCTAACAGATAAAAACAGTAGTCTCATTCTAGAAAAGCTATTTGCCATTGCTGCTTAGTTTCTAATTAAAAAAAAAAAAACAACAAACAAATTAGCAAATGTAGTATAAGCACTGCCAACATTACAGTACTTTCACCATTCCAGTCACAGAAAATGCAATGTTAGCAAAATTTGACATGCTGTAACTTAAAATTCTAGGAAAAGCCCAAGGAAAGCTTCATGCACCCCAAATGCAGCCCTGCAAAATCTGCTGCTGGCACCACAGGACAGGGCAGCTGTGCCTTCACCTCGCAGTCCCAAGGTGATGGTGGTGGGAAAAGGAACAGAAGCAACTGAAACAAGAAGTAGGTTTGCATGTACAAATACTCTTCTTACAAAGTAAAAAAAAAACAAACAACCAAACAAAAACAACCAAACAAAATAACCAACCAAAACCCAAACAACCAAAACAACAAACAAACCTGGAGATAGAAATTAATGAAAATGACCGTGTTAACTTACACCAGCCTAATGAATTTTTTAATGCCAACCCCTAACCTGCTTGCTCCAGTACCACCACCAGTCCGGTCTCTAAGGAGCCCAGTGCCACACCATAAGCACCCACAGACTTCTCTCCAGTGTTTTCTTGTCCCACAACCGCAGGCGCTGGGCACTGGAGGCTGCGGACACTCGCTGGGCGGCACTGGGGAGCTCTTGTCCCCCCACCAACGCCTTCCCTCGCTCAACCCTGTAAGCTTTATTTCTGCTGCCCCGAAGAAGCGACTACACCTCCTCTTTCTTCCGGCCAGCCCAGTTTTTAGGGACCAGCTGACTTTCCCTGAAGGGCTGGTATTAGCTTTTAACCCAGCTGCTAACTCAGCTCGTTCCCTCTTTCCAGCCCTGCGCGCCTCCCTGCGCATCTCCCACGCCGAGAAACACCGCCTGACACTCGGGCTTTCCCCAGGCACTGCCGGGCACCCCGGAACCCAGCCGGGCCCGTGGCACGGCTCCTGAAACCCTCCCCAGCCCCAGCGCAGCTGCCGGCGGAGCCTATCCAGGCCCTGCGGGGCGGTGAGGCAGACGCTGATGCCGGGCGGACGCCGCTTTCTGCCCCGCCTACACGCCCGGGGGTTCCGGCACCCGGTCCCGGCCGGGCTCTGGGCCGACTGTGGGAGACAGCGGGTAGGAAGGGCGATTCCTACCCGCTGTCTCCCACGCGAACATCCTGGCCCGCAAACCCTGGGGGGGCACCCCCAAGCCCCACCCCGCCGTGACATGGAGACCAGGGGAGGGGCGGCGGTGGCGGCCGGGGACCCGGCAGGGTTTGGGCCGTGCTGGCCGGCGGGGCATGTCGCGACACGTCGCTGGCCCCGGGCGGTGGCTGGGGATGCTAACGCTGGCGCTTCTCTGGTGCCTGCTGCGGGCGGGCAGTGCTGCCCTCCTGCCGCCTGCAGGCAGCTGGCTGGGGGGGGAGGGCGGTGGCAGTGATCCGGGCCGCTCTCCGGGGGACGGAGACAGCCGGGAGAAAGAAGCGGCGGCGGCCCTTCGGGTAGGTGTCCCTGCCCGCACTTACACTCACAATCCGCACCGGGCAGCGGGCTCCTCCGGGGCAGGAGGGGTTGCTGACCGGGACTGAGGGCGAGAGGTGGAGAGGAAAGTGGCGCGGCAGAGCTCCGAATCCCGGAGCATCGAAGCCCTCTCCGGCATCTTTTGCTCTTTGGTTTTCTGCCTGCGCGGCTTCCCCCTCCGTTCGCTGGGGTTGGGGTTGTCGCTGGGTTCTCGCTTTCCCCGCTTCTGACGCCAGGTGTCAGCCCGGGACCGGGGAGCCTCGGGTTTCACCCCTCCCGAGCCTCCCATCTCCGGCTGAAGTAGGGATCCAATCGGAGCGGCTGCCCAGGGAAACGGGGGGACCGGGAAAGTCGGTCAGGGGGACGCTGTGAGCCCCCTCACCCCGTTCTGCATCGTGTCTGAGGAGGGGGCCGGGCGGGGACAGCGGGTGGTGGCCGCCGGGTGGCGGTGCCAGCCTTATCTGCAGACCCTTTATCTATCTCTGAAGCACAAGGTTTGTTGTGCTGTCGGGGCAGGGCATCGGATGAGTTTGACCCAGGCTGTTCTCAGATTGCCTCTTTTATCTGTCGCGTATCGTTTTTATACCCTCTGTGTACTTCACAAATGCTTTTTCAGTAGGGAGCTGAAATTAGTTTCATGGTTTCATATTAGTTTGTTAGGAAGCCACAATTAATCTGAGGTGGAGAGCTGTCCTGTTGTCTACATTCTTGTTTACTGTTGCTAACCTTTTTCTGCTCTCACAGTTTTGTCACTAAGGCTAAGTTAATAGTCCACGATATTCATTTATTACTTTCTTTCAGGAAAGCACTAAAAGAATTAGATTACTGAATTCATCATCAAAAGATAATACAACTGCTTTCTATGGAATAAATCAGTTTTCTCACCTGTTTCCTGAAGAGTTCAAAGGTACACTTTCTGGCTGCTGCTAATGCCTTCACTGTTATTTTTTTCCTATTCTTTCCCAGAACCTTGTATCTTTGACATCTACAAATTCTTCCAGTGCTGATAGTCAGCTAATTTACAATGTCTGGTACCAAACTGGACGTACTTCTGAGGGATACAATGGTCTTCATGTTTCTCTGGCCTTGAAAGGTTGTATTGCCCAGAGCCTGATTTTGATTTATTATGGAGACCCTCCCTCCATCCTCCCTTCCTTAAAGCCTTCTTCAGTTACAACAGTTGTAAAATTGGAAGATACACAAGGTTCTTGAGCACTCTGAGTTCCTGTCCCCTAGACTACAATCTAAACAATGCTCAGAGCTCCAAGGCTGTACAGTGATAGCTGTGACTTTCAGGAGCAATATGACACACTTCATTTTTTTTGCTAAGGAACTTTTATAGCTAACCTAATTTATCTGCTGTTGTATGTTCTCTTCCTTGGGGGATTTCACACCTTTTCAGGTTTCTTTGTTTGCTTGGTTGTTTTTTGGTTTTTTTGGTTTTTTTGGTTGTTTGCTTGTTTTGTTAATTTTAAATAATCGAGTGTGTTTCAGGATCTTTATTCTCCTCTTATCTTCCCCTATTGCCTGACTAATATAAAGTAGCATTTTTTCAGTAAGTAAAATGTTACGAACATTTTTGAACAAAACCTGTTTTATGAAATGGTTATTTGTCAACTGGTAAATCTTTATGCTTTGTGACCACATTCCCTGTATCAAATCCTTCTGTTCTTTCTAAGACTGTAGAAATATTTCCATTCATTCTGAAGTATAGTATTTTATAATACACTAATTTTCTATGGATTTGAGAATGAGATACAATCTCATGTTTGTAACTGTAGATTAAATCTACCTCTGCAGCCTCTTGTATGTGGGGTTTTATTATTTAGTAGATTTATAGATGTTTGTATTCTGTGTTTAGCTATTTACTTAAGAAGCATACCTCACAAACTTCCCAGATACAAAAAAGTGCCAAATGTAAAGGAAACACCTTTGCCAAATAAGTTTGACTGGAGGGATAAGAAAGTCATTGCAGAAGTGAGAAATCAGCAAACAGTAAGTCCTGTTTTCCTTTCCTGGTTCTCAAGCAGAGACAATTGCATCAGGGGTGTCAGAGACCTCAGTGAAGGTTTCAGAAAGGGCCAGCACTGCCCCAAAACTCATTGGAGTGCTGGCACAAGTATGGACAGTCCAAGCCAAGTCAGGGAGCATCTTATGCCAAGTGGGATTAGACTTCAGTTAAGCATGAGGTGTAAAAGTTGTGCCTTTAGAAACTGCAATTACAAACTCTGTGCAATATTTATTTTTTCATCTTGTTAACTAAATCTGCAATTATTTTGCACCGTGTCTGTTTTGTATTTCTCTGAAGAGGCTGAAGTAAACCCAGTAACTGACCTCATCTCCCTGTTTTCTCTGGATGGGTATGGATCCTTTGCTGTTGTTTTCTCTCATGATTGAATGCCCTTGGCTGGTCAACACCAGTATCTTTATCACTGAACAGCTCAGAGGATGCATTCATGATAGGGAGATAACCAGACACCAGATGATAATAGTTTATCTCAAAGTGGTTATGGTCACTGGTAAGAAAAAGAACAAACTGTTAAATCCCCAAAGTCTTTCTTTTTTCTCCTTCTCATAGTGTAACCTGGACATTGCCTAGGAAAAAATTCTTCCTGTTTTAAATGCCACAGTCTGAAAAGCCTAGGCTGTAGTATAGATTCTGTTATGGCAAAGAGTTTTTCTGTTATGTTTAATTTCAGTTAACTTTTTTTTAAACTGTAATAAACTCTATAAAATACTTCAGGCTGTAGAAAGTTGTAGACTGTCTCCCTAAGAGCATCCTTTTAAAAAATTTACAAATTAATGTGGTTAAAAATTAATTTCCTTCTGAACCCCAGCACTTCTTTAAGAAAATAGATACCTCACAGCCAAAAGCATCGTCAGATCACTCTTAAAGGGCAAAAATTAAATCAGGAGGGAATCTTTAGAATAAGACAATAATAATGCATGAATCCTTAAAATAAGACACCCATAATGCATGTCTAGCTTTCAGAGAGCAGTACAGGAGAAAAAAGCAGGTCAGTATTTTAAGTGGCTGATGAAATTTCTTTATTGCTGCCTTAAAAATGAAGTTCCAGGATGATGTAGTAAATGAAGAGCACTAGAAGACTCTATTGACTCTTTTTTGAAGACCATTAAGAAAAGAGAAAAACAAAGCTAACTTTTTTTTTCCCCCTCTTTCCTTCTTCTTTGTACCAGTGTGGAGGCTGCTGGGCCTTCAGTGTTGTGGGTAGTATAGAGTCTGCCTATGCAATTAAAGGAAATCACCTGGAAGAACTCAGTGTACAGCAGGTTATTGACTGTTCATACAATAATTATGGCTGCAGCGGAGGATCCACTGTGAGTGCTTTGAGCTGGCTGAACCAGGTTTGAAACTTTTCATAAATCTTGAACTTTTCCTTAGCTTCCATATTAACATTCATTTTTTACTAGAAAAAAAGTGTTGAGGAAGGTGGAGTGTGCAGCTGCTCTGATTTTTTTTTAATGTATGTGTGTATATGTATGTATATATGCACATACATATGTGTGTGCATTTATGTGTGTATATTTATTTTGTTTGGAAACGAAAGTTTGTTCAAGCAGAATCAAAATTTATTGGAATTTTATAGTCTGTATACATTCTTGTGAATGCTACAGATCAGCCCACAGGGGTAGAAGATGATGTTCCTTGAACGCTACAGTACTTCCACTAGATTGAATTGGAATGGCAAATGTACAGTACATTTATCTACATGTCATGTTTTGGATTTGAGTGTCCAGTTCCCCAGTGCTGAGTGCACGAGCATCTGGGGAAGTGACAGAAAGTTAGGAGTTGGAAGGGACCTTGAAAGATCATTGAGTCCAACCCCCTGCCAGAGCAGGGTCACCTACAGGAGGTCACACAGAAACGTGTCCAGGTGTGTTCTGAATGTTTCCAGGGAAGGAGACTCCACAGACCCCCTGGGCAGCCTGTGCCAGGGCTCTGTCACCCTCACAGTAAAAAAAATTTATCCTCATGTTTATATAGAACCTTCTGTGCTCATGTTTATATCCGTTGCCTCTTGTCCTATCATTGGGTGTAACTGAGAAGAGCCTGGCACCATCCTCCTGGCTGGCTCTCTCCCTTTACATATTAAATGAGGGATTACATATAATTTGAGATTTACTGCTTTCAACTTTCTGTGGTTTCTTCTGCAAACGCTGTAAAATCACGGATGAGTGGGGAGAACCTCAGAATAAAATTGACTGTGTTTACTGTTGTTTCATGTACATCTCAAAACAATGAAAATGCAGACATAATTTCTATTTTAGTTGTAGCTAACACAGTTCATTCATGAATAATGCAATGTGTGTGTTAATAATATATAAGCAGTAATATGTTTTTATCTTTGAAATAAAAAGTGCCCTCTCCAGGATGCCAGTTTGAGTTATAAGCATATAAAAAGAATCTCTTAGGGTTTTTTTTAAGTTTTATTAAAAAAGGATGATTGTCTTTTTATGAAACTTTGTAACCCCTGAAGATTCATCTAAGGCAGCTAGTAACAGTCTAGATAACTTAAGTTTGCATTTCAAGAAAGGCTGAAGATATTTTCCCCTGGATCCTTCTGAAGCAAAATTTCCTCCTACTTGGCAACAGAGGGCTTCAAAGTAATTGGACTGTAGAAGGCACAAATAACTAAGCAGATAACACACAGCAGAAAACAAGTAGGCTTGTTGCAAAACTTTGTAGCTGGACTTGGAGCTGTGGTAGCCATTGGAACCACTGTATACTCTTACAAGGATTTGGTGCTAATAGTAGAATTGGACTTAATTTCAATATTTTATTTAACAGTTCTTGGGATACTTATGGCTCTTGGACTGTCCCAAATAGAGCATAATTTTCTCTCTGGATGTCATTTGATTAGAATGAATTAATTAAATGAATGTATAGTCTCTGTGTCTTGAAATTGATGAGATTGTGCTTGAGGCTAGTTTAAATCAGGGATACCTTGTTAATTTTATTCATTATTTAAAGATTTCTGAAGCTTTCTCCATGAACAAAGAAACTAGAGATTATAAATATCTTATTTACCAAGATGACATTTCATTTTTTATGACACAGTGAATTTTGAGTTAGTTCTGTGCTGATTTTCAAGGTGTTTTGATCTACATAGTGTTTAAGTCAAATGCATTAAATTTGCACTCATTTATCTTCTTGCAGACAAAAGTAAAAATTGTGAGAGATTCAGAATACACTTTTAAAGCTCAGACAGGACTGTGTCATTATTTTGGTCACTCAGATTTTGGAGTTTCAATAACGGGATTTGCTGCATATGACTTCAGGTAGTTACTATTGATTCTTCTTATTTGATGTACTTTTCCTTCAGTGTTCAGCAACTGTGAAGTAACATAGAGCCAAAAGTGCATTGACCAGCCAAAGGTTATGAGATTGATTGCATCAGTTCTGTAGCTGTGCACAGGATAGGAATTAATGCATAACATTTTTATGGTTACAGCTTGCCACAATGAATCTACTAAACCCTGGCATCACTAAGCTTGTTCAAAGTGGAAAGCTTAAGCCAGTGTCTTGAAATGAGGTGTTTTCAGTTGGCTGTGTTTGAATTTGAACATTGAGTCAGTAATGATGTTAAGTATATGCCAACTGAACATTATATTGCTTAGAATCAGAAGTGGTAAATGCTAGCAATAATGACTGGAATTTGTTGAAAATTGTAGGCAGTGTTCAGTTAATTCAGTAATCATCCATTTACATACCCATCTGCATCCTCCTCCAGCCCATGACTTAGCAAACAGTGTTGTCAACTGAATTTTATAAAGATTACTGGTAGTTTTTAAGGTTTATGTACCAAGGAAGTTTGTTTCTTATTTTTATCCATACAGTACAGCTACATACTGAGCTTCAAGACAAAATGTAATTTTGACTAGGAACTTAATTACTGCCACATATAAGTAAATAAAATAAATGGCAGCTTTACCAGTCTGTATTTACCAGATTTAGTTATTGCACAAATCATGCAGTGATAAAGATTTATGGTTCCATTATATTGCATAAGTAAAACTGTATGAGGATGCTAGTGGTAATGTCTGATAGTGGTAATGTCTTGTGTTTTGGTATGCTTGGGATACATATTTTAGTTTATCATTATGTAAGAGGTTCTTCTGCATGTTTGGAAAACATGAGGAAATAGAAATATAGACCAATGGTTTCTCCAAAGCTGGATTTTAATTGAGAAGAGTGATGTATAAAAGGTACATAGTGGTCACCATTGCCCAGTGAATTGACCCAGAAATCTGCTTCTTTTTAATAGCATCATATCTTTGGATCTACACTTTTCCTATAGTCTGTGTGCCCTATGTTTGTATTAATGTGTTTCAGTATATGAAATCTGTATTTATTGATGTATGTTATGTGGTGAGTAGAAGACATAGGAAACAGTTGATTGTTTGATTTTTAAATTTTATTGAACAAGTATTTTACTCCAGTTGGTTTAGTGTGCTAACATAAGTCACTTGGTGTTCTATCTGTCGTCTTTCACAGCGGTCAGGAAGAAGAAATGATGAGGATGCTTCTTAACTGGGGCCCTTTGGCTGTGACTGTGGATGCAGTTAGCTGGCAGGATTATCTTGGTGGGATTATACAGTATCACTGCTCCAGTGGAAGAGCAAATCATGCTGTCCTTATCACTGGGTTTGACAGAACAGGTGGGTTTCCATCAACTGAAACTCAACCCAGTAGGTACTGTATTTTTTCTCTGACTTGCAACTTGTCTCCTGGGGGGCAAGGTGATTAAAATCCACAACTGGGTGGCCTGTTGAGAGCTGTTTGGTTTGGTTCTGGAACTGCAGCCTGATCCTAGGAGGAAAAACTATTTGTCTGTGCTCCTTCAGTTCTGTGAGGCTTCATGTTCTTTTAATGTCACAAACATGGTTTTATGTGTCTTTATGCTAGCAGATGATATATTAAGTGTGTTCAGTATGGAACTGTTACCTCTGTCTCTGTGCAGTAGTTTTCACTGTACTATATCATCAAACTATCAGGAACTGTGAAATACCAAAATGGTAATTAACTCTGTAGAGTGTTAGAAGTTTTTTATGCTTGTCACACCTCACATTGTCTCTTTTTTATGAAAATGTCTCTTTCAGGCAGTATCCCTTACTGGATTGTACAGAATTCTTGGGGACCTACGTGGGGAATAGATGGCTATGTCCGTGTTAAGATAGGTGGCAATGTCTGTGGTAAGTCTGACAAAAAATAATTAAAGTGGGTTATGTTTCTCCATGTAAGTAAAGAGATAGAAGGGGATCCTCAGAGAGGAAATAAAAATAACTGCTATCTTTTAAAAGAGGTTAGATGAGTCCAGGTGGAAAAGTAAATAAAGCAGCTGCTAGTTCAGCCAAGCCATATTGCTGAGTGATTGAAAAACACCACACAAAGGTAAAGCTATATAAGGCAAAACAGATAAAGTGCTCCTGTACTACCATGTAGAGGCAGTAGCATGGTAAAGTATACACTTGTGTATCATGGTGCCATTCCTATTCTCAGTGTGTATAAAACAGCAGCTGTCCTTGTCTGGTGGATGTAATTATCTCTGAGTTCAGTTTAGCCTGTGCTTGGGGATTGTGTACCCTGCTTATGGCTTTTCTTGTAGGATGGAGGTACATTCTTTTATTTCTAGTTCCATCTTCTGCTCTGTTACTGTCTGCATGATATTTTTTTCCGTGTCAGAGGGGTTTTTGTAGTGTTAAATACCTATTTTTTTCTGAGCTGCTGGATATGGAGGTAAGGCAGGTGAAGCTCATGTTTACCAGCAGAGATTTGGCATGCCAAATTGCTGGGATTGGACTACTAGATACTAAGTACTGTGTGTCCATTGAATTTTTGTCTGCTAGATTAACACTGTAGGTCTTCTTTTGGCTTTCCCTTATGTGGATGTTTTGAAGTAGTTCTCACAGTCATTGTAAAAGGTGTTGGGTACATGTAAGCCTAGATAATATTCAGTTTCCCTAAACATTGAAGGATCAGGACAATAAATGCAGCCACAGACTTCCCATGCTGCTGAATGCTTTTTTTCTTCTTGTTGAATGAACAGACTATTTGGAAAGATAAATTTAGAAGCAGTAGTAATTAAAGTAAGTCAGCTGTAGAAGCGGTCAGGAAAAAAAGCAAAGCTATTTTCAAAACTCAGTCTCTCAAAAAGCAATATCTTCCACATTTTCCATAGTCTGTTACACAAGAGCAATCCAGCAAAGGCCAGTAGTTGCTCTCTTTCCCCCACAGATAGATACTGTCTTCTGACTTAGAGATACTCTGACATCACTTTTGAGGGTATAAGGTCCCTTCGCAGGCTGTAGTAAGCCTTAGCTTTTAGTGCTGGAAGGAGTACAGCAATGCAAAGAGAACTGAGCATGACTAAAAGCCTGGTTTGCTCTGGCTTTGTGTGTGTTTGAGTCTTCAAAAATGTCTTGTAGTGGAATTTGTGATTTCTGATCTCTTGGTGAGCTTTCAGAGCTAGAGAGGGCATTATATGAACAGGAATTCTGGAAATTTACTTCTGGAAAGTCTCCACTTCTGGAGTTTATTAAAATTTTGTTTGTTTCATTTGTAGGTATAGCAGATACAGTTTCATCGGTGTTTGTTTGATGCTAACTGGCCAAAGACCATGATTGTTGTTTGCCACACAACTAGATGAAGATTTACTTCAAAGCAACATTTTGTAAAATAAGAAAGGACTGTACAGGCAAGTGCTGCTGTTAGTCAGTACAGGTGTGGGTTGGCTGGAGTTTTTACACAGTTTTTATTTGAAATGTGTGTTGCATATCAAATCTCTCATGGAATAAGAAGACTCATAATCAATTGCAGTGTACACAAAAGAAAGTTACCAAGATGGACTGAACCTGTGAATCTACTACTCCATAAAAAGAAAAGAAGTGATAAGAAGTTGGATCAAATAATCAATTGTATGAGAGAGTATTTGAAAATACTTTGAATATAAGAAGAACCATTAGGTCGGCTTTTATTTCAGGGGAGAAAGAGCAGTTGGAAGAAGAGATTCTCTATTTTGATACCTGTCTTGGCTTTTCTAGCACTTTTGAGAGACACATTTTATCTTCCTCCTTTTTGTGAACCCTACTTTTTGCTGCTGCTAAAATAATAGAAGAAAGTGGAAAGCTGGCAGTGTTTCCTGAGCACCCACTGTAGCTGAAGTGCTGCAGTCCTTCAGTTTCAGTCTTCAGACCTATGTTGGGTAAATATAACTTCAAAGCTTGGCATTTCAAAAGCAAGAGTTGATCTAACAAGAAGACAACAGAGACTTATCAGTATTCTAAATTTGCCTCACTTTTAGTATGTATCAATTTTATGCTTATTTCAATTATATTTTGAATAAAAAAACTTGAAATGCCTGTCATACTGTTGCTTGAACTTTATGCTTGCTTTAGCAGACTTAACAAAAGATGAGCTTTAATACTGCTTTATTTGAAGGGCAAAAGTAAGTACATATTTATATCTACTGTTCTTCACAGTGTTTCGAGGGAAGGGATTTACATTCATCTGTAATGCGTAGATACCAACATGATTCTTGAAGACTGTAAAAGTCCAGGATGCTGGGATTTCTGTACATTGAGGACTTATTTTTTTAAATCTAGCTTTTGCAACTCTTAACTCAAAATTCCTTTTGAAATTCCACAGAAGGTCAGAAATTAATATTCTTCTGAAGGTGGTGATACTCATTACATTCTCAGTTAGAAGCTACTAACAGTCATTAAGCAAAGAGCAAAAAATAAAAAAAAATATGTACAAATAAGATGATAATGATAATTCTCTATAATTTGCCTCCTCTCTCAAGGTGTAGGTTTTTAGAAACAGGGTAAGAGTTAAACTGATGACCGAGTTGAATTGGGGTACTATTCTAGTCTTAGTAGAGACTAACTCAGTGCACATTATTTTTTCTACAAAAAATTAGTTTCTTCCATTAGCTGATCATACTATTTACATAGCTGTCATACATAAATACATATTTACACACCCACACTGTGTGAGAATAGCTGTTATATTTGAGGGATGGCACCACTGGAGGTGAAAGTCCTGATCTTCTTTACAGCACCTGGTCTGGAGGGACAGGCTAGTCAGAGTCTTCGCTGCTAAAATAGGAGCTGTCACAGTATTCTGCGGTGTAGAGGAATTTGTGAATGGTTGGATTCATCTTTGGTATCCAGTGTCTTGGCACTAGAAATGTTGAAAGATTGAACAAATCCACAAACACCTTGTATCTGTCACTGGAAAGGACAATGGGAACAATTAATATGGTGATATCAGCACAGAAGGACACAATTTCAAAATCCTCAGGAGTTGCTCCATGTCTTATTCGTTTAATAAGTTTTACTGCATTAGCTCTCTTCCTGAATATTCTAGAGTTAAAATCCAATCCTAACAGTTTCTAGAGCATAGAATTAGACATCAGATTAGACTCAAAATGACATATAGTTGCTATAGTCACATTTTTCTCCTGAAAATGCAGATTATCTAGGCTATGCTCACCAGACCTCCAGTACTGTGGTAGATGTGAAGCAAATTTTATCTAGGCTGGATGTTAACATGAAATTCAGGATGAGTGAGAAAGCTTGCTGAAAAAGACAGCAAACTGATCTTCTAAGTCTGTCTGCTTTCTATTGCAGCCTCTGTTATGATGGTTGTGATGGGAAATACTGACAGCAGCCATACAATGTCATCAGCTGCAGACAGTTTCCCTTTGAAGGCAGCCTCAAAGAAAGTCTTCTAAGATGTTTCAGACACCTTTGTGCTTTTTGACATAAAGTTGTTTAGGACTGTCAGGTCCCAGTTGCAGATAAAGCACTTAAATTGTCTAACTAGCTGAAACCTCTGGCTTCCAGTGAGCTGTCTGAAATCTCTCTCCTGGCATTAAAAGGATCTAAAAAGTGCATTATTGCAGGTAATGGGGGACAGAAATGTGTTCATCTTACCTGACTGTCGAGCGCAGGTACTGGTAGCCTGATGAGCCCCCAGTGCCAGCCTTGCTGCCAATCATTCTGTGCACCATGCAGACGTGGTTATCTAAGTCATGCACAAGAGGAACATTGCATGTGTTCAGTGTTAAGTTACAACCAAAGGGTCACACTAAGATGCATCACTGAAATACTAAAGATCACACAGAGGTCTTTTCAGCGACACAGAACTACTAGTTTTTCAGCAACGCAGGAGTTAACTTATGCCAACCCAGTCAGCTAACAGAATCATTGTTAACACTGAATGAAACACTAATTATTATACATGATTATGCTCTGTTAATGCAGAATTAATATGTTTATTTATGGATGTCGAGATAGGGAAGGAGCAGAAGGACCTTTTGCATATCAAGAGTTGTCGTGATAGCATTTTGGCAAACATTTAAAAGTATACACCCAGCCCTTAAAAAAACTGTTCACCTAACTTAAAGTTTTTCATAGAAGTGATAGATATATCTATATATTTAAAGACTGAAGGAAAGATATTTTTTTCTTTCAGGCTGAAGTACTAACAAAAAAAAAACAACAAACCCAACCCAAAAAACCAACACAACAAAAAATAAAAGTAATTCCTAAAGGAAAAAGTAATTCCTAAAGGATGAGTTCAGAAGCTCAGTTCTAAAACACCAGGTATATCTTTTCTAAAAGAGGGTGAAATAGAACGGTTTGCTTGCACTTTTAAAAGAGGGAGTGTCACAGTCGAAATTTGAAACTTACATCTCCATTTGGTCATGAGCACATCAATATCCATAAGGGAGGTGAGAAGCTGAAATGGAACCTGAAAACGAGGCTCCTCCCTTGGAGAATTGAAAGACAAAGTGAGACCTCTTAAGACATACTGTATTTTTCTAAGTATGGCTTCACCAATGCCTAACAGTGTCTGTATATTTTCCCTAAATTGGTACTGAAATGTCAGTAGATATTCTAACCTCCATCCTTGAAGATGGAAATGGGATCCTCCAAACACAACTGGATACAGCCAGGAGCAGCCCAATTTGACCTCCAAGTTGGGTCTAACTAATTGAGGTTTTTGTGAAGAGATGAACTTGATTACTTTCCATGGCCTGTTTCAACCTAAATAAATTTGTGCTGCTGTCCTAATTATCACTTTTGCTCCTGCCAGGAAGTATTAAGATAAATCTTTTTACATTACCTGTAAAAGTAGATCATTAAGGCACCCTTCAGTGCTTTATAAGACAATCGTCTCTCTCCTGCAAAATACAAGGGTCCTTGGTTTGCTACTTATTCTCCTGCAATTTGCTGCTTTTATGTGAGCAAAACAAAATTGTACCAAAAATTTTACTGTAACAAAAATAGAAAGTGCATAATTATAAAAATGCAATGTACCTTTACTAAGCAGGTGTTCATGCCGTTTTTCATCAAATAATGAAAGTAACACATCTTTCTGTTTTTGAAATTCAGATAATAGGTCATATTTTTCTTCTGATTCTGGTTTGCCCTTTGATATTTAAAACAAAAACAGGTTTTAGAATTCAGTAGGGAAAATCAAGTGCTTGAATGACCCATGATGTAACTTCGATGTTCAATATAAATACAAGTTTACATCTTAAACGTAAGAACTGTGTTTTCAAACAAGATAGATGAGTCACTGCATCACTATCAGTTAAAAAACACAGTCACCAAAAATGTACAGTTAGCTTTCAACACAATTCAGATGAATGTTCAAACTGACAGCTTATAAGTTTTCTTTAGGTCAAGGGGCCTTAAAACCACTTAATCTTCATTTGTTTGAAGTCTGATTATTTTACCATTTTTTTCAAGCCAAAAATATTATCTCCTTGAACAAATATTGGTAAGAACATTGTAAATAAAATAAGTTTAGATAAGTTAGAAACTTGTAAACAGATATTCTATTGGTTATTTCTTATAGTTTTTTCTATTTTCTTGTGCTTATTTGCTAGTGTAATTGAAATGATCACATGCCAGCAGTTTGTCACAATGGGCTGTTTATAGTGATACTCCATAGAGCTCATGGGCTTCACTTTTTAGAGTTTTACTCTGAAGTGTAGATACAACTACTAACTAAAGTTTCAGTTAAATCAATTTCAACCCTCACATTGATACTCTCTCTCTCTCTGCTTTTGCAATCAAAATCATCCATGTATCTATCACACACTTTAAATATTCTTAAATGTCAAATTACAAATTTATTCATATTTCCTTGAAAAGTTTGCACATTTTTCTGCTTCTTGCAGACAGATGCTGCTGAATTAAGTGAGAAACCACAGGGAGCAAAGTCAAATTTATGTCAGGATGTCATTTTGCCATTTTGTCTTTGCTTATAGCTAGATCAAGAGAGCATTACATACCTGCAATAAGGCAAATTCCTCTTCTAGACCTTTTAAAACATTTACTTCAAATTGTCCCCAGAAATCAAATCCCTCTTCTTCGAGTCCTGGAGTTCTTTCCAGCCATGCCTTTAATAATCATAATAACAATAACAATAATCGTGTTCAAACACTAACAATGCCAGTGCATTACCCTAATTATAAGTTATAGCAACATACATTATTCTGCACCTTGTTCTGGTTTAATAGCCTAGACAACTGCTTATTGCCAGGGTAAGCAGGTCCATGTAGATGATTTATACATGCATACTGGTGCTGTGCAAACAGACACACATCCCAGGTCAAATGACCAATGTTGGAATTAAAAAGCTGGCTCATTCTAACAGTGTCTTTAAAAGCAAATCCCTTGTAAAAGGAAAACAATCTTATTCTACATAAATGGGATAACTGCAAAGAGAAATCTCAGAAGCAAGATACAAAAGCATCAATACAACCAGTTTTTATCATGTTTGGCTGACCACTAATCAAGCACTCTATCGTTAATTTATACCATAATATGTGATGATATGAGGCTGTATCAGGAATATGTTCTGTATCAGGGGTCCTTAGACAAATGGAAAGGGTTACTAAGAACAGTTGCTCTTATTGAGGTGTTTTACTGCATTGTTGTTTAGAAAGTTAATTTTGTGAAAGAAAATTACATGGGAGTTAGAGAAATTACTGTGACTCATTCATAATTTTGAGACAGTCATGAGATAAAGGTGAGTGATAATGAAACATTTGTTAAACATCTTTTTTCCTTTCCATTTTAACCTTTCTAGTACCCATCACTAACAGTAGAAATATTTAAAAAGTTTTTTTCTAATAACATTTTAAGATCTTGAAAATCAATTTGAATGAAACAGTACATTTATATTCCTAGCTCATACTTCCACGGTGGAATTTACTAATTTAACAGTCAGAGTTTTCTGACAAGAGGAAGTGCTGTAAAAAATCATTTGTTTTACCAATGACTAGATCTTTTTCAGACACATTTTGGTAAGAGTCCAAAACACGATGGACTGGTAAATTGCCAGCATGCTTGCTGCCCTCAAGGAAGCAGAATTTGTTACTGACACCAATAAGGGGCATGGGTTGGGACTCAGAGGAACACAAAGCAAGGTCTAAGACAGACATTGTTACCTCCACGAGTTGCAGAAGTGTTGGTTCTTGCTCTGATTTAAGCAGTAGTTCATAATCCTGACCCTTGAAGTTGTCACGATAATGCCTTCTGTTGTAGGGGACTCGCAGACTTTGGTGAACACCAATTTTATTCTCTAGCAAGCGAAACTGCAGGCTCTGAAAACCTGACGCTGGGCTCAGGTAGTATCTTTGGGAGGAGCAGAAATGGTAAAAATATATAAGATATTATTTTAGAATTATTTTATATTTTCTGTTATTTTACAAAAGAATTAAAAATACATCGTTCACATTTGAAGAATATCAAATAGATATCTGAGCACTTTTTATGTAATTGCAATTAAGAAAAAAAAAGTTATTTTGCTGCAACTCTAGTGTGTGTATTACATATTCTAATTTTCTAGCTATATAGTGTTTGTTCATACATAAATGCTCATGTTTTTCCTGTGTTTTAAAATTACAGCTTTGCTTGTGTTTTACAGGAGGAAATTATTATTTCCTTTCCAGACAGAATAAGAAGTTTCACCTGTCCTATTTTTGCCTGGGATAGAGTTAACTTTCTCCTTAATAGCTAGAATAGCACTATGTTTTGGGTTTATTGTGGGATTTGGTACAAGAGGAAAGTGATATATACTGTAGTTGTTAGTTGTTGCTAATAAATCGAGGACTTTTGAACTTCTCTAGATTTGGCGGTGTGCAGGTGCTCAAGAAGGTGGGAGGAAGCATAGCCTGAGCAGCAGATCCAAATTGTCCAATGGAATATTCCATATCTTACAGCATCACGGTCACTATATAAAGGAGAGTTGGCTGGGAAGCACACACACTGTTCTAGCATTCCAGTTTGGGGATTTCTCTCCTTAAGGTTTGCTATCCAGCAACCAGCTGGACATGAGTCAGCAGGTGATGTGCAATTGTGCTGTGAATCACTTAGAATTACAGAATCAAAGAATTATTTTGGTGGGAAAAGCCTTCTAAGAAGTCCAATCATTATCTGGTTTTATCCTCTTTTCCCCTCCCAGTCCCACCAGGGGGAAAGAAATGAGCAAGTGGCTGTGTGGTACTTAGTTGCCATTTGGGGTAAAACCATGACAACACCCTTTAACAGCTGTTACAAAAATTTCCACACCCGTAAAGTTCAAATTACTGTATTCTAAATAGACTAGTTGTGCAGGATTATTGGTGTGTATACAGTAGAATCATGTTCAGCAAAACATATAGAGGTTTTTTTTTTAAGAAATTCCTTAACAGAATTCTCTCAGAATTTGTGTGACCATGCTGAAAAAAATTATTAAAAGAAGTAATGTGAAATACCACATTGTTATATAGCTGTAATGCTCTTAGAATTGTGAATATAAGAATTGGCAGAAACAGGTCATTGATTTGATCTTATATTTGCTTATAAAATTACAGCCTATTTTTGAATGGCAGAAGCAAGAGTGCATCAAAACAAATGAGTAGCCCATGGATTTCCCCTGCTGCAGTGTAGTGCTGATGTTTCAAACTTCCAAAAGAAGCAAAACTGTAGTTTCATGTGCTTTTTAGTTAGGCAACGTAAAAAGACAGGAACAAAAGGGTACTGAAGCAATGTAGAAGTGGATGGGATGCTGAATGGCACTGTGGTCACGAGTCAGACAGGTGAGGGACACTGTCCTGGTTTGGGCCAGGATAAAGGTAATTTTCTGTCTTGTAATTTTGCTTTCAGCTAAGTTTCTTGTAAGTAGCTGCATTTGCTAAAATTAACAGCAAGTTTCTCAGTCAGTGTCTGCTTCTAGGACTGATAACACTGGATGTTTATAGTTACTGCCAGAGACTGGTGTGCAGAGCCAAGGACACTGCTCAGCTCTGAGGAACATTTTGCCCTCCGGAAGGAGAGAAGGAATGAAGAGGTCACACCTGCAACCCTGCTTTAGGGAGGAACTGACAAGATAGATGGCCAAAATTGACCAAACAGAGTATTCCATCCCATACATGTCATACTCAGTATAAATTTGAGGGATCACGAGGGTCAAACCCCTTCCTCCTTCCCCTTCTTCACCGCTTGTTTGCCCTGTTTGCTTCGGTCCTGATCCGTAGTGCCAGCCTGAATCTGTGTGTTCCTGCCTCCAACTCCTGACTGCTGCTGACTCCAGGAGTCCAGCCTGGACTTTCCCAGGGCTGCCCTGAGCCTTGGTGGTGATGTGAGAGTTATTGAGGGAAAGGGGGGAGGAATGTGGTATCAATTTTCCTGTATATTTTTTTATATATTTAGTAATTTTTTTTCCTATTTATCATTACTGTTCCATTAAAGCTGTGTAGTTTAGTTTCCAACCCATAAATCTCTCTCCCTTATTCTCTCTCCTTTCTTTATCAGGGAGGAGAGGGGGATTAATAGAGAGCATCTGTTACTCAATTTAATTGCTGGGCCAGCTTTAAACTGTGACAGAACAAACAGCAGGAACAGGAGGGAAGGCAGTGGAATAAGCTGTCAAGCATGGTAGTATAGAGGAAGAGCCTAGCTGAAGTGAGGGAAGAGGTAGAAATGCTATGGGAAAGGTGAGGCAAGCCAAAGCATCACAAAGAAAGCCTGGTCAGCAGTAGGCAGAAATGCTGCCAACCCCCTGCCCAGCAATCCATTGGGCAGCTGCTGGGGAGCAGAGGTGGCTGTGCAGGAAAGGACACGGCAATGCTTCCTTCAGCCACTCGAAGCACTGCAGACCCACTGACAACACGAAGCACTGCAAACCGAGGCAGCCGAAATACCGAGTTGGTAATCTATGGAAGTGCATTTCTCTCCCCACACACTTTTACCATCTGCCACAGTGCATGGCTGCAGCTGACAGAGGTCAGTTTCAAGCAAAATCTTAATGGACCCCTGAACTACTTGTGTTGCTTTGACTTTTTTTGGCTTACTTGACTCTGCAGTCAATAGCAGCACCACACAAATATCAAGTTACCTTGTGCTTCTTTGCAGAGCATGCTGGACACACACTCAAGCCCAACTTCTTAACTGACCCTTGCACTCTGATGTCCCTGTTCACCCCTAAGGTATTCTCTCCCGCTGCTGAAGGGTGCATATGCTACAAGCTGCCAGGGCACTTCCAAAATTCACCACTGGTTCTGAGGACAGGAATTACCAGCTCATGGATTACAGTGGAGGGACAGTACGTATTTACCTGAATTCAAAGAAGTCCAGTGAAGTCATAGTTTCCAAAACTGAGAACTGTTCCACAAGTAATTTTAGAATCATTGAAATTCTGTTCATTCGAGTAATAACCTTCAACATGTTCCTCTCATCTCTTACCTGTAAAAAAAAAAATCATAGCCAGAGAGAAAGGTGTTCTCTTTATATCCTACCTATTTATTCTACCTTTTTTTCATTGTTGTACATCCAGTTCACAAATTATTTCCTCATGAAGCCCATAGAAGTAGAAGCTCATATTGAATAAAGAGATCTGTTTTTAACTGAAAACTGATACTATAATTTTCAAAGACTGGAATAGCTTTTTCTCTGACTGATGCTAGATTGCAACTATGCTGAATACAGAAGATTTCTTTTTTTCTTTCATACATTCTTGATTGAAATAGGAGTCACCACAAGAAATAAAGTTCTAGACCAAAATAATTCATTTATACCACTATTATTTCTAACACTTGCAATACAATTTTAATGCTATATGATAAAATATGATAATTATAATTATGCTTTCTGTTATAATCACTTCTATAATAATAGCTATTGTTGGGAAGAAACTCTGTTAGCTCTCTGGCTAAGCTGAACTCTTTTAATGCAGAGAGTCTGCTAGAACTCCTGTTAGCTTCAGTGAGATGAATTTTCTCCCTGAGACCAGGACACTCAACCAGGAAATATCGAACTGCAAAAATGAAAGATAATAACAATTTCCTTAATCATCTTCCTCCCTACTTAACCTTAACACTGACATTTTAAAAATCTGGTTATAAGCCAATTTTCATTTATCAGAAAAATAAATAATGAAAAATTACCTAAGAACAGATTTTGATCAGTTCGATTCTGATATAATGTTCAACTAAAAAGCCAACAAAGTTACTCACGTGTAGGAAAACAAAACTATTATTTGAAATGATAGAACAGTTGCTTCTTTATGTCTGGTGTAATTTCAAATATTATTAGTATATACAAACATGTTATTCAAGGTATTTCTCAAATTACAAGCAGTCAGATTTTTTTTTTTTTTTTTTTTGTGGGTGTAGTATCAGGTCAGGAGTTTTCCTTTGTAATCGATTGTTATGAGGTGTGTTTAAATTTGGACAGACATTTAGAGCTCTTCAGATATTGCTGTTATATTTGTAATTTTCAGAAATTCTCATACACTTGTATGTTGTGATTTTAAGTATTGTGTTTCTGTTGCATTTAATAATACACAACTACAGAAAGGATCTTTCCTTTCATATAACAGATAGCGTAGACTTCAAAAAATTGAACAAAGGCAGAAGTTAAGTTTTTGCAGTTATTCAATACTACTAGGAGAGTATGGGAGGTGTAGGGGAGAATTGGTCCTTGAGAGTGATCTACGAAAACATGTTGCCCAGAGAGGTGGTGAAGCCCCACACCTGGAAGTTTTTAAGGCCAGGCTGGACAGGGCTCTGAGCAACCTGATCCAGTGGGAGGTGTCCCTGCCTGTGGCAGGGGGGTTGGAACTGGATTATTTTAAGGGTCCCTTCCAACCCTGAAAATTCTATGCAGATTACAGGAGGAAATAAGATTTTGTAGATCAAATATCTGTACTGTCAGGACCCACCAAAATTTCATTGGGATATTTTGATGCTGCTTTTTCAAAAGAGCACATGTTGCTTTGGTAAACCCATATACTTCAGGCTGGATGTCAGGGAGCAAGAGAAAGAGAGGGCTGGATTTTCCCCAAATTAGAATTTGCTCCTAACTTACGTGGCCATTTTGAAAGATCTCCCGCACAGAGTCCATTTCCCACAAAATCTGCTTAAACCAAAGTTCATAAGCTACAACAAGAAAATCATTGTTAGCGTTAGCTTCAACATTACTTAGTTTTTAATTTATAGCATTGAAGAAGTGAAATTCTTACATTTTGATTCAAAATTAATAGCTACATTTACACTGCTGGTGCAGATGATCTCTGAGGTCCCTTCCAACCCAGCTAATTCTATGATTCTATGATTCTATGATTCTAGATACACCAATGTATTAAGTGTTGCAGCATGCTGTCCTTCACCTAAACTGCTAAATCAAATCATCTAGCCCCAAGAATATTAATAAATTTTGTAAGCACGTTCTGCACATCAGGTATATGATTTACACAATGCTCATTACAAAAGTACAGGAGAAACTGTCTCTGATACCCCAATAAACGCTAACTCCAGAGCTGCTTACAATCTTTATCTACAATCTTTATCATTACATATGTCCCTTCAAGAACAGAAAAATATAAACAGGCCAAATGCCAGCAAAGCACATGGACATTATCAGTTAGGGAGCACCTAACCAGTATGCAGGCTCGAGATGGTTAACATTGGACTGAAGTTTCACAGAAGGCACAAGACAACACACAAAATTTGCCTGCAGTAAGCAAAGGCTGTTATCAGGTGGGGAATGATCTTCACTTTAATTTCTCTAGAAACATAACTAGCTAAGTCTTGGTTTGCCAAACCCAAAAGTTACACCTATGGTCTCTTAAGCACAGAGTTGAATACAGCCTTCTAAATGACATTGGGGCATAAACAAATGGAAGTGCAGATAGAAGGGTAATTGTAGTGATTTTGTCTAAAATGAAAAAAAAATTGCATATTGCACGTTTCAGCATTAAATAACTCCCTGTGACAAAAATGTCCATCAGCCACCCCTGAACTCCTCCAAACCATTTACCTTGATGTGTCACAATGAAAAGGTGCTCGTCATGGATTTTTTTTCCTTTCTTCTCACTCTGAAGTTCTTGAGCATTCAATATTTTGTTCAGCTGTAAATGAAAGACAAGACTGTTCTGTAAAGCTGTCAATTCTGTTATTAGTAGTGGTAATCCTACTGTTTAATGCTAGCTTTTTATGGCATATATGTAGGACCCATGTTCTAAGCTGTATGAAAAGTTAGACTAAATGACCTTGTGTCATTTCTATTTTATTTTTTTTTTAAAAAGCTTGCCTAAAAGGGAGTGTTTAAGTACCTCAACTAGTAAAGTTTGGAAAATAATTTTTAAAATGTTTTTAAGTTTTTTTTTTAAAAAGGAAATAAACTATCTGGCAGTTTTCCAGATCTTAGTTCAATACTGTCACTCTTCAGTGAAAATGGAGATCCTCTAGTAAAATTATTTGTGGTCAGGCAATAAGATATCTGGAAAAGAGCTCTGATTTGAAGCTGTACTGGTTATTTCAGTTCTGGCATTACAAACTTTTTAGTGACACACATTCACAATTTCCTCATAGTTGCTTTAAAAAAAAAAAAAATCTTTGCTAGACTCTATATAAATGTGTCACAAGTTCAGAGCAATTCTGCTCACAAGTACAGAGCAATTCCACTCCAGCTCCTGCTGTCACAAAAAACTCCAAACCAAACCAAACCAAACAAATGCCTGTATGCTTTTATTAGTTATGTCAGATTATTTCTTACTTGTTTCTTAGCTACTCCTAGTAGCTGTTGCAGCATCTTTTTGTTTTTTTTCTTGTGCCTCTGAATTTCTGCAATATGTTTTTCCAGCCAAATATACTGGGAGTTCATGCAATAATTTGGGGAAGCTGCACATAGCCACTGACATAGACAAATTGCCAAGTTGTGACTGTCAGACAAAAAAAAAAAGAAAAAAAAAGAAAAAAAGAAAAAAACCCCAACCAAACAAACAAAAAAAAACCCACAAAAAACCCAAACACTTTGTGGTGTACCACTTCAGAGTTTAGGTTTATAGAAATAATTTCCTTCCAAAACCTCTGAAATATCCAGCTTCCCTACAACGTGACAAGCCATCCAGCAGTCCACCTGCACCATCCCAGCTGAGACCAGCACCTCTGCCCATGGGTGCACTTGAAAAGCTCAGGTACATGAAGGGCACTGAGAGTTCCCTCAGTGATGAGATGCCTGGTGTCAGTGCTGGATGGTGAGAAGCAACAATTGCAGGTCCTGGCTCTAGTCCTGCCAGTGAAAATCAAATCCTTAAACTTACTTGTAGGTAGTCTCCATAGACAAGTCCACCTTTGCTGGCTTTGTTTATTCCTTCTTGAGATCTGTCATCTTTTTCATCTTCCAAAGATAAGTTGTTAAAATTAAATCTGAGAAGAAAATTAAGCACATATAGAAACTACTTCATTGAAGAACTATGAAACTATCTGCCTTTTTACTAACAGATGCATCTACAATTAAGAAAATGAACCACTAAATCAGGCTTGTGAGAAAAACTACTCCTAAACCACCTCATCTCAGTAACAGTACATCACAGCAAATACTGAGAGCTCATACAAGTCCTTGTTCAATCTTTCCTCCTTTTAGTGTTAGCTGCAGCTTCCTATTTGTTGATAATCACTGAATTTTCTCTGAACTTCTATACTTCACATTAACATTTTATCTTTTGAACTGATGTTATGAAGCAAAAGAGAGGGATGAGGGACTCACAGGTAGTTGTTCCTCGCAAAGGGGCACCCGCTCATGATTCCAGGATCCAAACTCGATGAGCTGCACACCAGGGAATATATTCTGTCAGTGCTCCCAGATATGCTGCAGCTGCCTTATATGTAACCTTATCTCACTGCCTAGGCCAGCCCCCAAATTCTCCTCCTTCCCCTCAGCCCATCCCCACTATTCAGTTATTACAGAACCTATCACAGCACAAAGGTCAATAAGTTCACGTGTTGTTGGCTCTCTGGGTCACTGTTGGCTTTTTTGTTTTGGTTTGGGTTTTTTTGTATTTTTTTTTAATTAGTCAAAATAGGGATGGCTGGCATACTTGGTTGGTCCTGTGGCAGACACTTTTTGTGCTTTGTATTGCAAGGTTTGCACCAGTTGCTTCTTGAGGGGATCAAGCCTGGTGTAAGGGGTAAGTAAAAGAGAGGTCTGTGTGGGAGAAAAATAATATAATAAATTCAGGAATTGTTAAAGTAGGTTTGTAATATACAATCTCTGGTATTGAAATATCAATATACTTTTAGATTTAAAAAGTGAAACATAGGGAAGAGGGATGGGGAGGGGAAGGGAAGAAAAATGTTTGTATTACAGACTAATTCTTTTAGGAGATTTTAAGTAATACACTTGTTTTTTAAAAAATGCACACAGATTAGAATAAAAGAACTAAAATAATCATGTGCATCTTATGCTATTTTCCATTGGTTTAATAGATGACAATTTCTTAATTTTACTTCCTCATGCAAAAGTTTCTGTCTCATTTGTTGACAAATGTTACCCAATTCTGTTTAATCATCAGCTTAACACACAATGAAGTAACATATAACCAGTGAGCACTTCTTTCCAGTCTGCCAACCTTTTCTGAAAAAAAGTTAATGCTCAGTTTTACTGCAAACAAAGCTACAGGGCCCTTGTGACCCCAGACCATTTGCTCTCTGAAAGACTTCTTGGTGTCTGTGTGATGGTTTCAGCTGTTCTACTCACTTAAGAGTAACTGGATCATAAAAAAAGGTCATACACAGTACATGGGTGATGGGACATATTGTATGTCAGGCTATACAAATATCAGCTTAAAACTAAGCTGAACCACAAGACAAGCAGGACTCCACTGTAGCAACCCATCAGAAAGGTCAAGGTGTCTGTCCTGCATGATGTAAAACCTGACAGAGTAAAATAATCCTCTCACCACACACATTTATACAGCTGCTTGGGATGCAGGTAGATAGAAATGAAGGTGAGGACTTCACACTGGCACATCCATGATGCAAACTGCTTTTCATCATCCCATTTTCACTCAAGCATCTTGATTATTTAATAGTATGATCTCTCATATCCACGGATCTCAAAGGCATGGACAAGGAAGGTTTGCCTTATTTAACATTTTTATACACTTCCACCTGAAACATCCAGATTGAACCTTCACAGTAAAATCAAACTTTGTTACCTTTTCTCACGGTACAAGCAAAGGAGGAGTGTGAACCTAGTAAAAATAAGGGCAGTCGAAAAGGGTTGAACTTTTAACCTCATCAAAGAAGTTACTATCTGGTTTCCTGTGCAATTACAGTTTCTTCTGTGGGACACAGAAAATCATAAATTGCCAGAGCAATGGTATCTGCCTTGCAACTTTCACATAACCTACTCAGTAGGCAAAGGACTTTGAAGTCTCAGAGACCTTTTAAACCCTGTGCTTAACAAAACATTAACTCCCTATTTGGGAAGTAATACTACCCTCAATTGGTTCAGCTACCAAACTCTTTCAAAATCTGAGGATGCTGTCTGAACCAAGCACTACACAAACTCCCTTCCTAATTCAGCAACAGACAAGCTTCAGTAAATCAAATAAATCATCCAGGCTGCAACGATTTTCACAGTTATTTCCAGTATTTCCAGCACATTCAAACTGTCTGTTTAGGGACCTCATATCTGATTGGTTCCAAACAACCTCCATCCTAAAACCGATAAAAAGCATCACAAGCAGTTTGTTTCAAGGCACACTGACAGTACAGATACATTCCTTCTAATCATGTTTTCATGTTTCAATTTAACATAAGAAAAAAAAAAAAATAATGGAGTACCGTAGAGTGGTTTGGGCTGGAAGGGACCTTAAAAATCAGTTAGTTCCAACCACCCTTCATGGGCAAGGACACCTCCCACTAGACCAGGCTGCTCAAAGCCTGACTTTCAACTCTTCCATGGAGGAGGAATCCACAGCTCCCCTGAGCAACCTGTTCCATTGGTTTGCCAACCTCAAATTAAAGAATTTCTTAGAAATAAATGTGCCTCTGCCATGCTGCCCAGATTTAGTCCACTGTAGGGACCTGATTTTTCTTTGAGTGTTTTGAGTGGCTTTTTTTCCCTGACAGAGATTTTATAGCTACTTGAATGAAAAATCTCTTACATGTGGACATATCTCACATGTTAATTTTAATGGATGGTATTATTTTTTTCTCTAAATGCACCATCATTTCCCTCCTTCATGCTGAATGCTTAGAATGACACAGGAGCAGATGCACCCACACACTCACAGTTTACTGTTCATGCTGTGGATGACTGAGCAAGGTGTGTGAGTGCCTGTGAGCTTTCATTTATTTGTTTGCTTATTATTAACAGTGAGACCAAGAGACTTCTGCTCATCCCAGAAATATTTCATAAGACTCTCACCTTCAGCAAAGAGCAAGAATGTTCTGCTTGGTGGCTGGGCTGAGTACAGATACTGGGCTGAAGACAAGCAGTTACACAGCAGAAAAAACCCAAACCCACAGCTTCCCAAAACTGTACTTTGTACCTTTCAGACAAATTATCATGGACCTCATGACCAAGCATCCTTCCCAATCCACCCTCATCCCTTTATTTTGTTTACCTCCCCTGCCCCAGCTATTGACATGGGGTAGCTGTGCTAGCTTTGCTCATCTCCCCTGCAACCAGGATGCAGAGCAGAGACAAACTGAAATTTCTTGGACAGAAACAAGTGAGTTGTAAGGGCAAACAGGGAGCATCCCTCTACCTTGGCAAAGGGGAGGTTTGATGTAAGACAGAGGTGTCCTGGAGCATATTTGGTATGCACAGCTGGAGCAAAGAGTTTGCATGTTCTTACTGTGTGGGGGCTCTATATCTAAAACATTAGTCTGATGAGGACAGGTAAATAAGAATGACTTTCTGTGTATTGTCATGAATCCAACAAGAACCATCTCCTGCTAAATTAAAAGGGACCTGTCCTTCCAAGAAAAAAACTTGTTATTCTACATGAAACCTCTAAGGAGAAGAAAATAGGCACACACAAATGTTTTGGACAGCATCACCCATTCTTCTGCTCAGACTCTCATTCTGATTACAAAATCATCCCAGATCAATTTGCTTTGAAAACCTTCTGGCTCCAAACAAATGACGCTTGAAACTTCCCAATGCTGTTTTCCAAGAACTACAGACTAGGAGTACTCAGACACTGATGGCTTCTACCTATATAACTGTGGCTGCTGTGAGCTGGATAAAAGGTCCAAGTACGGTCATGCCATGCTGAAAAGTTTGTACTAGAAAGTAGCGGATATTTTGGGAAGAGCTATTAGAACAAAACAGACAGTCAAATATTTTAAAAACAAAACAAATCTAAAAAGTAAGCTTCCAGTGAGATAATTTCCCCAGTAAATCCATCTAACTTTTCAAGGCTGATAGTCCAGGACTTCTAATATGCCTGTGTCCTTGCATTTGGTGACAATTCCTCTGTGAATTCACAACCTGCAGCAATGAGTTTCATAACTAAAGTGCATATCATGTCAAAGGGTATTTTCCTGTGCTGGTTTCAAACTTTCTGACATGTAATCAAGTAATTTTATTTTCCATTTTGTGCTAATTTATGTCTTATGAGAAACAACTGTACTATGGCTTTATAGTCCCAGGCACCCTTTTCTGCACTTGTGCATTATCTGTTGTGATCTTTTAGAGATGAAGCATTCAATAGGCAAATATCTTTTTGATGTATAGGTGTGAGCATTATATGTGTTCAATAAAATTATAGTGAAGAAGGCATTTGTCTCTTGACAGCAAACCCATAGCTATAATTGTGAAGCACGGTATGGAAGATATTGGTAAGGTTTGGTTGACAGGATGCAACTTAAATTACAAAGTAGCCTCAGCTAAGACCTTACTGTGCAGGCTGCTATATAAGCACTGAACAAAACCCACTTCCCCAGACAGTTTAATAATATAACAAGAGACAGACATATAAATAAAGATGCGTAGAAAGAAGGTGAAGAGAAGATAAATTTGACACTGAAACACATTCTCTGCTGAAATGAGTGTTTTATGATTTTCTAAACTGGACTTGCTATTTACCTAGCATTTGAAAGTAACAGTCAGTTTTAAGAAGAAATAAAATCTAGTGAGTCAAGGCTAAAACAAACAAGCTTAAAGTTGATGCAATATTAATAATCCAATCAGACATTTGTACCTGGGGGAGGAGCAGAGCTCAAGGTCTTGTGAAACTACAAACAAAGAGAAGAGATAGTACAACAAGGATTTTAGGGTTTTTTAAACAAAATATTGGGTTTTTTCATACTTCTTAAACATAAGGAACTGAATCATCACTTCTCAGAATACCTTTAGCTGCCATCTACGTTTTACACATGGCAGCACAATCCTCCCCTGCTGTCTATCATTTGTGGCTCTTCAGTTTTCCTCACATTGCACACTATCTGACCTTGTAGAGGCTGATACCAAATCTCCTACCCCAAGCTGTGCTCAAGGAACTCAGATTACCACCAGTTTCTCCTGCATCTGTATTTTCTAGCTATACAGCACTCAGGCTGACTGTGCTTTCACTGGTCATCTGCAAGCTGTCCCCAGATGGTGGAGCTGCCTGCATTCTGATTATTTTCCAACTATGGAAAAAAAACATTCTTCCACTGTTATTGCTAAGTCTTTCTCCTTTTGTTAATGAAAGGCACCAATATCAGACAAAACTGTAAGCAAAGGAAAAACAACAAAACTTGAATACATGCCCCAGAGCTGTCCCAAGGCAAACCTATCCTCTTTTCATGCCTTGCAGCCATACCTTGCAAGATGCAGTTCTTTAGTAAAGGAAAGGCTTTTGTTTTCCCCCTCCTAAACACCTGAACCCTGGTTACCAGTCAGGAAGAGTGGAGTAAAAATCTGGAGCCATGAGTTACTCCCATGCCTCCATGTGGCTGAACATGTGCTGCTGTTTACTCTGTGGTGTAGCTGGCTACTCAGGGCAGGTCAAATGCTGATAAGCATTTGCTAGTCTGATGCTATTCATTATTATCATTAATGGCTTGGATGATGGAATAAGTTGTACACAACTGAAATTGACAAATGAGAATAGCCTGGAAAGTTTCATAGCATGCTGGCAGGTGGGGGCTGGGATTCAATATTATCTGAACTCACAGAAATAAGGAATGTGCAGGCTCAGTGATGCAGAGAGCAGTACTTTTGAACTGCAGCTGTAGTAACAGAAGTAGCAAAATGATAAACACTTTAGAAATTATTTGGACTTCTTAGTGACTCAAAAAGAGCTTGTTAAGCCACAAAAGGCAAAACTGTTAAAAATACAAATTTTATACTGGAAATATTAAGTGGAAATTTTCTACATGGCAGAGAAACCCTCCTTTCCATCCACCATCAGAAAGTATTTGTCTGTTGTATTATGTCCTGTGCACCACTCTTCAAGAAAGATGAAGACCACTTGGAGAGGTTTCAGAAGAGAATGGCAATAATGATGAATATTTGATTTCGAAAATACAGTCCATTCAAAGAGAGGAAACAATTATATTTGACCTATAAAACTAAGAGATGGTTGTGGGCAAAAACTGACACTTTTCCTTCCAAAGGAAGAATAATAAATTATTTTCCATGGAAAAGAGATAGGAAAAGCATAACCTGTTGAAATTATGTCAAGATATGACAAATATAAAAGCAACAAAACTAAAAATAAAGATACTTAGAGTACCTGTAGAACACCTGGAAACACTGATGACAGCTTATAATTTTTCCAGCCTCTGCCTCAATGCAGAGAGACCCAATGAGTTCTCAAGCCTTCTTTGAGCCCCACCTTCTGTGTCCCCTCATCTATTGTTGACTCCACTGGCACGCCTGCTTTGAAGGGAGGAGCAAGACAGATGCTTGCATTTACAATTAGTTACTATTTTTTCCATATCCCAGCATTTGCCATGAAATGGCAATGAAAATGCAGTATAACAGTCCAGATGGTGTTCACTTCCTTTATTCCATTTTCCAATTTTTTATATTAACTGAGTATAAGATTTGCAATCTGCTATATTTGCAAATGCATGATTTGCTCTGTCTTAAAAAGAGATAAAAACTGAGATGCATCTTGTTAGTTCTTAGGAATTACAGATCATTTTTGCTAAAGCTCAAGAGAACATGAAATTTGAACTGGAACAGCTATTCCAAGTGTGGATAAACAGCATCATGCTGCTGGTGACAGAGATTTATTGTCCTCCAGAGCAGGAAAGGCTCCTCAGCTACTTAAAGAGAATCTATGCAGTTCTGAGCATTGCAGTATTTTAGTGAAGCTGTCTTGTCTTCCTTAAATAAAAGGAAAAATTATCAAATTAATAGTGCATTTGTACTATTATTAGCAAATTATGTACTCAAAATAGTGCCTTTCCTGGCTAGAAGGGCTTGACCACCTTACAGTCTGCTGTTGCAGGTGGTGAGCAGCAGATGCAGACACATGCTGGGAACACACTTTGCTCTGCACAGGGAGCATACAAAGTCCTTGATTCACTGTGCACACTCTGGTGTGAGAGAAACCCACAAATGTCACTTTATCTCAACAAACCCAGAAATTCCCTTCATTTTGGTCAGATGAACAAAAGCCCACCTGGCTGAGCAGCTCTGTAAAGGGATTCAACAGCCACTAGTGCTTGGAGAGAAACTTTTGAAGAGTTTCCCCACAGAAAACTGTTTGATTATAAAAAGGGATCACAGCAAATTATACCAGTATTGATCAAAATTCTTATGGAGAACTTTAAAGAACAACATAAGGTAAATTCGTCCCCTTCAGAAACATTTTGAGACTGAGCAGAGACCAAAGCAACATCCCAGAGGGCTGGTGTGGTCATGATAGTTTTGGGAGATGACTCTCAAATCCTTTCATTCCTTTGCCTGACTGTAATAGAGTCAAGAAAATCGATCTTATTTTCTTCCTAAAGTACAAGCCACATTACTAAATCTATTTTTTGTTTAAAAAGTGGATTTAGGGAAGCATTTAAGTGCTGTTAAACATTCATCTAAATAATGTATTTTTGCATCTAAATTATTATTGTCTAAAAAATTTTCTGCAATTTGCTGTTTTTATGGTCTTTCTCAATGACAGAATAAAGTAGCAAATAACATGCTGTAAATGAAGCACTTTGCAAAGTGGCTGATCCAATTATAAACAGATACAGAACATTTTTTATTAAGGTTCCCTCATCTGGATGTTTTGAGAGAGAACATTCTGTTCCAACCCATGCTCAAATTCAGCAACAAGGATAAGAAAATGACTAAATTTCAAGGTACTGTTTATATTCATTCCCGGTACAGCTCTTAAACTAAGATTCAAAAATATTTTCATTTGGTATGGGTTTTTCTAAGATCAGCTTGTAGAGGCTGTGGGGTACATGAAAACTAAAAACATTTGTTTCAGTTATGGAATCAGACTAGTATAAACCCAAAGAAAAGATAATAGATTTCCCTTTTAACCCATAATCTTTCAAGTTTTACCCAGAAACTTACAATAATGAAAGAATGAAATTCCTTTTCATATCATTCCCTTTTTATCTTATTTCTCAGAGCGCTTATGAAGAACCAGAACTTTAATGGGATGTTACTGTAAAAATCAGATCTCTAGCTTTTTACAGTAAGTTCACAGCAACCTCTGGCTTTAGATCACTGAGATGTGTAAAAGCCCCATCTTTTCCACAGAAGTGCAACTACTCATTTTATATTAATGTGCTTAACAAATAGAATGCTCAGAATATCACAATGTGCAGTCTATTCTCAGGCAATGCTGAGCTATTCTGCTAGCATACAACTCTTACAAAGCTCTAGACAATTCTTAGAAGCAAATTCACTATTTAAAGAGAGAATGTACAAGTAAAGAGGAATTTTACAACTGCTTTGCAGTGTCAGAATTACACAGTTTGATTTCTGAAGTGCCATTTAAATTCTAATTTTAGAAATGTGCTTTCACTTTGCTTCATGTTAAGGATTATTGAAAAAGATACAATTGTACTTAATAAAGAGGTGCTGCCACATCTAAAAGACAGAAGAAAGTCTCATCAGGAGATTGCCTCATTCACCTTGTTTCATGGAGTGCACAATAATGCCCAAACAAAAAGCAGAAGCTGCAAAGTGCTGTGGCTGTTGGTGGTGGGTTGTCTTGCCATTGTTATTTGGCAAATCTGCAGTTGCTTCATCTACTACTACTAGTTGCTACATCTACTGCTTCATTCTACTACTTCTACGACTTCAGCTGGCCAACCACAACTGCTGTGGTGATTCAGTTTGTGGAAAACATCAAATTCCCTGCTGTGACTTTTTGCATCTTAAGTAGGTAAAAGTTGTTTGTTGTTTGCTCTTGACCGGCAACACCTCTTTCTCTGGAAGGGGTCAGGTTCCACAAACTGCTTGAACAAAACCCATGAAACAAGGAAAACAGAGCTCTGAAGAGTCGTGTCTTCCACACCATCACATGAGATTTGAATGAATGGGAAAATAAGAGAATCAAGGAAGGGAGGCTGGATTCTTTTTTTTAATCTTCCTTCTCCTAAAGATGAACAATTGCACTACATAATTTTAAGTTTTAAAACTTGAACTGGGGTAGAAGTGCCTCTCTGGTGGAGTTGTTCTATGTACAAGTGTTGCTTATACAGTGTAGCTAGGGAACAGTCATCAACCATCCCCAGGTAAAAAATAAAAGGTAATATTTGCTAATAGAAACTTGCACAAATGTAGAAATATCAGAGAAAGCAGATGTTTCCTTTCCCAGTGTCCTCCATAAAGCCACTCTGGATTATACTACACAACATGCCCTTTGGCTAGAAACCCCTCTTGGTTACAGTAGGTTGTCTATTATAAAAATCCTTCACTTCTTGTAACTAGAACAGCAGCACATTGTAAGTAAACAGTCAGCTCCTGTTGTCTGCCTGTGGGACACTTTGCTGCCACATCCATCTGGACTTCATACTGTGCTTATTCTTCCCCTCCTGGTTTTAGTAAACAATTCTTTTGTTAGAATGACAAAGAAACACAGACCTTTGCCTTTATTTTTTTGACTCAAATTCAGTTTTGAAGATTTCTTCCTGCCAATCTTCCTTAAATTGGGCCATTAATAGTACTATACAAATACATTGATGCATTTTAAAAAATAAGATTACAAATTTAAAAAAATAAGATTACACAAAATTGCAGTTCTACAGAACATGATATTGTCATTTCACTTGCTTTAATTCTCTTTCTGAACTTAAAACCATTCCATACACCTTTACTTTACTGCAATAAAGGATTTCAATGCTGTACATCAGCAAAGCATCATCTTTTTTGAGATTTTTCAAGTGTATTCTAGGAGTAAGAATCCAGAGCTCACGGGACAACAGACTGTCCCTGCACTGGGCTGTAGTACCTCAGTAAAGTGGCACGTGATTAATGCAAACTCACCTGAAAATCAATTTTCTAAATTATAGAAGGAAGCTTTTTTAAAAGGAATAGCTCCTCCCAGCTAGTTTCCCATGTGAATGCAGTTGTTCATCTTGTCATCAGTTAGTTCTACAAATCTGGTTGTTGGTTTATGCAGATAGCTAATCTACCAGGGGGGGTTGATATTTATTTATTTATTAACCAACCACACACTACAAGAAATTCTTCTAATAAGACTGACCAGAAGAGCCATGGGAAAGGGCCTATTATCTGTTTTCAGATATGGAAAATACCTTCCTACCAATGAGGACTGTATTGTTTATTCATATCATAGAGACCAAAGTGCAAGGCAAGGGGCAAGAATCACTTACAGTCTTCAAGCAGCCAACAAATCATGCCACAGGTTAGGCAAGAACAGCCTTGAGATCCGTCCTATAATTCTGCAGAGCTCCAAGCAATTCCTTCTCTTTCCCACTGACAGGTTTCAAGCTCATGCAGCAAGCAACCTCAAAATAATTTTTTTAGTTTGGAACTGTTTGTCTGCATTCTGAAGAAAAACACTCTCAAGAGATAAATGATGCCCTGCTTGGGAACCAGAACTTCAGCATCAAAGAGTTTACAAGGAAAAATGGGTTTTATCTGAACAGAAACACATTGCTAGACTGTACATTTTTTTGGATAGCCATGTTACCCACTGGTAAGTATCTATTTATTTTACTAAAACAGTGACATGGAGGGAAAGGGGATGTATTCTTACTCTTCAACTTGAGACGTCACTCTCCCTGAACTCTATCTATGCTGATAAGTGTTGGCAAAAATAAGTAGCACTGCTGACTCTCTCAAGACTGCCCAGGGGGGTTGTGGAGTCTCCTTCCCTGGAGGTATTCAAAGCCCAACTGCACGTGTTCCTGTGTCACCTGCTGTAGGTGACCCTGCTCTGGCAGGGGGGTTGAAGAAGATCTTTCAATGTCCCTTCCAACCCCTAACTTTCTGTGATTCTATGAAGTAATACCAATATTTATTTGTTATTATGCAGAACCTTGTGTGTATTGACATTAAATACCATGGTCTAAGCTACAGAAGCAGAAGGCCTTGTCTACATTCGAGTTGCTTGATAAGTGAATGTTTAAATTTTTTTGTTCTGGTTAGTACTTAACCTAAAAATAACATAAACAAACAAACATATTTTGTTTTGTTCTAAATTCTTTTCCCTCCCAAGTTATAGCCTATAGCTTCTAAACAAAAAGCAACACCTTTTATTTTATAATAGTAATAGTTCTGTCTACCTTTCTGTTAGTTTTGATACTGTCTCCCGACTTTCCATTGAAGAACCTGCAGTATGGACAGCAGCTGAGAAGAAGAATTAAGTTTGCCACTAGTTTATGGTTATACCACACACAGGACTGTAAGAATAGTGAATCTTATGGGCTTTGGAGGGGAGACAACATGGGGAGGAGAAGCAAGAGAACAGTTAAAAAGGCACAGAAATAGGAAATACTTTAAGTATCTGTTTCACAGTAGGACGTGTTATGTTGTACTTGCTTTATTTAGAATTTTAAGAAACACATTAGTCTTCTCCAATAAACATTCTTAGGAATATTAATTCTGTTTTCTTAAAGTGGTGGATTACGTATACTGATTTTGTTTAACACTGGAAGTCAGCAGGGTTTTTTTTCTTGTTAGACAAAACCAGCTGCTTAAGATGACATATGTTTATTTTCTTCTATTACAGCTGATGTAGGCAGCCAGCTTGGATTGTTTTGTGGTGCCAGTGTGATTACAGTCATAGAACTGCTGGAGTATAATTTTATGAATTTTTGTTAGACGTGCATCTCTCTTCTGTTGAAAGCTCCTGAAATGCCTCAATGGAACAATCCATCCCAGAACCACCCAACAGACAAGAATAAAAAGAAGGGAATATAAGAATGTTAGTGGCTCATGGAAGCACAAAACTAATTGTTTCTGCAGCTTCCCTTCCTTATTTAAGATACAAAGGAGACAGTAATACTTAGCATTGTTCCTGTCCCTGCACTTCTTATTCTTCCTGTTTCTTCTGTTGCCTAAAACTATTTAGTTGTGCTGCATTGCTTTGAAGAGTGATCTTTGCAAAATCTCATTTTTGGTTGGTTTTTTTGTTTTTTTTCTCATGTAAAGAATAATTTAATCTTTACCTAGAATTCTTGGAAGAAGCAACAATTTTTTAACATTGCATACCTAGTGATATTGACATGGAATGCAATTTAACATTTCTGACCCACTTTTTATCTTCTATAGTTTGAGTGAGGAGAAATAGTACACATGCTAAATTAGCACACACAAGTTCTTAACAACCATAAAGTGGAGCATTGCTATGCTGAAAAAGCAGATTTCTTATTAACAATGAGGTCTTTGCTAGCAGGTTACCACTGTTACATGTTCCAGTGAAGGACATCATACATTTGCCTATCACAATTAGGATTGTCCCTAATAGAAATAACTTCTACAGTGTATTATCTGTTTGCCTGAAACTCAAAAAATAAAATTCCTGCCTACTACTAGAGAACCATAGGGCATCTGAGTAGATGTCAAGTGGGCAAATATAGACAAAGTTCAATATTTAATGTCATGATAGACATTAAGGATTTTTGTGGCTTCAGTGCTGAATGAGGCTTTCTGAAAATTTATTCCTTTAAAAGTGTTCAGAAAAGCTTCTGTCATTTTCTGCATCTGTGTGGACCTACAAAGCAGTGGTTGTTCAGGGTCTTATGTTCTTAAAAAAGACTTTGATGATTAAATAATCTTCAAAGATATGCAATAGTGTAGGGTAAATAAACACTCTCCCACCAACACGCACCCACTAACGCCCATAGCACAAGCAGTGTGCAGCCTGGGAGGATGTTGTATTCTTTTTAAGCACAAGATCTTAGTAAATAGCAAAATGATTTTAAAATGTGAGAGTTAACAGGTTATAATTTTACTTCATACACTGAAGTTATATCATGTTTAAGTGTCCAAATACAGTTGTGAACAAATCCATGCTTGCCTAAGCCTCCCACCAGAGTCTGTCACTCAGACCTTCTGATGCATCTGGAGATGCCAAACAGAGCCTGGCTGGACACCCTTTAGACACTGAACAGACTTGTAAAAGATGCATACAAGACTAATTTAAAGACTGCATGATGAAGGATTATTCCTGATTTGAACCATTGGCTTCTGTTCAATTAACTATACATAACAGTAGTAGATACCTCTTTATATGAAAACTCAGACATTTGTCTAAACTTCAGACTAGCACCATAATAATAATAATTTGCTAATCAAAACATTTTTACATTACAAAGTTCAGAAAGTCTACAACATTACACCTTCTGAACTACTGCTCCTCAGGCACTGCAATCCTCAAAAACCACAGGAGCCCTCTGTGCTCTCAAGTGATGTCCATGCTAAGCCTGAAACTCCAGGTGAGCAATCAGTTACAACCATGCTCTTCCACATCAGCTGCTTAAATTCAGCAACTAATAATAAATTTGTTTCTACAAAGAAAGTAGTAAGTGTACTTATTAAGCAGCCAGGTCCTTAAGGTTACACATAAAGGAATGAAAATGCTACCATTTTGCAATCAATGGCAGCAGCATAACTCCTAGGATAAGCAATTCGGGAAACACAGGAAATATTTTTTTCATCTGAAAAAGAGATGCCTTGATTTTACCCCTCATTAACTGCAGGCTTTAGAGATCTTAACCCAAAGATTCTTGCTCTTTCTTTTTTATTGTTAATTTCTGCTAGGATTTTCCCAGCCTCACCAGTGCCAAGGAAACACACAATTAGAACGGTGACTGTATGAAAAGGTCTATTTAATATCCCTGTCTGAAGTGTGTATTGGAAGAATGGAAAGAACAAAACAAAAATTTGGCAATATTTCTCTAAATATTTCTCCCAACCTCAAATGGTTTGTAGCTGTGACATTCTCAAGCCAGAAAAAATTATGGTTTTGAAAGTAGGAATTAGCCATTACCCGGCTTCTTAATAAAAAGAAAAGTAGGGAAAAGATTAAACGTAGTGATCTAGCACACTTTGTGTTTCAGAGATCAAAGTTTTTTGTAGCTATCCATCATGGTAATATTTTTTCCTTGCTTGTACTAATAAGTGCTAAATAAAATAAGCATTGTAAGCATAAAACTAAAGAAAAATGGTATTGGATTTGCTGTGCCAGAAGTTTGAGTGACATGAAGCACAGAACATGCTACAGAAAAAAAAAAAAAAAAAAAAGGCCAGTTTTCTGAAAGGGAAAGTTAAACTAAGCAAAAATGCACATACAGGACTAAAATGACTCTTGATTATTCCACCGACTTCTGACAAGGACAGCTAAGATCCCTGCTTGGTTACAGATTGGTCTAACATACGTGGCAGAAGAAGCTCTGAAGAAAGCACAAAGACTGGTGGTTTGCCCAAGGTCAAATGACAGACTGTTGGGTTTTATTTCAGCACTGACTTGGATGACATTATATTAAGCAATTGATTTGCCAGAACAGCTAAATACAGCAAGTGTGCTGTGCAGCAGAGCAGAAGTAATGGTGCTTTTGCATTTTGATGTATGACTACTGTTCTACTAAAAAGACAGAATTTTTAAAAGTTTTAAGAAAATACTTAGCTTTACTGGATAGGTAAAGAATACATACCTATAAGGGCAGCAGAAGCAAGGTATTTTAATAGTTTGATCCCATCTCCCAATTTAGCATCATTTTGCTGCTTATTTGCTCACTTTTTCTTTTCACAAGTACACATCCCTGCTTCAAGTACAGAAATCAGAAAGCTCTTGCCATAAGCTGATTTGATTCCAAAATATTAATCCTAACAATGAAGTTAGTGACATGATGAAGAAAGCCCCCTTGGGCTACTTCCAAATCCTCATCTGATGTGCAAAAAGGTGCAACTTAGACTTTTGTTCCTAGAAACACACTAACCTGAAGATGAAGATGACACCCTCCAGCTGGCCCAATGTAATTAAATGTTTCACAACAAAAAATAAAAAAGGGACATTTTTAAATGCATGCTGTAGAAGTTACTATAGTTTATTTAACACTGAGGAGAACATCATGTTGTTGCATACAACATTTTGGAGAGAATGGAGGAAGGCAATGGATTGTGTGGATAAAGACCTGTGTTTAGTTGCTCTGGATTTTATGTCCTTAGAGAACTGTTGTGTTCTCTTACAC
The DNA here is from genome assembly GCA_038090715.1 of Florisuga fusca. Lineage (NCBI taxonomy): Eukaryota > Metazoa > Chordata > Aves > Apodiformes > Trochilidae > Florisuga > Florisuga fusca. The sequence goes on along the minus strand of JAAWXA010000025.1, from coordinate 10,991,037 downwards.
CCAGCAGATCAGAGTATCAAAATAGCTCCTGCCACAAGGAAAACTTTATAATCTAAGACAGACAGACAACCTGCCATGACAGAACAGGGTGGGACTTGGAGTTTGCTAAAAAATTAATCACATCTTTTGACAAGTTTTTTTCAGCTGATTCCTTTTGTCTTTTATCTATGTCACAAGATGACTATTGAAATATACATGGCAGACAGCCCCAAATGAGTGCCAGAAAACGTGGCTTTATGCAAGGAGAAGCTGCAGTTTTGGCCAGAGAGGTCAGGGCTGCTACTTGCCAAAGTAGAACGAACACAGAACATCCTGGATAGGAGAAGTACTTGAATCAGACTGTTCCACAGGAGACCAATTCGTTGCAGTCTCTCACCAGCAGGTGCCCCACTTACCTTAGGTTTCTCTAGCAGAATTGATTCCCCAGCATCAGTTACAGAATTATTCTGTATAAATTGAGTCATTATTTCTCTCTGATTAATGGTGCATGAGCTGAGCTGAGGAAACATTTCAAAGGAGCTACTGGCAAACGTGATTTTACTCAGCCTGAACTAAGTGACAGCATCTTTGCTGCACAAAGTTAGTTTGATTTCTGAGGAAGAAAACCCAGCCACACAAAATACATATATAGTCATCCCCATTCAGCAACAAAATAAGCTGATAAAGGGTATCTTAAGGAGATTATAAAAACCATATGATCTACTTTTTCTTAATAAAGTGTTGGTTAAAGTAAAATAAGGCTCTCCCAAATCCTCACTAGTACTTTGAGCTGAAACTATTCAGAGGGGGAAGGAATTTCCCTGTACAATCACCTAAGTTTGATGGTAGTTAGGATAGATAGAGGTTAGTTAGTCTATCCTCTAGCCTTAATACAACTGTTTGCCCTGTGTGTGGCTCTGGTGCTAGCAAAATGTCAGGAAAGTTTTTCTCACCCAGACAGTGCCCCATGGCAGCATGGTGCAGCCCCTTGGTTCCCCACAGCTCCTTGCCAGTTCAGCATTACTCTGGGCTTGCTCTGCAGTTTTGAAGTCCAAGGATGAGCAGGTGATTCTAAAAATCCCAGACCAAGATCAATCATAATGGTTCACTTAATGTCAAAGTACACTGTATTTTACAAGTGTATATCTCTTCTTATGCCATAACCATTAGTACATCTAGTTACTGTAACTATACAGGGTGAAACACATTCTCAGGCTGACAGTTGGTTTGTTCCTTGAAGTCCACTTAAAGCAAATATTGCCAAGCCCATATTCTAGTTATTACTCACTGCAATGATGAAACACAACTGGGTTATAAATTACAAGCTCTGTATGACTGGGATGCTGCTGTAGATGTGGGGCTAGCATTGCAGCTCATTGGTGCTGCTTGTGACTGGTCCTGTTAACTCTCTTGCTCTGTCAGTCCTTAATCTACCAGTACAAGGTCACCTCTGCTGACTGCTCACTGAAAGCAAAGTCATCACAAGAGGAAGGGGAGCTTTTCTGGAAGAGAAAAACCCTGGAATGGCCCTTCCCACTACACACAGTTGATGTACAAACAGAGGCTCCCTCCACGTACCTTATCTCAGGACAGGGATGCTCATCAAGATTGTTTTTTAAAATTCTTTTGTGATCAAGAGTGCTTTTACAAACTGCAAGAGAGAGAGAGATATCTACACTTGTAGCTGTTCTTTTCAGACTGAAATACTAAAGCCTTTCTACCTCTGGAGGTGTGTTATTTTGCTACATGAAACCTGGTCAAGTGCGTGTGTAGTTTTGGAGTTTCCTTTCAAAGATGTGATCCTGAGTCTTGGAAAATTTTGTAATAATTCCAGCACGTTTCAGGGTCCTTGATGAAAACAAGGCTTGTAGCCCACATTGTCAAAAAGCAAACAGAAATATGAATAATTATACTTCCAAAGCCACACTCAACCTAGTCAGGCTTTTTGTGTTAGTCATGAACACTGATTAACATAGATTTTATCCCTCAGTGGTCTCCATATATTCACAGCACTCTATTCCTTTATCTAATCTACCTATTGAGGACTAGCTAGATAGGCATTCAGGGCAGGACTGAAGATTATATATTTGACCATTGCTGATGTATCCATCATATACTTAAAGGCTTCATTTTCAACTGTAATCTGATAGAAGATAAGAGATAGGAACCATTATAAGAACATAGACTTTTGTACACAAGCTGGGAAAAATGTAGGCTTCTCAGGGTTACACACATGCCATAGAACATACAAAAACTCTTCATTAAAAAACAAAAAAATTGCTTCTGACATTGTTCAGCTCAACACATATTCCACCCACAAGAAGTGACTCAATTCTTGGTGCATTCTCCATAACCAAAACAATAAATTTAGCTAGGAATTTAAATATAATCTATTTTCCTGGGGTGATAAACAAGTCTTTGTGTGCAGCAGCTGACAAAGAAAACACTACTATTCCTGACTAGGAGGACTAGCCTTGGCACCCTGGATCAGTTACCTTTCAGTCACCTGTCCCACTATGTTTGTAATTCTGAACAAATCCTCAAAGTTCCTAGATGCTGTCTGCAGAACTATTCCTTGTTACAGACTTGAAATATTAAAATCTAGCAAACAGTACCAAGTAGCACAAAACCCTCAAATAATGGTTACTAAGAGACATCCATAATTGAAAAAAACAAAAATAACAAACAAACACAAAAAAAACCCCGCAAATCAAACCAAAAACCTTGATGGAAACAAAGTCACATGAGGTACAGCAGTCGCCTTGCTGCAGGTCCAGGCTGATGCCCCCCCCAGCATACCTGAGAACCAGAGAGGCCTGAATGAGGCTTCATGTTCAGAAAGCATCAAACCTCTTGCATGTCAGCCTCCTGGTTATCTGTTCCACCTGACCTTGGAGGGCGGAGAGAAGCAGCAATGAAAAAGCCAGAGCAGTGCTTAAAGCTGTTCCCTGATTCAGCTGCTGGGTGAGGGCTGTTCCTCTCATCACCTCATTTCCTGCTCCCTGATGGTTACAGTTTTCTTGCACCAAGTGAGGCACTGACAGAATTCACCCATTTGGCCAGAAGAAAGCTCTTTTTTTTTTTTCTCACAGGCAGGGAGTTTTCCAGCATGTGTTTGTTGTTTAGGAGCAGGAGACATTGCAACTTGACCCAGCTACTGAGGGTAGTAACACTAAATGTCTTCTGGATGTTTTCAAGTACAGTGAGCAAGTAAAAAAGTTCTGATAAATGCAACCCAAAGCTTGTATCTGTGATACTGAGTTGAGAAAGGAAATTATTACAGTTCCTCATAATTAAAGATTGTGCAGATGTTCCAAGATGGTAGAACTGTAGAACAGAAGCAACAGTCTTAGGGGCTTTTGACATATTCCAGATATGAGCAACAGTCTGGAAATAAGATATTTTAATTTTTCCTTTTTTTGCAAATATTTTCAATCCTGCCTCTAATTCAGAGACAATAGAACTTTTATGTGCACTCACCAGAGGTCTGTGATCAAAATGAACACAAGATACAGAAACAGATGTGTAAAAGAGTTTGCCATGCCCTGGGAGTGATACTGTGGGTCAGTAGAAAATGCAAATTCCTACCAGAGAAGTGAGCACTCCACAGCAGAAGCCATTCCTGAAGTGCTGATGAACACTCTCAAACAACTTGTTCCATTAACAGACCAGATAAATGTATCATGATAATGGCCTACTAAGACATGGTCTTGCAGAAATGTTGCAGTTGTCTCAAGCCAGGTACATGGGTGCATTACAAGCAGCCACTGTGCAAGCAGAAATGATAAAAAAATTATTCAGTGAAAACTACTCATGAAATGAAAAGTCTAGAAAGATGTGGTAGTATAGTATCTATGGCTTGTAAGTCTGAAATTAAAACAAAATATTATCTCTTAAAATATTATCTGTCTTGTAACAACTTTTACTTTTTTTGCTTCTAGGTTGCTTTTATTTTAAGAGCTTCCTATAAGGGTATTTATGGGAATATTTTGTGCTGCCTGGATAAAGTTTAACTCAGTTATCTTGAACTGGGTTTGTTACATAACACTGTTGTTACGTAATCCTTACCAAAAAAGTTACCAAAGATCAATGGGATTTCAACAATTTCTTGTGTGGATTCTGGACTACTTTATCTTCATTTCAAATTTTAGGTTATGTTACATCCTTTTACACATGACATCTGTTACAAGGCACAGTATCAACGCAGCCATCAGAGGCAAAATATCTGGTTTGTGCATTCCTGAAGTAAAATGTAATGAACCACGTGATATGTTTTTTACATAACATTAATACCTCCACTATTAAATGAACCAGCCGCAAACTGATGTCTGAAGTCCTAAGTAGGGTTAGAAGAAGGGAAAGGCTTATAATTTTCTTAGGGGTGGTGGGGGCAGGCAGGAGTAAGATGAGAGTTCATCACCTGGTGAAAATAAAGCAAATGAGCTAAAAGGATGGATAATGTCCCTCAACAGGCATGCAGCATGAGTTTTGGACCATTCCCCCAGGAAATAAGGGTCAAACAAAAATTGAGGCTGAGACCCTCACAGAGGCCGAGTTCCATCACTTTTTCTAGATATCCTCTTTTCAGCCTGAAAAATGATCAATGGAAACTAATTATCTGATGCTGTAATTTGTCAAGTAATTATGTGTTGAGGGAAGCAATTGCTTCCAAAAATAAATAGTTTCCTGTATTAAAAAAAATACCTTCATTTTCTTCCAGTGACCAGAGCAAAGCAGCAATTATTCCCATGGTCTTCCTTAGGAGGAGTCAGGAGAGCCAGTTCTCCCAACAGCTCCTGACTCCAGATTTTGCAGTCTGTATCCCACTCCTGCTGCTCTCTGAGAGATGTGCAGTATGAAGTCAAAGCCTCCTGTTTGGTCAGTGGTTAATTCCCCATCTTTTAAACATGAGTTTTAAAGTTTTTAGGCACAGAGCTGTCTGCCTGGTGGTTCAAGGTAACTACCACTACCACCAAGGTGACCCCGTGCTTTTTCCCTAAAACCCGTGTCAGATCTCACTACCTCCAACCTCCAGCAAAGCCCCAGCACCCAGGGTGAGATCCCTTCAGTACAGGATGGTGCCAGCTGCTTCTCTGTGTCCTTCTGCAAAGAGGGTGGCAGCAGGGGAGGCTGACAGGGCCCTGAGGCCTTACAGGCACAGACACCTCTTTGTCCTGCCCTGTCTGGCAGCAGAGTCTCAGATGCAGCACTGGGGCAGAAACACTCAGCACCATCAGGCCACCTCCTGAGAGCTTTACACACCCCCTGCTGGGGAATCCACAGCTCCAGGGACACTGTCCCCATTCAAAAGGGGAAGAGATGTAGTGTGCCATCTGTGGATGTCACCAGCCCCACAGAGGTCAACATACTGAGGATGCACACTGGGTAAGTAGGTGTGATCTTCGGCACCTTTCTACTTTTCCAAATGAGTTTACCAAGGTTAGGCCATTTGGAGAGTGGGAGAACTGAGCATCTGCAGACAGAGCTACACTGTGTGCAGGTTCTCTTTGATTAATTTTGCTTTTTCTTCCCCCTCATTCCAGCAAAACATCTGCAGTCTTATGAATTATGTCCAGCCATGATCCGTCTGTGGAAGTGAAGTATCCCCACCGTCTGTGTGTTTGCTTCATCTGGAATTTACTGTCTGCCTTCAGTGAGAGTTTTTTCTGGGTATTAGTTGCAAACTCTTACATCCTGTTACAGGATTAATGGGGCTGTAGATCCTGCTCTGGGTGATGGCCCAAGGCAAAGACCATCAGCCAGAAGGACACAGAAAGACAACCCCCACCCTGACAGGAACACTGTGCAATGTGTCTGTGTTCATGTCATGGCCTAACAAATATGAAATAACTCAGTCCCAAACACACAGCCCCAGTGACTTAGCTCCTCTTTTCCCAGGAAAGTTTTGTTCTAATCAAGTATAAACAGATAATAAACATTAAAACATGATAGCTTAAAACTATCCAGTTGATAGTTCCTTCTTCTACAGACTTCTATTTAAAAAACAAAAGAAAAACAAACAAATCAGACACACTTCTTCATCAGGCAGCTCCTGTTCCACCCTTGGATGACCTGTTTAAAACTGCTAAGACCTTTTTTGATGGGGTCAGAGCAAAGCAAGCCCCTACTGTTAATTTTCCCAGTGTTTTATAGCGTTTGAAACTTTCCTTTTAAAGAGTTTTGAGTTGCTGCCAAGGAAAAATTATTCTTCCTGCTAAAAATTAACAAACAATAAAAGAGAAGCCCAGACTGGTTGAGCAAATATCATATCAAAATGTCCCTGACCATGTTGTGGTGCTTCAGTAGATGGCAGCCACTGTCAAGCTGAGCACAGATCCAGCAGACACAGGAGAGGTGCAGAGCTGCTGCAGGTCCTGGCTTTGGGAGCAAAAGCCTCATACCTTTTGCAAGATTAACACAAGTTAACAACCCATCTCAATGCCTGCCTTTAAGTTTCAACTGGGAAAAAAAAGGATTTTCTTTGTTAAATTGTGTTCAGCCATCCTGTTTTGTTACAGTTTTCCAAAGCAAATTTGAACTGTTTTTTTGGTCATAGAATATTTTGCCCTGGTGGCATTACAGTGCAGGTACCTCATATGCAGAACAACCACTACAGCTTTATCATCTCAGCCTTGCAGAGTTTTCAAGACCTGACACAAGTCTAATCCTTTTTGTTTTCTTCAGGACTATTGTAACATTCTGCACATTTTGCCTGATATTATTGTAACGATGGGGGGAGGAAACATTAGCGCCCTGCAGCATTTAATTAAAAAACATGGCATCGCCTGACAAAGAACAGGTTTTTCCAGCAGGAAAGAAGGAACATAAAAACTGGGGACTGGTAGCTGTAGCAGTGAAGAGCTACTCAGTCAGATGTATTGGTTGGCTGCTGTGTGCTCTCCCATGTTGCAGCAGGGCCATATGAGGGAGAGAAGCTGCTTCTTTACATCATTAACCAGAGCCCCAGGCAGGTAGCAGACTTCCCTGTGTAGTTGGTCCAGTCTGCATATCAGGCCTTCTGCTCCCTTTAGAAGTGAGCTGTCTATGACAATGACCTGTCTTATTCTTTACTGAAAACGTTTTGGTGCAGGGGGTGGTCCATCTAGACCATGATGACACCCTCAGTGTTGTCACTTCCCAGTCCTTACCACTCTCCTCTTCCCCTTGCAGAGCACTGTACCTGTTCTGAAGTGGCATCTGGGGCAGCTGCTGGGCAGAGGTGCTTGCAGTGCCTGATGTGCCAGGCAGGGACCTCTCTTGTCTGTCCTTCAAGTGCCCTCCTTCAGTCAGGTGGAAAGAGAACAGGGAGTTCTCTCTTGCAGGGGGTCTGTCTTGACTGCTGGGTTTCTATCCTGGGAGGCAGGGTGAGACTCAAGGCATCCCTCTCTTGCATCACTCAACCTGCTGACCTCCTCCCTGAGCTCCATCACTGAGAAGAGGCACTCCTCTTCCTGGTCACGCCTCTCACAGGCATGCTGACCACTGCCATCTGACCCCAGCATCAGGGCAGGGGACACCCTGCAGCCCTACTCCTGGGTGCCAGGGTGTTCCCACCAGAGCTCTGTCTGGGAAGTCGCATCAGCGCTGGTGGGTGCAGAGCTCAGGGATGCCATGGTCTTTTGCTGAGTGGAAACCATTGCTTCTCGGATGAGATAGCAGGCTTTCAGCACCCTCCCATGAGAACTGCTGGGTAAACTACCTGCTACACCACCCTGTGACCCTCAGACCTTCTACACCCATGCTGCCTCAGCAGCCCATCCACAAGCTGCTGTCCCCCAGCCCATGCCAGCCACTGTCCTGGCTTCAAAAAGCCCCCCAAAGAGCCCTTTGCTGGCAAGAGGAGAGATTAATCTACACAGTTTGAAAATGTGTATGCAATTCACTAACTTGAATGTGGGAGGCTCTTGGAGATTTGCAGACTTTGGAGAAAGGACTCCACATATTATTGAAGCTTGAAGTTCAAATTATGGAACAGAGAACATAACTCTTTTGTATCAAACACTGAAATACAGATTTAATCAGAAAGAAAACCCCCAAATTTCTGTGAGTCAGTGGAAAAAAATAATTTATTGCAACTTTTTTTGCACATTAACATGAAACATTTATACATACATATTCTGTGCTGATAATGGTATACTAGGTATTGACAATTTTTATACACATAGTAATTGCACTATCCTGTATTATAATGCAAATATTCAGAAATTACCAGTCAGATAAGAATAGATATTATTCACATAAAAATGCACTGTATGTTGATGTTATGGAAGATCTATGTGTGGGAATTGGTGACGATCTGAAACCAGAGACATCTGAAACCTTGCCCACTTTTACAAACTGTATCAGCTGATAAAACCCACTATTGTGCTTTACATCTCTTAATTATGCCGTGATGCCTATATTATTATTAAGTCCTCCCAAGGAATAAAATAATTTCTGAAAATGAGAGAGACTAAACCAAAGGCAATCATGACAACCATGTCTTAGCAGCATGGCTCTGAATTCTGAGGGCTCCATCAGAAAAGAATGAAAGTACTACAGGTGGCCTAAAATTGTCCAGCAATCTACTATTAACATCACAACTTCATTTAGCTAATACAAATCAATGAGAAATACACTGCAAGTGTACATCCTTTCAGTAGAAGTACATTGGCACATGCTTCAAATGGCAGAATCAGACAAACAACTGCTCCCTTTCAATGTAGCAAGTGTCTACAAAATGTCTGCAAAGGGAAAATTCAGGATGGTATCAAAAGAGGAACATTTTTCTAACCAGGAATTTACGGTGTCCAAGTGTTATTCACAAAATCATTGGGAAGCATGGTAATAGCAGAACTAAATCTGATAAACAACACTTATCCAATAATTTTTATAATGCTGCTTCAGTTATTTTTTTTTAATTAGTTTTCATTGTTCTACCCAACAACCGAAATACTTATCTTTCCAGAAATGTCATAGATTCATGTAACCACTGTACTTTGGAAATGAAGATGAAGATGTGAAGCATCAGATCAAAGTGGTGAATGGTAAAAAATTTATTCCATATTATTTGGTGGTAGGAAGGGCCATATGACTGATGTGCAAAAATGCATATATAAAAAAAAGAAATCTTGAAATACATGCTGATAGCAGAGATACAACAATACCAAACATTAAGGAAATAAAAATAGCAAGCAAGCCTGGAGAAAAACTCTGAGTATGATTTCAGGAGTGGGGCAAAAGACAATGGTACTGGCACCCTATTTGGAGACAATACTTACTTCCTATCCAGCGTCTTCTTCCTCTTCAGAGAGCACCTTGCTCTGCTTCCTTGAGTGCATGCAAGTAGAATTTGAGAAGTAAGGGATTTTCTTTGAAGAACAACATGGTGGGTCAGCGCAGTGACAAAATACATTTTACAACTTGCAACCAATATCAGTAAATAATGATAATAATAAAACACACATAAGTAACACATTTCTTTCCTATGTGCTGTATGTAGGAATGTAACAATTCCTACATTTCCTGATGAATTACTGGTCCTGACTGAGATACTTCAACTTGTTCCCATAAGTAATGTGGGAACAAGGCAGAAGAGAAAGCTATTTGGAAGCTGGGAATTATGGGAATTGCAGTCAGGGTCTCTGCAAGTTTTATTTTTTACAACAAATCTCTTTCTCCTTAGAGAAACTGCAGCTGAATATCTATTAAAACAATAGTGCTAATAATAATTTATCTTATAGCATGCAAACAAGCAGATGCAAAATAAGTAATAGCTCCCAGTTGCTTTTGTTCTATGCATATTTCTGATGCAATTCTGATTTTTGTTGTCATGGTATCGTGAAAGAGATACCTTGAATGAAAAAAGAAGCAGCACTCCAACACTGATTCTGGTAAACCAAGTCTTTCTCACAAGTAACCTCTGCTCATAACTAATTTATATTAGAGTTGTCAACTTAGGAACCAAGTTTGAGGCATGTTGAGCTGCTTCAGCACTGCAATTTTCTACAGGCCTAGCAGAGACACAGCATATTTTAAGCTTTGTTTTCACAGCCTTATGCCAGCTGTAAGTATTTTGTCAACTTTCCTCAACATATATTAATTATGGGGCTTCAGGGTAAAATATTATGCTGCTATATTTGCAAATGCTGAACTAATCACTCTCGAGGGATATAATGGAAAGAAGACTAATGTGCTAATGTGAATCCATCCTAGACTTAAAGATACTGGAGGTAGAAAACTTCACAGTGAAAAATAAAGCCCAGAATTATCTTCAGGATTATTTAAGAAATATTTTTATGTTTACTTCTATAAGCCACTTATTGCAATATTCTGAAGTGACCTTTCAGAAAATTACCATACAGTTTCTGAATATATCTTAACATGCTGTATTTGTTGTTCTGAGCAGTCCCTCTGAAACTGACAGCACTGTATATGGTAATACATTAGCATGTGTGTGTGTTTGAAAGGTTAAAAGAGAACACAATTTTGAAAAGAAAACCAAGACTACACTTTTGCTTAAAGTGACTATTCTAAGGTAACCAAGCATACTGTAAGTAATCTACAGTAGAATACAGACTTCAGCAGAGTTAAAGTACTCTCCCAAGAAGCTTAATACTGGGTGTTAATACTGGGAATTACCACTAAAAAGTCAGTATTTATACACTTGGGTAACCACGGGAACGAATCTGTGTCATTCATCTGTATCATATCTTTATCATATCATCAGTCTGTATCATATCATCATCTTCTTGTAAAGAGCCCAGACAGTCTAACAGCCTAAATTTTATTTTTGGAAGCACATGGGAGTTCAGACACTAATTAAATTTCCTTTGAAATTTCCTTACAAGGATTATTTCAGCTGAGGTAACTAATGACTTTCATTATTGTAGTCAGGTGTATTTTTAATATTAAATACACTCACTTAAAAGCCTAAAGACAGCTCAGTGCTTGATGAGCTTTATCCTACACCATTTTGAGAAAAAGATTTAGGCTCCTACATAATTTAGAAGTAGTTTTCACCTTGTATATTTGTAAAGCAAGACCTTTATCTGAACAAACAGGTCCATCTGGGGTTAACAGACCACCATACACATCAGATGGGAAACTGCCTGCAAATAGTTGCTGGACTTTTGCCTAAATATCTGAAGGCACATTTATTCCCTCAGTATAAGAACTAAATTTTAAAGTGGTGATAATCAGACATGTCAGCTAAACAGAAATGGACATTGTATTGCAAAATCTAGTACAGTGGAGAAATAGAATTCTTCTTCATAAGAAGAGAGAGATAAAAATATTAAAACTTGGCATTCCCTCAAGGACTTCTCAAAATACAAAATTATTATTTCAGGGACTGCAATAACTGCAAAGACAATGAAGGACTTTAATGTGCTGTCAAGACAGTAAATGCATTAATGAAATAGTGTTGTACAAAACTTAATTTTTTCTAGGAAATATTTAGTTTTTCAAATGCAAGTGGATCTCAGTGGTTTAGATTAAGTTTGTCATATTTATGCTTTGTTTAAAACAAATTACACTCTGGTTAGTCATACCTCTGTCTCTGTACTCTTTCTGGACAAAAACCAAACCTGCATTGGTTCTTTTTTACCCTTCATAGAAACTGGACCCCTGTACTCCAGGTGGAACTGAGGATCTGAATTTTCTGGTGTCATAAGACACCTGAAATTGAAAGAAAAAAACATGTAAGTGTATGTACTGTTCATCCACACCACAGACTATATAATATATTAAACATGATACAGATATGAGACAATAAAAGAGCCAAATCTATCTCTAGATCATTGTTATATTTGCATACCAATAACAGTGTAACATAATGCAATCTGCCAGTTTCATGAGAACTCATGTATTTAAATTGTGTTTTGCAGGAGTCCTGTGAATTTCAACTCCAAAAACACTTTGGTGTTATGCTGGCAAAGTCATGTCTTTTAGGATGTCAGCACCAATAAAAATACTGCATCACTCACCTGTAAGTATATTCAGAGACATTGATCTTTCCCTTTTCTCCAGTAGTTTCTGTTCTGCTTGTTAGATTGACAGTATTTCCAAAGAGACAATAACGTGGCATCCTTTGGCCTATGACACCTGTGACTACCTCACCAGTGTGGATTCCAATTGTTATCTTTTGAGAGAAAAATACAATTTGAATATTCAAAATCAACATAAAGGACTTCTGAATTAAATACAGGTATTATGTCATTTATGTCTACTAGACTTTTTTTCAATGTGCCACTCCTGCTTCTTTAAGGCCTTGAGTTTTGTGTTTTGTGTCACTTTGTTTTTTTTTTAAATTGTAGTGCAATGTCATGGTTCTGTCTCCCACATGAAAGAACAAACTCCATATTTTTACATACACTATGACACACGAGGATCAGAAGATGCAGAAATGGATGGTGTGTCAAGAAAAAAGGATGTTTCTCAGAGGAAATATCATGGTATTTTACCATGATATAGAAATATGCATCTCACTCATTTCTTATTTTCCTCTCACAGCCTTCTGAGGAGGAAAGGTGAATGCAGACACACCTATTCTGTATTAATACCACAACGTCTTAAAAAAATCCCACAATCAGTGAACTTCCAGTATTATACATTATTGCCAGTAATAATTGCAACAACCACCTATGTACTTTTCTTTTTAATGCAACATTTTCTCACGCTGATGTGAGGATCTGAAGCCTGAACAAAAATATTAGTGAGGGAATATTATTGTTCAGTTCACTGAGATGAGGAAGATTCAAGTAATTAGACCAGATGTACGATGGAAATTTGATGATGAGTTAGAAAAGATGGAGAAAAAGACTTAAATGATGTGGAGTTAATTTAGTTCTTTAATAGATTAAGCACAGTAATTAGATTTTAAGGTCTGGGACCAGCACATGTCACATCTACATGTGACTCTTTATACTATATGCAGATACCAGACTCAAAACCTAACAATAACAAAGCTTGTATGGAATGTGACTTGAGAACTAGCATATTTCAAAGCATTATTATCATATCAAAGAATGGGCTCTTCCTTCAAGCCCACACATTTACTAACCTGTACAGGCTCACCATCTACTTGAACCTGGCCTGCTATTTCCATCATATCCAATGCCAGGTGGCAGATAGATCGTGCATGGTGCATGCAAGGCTCTGGTAGACCACTCACTGTCATATACTTGTCCCCAACTGTTTCCACCTATCAAGACAGATATTTTCCAATTGTTTTATTACTACAGGATTTAGAATTCCAAGACATTTCCTTTAAGACTGCTTGTCCTTTCATATAGTTTATCTTCATTCAAATCACCTTAACTCCTGCCATCTCTGGTTGTTGTTGTTGATGATTTATTATAAGCTCACAATGTCAAAAATTAAAGTAACACTGTGGTTGTGTGAACTTGAGCCTGTCTTTTGGGGTCTTCTGAATTTCTGTAGAAACTGAGAACTATGTTTGTGTTGACTCACACCCTAGATTCTCTTGGTGCAGAACACAAAAACTGATTTCTAGTAAAAGCTAGCAATGAATCTTATACATATAAACACACAAGCATACATGGGTACATATAGATGGGATCTGTCTGTCCATCTGTCTGTCTGTCTATGTATCTGTCTATCTATCTATCCTACCTACCTACCCATCCACCTGCTACCAGATACACCTGCAACTACACCTCATACCTAATGAAGGAATGCAATTCACATGGAATATCTGAATAAGTTACAATTTACAACCAGTAGATTCTGGTGCATGACTAAAAAACTTAAAGCACAGGGTTATCTACATGCAAGTAGATTTATATATATTTTTATATATATATCTATCTACCTAGTGGGTGACCTTTATGTTTGTTCACAAATTTAGACATAAACAAGCTACTCTTTTTTAAGTAATATTAGGTAACAGAGTTCAAAAAATGAGAACTCAGCTAGCTTTTTTAAAAAGAATAAAATCCAGAGGATGGAAAAATAATTTTGGTTGAAAAAACCTTAAAGTTCACTTAGTCCAATGATTAACCAAACACTGCCAAGTCCAACACTAAACCATTTCCCTAAGCACCACATCCACATGTTACCTACAGCAGTGGTGACCCAACCATTTCCCTGGGCAGCCTGTTCCAGTGCTTGATAATCCTTTCAATGTGAAGTTTTTTTCCTAATATCCATTCTAAACCTCTCCTGGCACAGCTTGAGGTAATTCCTTCTTGTCCTATTGCTTATTACTTAGGAGAAGAGATCAGCCCCTGCTTTGCTACGACCTTCTTTCAGGTAGTTGTAGAGAGTGATCAGGTGTTCCCTCAGCCTCCTTTTCTCCAGGCTAAGCAAGCCCAGTTCCTTCAGCTCCTCCTCATAAGACTTGTTCTCTAGACCATTCACCAGCTTTGATGCCTTTCTTTGGACATACCCCAGCACCTCCATGTCCTTATTGTAGTGAGGGGCTCAGAAGTGATAGGGAATTATTGAAAATTCACAGATTAAATATTTCTTCTGCTTACCTTATAGACAAATGGATTCCTTCGTGAATCAGTCAGAATATCAAATCTTGTGTAAAGGTCATTTAAAAGATTAACAATCTTCATGGCTCCCTCTCCAGAGGCATGTTTGCTACAAAAGGCATTGAATCCAACAATGCCACTGAAAAGGATGGTGACATTGTCATACCGCTTGGCTGGAACAGGACGCTTGTGTCTCAGCTCATTTGCCACTGATGGTGGTAGAACAGAGTACAGTAATCTAAATGGGTCAAAAAAGAAAGGCACAACCAAAACAGAAAGATCTTACACCAGCCCTCTGCCAGTATTAATTTAGTACCTCCCATAGGGTTTGTAACATACTCGCAGCATCAAAGAGCAATATAAAAGATGTTTGCTGAAAAATATGTTACTGGGGAAATAGGAGCCGATCTACATCAACATACCTAAAGCCAGGACACTTCAGACACACATTAATACACACTTGCTCACACCACAGATTATGTAAATAAAACCCAAATCATGCACAGACCTTCATCCCACTCTGGTGTATTCCTTCAACTTTCAAGCTGCCACCTTAAGGTGTATTCACCTCCTTACACAGCTAAGTGGGCAAGCTGAAGATCTGTGACTGTCTCACAGATTTTGAGCATCATTTTGTACACAGCTTCCCTCACAAACCCTCATTACCTGCACTTTTGGCAAGTTCACTACTGCATGAGTTATCATTGGTGAATACATGGTATGGTAACTGACACTGCCTGTTCCAGTGGCTGCCAAGAGGGGTAGAATTCCTGAAGATAAAATGACTTTATAAAACAAGTCAACAAGAATGAATAAAACATTTTTTAGTATTCTTTTCTCTCTTGACTCTTCCATCCATGTCTTTCAGCTCTCTTTGCAATAATTTCTATTCCTCTACCACAGAAAAAAAGTATTTGCCAACAGAATTCATAGCACAATAAATGGAAATTCTACTACTAAGCAATCATAATCCACAAGAAATTCTTCTATTACAGACGTGGGAATTATGTTTTGCTAGTGCAAGTCAGCCATTAGTGCCACACTGATTGTCACACAAATTTTGGTTAATTTACCTGCCAGTAGTATTTGAGCTAAGATGCTATAGAGTAATGCTAAGTTACCTGTAGAAATGGATTTGGGGCCCAATGCCATATACTTTGTCATGGTCATGTACTTGTCTCTATATAGTAATATTATCTAGAAAGCCCCAAATGCATTTCTACAGTTAACTATAAAATTAAATTCTTCACATTAGTGTATTGCAAAACTTCACCCTTACACAGACTGTTGTTGATGCCTACAAGATATGTTTTTCTGTTCTATTACTCTGTGAGCACAGCAGTCCAAAAAGACATAGTCTACAGCTGGTTTACAGAACTGTGTCAAAGATTAACATTTGGGCATTCATCAAATTCATCTTGGCTACATAGACTGCATGTTAGAAAGTTTGCAGAACTACCAGTTTAGGTAATTCAAAAAGCAAAAATGATGTCAATTCATTTCTCATCATTTTCCTTATCAAGTAAGGATCCACCAAAACACCTATGCATGTAATAGCCTAGCCTGCAGATGATATTTTACAAAGAAATACTCTATGAGGCATTAAAAGTAAAATTTTCTTTCTTGACTCAAAAATTCTTGCCCTGAAAATCTCTTATATCCCTTCCTAGACCCTGTTGTTTTTGAAGAAGGCAGCTATAAATAATATATTGCTGTGACTGTTCCAGCTCAAAATCAGGATCCATTTCTTACGTGTCTGTCTTTTTCTTTTCATCTTCCAGTGCACGCAGTGTGTGCTGCAGTCTGTCAGTGAGGATCTCAAGCTCCTGAGTCAGTTTGTATTCCTCTCTGAACTGCTCTCCCAAAAGGACCAGATCACGGGTAGCATCATGCAATGGGATGTCACTCAGATATAAACCTCTTCTGGTTAAATCATCCAAGTTCATCACACTGCAATGTGGAGAGAGATATAATAATATAGGTATGCTTAAACATGCCAAAGGAGCATTTAAAACTCAAATGAACAGCAGAGGCTGATGAATAACAGAAGGAAGATTATGCTTCTGAGCTTGTGATGAGCTGTACAATGCATCTTTTCTACGAAATTGTACTGGATTTGTGTTCATTCATGTTAACAAATGGCTCTTGATTTTTACATTTGAATACAGAATTCCCATTGATGAGAACTGCATATACTTCAGTACTCAAATAAAGGTGATTTTATGTTAAGATAACTTCTTTCCATTTTCATTCACTCTCTTCATTTAAAACAGGAGATGATCCTATCATAACTGTGTAATCTGATGTATTAGCTCAACGTGTTCTTCACTCTCCATTCCATCCTTCATTCCAACCACTTCTTTATGATCATCACTACTCTATTAGATTAAAACTACTGCAAAAATATATGAATCCATACAGGAAACTGAATCATGGTGGAATTTCTTAGCACTTTCAGAGTAAGAAACAAAGAACAAAACTTTCTGGAAATGAGGAATTCCCATTGGTACAAACTGGGCCAGAGCATCCCAATGTTTATATTGAATTATTCAATAATCAGTCAAGTTCCAATGTTTAAATGCTCCTCCCACTTCTAGTATAAACACATAAAAATCAATGGAGTCAGTACTTGAGCCAATTAATCTCTGTAGCACTACTCTCTTATTGAACTCCTAAGGTTTACAGTACCTTGGTGAACAAAGAAAGAGAATACTGTCTGCTTCAGGCAGGTAGATCATTTGCCCTTTCAAACGCAAGCAGCTGATTTCTGTGCCCGTCAATTCATCTTCACACTCGAGCTTTTCCACATCCAGCAGCCCTTCCTGGTGATGAGAAGTTACAATTGTGTGAGGGCAACATATGTGTGTTACACATCAGGCCACAAAGGTAAGTGCCCTCCTTATGAAGGCAGTGAAAATGTTTGGAATGGAGTTACAGACTACATTAACCCAATTAATTTCTCATTTGAACCCCATCCACTGTTAGTATTTTAATGCTGAGTTTTAAAGCTCAAAGATAAAGCATGGTATCTTTCTTTACATTCATGTTCATAACTTCTTGTTTTCTTCTGTGTAATTTCTTAACAATAGTTTGACAAAAGTATTGCCTGCTCCATGAAGTTCTACCTACACCTGGGAGCATCTCTAAGAAATTCTGTTTGCTTCTTTCAGGGTCAGTTTTCTGTAAATAAGCAGGCTCCTTGACATAGTAGGTTCTACCCTACTTGCTGCATTTGTTCCTATCACCCATCTCCTCTCCTGCCCTCTCCAGAGAAGAGGACACAGAACTGTGTATGAAGGTATGGGCTCTAGCCAGAACACATTTCATATTTATCTCTCGTATCATTATGAAGCAAAAGTAGATGTAATTGCACTTCTACATTTACTTTGACACAATGCCATAAAATGGGTTGGCTCCTTGAAAAGAAAGCATCAGGCACGAAGTATATATACTTCACCATTCCTATAAAAAATTTAACTTAACAATTATACATGAATTCACACCTGTGGCTTTTTCTTGGCTCAAGACTCAAAAGGGACTGAGTGTACTATTGTGCAAAAAATTTTCTCTGAAGACTTGTGAGCTTTCAGCACTTCCTCTTATCTCTCCAAAGCATGCATACTTCAAGAAAAGCCACCTGAATTACTTGGTCTAGTTACCTTGGTCCTCAGTACAAAGACTGTATTGATATGTGAGAGGATCCCATGGAAACTAATATCAATATGAGGCCGGACCAAAGAGAAAACTGACAACAGACTGCAATTTCCTGGCTGCAGCTAGAATAGAAATAAAAAAAAATAATTGTAATGTTTTATAACTAAAATATACATATTGTAGTTACAGTCTATTTTCTTGATCTCAATACTGAATAGAAGATAATATACATATTCTGCATTTCTCCATTGAAACACAAGGCTTTAGTTTAAAGATTTAACATCAGAAATAGAGTGACTTCAAAGTACAATTCTAGTCTACAACACAACCTTGTAAAATTATTACAGGAATAAACAATTAAAATAAAATTGCATTTTAGAATCATGTCAATAATTCAGAAATACCAAGGTATGTGTAACATTAGGTTATGTAATTGTAAAGATCATTTGATATTTTCATCATCTTACCTTTTACTTCTCTCATATTACTACTTTACCTGTTGCTTATTTTTAGAAACACTGTCAGCTCTTTCAGGCAAGAGCTGAGATATCCTATTCAAGTCCAAATTACATAAAATTAAGTGGACCTCTAGGTATTCTTACTTTTAAATAACCAGAGGAAATTGCAACAGCTGCACTCAGTTCCACACACATATATGTACCACAAACTAATTTCACTCGTCTTTGTTAATCTGATGCTTTTGATGCACAAGCCAAGAAAGTAAACTACAACTTCTGTTATTCTGCTCTTCAATTATTGTGCATCTGACATTTTAAGTGTCTGTAGGCATTACTGTCAAGTAATATGTGTAGACTGTGTACCTGCTGCTACACTACACAGTATAGAACCCCAGGCCAAGTTGCAGAGTGAGTTACACACATTTTAGAGTTATCTGTCCCTTCTATAGAAAATGTATCTTGGAGAGAGATACCAGAAAGAATCAGGTATCAAAGTAATACCTGAATTGTAGGAGTGACGAGGTTTTCTCTGCTCAAGATTATTCTCTTAATACACATGGACAGGATCATAAGGAACAGACCTGCTGCAGAATTAGGGCTATTTTCACAATGCTTTTTCAAGCAATAGAAGCACAATGTAGTAAATGTTATACAGATCCACAGGAATGCTATTTATACAGAGAATTCTACATCTATTTTATTAATCTTTAAAATAAATCTGTAAAGCATCTAGCACTAGGAATCTCTGTGATTAATCATGCATGAGAATCATCTAACCTGTGGAAGGACTCTGTATATTGCATTGCCACACTGTGTAACCACCAGATCTCTGTCAAATATTATATGGAAAGGAAAAGCCTTGCAGAAAGTATAGGGACTGATGCGAGATTCCTGGGTACCATTTTCTTCAAATCTGTCAAGGTCTTCATAGTAGTCCTCTTCTTTGGACTCTTTCTCTTCAATTAAAAACTGAATGTGGTCACATTCTTCATTTCTCTGCTGAATAACCTAGAAAAATGAAGGAAAAAATGAAATACTGAAAACTCTACTACTCATTAATAACCCGAATGCTACTATGAAGTCAGGAGTACCTTTAGGGCAGAAAGATGAATTTGAGATTGAGATTTCCATCTTGAAAAATATTATATTCTAATAAGTATTTCTGATTTGAGGGAGTCTTTATAAACTGAAGATTATGGAAATGCACATCCTGAAATCAGGGGTGAAGGATCAGGTTACGCTTGCTTTTACTTGCATGTGCCAGAAAGCAGGACTCTTCCCCATCCCTGGAATGAACATGTGGCAAGTCTTGAATTAGACTGATCACTTGAATCTTTATTTTGATGAAAGCTGCTTGTGATGCCTATAACCCAGCAGCAAATAATGCTGACCAGAGGATGGGCATAACATAGCCAGAAGACACGTGGATGGAACAGGTGAATGTACAGTCCTTGCACATTTAAGCAGTGATAACTGCAAGATCAGGACCATCAGATAAAACTAAGAGCAGTGACAATCTTCTATAAGCTGCATATCATAGGAAATGAAATCATAATAAAACCAGAGTCCTCTACATCACCTGAATTGCAATAAGTATCTTGAATATAGCAATTCACACTTTTGTAATTTTACTCAAATTTAGTAAAAAAATATGAAATTAATAGAGATTGTTTTGTTTACAGTGAGTCAGGTATTGCAGTATAATCAAAGCTAATAACCAATAGAATAACATAATTTACTTTGAGAGGCCAAATTCACCTCTTCTCAATCCTAATTAGATTTAATGACTGGAACAGAACAATTCTGTTTACACCGTATTGTTTAGTGGAAACTTTCTGGAACATGTTGCACCTGATTCTACTTTCAAGTAGTCTGATCCTAAAGCCACTAAAGAAAAAAAAAAAAAAGACTTCTTAAAATCTCTAATGCATCCTTTACACATAGTTGAACCACAAAGATTAACATTTACAATATGAGAACAGAACAGATATGCACAAACACTGCACTTGATCCCTAAGATGTTTAGTTTATCAGTTATTTCTCCTCCACAACTGCCAGCCACACTACCAGGTTGGTTGGGGAATGATGATTTCTTTTTTTATTTCTATACAAATGGAGGAGTGTAAGACAACAAAACAATATTTCAATGCTAAATTATGCTTAATTGAAGGAGGTAGTGTTCCTTGATCTCCTATTTGACTATTCATTCAAAGGAAAGAGGCTTTTCTGGAGGACAGTCCAGAGCAGAAGCCTGATTCAGGTGCTCATGTATCATCTGCTACATTATTCTTCTCTTTCTATTGTATAGGAAACTTAAGAGAAAAATTGCCCTACTAAATTTACCAACTAATGTAGGTACCTAAAGATGGATGCAAGAACAAGTTCAAATGTTAATGACAATGAACTCAATTTCCTCATGAAACTGTGTTGGTAATCCACATAGCAGTGTGTTGCAGAGAGATGTTGGAAATTACAAGTTATTAAGAAGTAAACCTCCAAAAGAGTAAGTGGCAATCATCTGAAGAAAATGAGTTACATGGGTTTGTCTAGGAAAATGGAACATAGTAGATGGAGAACGCGTTTTCCTTTGAATTCAGAGTTTAAAGGTTCTCCATGTCTTCCTCTTCTTTTACATCATTATTCCTGAAATTGTGAGAGCCTGTGTCCATGCTGAAGATTGACAGAATGCAGTTACAATCTTATGCTTACTTTCTGGCACTCATACACACTCCTACAGGTTTCTTACTCTTATTATGTCCTGGGATAGCTGAGACTACACTCAGTAGCTATTTTTAAAATGTGTAGAATTACCACTAGAATTGATCTATGCTTACAGATAATTTCCAGTCTTGGATCTTATTTCAAAAAGTTGCTCTTGACACAACTAGAAAAAAAAAATTTGCACTTTAGATGAAAATCTTCTTCATTCAGCAAAGCAGTCCTAAAATTAATTTTTAAATATCTAATAATTTTTTAAGGAAATGTTCATATTAACAGCACATCACCTTCCAGAGATACTGATATTATCACCTCATGACCATTTTAGTCACTGCATACTGTTATTCTGCTACCAGCCTGCCCCTGTACTTGTAGGTTTTTTCCTGATGCCATGAAGCACCTAATGGGTTTTTCGTAACTTCCCATTTTTCTCCATTTATTGGAAAAGAGCAATACATTAATAAACAAAACTCAGGTGTTGGTTAAAAATAGAACTATTAGAACTATTAGATGCTTCTCAACATCTGGCTAAGTTTGAGACACAGCCTTTAAGTTTACACAGTGATGAAGTCAGTCATCAGAGACAATGTGTTATTTTCCTAACTTTTATAGATTAGAACCATGTCAGTAACAGTGCAAAGCTGCAAATTTTCCAGGAAGCTTCAAGTTTGTTTGCAACACTATTTTTGACTCCAGTGCATCTGGATATGCTTGCTCTACTAGGTCACCACATCAGTGCAGCAAATGAACAATAATCCAGACACGTGGAAATGTGTCAGATCTAGAAGACAGCCACAGTCCCAGCTGCACCCTCCTGCTAAACCTGATATGTTGTGGACAGGGTTGGTTTACTGAATTTGATTCTGGACCCTTACTAAGAGAAGCTACATCCCTACAATATCCCTCTCCATGCTACGCAAGCAATGCATCATCCTTAAGTAACTCCCTATTGTGTACGTAATTTCTTTATGTCATTTCTGCTCACATCATTTATGCACTTCCTATGTCATTATTTCATCCACCCTGCTGAAAAATTTAAAATCAGCACTTCTGGCTATTAGTATAATATGTTAAATTCTGTCCCTTCACCCTCATACATACAGATCCAGCCTAACTGGCCAGATACTTACCTGGCATAAAGACCTGCCCTACTCTGCATTAAGCTTGACTAGAACAGAACTTATCTATTGTTCCATTCTGCAAGTGAAGTTTGCAAGCCACAGAATCTCATTATTATTAAAATACTGTTGAAGAAGCTTCTGTTAAATCCTTGACAAGTGCAAGTTATGTGACAGAAGAAACAAAGCCAGGAATAAAGTCTAATTCTTCCTCCCTCTGCAGTCTTAGCTGGTGTGGTGACATCAGTTCACTGTGACTAAGAGCTCAGTCACCATAGTAACTGCAGTTAAAAACCGAAGGGAAAAATCACTCTCCTCTTTTCAAAGAGAATATATAACATCTAATTGCTAAACTGCCTGTGCCTTCCAGAAGATGTAGCTTCAGAATTTGTCCTTGCTCAGCCAAGTGAGAACTCACTCCAGTATTTCAGGGAAGGGCAATTCAGAGAACACGAATTTTAAAATCACTTTGTGGTTTATTATATTTGGTGAGCCTCACACAAGGTATTAAGTCAAGTGGCATCACTGTGATATAGCATGTATAACAAACAAATTATCTGTTAAACTCTCACTGATATATCCACAAAAAAGTTCTTTAGATGGGAGCATGTCCCCAGGATACATTCATATCTCATCAGGGATGGAAAGGGTGTCCTTAGGGATCTTTCTTGATTAGATTGTGAAGGTCAATACAAAGTCAGGTTTTTGCCATGTAAAGGTCAGCAAAGGATGAAATCCTTGATCTCTTCTGATAAAAACTGACTGTGCAATGCTACCTGACAAATTTCACTGCAGCTTTTTCAGGATGATCCTGTAGCAAAGCAGTTCACTGTGGAAATGGCACCATTGTTTTTTGCACACCTGATGTTAAAACCATGGGGCTGTTTCCACACAGCAGCTGGTTTCAAGGCAGAGACTCTCACTGCACCAAACTGCTGAGCCTGGAGATACTGAACTTTTCTGCTCCCCCTGTGTCAGAATTAGAGGCTTATCATGTTCCACAACTGAATTCCCTTCATGCACACCTAGCTGTTTAATGTATGGATCGGTTCTGCTTGTCCACCATAACAAGTACCTAAGTAGTTTTCAGGTTAGCTCTCCAGTTGGTTGCATTCTGGGTTTGATTTTTATATTGCTGTTAGTAATGAGACAGCAAGAAATGCCAAGGATTGACAAGGATTTCCCCTGGCCCATTCTCATTTTATGTTGTAAATCGTCTCCCATGTATAAAGGAATAATTTTGATTGTCTGCTCTTACATAATAACAGAACTGCAGAAGTCTGTTCTCCCAACAGAATTTTAGGCTTTGAAGGATTCTACAATATTCTTTGTTAACAGGCACCATTTGTAGCTCTGAGGGAATCTCTGTCCTGACTTTACCTTTACAGGTCATCCTCATTTATACCAAACAACATCTGACAAGTGAAGCAAGAGAAGGCATAGCCAGAAAGCTGCAGAGATCTCATGCCAAAGCTGGTCCCCAGAATCATGAAGATTTTTAGTTCTCACACTGAAACTGAGATAATTTAAATAGTCTCAGGATG
The DNA here is from genome assembly GCA_038090715.1 of Florisuga fusca. NCBI lineage: Eukaryota > Metazoa > Chordata > Aves > Apodiformes > Trochilidae > Florisuga > Florisuga fusca. The sequence goes on along the minus strand of JAAWXA010000025.1, from coordinate 10,967,086 downwards.
AAAAAATCAGAAACAATTCTTGGGACAACACCCGCTGCAAAAATTATACAGTCGTAGCTCTTAGCTTGAAATTGATTACCAGGGAATAAAAGGCAAATTGGATTTGAACTAATTAACCAAATAATGTCTTTCTAGGCTTTCTTGAACTATTCTACTGGAATTGTGAATCCAAGTTCAAAGCAAGTTGCATTTCTGTCAGTGCTAACAGAGACAAACTAAGTCCTTTTTTTTTTTTTTTCCTCCCTTGAGCACACATATTCTCTAGTTATTAAAAGAAAAGACACATTTACTGAAGGACAACATTCTGGAAAAAGAAAGCCTTACTATATTTCAGAAGAACGTGCATATCACAGACTCACAGAATGGTTTGTCCATCAGCAGTTTTCTGCCCCACAGATCACTTTTATCTCTGCATGACTCCTGGACTACACTGGCAAAACTCTGCCTGACAGAGAGAACACCAAACCACATAAAGGAACAGATGTGGGTAAAAATAACTCAGAAAAAAATCCATTATTTTGAATCCAGTTCATTTCCTTAGTCTAGTTTATTTTATAGTTTCACAACAGCTGGAGGAAAAAAAGATGAAGAAGCTGTTGCAGGACAGGCTTGAGCAGTAAGAGAATGGGGACTGTGTAAGATGCCTGTGCTACCACAAGGAATGCAGCCAACTTTCCAACATGGTCCTCCTTGTTTGTCTCAACACTTTGAATAAACAGGGACCTAAGAAAACTATTTTTTTGATTCTGTTGCATCCTTCCGTATGTGATTACTAACATCTGCTGTAAAAGTTTGAATCATAGATTTCTACACAGTAGAATCTAAAAAAGGACACCAAGTATTTCACAGTCACAAAACTAGTCATTCACTAGAAGCCTGAGCTACCTTATAACAAGAAACCTAAAAGGCAAACACTCTCATATAGCAGTACAAATACCTTTGTCACTGGGTTCCTTGTAAATCCCTTACTTGAGCAATATCAGGCTTTTGTGACACATTCATGAAACTGTAACAGATTTTCTGAGCAAGTATACCATAAAACTGTGCCACAAATGTACTATGACTAGTAAATAGATAAAAAAAAAAATGCTTGCTGTACCTGCTTAGATTATTTTCTACTGCATGAAAGGTATTTTGTATCGGTTGTAATATTTCTAGAAGCAAAAAACCTTTTATTTGCTTTTTTTTTGCCCAGATACACCTGCACCTTGTATCAAGCTCTGATTTTATACCATTACATATGCAAAGCTTGATCAATTAAATCTTTCTGTTGCTGTGTATGGACACAAAGCAGAAGCCTCCTTTACCATTTCCCATTTAGCACACACGATGTTATGTAAAACCTGTGACTGAGGAACATTTTTTGGCTTCCAGGGCAGCTGGTATGTATCCAGCCACACTCCACACAGTGGTAGTTTGAGACACAAACACATCTTGGTTGTGGGACAGACCTGGCATGCAGGCCGGGAGGAAAACACTTTGCTCAACAGCCCGGCCTCATCAATGCACATCAGCCCCACAGTCTGCACATAGATGAAAGATTTAGGACACAGAGACAAAATGTCTGCATTCTCACTGAACACAGAGAGTAAGAAATATATACCAAATAGAAAATAAAGTGGAAAAAAAATCCCAAACAACCCAATATCTAATTTCTATATATGTCGTCCTCTTCTTTGAATATTTTATTGTTCTGGACAGTTTCTGATGAGGTCTGTTTGCAAATTAGTGCTGGCCTTCCCAGCCCATGGCTGACCTGTCCTTAAAGCAACCCAAATGATGATGACTCTTCCTGAGCCAGTAATGATGCCACTGCTTCACAGAGGACATCAACAATGACTGTTGCCATAACTTCACTTTTGATTTTCTTGATTTTGCCCTAGTGACATAAATTTCCTCTGTGTACATCCCTTCAGACCTTACCTTCATATCTATTTCTGTACCGTGGATCTGCTGAGCTACTGTTTTGATGATTCCAATGACAATATCCTGGAGACCTTCTCTTTCTGAATAGTAGTGCAGAATGAGTCCCTTCCCTTTCTCTGCATCAGTGCATCTGAAGGAAGGGGCTCGCATACCCGGATAAATAGTAGCAAGGTGGTCATGCAAAGCATCCAGGTTCTGGAAGAAGAAATTAAAAACATGATCATAAGACATTCACTTTTTTCTGAAGAAAGTACATATCCTGCTTAATCGGAACATCTCCTTTCTCCTGCTGCTCTCACTCCCTGTGCACTTGCCTTATAAATTGTAGGACTATCATCATAGCAGGCTTTTCAGGTAGCTTGTGATGTTTTTTCCATCTACCATGGCAAGATTTGGAAAATTAATGGCACAAAAATCAGCACTGCTAAAAATTAATCCGAATAGTAAAAATTCATACCTGTCTGCTGTATTTTGAAACACTCCAATGATTAAAGACCTTGTGTTTGTTTCCCAGTCCAGTATCTCATTGACTTTCACACCTTCCAGATTCTAGTCCCTATAACTTCATCTTCAGATGTGCATTTGTTTAGGTGTCAGAAGCAAATACACATCTGAATAGACATGAATCTTTTTCCTTATTTTCAAGGAAATGTTCTATTTCTGACATCTTAACAGTCAACCTAGGTTTACAGGGCCTGACAAAGTCAGGCAAAACAAAGCTGGTAAACAACTGACCTCAAATATATGCTTTCTTTGAGAATAATTGAAAAAATCCACAGAATACATAGAATATGTGACAGATGTAGTAATGTTTCAGAAGAGGTTATTCAAGAAAGGGAAGCAGACTTCTATTTTTTCAGCTGATGTCCTGGAAATCTTATGTATTTAACTTTAAATTATGACCAGAAAAATTGCTATCTGGAGACAAAAGGTGAATGATACATTGATAGGCATATCTAACAGGGATATTGAAGAGAACAATGAGATCAAACTCACACTTAGAACACAATGCTAGCTCTGACTTTGATTATGAAGCAGTTATCAAGGTTCTACTTTAATATTTACTGCAGATTTATCACAGAATGAGCAACCTAAAGCCACCTCACTGGATAGTGCTGCAACCCACATAATTATTTATCTGTGCTGTAAAATTCATGCAGCTCCTTTATATATTAAGTCCAGAAAATTACTGCATATTTAAATGTTGTTTTCCCTCTCCCCCAGATAGCTGCTAGAATGAGGAGAAGTGAGGTGAAAATATTTCTAGAGTGCTGTCTGGGCCATTCTCCACCTTTCATGAGCATCTGTCTATTACTGAATTTGTGGAAGCATACTGAACTTGATTTTATGTGAGCTGTGAAGAGCTCCAACAGCTGCTGCTTCTCCTGGGAGATCTCCAGAGGAAATGACACTCACAGAAGCAAATTCTGTAGCCTGGAACTTCTTCCTTTAGTTTTTTAGTTTGTTTCAAATTCAGGTTTTTGTTGTTATATCAACACCTCCAAATTAAAACTTGAAGAGGCAACAATGTGGAAGTCAATTAATTCCAGCTGTTAGTGGGCATTCAATTGCAAAAACCATAATGCCTAAAGGAATATTCTGCAAGATCTTTGCAGGGTTCAAGAAATTTAAATTGGAAGAGACTGCTTCCAAAGAATGAATGAGAAAAGAGCTAGATAACTAACTGGCTCCAAGGGAGTGCCCCTCCTTTCTTGGGTGCAGAACAGCTCTTTTGGTACACTTGCCTCAAAAACAGCTGGGATATATTAATCTTTTGGAAAAAAAACCTCTTAAGGAGATACATGGGAAAAGACAATAAACTACCAGTTACACAGTCATCAGCATCTGAAGAATTTCAAAACGAGTTTGTTATGGGATAGAGCCAATGTCAAGGACAGAATTTTTCTAAAATGGTTGTCTAATTATTTCTATTTAATTCCAGCACAAGTGTTCCTAACAAATGGTAGCAGCTCCATTCTACAAGATCACTTTGCCACCGCACCATCCCATTACTGACTGTCCAAGCAAGACTACAGGTGAGTCCATGTGATATGACCTTCAGTCTTCAATCATTCAGAATGGCAGACTTGCCCAGGATATATTGCAGCTGCTTTCCAGTCCACAGTGTGTCTTTTCTTCCTATGCATACTGACTATGAGGTAAGCAAAGAGCTTATCGTGTTGAGAACCTTGCTACAACACATAGTCAAGATGAAGTGGGGGTGTGTTTCCAGACCAAGGAGCAGAAATAATTTTCAGAACCTGTCATTTAGGCATTGTCATTGTCATTCCCACTCCTATTTTGGGTTGTGTTTGACCCATTCTAAACTGATACCACAACTTCTGGAAGAACGCGTGTCTTTTTTTTTTCTACTTTGGTCACCTTCTGTGGGCCAGGGGTGCAGTGAGGTACAGATAATAACAGGTTAGCTCCCTCCCTGAATCTCTGGCTTCTAGATTGCTCAGATGTATGCCAGACCTTGTGCTGGGACCAGACACACTAGTTCAGCAGTGATCAGCTCCACTGTGAAACACCAAGGGGTCTCCAAACAAGAACAAGTAGTGTTACTAAATCAGGCAGATCCTGGACTGTCAAAAAGCAAAAGAGTTGAGACTGGCACATGAAATACAAACATGATGTTCAGCTCTGTGTGGTACAGAGCACCTGGAAACCTTTATAAAAGAGGAATTAGTCCCCTGGAATTTATTGTTTGCAATTATGAACAACTAAAAAGCCATGTAAATGATTCCCTAAATGAGAAAAATAACCACTAGTGGACATAATATACAAGCATGCTCTGGGTCTCTTAGGAGGTACCTCTTTTCATACTCTTCTTTGGCACAGCCTCTTTCAATATGATTTTCAATTTTTCCAGGCCTGTGTTCTTCATAGAAAGCATAAATATTACATTTAGTTGTGCTATCTTTATCCTCTTTCATGACGTTTGAAGTACCTTTGTTTCATCTAGGAATAAACTGCCTTTTCTCTGAGATATTAACAGAGTATAAATGTAAGATTTATTTTCACATGCTTTAAAAAGCTGCAGCTTTTTAAATGTTTTTTATATCTTATACTCAGTACCAATTACAAAAATTGTGTTTCAGAACTGTATAGTGCATTTCAAGTATTTGACAAGATTTCAGCACATTAAGACTAATCTGAACTTTTTTTTTTTGCAATAGGTATGAAAATTAGTTTCCTGACCTAATCTGACTGCTGGAAGATACAAAAATAATAAACCATGGATAACGTTGATTGGCCATCATAATAAAAAGCTAAAAAATACACTTGTGGCACAGCTATTAATATATTAGTCCTGTTTAAAATTCACAGATGTACATACTGGTCAATGTCTCATGTTTGACACTGAAATTCAAACACAGCAACTTAAAATACTGTCATTAGAAGAATAGAAATGTAAGCTCTTCAAGCTTTTACAGATGTTTGTTGTGCACTAGAAACATGTCAAGTCTTTTCATCATAACATATGGTAAGGAATAAAAAGAGAAGTATACTATATGGAAATGGGATGAGGGAAAGGAATAGGGAAGGACTGGCTCATCCATGTGTACCCAAAGTGATGGAACAACAGGCCAGCTACAAATTTTATTTTTTTTTCCTTCTCCCTTGTTCTTGCTCAACCCTAACCACAGCTTCAGTACCTGAGACCTCTATAAAAATTAAGTTTCTCTGAAGGTTTGCTTTGAGGTTGGTCTGAGAATAAAACTATGAAATATAAATGATGTCACATCCCATAGACAATGGTATGGAGATCACACATGGTATGCACACGTTGGAGCATACACACCCCCTGTCTTTCTACCCAGAAATCACAGTCCATAGGATTTGTACAAGAAGTCTGGGTTGAGTGCATCTAGGATGCCCTGCAATGATCCTGTTTTGGGGTAGGTAAGGAGACACAGAAGTTGATATTCTAGTAATCCAGCAAACTGTGCACTCTGCTGTTTTCACTTATTGCTGGAGAGATTTTAAGGAAACATGACAAGAGGATGCTAAATTTCCAATTAAAATCACTGGAGATTTGACACTCAGTTTTTTGGCAGTCTCCCATGAAATCTTAACCAGTTCAGCATTTTTCAGCTCATCACAGCACACAGTTCTCTCCAAGAGTGGTATTTATCACAAACCCTAAATACAAAGGTTTTTTTAGATGTGAAAAACTTTCAGGTGACAAAATGGAAAGTTAAGTTTTTCTACACTTAGAAATTACACTTTAGAGAAGTCATTACATTTTTCTGTGCTATTATGCTATTGAACAATTGTTTTCATCTTGTTTCTTTTTTTACAGTGCATTATCACAGTGTTCTGCAGTTGGGAAAGCACTAAAATTCTCTTAAACACTTCTCTTCTATCCCACCCTCATGGATGAATGATTATGTCTTAGACATGATTATGCCATAAGCTGTGTATGAACCCTAGTTCTGTACATAATGTATCTATAATTAGTCAAGGAGAACTTAGGAGAAGAAATATCCTACAACTCTGAAGATCACATTTTCTGTTAATATAAACAAGGTAAGCCTTTTTACTTAGCACACAGAGACAATTTGAATTTGTGGGACTTTTGTGTTTCTCTTGCACTTCATACTTTAGTGATATATAAAAACTCCTATCCAAAATTTTTCTGTGGAATTTCAAATGGGATTTCAGATTTATGAATGCCTATGTAGCTCCAACTTACCTGCCTTCTCATTCCTTTTTTATGGATTGAATAGTTTGATGTTCAAGATGCTATGGGAAAATTACTCTATCAGGAAACTGAGAAAAGAAAGACAATGCCAAAAGTGGAGAGCCATGGAAAGTGCTATACAATACAAATACCAACAAAGAAAATATTCAGATGCCTCTCCAAACGTAACTGGAAGATTATACAGTACAACCCCTGTCACCAAATCTCAGTCTAATCTGTTGAACAGACCACACCTCTGTCTGGTATCTGAAATAACTCGGCACAAAATTCTTACCTGCAAAAACTCTCTGACATTTGAGCCCAAGACACGTAGAATTGTATCATAACCTGATTCTTGACAAAACACAAAAAACATCTTCCCAAACATCTGAAGAATTTCCCCAGCATTTAGATCTAGTTAGAAGAAGAGAACACGATTCAGTTTAAACACTGCATTTGACACACTTTGCTTATAAGGCTAAGTTAGCATTCATGAATAAGAAAGACAGTGGCTAAACTCTACCTGGATCCAGTAGGTCAAGAATATGAGAAAAATAAGATTCAGCATCCATATGGCAAATAATGAGTATTCAACCCAGGAATTTTACTAGGACTTACCAATTACCATTATGATTTTGTGATGTTTTGCATTTCATGCATGCATAACATAGATTTTGATACAGACAAGACATCACTACTTGAAAATAAAGGAACTTAGTTGTTAGTAGTGCTTGCCTCAAAGGAGTTACTTCTGGTTTACACTATCATGAAACCACATCAGCTGCTTCAATTCAACATTACTACAGTCATCATAGCCTTATGGGTCCATTGGCTAATTACTGATTCTGAACAAGTTCCTAATGCACGTGGGTCTGCAGATACAATAATGCTGATGGGCATAACTGCCTTTGAAATTCCAGAGCTGAAGTAATTAAAAATAAATGAGACCCAAACCAATGACAGATATTAATTAAGATATGCCCATCTAACAAACATATCTATAACTCAGCACGCTTGTTCACTAGAGATCAAGGATTCCTTCACAGGCTGCTCTTGCAGCAGTGGCTGAAACCTGAGTGTATTGGCAGGGTAGCTACAGCAGTGTTTTGTTACTTCATGACTGCCTGTAACACTGACCATACTCTGTGGATGAAGTATATTACTGAAGTTTAAGATGTGCCTATGACTTGGAATACTTTGGAAGTAATAAAAATCACTTGAAGGAACACAAGAAATAGCAACATCTTAGATAAATAAAAAAATGTAAATCCCTTCTTCTGAGTTTTAAAAAAATTTCTCACTTTGATCAACACCCTGTTTTCATTTTCTCTGTGCTAAATCCTATTTCTCTGTGCTACACAATTTTTACCAAGTTCTTTATGTGATGAATGGGCAAAGAAAATACCTGTTGTACTTACTAAGAACCTTGCTTGCAGCTGCAACCAAATCATAGGTTTTGGAATCATCATAAATTATTCTGACAAGAAACTGTCCTTCTTCATCCAGCTGTGCCTCCTTCCTAAAAAGAAAATAGAACAAAATCTTTTTTATTGAAGAAGAAGAAGTGCCATATCAGTAAACTAATTATATATTGGTTGGTATTAGTTTTTTACATAAAAGAAGTTTGTACCTTCTACCTTTAAGGAATTACTTAAAATAGAAAATTAGAAATAATTTCTTTCCCTCTCTAATTAAGGTATAATACAAAAATTTCAGACCATGCATGTTATGATAAAAATAATAAGGTGTGAGAAAAGAAACTATTTTTCAGAAGAGTGACTCACAAAGAAATTGCTGAACTAATAACAACAGCATTTGCATTTTAAAATAGGTGGATATCCAAAAATCCAGCCCTAGAATGACAAAGGACAAAACTGGCTGCAAGGGTTTTCTCAGAGACACAAAAAGACAAAGTACAATTATTTCTTAAATAATTTTATAATTATAATTTATAATCGTTATAATAACAATCATAATAATAATAATTATTATTATAATTTTATTATTTTTCATTACTTGAAGAAACAGTATATTTATAAATAAGCAAGCAGAAATGGTATGCATATACGTAGGCCCTAAATCACTCTTATTTGCCTATTCCAAATTAGTACTTTTGTTGCTCTTCCTCAGCCACTCTGAAAACTTTAGATCAGTCCACAGGACATCAAGTCCCACTGATATCTGAAAACAGCTCCCACATATTCCTTCTTTTCCGAAGCAGAAGAGCTGGAGTTACCAGTGGGAAATGTCACCTTGAAGCATACAAGGTCAATCAGAGATAAGAAGGTAGAGTTTACATTTCCTAAGAACTGAAATGAAATAAATATCAGACAAGAAAGCCATCTCAGTTCTTTAATTCTCATAACATTATATGTAACTGAAAGTCAGAGTCAGCTTGAGGGAAGTTTGCAGAGGGTGAACAAACTTTCCCACAGCTCTGATACATACTGTGCTTTCTTTTAGGCCCTCTGATCTCAGCCAAACCACAAAGGATAACACACACATGTGGAAAAGGAATGAACATCCTCAAAAATACTGCATACTTGCACAATCCAGTAGATGCAGCTTTTGTGTATGAGAATGTTCTCTGTTAAAACTTGACCCAGTCTGATGATACTGGCAACTCTTTCACTGTTTCTCACATTTCTTTCCAATTACATTGACTGAAAGTTTTCCTGTTTCCTTCTCTGTACCGAGCCATGTTTCCTTTTTATCTTGTTCTCATTGTCTTTACTAAAAGTTTTTTTCCATGCTTGCAGTTTCTCTGAGCCACCACTTTTTAAAATCACCATTGGTATTTCAATGCCTATTCCATTTATATCGTTTTAGCTATTTTGTTTTTCTCCAGCTTTCCCTAGATATTTGGATCACTTCTCTGTAGCCCTGATGCATTTCCCATTAAAATACCTGTACTAATGAAGTTAAACATAAAATAGTTCAACTAGAAATCACTTCTGTATTCCTTGGATACAATTTTCTGGGCTGAAACTCACTGTTCTAAGGCTTCACTCTTCCTCATTATTAGCAGTCTCACTAGGAAATCCAGAAACAAAAGGACCCAGTGTTTGTACTGCAGGCTAATACTCCAAAACAAGAAGTAATGTGCTTTTATTTTTATTATGAAGGGGAGAGAAAATATATATTTTAAAAAATGCAATCTAACAAAATCCAATCTCATTTGGGCAAAATTTACCAGAAAAATTGTCCAATTAAATATTAACTCATGCAGGAGATTAAACTGTTTATTCAAAATCATGGGGGCAAAAATAAAAATCTCTTTGCTTGTCCTGTAAACATGGCAAATTCTGTGAAAATGTCTGATCTAAACCTGTGTCAAAAGACACTTCTTTTAAAGCCTATGCTTGAAAATCATTAAATTCCAGAACTTCTTGTTTCCAGGACAATGACTTCTCCATACTTCTGCCCCCTGTTGTGCAGGTACATCTCGATCATTTAGCTAGATGCTGTCCTGAAACATAATTCAGTTAGAAAGTTGTTTTTCAGCTGGAGGTATTTCCTTGTCTGCTTCATCACCTGGTCACAGAAGTTGTTGTGTACACAGGGAAACGTGTAGCCAGACAGTCCTGAGGACAGGATAGGAGGTTTGGTGAAGCCACTCCCTTCAGTGAGCTGGGTCTGCAGCTTCTAAATCATTTCTGCCTCCCTCAGTGATCTGAAAGTCATTCTTTTTGAAATATTTGGCACTGAAATATTTGAAACTGTGGCAATCAGTGCCATGGGCTGGTAACCGCAGCGGTAGTGGGTCAAGGGCTGGACTTGATGATCTCTGAGGTCCCTTCCAACCCAGCCAATTCTATGATTCCATGATTTCCTTAAACTTATGACTACCTGTGATGGTGAAATGCTGCTGTAAGCTTATCCAAAATTGACAATGCCATGTGAAAACACTCTTGTTTTTACAGAGGCACTTCTCCTTCAGCAGGTTTATAAAACTAAAGGTCCTCTAATAAACTTGTTTCAGACAGCCTAGCATCACAGCTACTCACACCAGAGGGGCTGAACATGATGTGATCATCAGCAGTCTAGAGGACAAAGTCATTGAAATATTCATTCAGGTGAATGGGCAATTCTTAAATTGTTTCCTTATGGCTGCTGTTTTCTCACCTAATGACCTGATCCCTGCCTGATCCATCAAAACTGCCTGCATATACACTAATGAAAGTTCTACAACAAGGGTGAGATGAAGAAATACATGATGGTAGTGTGAAAACTGTAATAACCAGTGTTAAAAGTGAGGCTGCTTTGTCAGCTTTGAGGAACTGTTGTGGATGGCTGCTCATCAAAGTAATTTCTCTGGTGTGAAACAGCTGGTTTTAACTCCATAATCTTTGAGTATCACATATGAAAATAAATCTGCCTGTGTGCAACGACAAGGTATGGCTACAAACATGAGTAGGTGAACTATGAATGAACAGAAAGCTGGAACTGTTTTCATCTGTACAGGTTCCCTCTCCTGGCTGATAGCTGGCATTAGAACTGCAATATAACATGGCATCCTTAGCTATAAAGAATTTACATTTGGCTGACCATGTTTCATAGAAAATGTCAAGCTCCACAGCTTCATGAAAAACTGTGGCATGCATTTCCCTTGAAATGTTGTGCTTCAATCTTCCTGCCCAGTTTATAACCAGATAAAATTATGGGAGCAAATTAGCATAGCTCTAATGTTTTCTGCAGACCAGTGTTTGATCACAAAGGCATTAATAGCAATAACATGCTGGTGGCTTTCTTAAGGGCTTGACTGGAAATAAGCCAAAACCAACATGATCTGGCAAATTCCTAAGCCCTGGTTAATTCTTCAGTGAAGCAGCAGCACAACAGTAGCAAACTTTTAACTTTTATATATGGCCTTGCCTTCAAAACACTGAACATAATTTACAATTAATGCCTTGTTTATATTTCTAGAGACAAAACAAGAGTGTGCCTTGCTCCCCAGCTAGTTTTTTTTTTTTTTAAATCCACAGTTCTAATGCTCTTGCCCAAACTGGCTCCTGTAGCCAGCACATGGGATGTGATATCTCATGGTTCAAAACTTACATCCTATGTCACACCGGTCTGGCATTCCTTTTTGTTTACCCTAGACTAATTGTGAATGATTACAGAGAGCCCTTCAGATTCTGGGAAACAAAGATTCCAGTCTGGACTTTTCTAAAATGCCTTTGTTTCCCTCTAGAATGTTTATATTATCCAGGTTAATGTGAGGAAGTTTACTTGGGAAAAAAACAACCTAGCCATTGCACCATGGAAAATAACAGCTTTAGAGAGCCCATTTTTTATCTACAGGTTTGACCTTGAAATCAGTGGGAAAATTTTCATTGAGTAGATCAAAGCAGGATCAAGTCTTAAAGCAGCCTTTCCTCCATCAGTCAAGCTAACACCTCCTAAATTGCTGCTGGTCTAGCTGCACAGAATAGTGTTACAGGTGATATTAGGTGTGTACAATGGGCCCTTTGAAAATCTTTCCCATTGTGAAAGTAGTTTAGTATTTGAAAATACACTATTAATGTTCAAAGGTAATGTTAATTATTCACAGAGACAGATGAAAAGTTAAGTGTGAATGACCAGTCAGACAAAAACCAATTTTAAAATAAGAACAATCTTGCACTGCAGATTTTAAACCCCAGCTTGCACACATCTTTATTTCACATAGAGGAAATCTTTCCTCTGTTTTGATGTAGTAAGGATTTCTTATGCTATCTTTAGAGATTTTACAGGCAATGCAGTTGGACAAGATGCTACAAGAGGCTGGTCTTACCTATATAGCCCATTCTGCAGAAAGTGGATTTTAATATAGTTTTGCAGTCACATGATAGCGTTTAAAGGGAACTTGAATAAATAATAATCAAGTAGGAAGTTGTAAGAACTTTTTTATTCCTGTGAAGAAGCTGTTTTTATCCTGTCTCTGAAGTATGTCATTAATTTTTTTTTTTTTTTTTTTTTAATCTTACAGAAAAAGATCCATTCCCATTACAGGACTTTACATTAAGTAAATATTGACGAAATGTAATGGATGCAAGCAGGAAAGAAGATAGTAGAAGGCTGCATGGAATAATTATTTTGTATGCTGAAGATGCACAGGGTTCTCTGTGGTACAACATTATTGTTATTTTTCAGAAGCTGCTTGTGTCATTTTAACAGGCCCTCTCGTTGTCCCAAAAGTACAATTGGGACACTTCCTACTAAATCTCCAGCCCGAAGTGCCCGCCCCAGGTGTGTCACCTTGAACACACCACAACAACAGCTGGTTCCAAGATCACCTCTGGGACTTCTCCCATGATAGGTATTGTTTCTGTTGGGAGAGTTGCCACCATTGTGCTTAACTATTCTTGGTGTACCAAGGATGGAAAAAGTGCTGGTTAAATTGAAGAGACCAGTCAAAACAATCTTAATGACAAAATAACACTACTGCACTTAGAATCAAAGCCTGGTTCTGATCTCACTGATAAGAGCATGTCAAGTTCAATGCCATTCCAAGTTCAACACTATTAAACAGAATTATGTGTGTCAGAACTAAAAATGGGATCAGTGAAACCAGAATCACTGTCCTTGCATCTCTTTAACATTAAAATGGCAAACTCACTGCTCATTATATCACTTCACTGATGGGTTGCGTTTTCAAAATGTTTTCCCCCTTTTTTCATGTATTTAGCTTTGCTAAAATTTATTAAAAATGCAGAACTACTCTTCTCAGTCCTCCCAAAAGGAAAAAAGAAAACAGACGTGTAGATGTTGTGGATGGTCCAGAGATATTTTAAAACGCCCAGCTGGGAAGAAAAATTCTATTAAGTTACAAGATTAAATAAAAATGGGAATCTGTCCAGGAAAATGACATTCTGGGTAAAGTAAATAGGTATATTTATAGACTTCAGAATTCTGAGCTATTTCCCAGTTTTACAGGCTGGATATGAGAGTGTTTAATGTAGGCTTTCAAAACAAGATAATCCTAGAAGATACAGTTAATAAATGTTCAAGTTCTTTGCTACTACTCCAAATACTGAAAATATTATTAAAAAACATAAAGGTAGTATTACTTTGCTTCCTTTTACATAAGTGCATTAAAAGGAATGGTATGTACAAAATACTATTTTGATCATTTAATTTGTGAGTGGTACAACACCTGGTATCCTGACAGTTCTAAAAGCACTTGCCAGTTCGGGGAAAACAGCAAAGTACCTGAGAGATCCTGCAAGAACATTCACATGATGTTTCACAATGTGCCACTATTCCCTTTTAGCCAAGCCTTTCCCAGATGAATTAAAGAATTTGGCATCCACAGTTTAAACTCCTGACCTCCAAGCAGGTCCTTCTGCTGTGAGGAACTGAAGCAGCAGGAAGTGCAGTGTCATGACCCTGCAAATCTTGTGAATATAAACCTCCAGACCCATGGAGAACCATCTATTCAGCATCAGTTTTAAGAAAACTTGAAAATACTGCTTAGAACTTTGCAGCTGTATAAGGACTTAGAAACATAAACAACAATAAATGTTCCTACTTAATGCCACTTTCTGAATAAACACTAATGTTAAGAGGTGTATGGATTAAAAATATAATCTATTGTCTTTTCACCACTAATGGCCTTCCAAAGCCTCTTTCTGGGATCTATTTAATAGTAATCTAGATTTTATCTAGATTGGTTTTTTGATTGTTATGAAATTGATCGAACAGAAAACTTCATCTCTAGGACTGGGTAAACCCACATGGTGCTAGAGAGGAAGAAAAAGTAATCTTTCACATCTTTTCACAGACCATTGCAATTAATTATAACTGAGTCCTAGCATGACCCAAAGTAAGTATGGACTTCCAATCTAAAGCTCTAGTGAATAGTCTACTCTTTTTTTTCATCAGTGTTCATGGTAAGAAGATAATAAAGATAATTAACAGAGTATGCCTGCAACAGTTTTGGCCATGAAGGTAACAGTAACTGTAGGTAAACTGCAAAACAAATATTCTTTATAATAAATTAGTTCTGGGCAGAGAAATATGGAGCAAGATCACAGCAGTTCAATGAAGCAGGAGAGATGATTCACACAGGACTGATGACCACCATGGCCATCTACAGCTATCCATGGCTATGCAGTAAAATCCACAACCCTGTTGCTAGCCACCTGGACCTTTTTCCACAGTTCCTGGGAAGAGAAGTACATAAGAAAGCAATAGGAAAGCCAGCAATTTGGCAGGAGAAATCCCGAAGGTATTAATAGGATTAAAAAATAAAACTAAATCCTAGGCACACCCAAACCTACATTTAGCTGTTTGAAAGGAGTTTGGCACCACAGTTTTCTTATAAATCAGCCTTGTTGAGAAACACCACAAGTAACTGGAAGGCTTTTAACTCACTTTAACTACCCATGGTAACTAAGTGAAGTGCCACACCTCACATTTTGTAAGGATCTTCGATGCTTATCCCCTGTTTCATTTGTATTTTTATTGCCCAGGTGACATGGTGGCTATAAAGGCACAGCCTGCACACACTCATACACACATACACATAAATATTTATATCCTTATATAACTATCTATACCAGTGTAGTTTCTCCAAAACCTTAGCATTTTAAGTTGCATCTTCTCTACTAGCAGAAGTGACAGTGTTAACACTGCAGACAGATTTTGGTATAGAATATGGTACTATTTTACAGGGGTTTTTTAAAGGGTTGCCCCTGCATATAGAAATTACAGTCAGCTGAAAACTTACAAAACTTGACATTTCCCAGAATGTTTAAGAAGTAAAATGAGTGTCTCATAAAGAGCCATAAGCTGGGTGGGTTGTTTTTTTTTTTTTGAAGTGAAAGCAGGAAATAATGGATTTGGGTGCCACTCATGGCAACATCAGTGAAGTTTGCTCCAAACCACATTTCCCTGCCTCTCCCTGAGCCTGCATGGCACAACCTACCAGTCACATCCATGAGCCCACAGAATCTGTTCCTTTTCCTCCAGGCTTCCAGTTCTACCATGAATGAAAAAAGCTTCATTTATTTTGGGTACCCAGCCTGAGACAGGTGGACCTGTTTTTTTCAAGATACTCAGCACTTTTTACACAGTTTTCGTGGACTTTACATGTCACCAGCATCAGAACTACAAGTTATCTGAATTCCAACACCTCTCAAGGGCTTCCTAGTACAACTGGTAAAAACAGCCTTCTATTACAGCTTTTGTGTGTATTTTCTAGGTTTCTGAAAGGCAAAGTATAAATTATTACTGTGTCTAAACATCATGCACAACAGAAATAGGACAAAACCTTGATTTTTACAGGGTTTGTCAACAAGTGAAAATTGTGTTTTGCCATATTAGTAAGCAGGAAAAAAAAAACTTACAGGGTAGCACTGAACTCAGAGTACGGACACAATGAATCAAGTGAGTGCCTTTATTCTACAGCTACAGTTTTCTACTCTCCATGTTGTTTAGGAAGCACAAAAATTGATAGCTTTTACTATGCCAGAAACTCCCAGGAAACCATGGGCAAGGTTTAAATCTGCTTTGTGTAAAAAAAAAAAAAAAAGGTGTAATACATGTTCTTAAAGGCAGAGTTGAGTAAATTTTCTATTACATTAATGGTTTTATATTATTTTCTACTTTGGAATATCACTGCAAATAAGATTAATCAGAATATCACATCCTATCAATGAGTTCCTAATTATCTAAATTCTAGGGAAAGTCAGTGGAAGAAATTTTAAGACGCATAAATAGATAAAAGCATCTACTTCTCCTGAATGCCTTTGAAAATATACCAAATAAACATGTATTCTTAACACACCTACACTTTACTGCAAAAGCCACACTGAGTAACTAAAATCTAACCTATGATAACCTTTACTCATATGATTCTAATTTTTCTAAACTCAAATGAGAACCCTGCAGTTTACTTACTCCCTCAAATTGTGCAGCATTTTCTACCACTTGAACTGAACCCCATTAGGAACTGAGGAGTAAAGCTTTCCACTTAGGTTGCACCAGAATTTCTCACCCTTTTAACCATAGCAGGATAGTTAAAGCCAACAAATTCTGGTGAATCAGCTAGCCTGGAGCCTGGTAGGTGGTAATGTCAGGGGAAACATGATAAAAAGTTTCTTCCTCACAAAAGAAACAATTGATTTGTGCTCTTCTGTAGCACCCTGTATCTGGGTCTTGGCATTTAAGAGCATGTATGGACAGCACACGCCAGCCTAACCCACAAAAGGAGGATAAAAAAGTGTAAAGGCAGGATGATGCCTCAATTCTGCACTAAGCATAGAGCACCAGGAAAATATGATTGTTAATTGCTTTCTGCATCCCACTGTAAGGTACACCCAGAAAGGATACATGGCTCTTGGGGCACAAAATACCTGTTCTGCTACTGTGCAAGTTCCAACATTGATGTTGTTCTCCAGTAACAACTAAAAAGCACTTCTATACTCCTGCCTTTTGGAAACAGAATTTTCAACGTCTGTTCTAATTTCCTATGCTTCTCAGGCTAAACATAATTTTGTGGGAACTTCTCCTATAGAAGAAGAAAAAAGATTAAACCTGCAGTTGACTGGTATTTTATTTCATAGATCCAGATCTTTCATGTACCTCTCTGTGGGAAAAAATATTTATTTATTATACAGTCTTGTGATAAAGCATTCTAATGCGTTTCTTAACATACTGACCTCTCATTTCTTTCTTGGGCAATATTTGAAAGTGTCACAATTTGAGCATCTAACCCAGAGTAAATTCTGATTTAGAAGCCCATGAGAAAACCCCATTCTCATTTAATCAAATACAGAGGGATACTGCTGGGGAACACAGGATAAATTACTGTACATTGACCATACATATTCCCTGCTAACATGGCCCTAGCTTCCACATATTGTCCTGGACCTGTTTCAAGAAGACATCCCTGCTAATGTTTGCTTGCTAGAAAATTAAACCTTTAGAGCTGCTGAATAGAGCACTCAGAACTTCACATATGTTGGCTCAGCCAAATGTGATACCTGTTACAGAAGAGCTCACATTTTATAATGGTAGAAGCCCCTTCTCAAAATATGTAACTACCAACTTATTTAAACAAGCCCACCACAAAACATAGCAGAGAAGACACAACTTCATAAGTCTTGAATTCCATTAATAAAATAACGTGAGTAAATTCTCTGCTTGTAGTTTAAGCAGGTACAATTCCCACAGGAATTCCCACAGGAACTCCTACAGGAGCAATTCCACACTCCCTACTTACTGCCACATCCACAGACATCAGTACCACTCAGCAATACAAACCTGGCCTTTGATCAGACACGAGCACACAGCTCCATCTGTAACAGAATGGTCAGGTCTGACAATTTTTGTTTATGTGAGTTAGTGCTTACGCTGGCTGCAGAGGAACTGAAGATACCTAATGTGAAAAGAATCCTGAGAACCAGCTTTTCAAGCAAATGTGTGTCCAATCTGAAATAGCCTCTGGATCCAACAATGAAGAAATAAGGGATCTGAGAGAAGTTTTCTCACAAGCAGGGAAGGAACAAATCACATGGCTCCTCAGCAGAAATGGGTTAACTGCTCCAAGTGACATATCTGCTTTTAGTGAAGTGCTGATGCAAGAAAAATGTCTCCATGTATTCCAGGTCCTTCCTAAGTGCCTTCTTCCAAGGACTGAAGGAATAAACTACAATGCACAACCAGCACTAAGCAAAAGAAATTATTATACTGAACCATCTTTACTTCCCATTAAGATAAATCCGCCGCTGCAGAATTCAGCCACTGCAGGACTCTGCCAAGTGGGTCTCACTCCTCAGCTCTCACCCAGCTTTGCTACATCAATGTAATGCTTCTAGGGCTTCATCACAAAAACCCCAAACCCCCAAAAAACCAACCAACCAAACAAACAAACAAAAGCCCAAAACCAACACAAACCAACCAAACAAAAACATCCAAACCAAACAAAAAAACCAAAAAATGTCCACAAGCTGAAATTTTCAGTCCTGTAAGCTGTAGCCAGAGTAGATAGAGAACACTAAGGAGAAAAAATATTTTTGAGACCTTGCCATTGAGAAAATGCATAAATCAAGTTTACTTTTATCAGACATATGCCAGATTTCTGAGCCTTATTTTGATTTCAGTCTATTTAGGATCAACAACGTAGGTTCAGAAACAGATGGCTTTGAATTGTTTGGGGTTTAAAACATTTTAATTGTAGTTCTTTAGCAAAATCAAGCCGTATTGCCATTGAGATAATAAAATTGATATTCACTAAAAATGACAGAGGATATACTATAATTTTCCCATTAGCTTAGTGCCTTATTGTAAAGTTTCCTGATTTAAAGAAAAAAAAATGTCTACCACTTAGTTATGCTATGGTTTAAAAGTGGGTAGAAAAAAGATGGGAGTCTAACTTTCCCAAGAATTCCACTCTGGAACATTTAAAAACAATATCAGTATTATCTTTCTCAGATCACGGTTTCAAAAGCTTAAGAAAATTAATGGTGTAGCAGAAACAGAGACCTGAAATCATCAGTCTGACTCAGTTAACAGAAATAATCACTTATGGAAACAAAAACCCACTCACATAAGAGCAGCAAATTCAGCAATCTGGTCTCTCAAATTCTATATTTAAGGACATCCTTCAATGCCACTTTTGACTAAAGAAGGCACAGGAGACAAGAGTTTTCATGCTTCCAACGGGGCATGCCTTTTCAGTTTGGTATTTTTCTGAATGTACTTTTCCTTGAAGAAAGATCTGTTTTCATTACTTTAGTTTATTCAGTTCTATGCTTTCTTTTCACTCCTGTCAATATTAAGTACAAATTCACAAACTGGCATTTGAGAACCACTCAGCAATCACAACCCACCACTGTGCAATGCTGGATAAACAGCTTCTTCAGTGACTTCAGGGAGAACAAAATAGCAATATGTGATCAGCTCAACATTAAAGAAGAAGAAGAAGAAGGAAAAAAAAAAAGTGTAGATGTCGAATTTTCTACTTTTTTTAAACATTGAAAACCTATTGACTTCAGGAATTACTTCTCCAATTCACCCATCAGTGATTCAACTGACTGAACCCAGCAAGTCACAGCATTGCTCTGTATCTTTCTATCATTTCCTAAATGATTAACAGTTCTATTAAAGCTTTTGCTAGAAGCCTGTATTTGCCTACATAAGATAAAACATCTAACCTGTTCCACAACATCTCTAGAAGTACACCACAGGAACCTGAAGTACCTAACCCAACAAGCATTTAGTGGCTGTCAGTTGATCCTGTGCCATCCCCTAAACCAGCACAACCACAAGAACCCCTTCCAGTGAGACAGACAGTGGGTTGTTCCCTGGGTAACAGTGTATCTGTACCTAAGATACACTCTTTCTTTCTCTCTCTCTCTCTCTCTTTTTTTTTTTTTTTTTTTTTTTTTTTTTTTAAATCCTGCTGAATACTCTGTTGCAAACACCTTTTGCACTAGGAGCTAAGGCAGCTGGTGCATATATGTTCGCTCTTTCTTGCAGCTGATGTTCCATTCTTCTCTTTGGGTGGTGGTGTAGAACTGTTTCCTCCCAGAAAGCTGTCTGCTCTGTGAGTTAACAGCAGGACCCAGCTGCTGGACTGATAAAAGACAGAAATAGTTCTCAGCTGAAAGACAGAAACAGGGTCTAGCAGCTTCCTGAATTTTCCCAGCTGACTTTCAGCAAAATACTTTGTATCCTACTATTAAATGCCCTGAAGCTTAAAGGACTAACACTCCACATAGGCTTTAGTTATCTTCAGTTTTCTATTAGGTGTGTGTAAAATCCTAGAGATAGGATGCATCAGGAATTATGATCGGGTTCTGACAGTCTGCAACATGATCTTGTACAAGAAGATGAAACTTTTTATTTTCTCAGATGAAATTCAAACTGTATTCTGAAATACCCATTCTTTTCAGTGGGTAACCTGGGCATAAGTGGACCATAGTGTTCAAAAGCATGTTGGTGAGAGATGACATGCCAGGAAAGAGTGAACATTCTTTATTGTGTTTTATTATTTTTTTACTAAGTCTCTGAACTTACATGTGTCACATAAAACCAGTATCAAATCATAAGAATTCAAACCAGATCCATGTGTTTAGATAAGGTATGTAAGAAAAACATACTTACATACCTCTCATAACCTACAGCCCAAAATTGTGTGCCATTCACTATGGAAATCCATAGAACTGCATTTGCAAAATATAATTTATAGACTAACTGTCATGGATCACTGGAACAAGGAACATCTGCTGAACCAGAACTGTGGACTCTCCATCTCTGGTGTTTTTAAAGATTCAGCAAGACAAAAGTCACAGCAGAGACCTGATATGATGCTGGTACCACTCCTGGCTGCAACAAACACTGAGCTAGATCATCTCCAGGGGTCCCTTCCAACAAATATTTCTATGAGTGTATGATTTCATAGTACTGTGTAAGATTACCACATTCTTAATGAATGGACTCATGAAAAAAAAAGTGTCATGGTCACAAAAATTTCACAGTCGAGAGCAGTTCTTCGACTGAAAAATTGTATTAGGAAATGGCAAGGCATCCACATTGACATATAAAAATTGATCCAAAATAAATGGGAGAGAGTAGAGAAGAAGGTAATCAATTGAAAGAAGACTACTTTCTCCAATTTAGATTGCTTACTTCTCCATTAAAACATACTATATCAACTTAGATCCCATTAACCATTTATTCTAACCACATAGTTAGCTGAAGCCTTACAAACTAACCTTACAACTCTGTGAGATTTTCTGTCTTTAAAAAAATATTTCTTGTATTTTTGTCTAAGAATCAATGCTATCACATTCACAGTAAATAGATTTTCCTTTGCATTACTCATTGCAAACTTTTTTTGTAATACCACAATTCATCCAAAATATAAAGTGAATACAGTAATCTCCTTGGATAAATGGTATGCTGTCAGACAAGCAAAGGCTGGGCACTAGAAATCAGGGCCAGGAGGAGGAAAAAAAATCATCCTTATATGTAGATGAAGTTGCACTTTTCTATAGCAGGGGCTTTTTAAATTCCAAGCTGAGCCCATCGCCTAAATCTCCCATTAGTCTTGGATAGAGCTAAAAATTGTACTTCAATTCCTTCAGGAATGAAAGGAGATGTAGCTGTTGCATGGGTCACCCGGTGGGCTGACTCAAGGAAAAGCTCCCGCCGTTTCTGGGACTTTTTCCCTGCTCCTCACTTCTGCCCCACACGCTTTGTGTAACCGGGGGAAGCGCAGGGACCAACGCCATCCCCGCCGCGGATCCTGGAGATGAGTGAAGGCGGCACAAGGTGGGAGCCTTTGAGCCATTGGGAAAGGCCCCAAGCGGGATGAAAAGCGGCAAGAACCGTGCCGGTCTTGTCACAGCTGAGACCCAGCTCCCCGCTGCCGTGCCTGACGGACTCAGCCCGGCCGGTACCGGGGCGCTGCCAGGCCTGAGAGTAGGGAGGGACACGCAGGGACAGACGCAGGGACAGACGGACACTTACTTGATGTCCTCCCAGACGGCGGGGCCGTAGTTGCGGATGACGAGCAGCTCCAGGGCGTGATTGACGAAGCCGTACTGCGGGCAGGGCGAGGCGGCGGCTCGGTGGGGCACGGGGAAGGGGAGAAACCCCTCGGCCGCCCCGCAGCATCCCACCCCAGCCCACCCTAACCCATCCCTCCC